>VCII01000263.1:0-605000 GCA_006030095.1 Triplophysa siluroides | reverse complement strand
TTATGTGAAATATATAAAGTATATGTTTAAAAAAAATTATAATAAGAAGAATATATATAAATACAATAAAAAAAATGTAAAGCTGTTGTAAGAAAAAGCTGCAGTATGACTCTTTCTTAAAAGAAGAGTCTCGTTTTGGTGCTTTCAATTTTTATTTCTGTAAAAACAGAAAAAGCTATATATGATATGATAAGTACTCAAACGCTAATTTTGGTTGGTTCTCGAATTTCAGGAAAGGCGAGACAGATGCTGAATTTATATAAAAAAACGCAAATGATGGAGGAGGTCTCGCACCTCCTGTTGTGCTGGTGAGGAGAAATATCAACTGTTAATGAGAGTCACGTCACATGAGATGACACGGGCCGGAGCTACTGACACATCAACATCAGCATCACCACAGAGAGACAAACTGTGTGTGTGTGGAGTGAGATGACGGCAGTATTAACAAAGCTCTGGTTAATTGGTTGAGATTCATTAATGCGGCAGCTTTTCAATTTACAGCCAAAACTGTGAGTGCTAAATCCTGGATGCTGTTTCACATGCCGAACAATGAAACGGTAATTACGACAGGAGCGAGTCGCCGCTTTCTTCAGCGCCGCAACAAAACATGAGGAGGGAGAAGAAATGATTTATCAGACAGAATGTATGGACGGAAAAAAGATTCCGCTTTTACTGGAATACATCCCTTAAATTCTGTCATCAGGGAAATGTCTCAACATGTATTTCTAAAACCTTATTCACTCGGCACAGCGTCGTAAAAATTAAGCACTTGTGATTTTATACATTTAGAAAAGATGCTTCACAAATCAAACGAATCACTTTAACACGTTAAAAATATAATAAAGCAAAAAAATCATTTTCATCATTCTAAACCGAGACTGTCAGCTCCAATGTAAGGATACACCCAATATAATACAGAAACACCAGCGTTAATGTCATCTATGAGACTCCTGCGCTATATTCTAAATAATCCACAGGAGCTTTCAAATTTGATGTGGGATTACATTCATCCGGTTGTAGGTCGACTCGCATCAGTCCTCGTGTCATTGAAAATATTCTAAACATGTTCAGCCTTCTGTGTTTAATCTATCAGTAAAGTTTGTCATGTAAACTATTCCTTTAACATCACAAACTCTGAGGTCTTGAGCCTCAAACAGCAGAAAAGATTCACAGTTTTTCAGATGTCCCCATGACTAAAAGAAGCGATGCTTCATCAGACAGAAGAGACGTCCCTGATGACATCAGTCTCCGGTCCGCCACCAACCACACAGACGTGTCCCTGTGCGACATGTGGCCTGACGTTCGTTCAGAGAGAGATTCAAGATCAATGAGAGACAAAACACTAATACTGATCTGATCTGATCTAAACCAAAACAGTAATAATGGTCAACAAATGGTCTTGTTGTTTTAGGAGGAGACGCAGCTGGAGCTCGGACAAATAAATACATTTATTAATTCATGAATATGAAAAATAAATTCATATTATATATTCAATATAAATTTATAAAAATGAATATATATATATATATATATATAAATTAGGGCTGTCAACGTTAACGTATGAGATACATTTTTTCAGATTGAGGCATTAAAAATATTTAACGCCATTAACGCAACATCCGTTTTTTCTGTCATCATTATCCAGCGTTACATTATATAATCACGCTCTTATTAATATAAAGGCTGATTTGAAAAGGTTGTGTTGACACGTTCAGTATAGATGGACAGCTTCTGGCTGTGGAACACGACTCAACACAACGCCGCAGCGGTCCAGTCTGGTGTACACACGGCTAAAGGCTGCGTCAGAACCTGTCAGACACCGCAGCACCTGTATTAACTTCTCTTTTGTGCTTGAATGAACAAAAACACACAAGACTATGCCAGAAAGAACATGTCTAGTATTTTCGCAAGCGCAGTCTTTAACAAGTTAAATAAAGTCTTAAATGAATGTAAAGAGCAGTGAAAATAGGAAGCGCATTAGATCTGCTGAGAGCGGCGCTCTTAGACCCGCTGCTGTGACTCCTGTCACTAATGTTCATCAGAGAACAAAAGAAATCAATGTGAAGCTTTAATGAGGATTCTTCTGGATTTCATGTACTTAGCAGTCAAGACTGTAATGTGTTTGAGAACTTTATTTATTTTCTGTATATGTCCTGCCTGTTAGGGCACACTTATTATAGTGGGTTTGATTAGTAGAAAAAATGATATATTCAGACATCAGTTGCACAGCCAACAATATTAGCACGTTGGCTTCCATTAATAAAATGATGCTGTCAAAGAAATGTGTTATTTCTACATTGACTTGGAGATCAAATGTGAAACTATTAGAATGTAAAAGTACACTTAAAAACATCAAAGAGGTGCATTTTTTTAATTGATTGACAGCACTGAAATAATCATGTTAAACAAAATAAATAGTGTATGTTTAATTTCACTATACGTGTGCGATAAATCGCAGATAATCGTACTAAAAGGATGCGATTAATCGCGATTACATTTTCTAATCTATTGACTGCTAACATCTAATAGTAATACATTCATCAAATTTATAGATACATAATAAATTAATAAATAAAAAGCTGCAGTATGATCAGGCTCCTCCTGAACCTGTTTCTTGAAGAAAATGTGTAGTTTCGATGACGAAAAGAAGCGATGCTTCATCAGACAGAAAGAGACGTCCCTGATGACATCAGTCTGCCACCAACCACACAGACTAAACCAGCAGACGTGTTCAAAGTGTCCCCGTGTGTGTGTGTGTGTGTGTGTTTTGACTGAGCACTTCTCAGACTGTAACAATAAGCAACTCTTGCGTCAGGCCATGAAAGAGCGTGTGTGTGTGTGTGTGTGCGTGCGTGCGTGCGTGTGTGTGTGTGTGCGTGCGTGCGTGTGCGTGTGTTATTACCGCATGTGCCGAGCGTGGCCGTGACTCCGTGGTTCAGGCTACTCTTGGCATTGGAGGCTGCTGATGATGAAGAGGAGGAGGAAGATGAGGGCGCAGAGGTGGTGGCGTGGACAGAGAGTGGGGTGGAGGAAGGCGAGGCCAGTCGTTCTCCAGACTCCATATCTGTCAACCACAATTCAATCCATAATTAGAGCCAGCTCACACACACACACACACCACACAGCGTACACGGCCTGCCACTCTTTCTTTCACATCTCACTTGGCATGAACAATATTTCTATTTAACACCAGTCGCTCTTCACACACACACACACACACAGGGCCGTGTGTTACGTTCGGGATTGTTGGAGACGTCACGTTAAGCATTCATTCTTAGATGAGACCTTCTTCAATAGGACAGAAGAGAGACTGACACACATGCTCCCACACACACACAGATTTACAAGATGTTTTTACGCGGCGTAAAACAAGACTCTCACACTTGATGTGCTTAACTGGCAAATGATGCCTTTAACTGTTTCTGTGGACATTTCACAGTTTATACAGAAATCCACAGTCCAGACCCACACACAGACCCGCGAGCGTCTCGCACTCAAACATACTGCAATGAAAATAACATTAACAGTTGTTAGCGTGTGATTTTACAGGGAAATAATCCGTTTTCAGGAGACGTCTGGTGGGGAGTATTTAACGGGTGGAAATCTGGAGCTCGGCTTCCACACGGATAGTAAACTCACGACAAGATTCAACTGTTGGAATCGTAAAGAACAGCGCACAAGCTTTTGCTATTCTGTCATTATATAAACACCCAGTGCTCGTCTCCTGAGCTCTCTCACCGCTACACACACACACCGATTAGATCTCAGAGATGGAAACGTCCACAGAATATCAACTAACAGCTCTCACCCATGAGCAATTCTGGTAAACACACACACACACACACACTGAAAGTGTCTGCATACAGCCGTAAACAGGCCCCAATTCTCCCATGTGGCTCTTAGCACCCGTCTTTCACTTTCTCTCGTCTTCTGGATCATCCCTCCATCATGGCACTCTGCCTCCTGAGGGTCAAAGGTCACCAGCTCATGACCCTGCCAACTCAAGTTCATGACAGGTTTCTTCTAAATGAATTCCCCACGTAAGCTTTACGACCCGCTTCTCAGAAAACAGACTGGATTATATATTCTCATTCCTTTACTAAACGAGTCAAAACACATCAAGACTCAAGAACGGCGCACGGTCACATGACGTTAATCAGCAAATCACAAAAGAGCATTAAGATTGATCGCGTCGACGCTACATTTACCTAAATGGAGAAGCAGACACGTATCATCATTCTATTGATATTAGATCACGTGAATTGTTATTTTTATAAAAATGTTAACAAATATATTTTATTCAAAGCTGCAATCACTGCACACTGCCTCTACCACACAAACACAAATCCATCTAGTGTGTGTGTGTGCGTGTGTGTGTGTGTGTGTGTGTGTGTGTGAGAGAGAGCTCTTTCCAGCGAGTCACTTAGCCTGATTACCTTAAACATCAGTGGTAACAGGCGAAGGCCTCAAAATAATTCATAACAACAGGCGTGATTAGCACAATAATGCTATGTCTGGGTATTTAAGGATCCAATCCTGACTTCATTATCAGAAATGAAAGCAGCTTTAGCATCAGAACGACTCTGTTTTATAGCTAATGAGCATCTTCCACTGAGTCACCGCATCATAATCTCCATGTGCCGTATAATTCATTTGACTCGCTGCACACGGCCAATGAGATCCAGGGAAAAACAGCACGACCCAGATCCCACCAATCAGCCTATCATATGCCAACTGTGATCCGCCAGCTTTGCCTTATGTGTTCATCTGCGAATCTTCCGTCGGCCGTTAGAAACGTGAACTCCAGTCCCGTGAACGTGCAACCAGAGAGACAGTACATAAAGCCGTGTGTTATTTAATCTAACCTGAAAATCAATCATACACTCCTGAGCCAGTGAAATATACTGCTGAGGCTGCTGGCTTTCACACAGAGTGTGTGTGCGAGTGTGTGTGTGTGTGTGTGTGTGAGTGTACGTGTGCGTGTGTACGTGTGTGTGTGTACGTGTGTGTGTGTGTGTGTGTGAGTGTACGTGTGTGTGTGTGTGTGTGTGTGGTGTGCGTGTGTGTGTGTGTGTGTGTGTACAGTGTGTGTGTGTGTGTGTGTGTGTAGAGCTCATAGAAAGAGAGAGAGAGGGACAGAGTATTCTGTGGGTGTTTATTAGTAATGTGAGTGTCAGTTTTGCCTGGACTGTGGACACGCTGCTTTTATAAAACATTTCCATGTTTTATATTATTTGTAGTAAAACTATAGTAAACACAAACCGTGTATTTACTATAGTTACCATAGTTTCTATAGAACTACAAATAATATTTAATCTGCCATTTTACTACACATTTACTATAGTAAATCCAGGGTATGGACAGTAAAACCATCTGACAAAGAAAAAGAAACTAATCTATCCAGGAAGTGTGATGGTTACGTTTAGAAATAAAAATATCATTAGCTCGGTGTGAAAACAATAATAACAAGTAGTGATAGAAAAACAAACACGTGTGTGTGTGTGTGTGTGTGTGTCCTCACACGTCTCACTTGTTATGGCCCGTGGTAACAGATGGCCAATGCTCGCCAGGCTAATCTGCCAACAGAGTCGTCAGCATGGATCAGTGCTAATCAGAGCGCGCCAGCAAACACGTAACACAAAGACTCCGTTTCCTTCCACCGCCGACGCGCTCCCGCATGCCTGCAACCTTCCCTGCGACCTGCGGCAGGGGAGCGGCGACCTTTGACCTTATATCTCTGCCAGCTCCCTGCTGCAACGGCGAGCGTGCTCGTTCCTACAACCGGCGTGAGGTAAATACACAGAGACACCTGCTTTCAGATGCAGAATGTGTGCCATTCTCTTTGAGCAGTGTCCACATACATCCATCTGCACCTCAGGCATTGATTGGCTCGGCTGCAGCGCTGCCACGTCATTGGCTGGAGAGGTTCTCCTGAAGCATGAGATGGCGTCGCCTGTCGTGAGACAAGGTTGCTTGGTGACACTGGCAGTCACGCCATCATCAGCGTCCCAGGATGCACGGAGAGAGAGAGAGAGAGAGAGATGTGCAGCAGCGTGTTAAAAACACCAGCGTCTAAATCAGAGAGGGGAGGGCGAGCGAGCCGGTGGTAAAGAGAAATGATATGTGGGCGGTGACCTTTACGAAGAGGTGTGGGATTCACCTTTCTTTCTTGAGCTGTGAGTGAGAAGCTCGTACATGTAACACGCATGTCTTCATGTGTGTGTGTGTGTGTGTGTGTGTCACAGGAATGAATACACACAGCTCTTTAAGTAAAACAGGCCGGACGGGTCGAGCTGATCAAATTGATTTCCGTCCGCTAAAAGCTGGAGTTTTCCGCGTGCGGCGAGCGGTCCGGTTCATCCCAACACAAGCAGACAGATAGCATTGATCACGTCAAACACCTTTTCCTCCATGACAAACGGATCACACGGAACGCCTACATCCAGAGATAACCTGCATGGCAACGAGATTTAGAGCTGTGTGTGTGTTGTGAGTAACCAGAGACCGTCAGCTCAACCCACACCCAAACAAAGAGCCGTGACAGATGGTGGAAGATGCATGCTGGGATACTTCGGCCTATCGTCCGTGAGCTCCGGTGAGGAGTCACCAGATCCGCTTCCACAGCAACACAGATCCACAGATACACCGAGAGGATCGTCTGGCCGCACAATGTCACACAAACAACGCAAACTGAGACCTGACACACAAACTCTCTTCATAAGTCAATCTGTCTGTCTTCAGCTGTGAAATGAGGATGTATGAGACATGTTTTCATCCAGATCTCATGAATGCACTTCAAGTCGAGTGGAGAGCATCACAAACACACACACACACACACACACAAACTCACACACACACCAAAGGCATTTCAAAAGATGAAACACCTCCCAGTTCAGGAAAACTCATGATATTTGACTTGCACCAAGACAAGAGACAAGTGTTCATCTTTTCATCCGTCGGCCTGTTTACTTCATGACCTCTGCTATAAAACACGCGTGTGACACTGTGCTAATCGCCACTTTGTTTAATGACACGTGCGATCTGATTGGTCCTTTTGGAAGCGTAAAGTTTCCCTCTGGATCTGCCGTTCTCCGACCTCCAGAAGATCCCAGCGGGAGCGTTGAGCATCATCACATGTTTGTCTTGCCACAGCACACTCAGTGTGTTTCTCTCGGTGTGTTCAGAGGAAATGTGACGTGATGGATACAACAACATCAGTCTAGCTTCTGATAAAACTACTGATCTAGTTCTCTCACAGAGAGAGAGAGAGAGAGAGAGAGAGAGAGAGAGAGAGAGAGAGAGAGAGAGAGAGAGAGAGAGATTCTGTCCTTTACTGAAGCCCATTTCTTATTCAATCCGGAAGAAGCAGATCCAGCAAAAAAACGGATATATTTAGACAGTCCATTAAAGAGAGATCTGTGTGTGTCTGTGTGTGTCTGTGTGTGTGATATGCTCAATGTCATCTCCATTAAATCCACACAAACACAACTGCACACAAGCAAAAGTATACATCCTCTCTCTCTCACACACACACCAATAATATTTACAGTGGCTGAAGACACTTACACACATGTAAATGGCATTCATATATGCACTGACTTACACACACACACACACACAACAGAAACATAATTTCACAACATAGAGTTTCATCACTTCGATTCTTCTCTCCATCAACACACTGATCTATAGCTGTATTACCATCATAAACATGATTTACAGCTTCACAACACATCCTGCCCTCCCCACGTCTCATCTCACGAGCGTATGTGTGTGCGTGCGTGCGTGCGTGTGTGTGTGCACGCACGTGTGTGTTTACATTGACAAAAGCATAAAGCTGATGAGAAAATCCATCTCCTGTTTCAGATGAGACGCAGCAGAAATACCTTCTATTGATCACTGCGAAAAACCATCAGCTGAGAAAACAATTCTGATTGGCCAGACAGACAGATACACGCTTCCGACCACTGTCACCGTACACGCTGTGTGTGTGTGATTTAAACATTTAAAAGGGAGTCAAATCAGTGTGTGTGTGAGAGAGAGAGAGAGAGAGAGAGAGAGAGAGAGAGCAATTAATAAGTTATATATTGGTTCTTTGAATAACTCTGCATTATTCATTAAGAGGTTATGATGATAACTGTGAAATTAGCTGAAGAGGGAAAAATACGAGGAGAGAGAGAGAGAGAGAGAGACTACAATGTGTGTTTAAATCTGGTATATTTTTACACTAGACCGAACTGCGATATTTATATTTTTAACAGGAATATTATTTTATTATCTTTTACACGCCCTCACACACACGCGCATGCACACAAACACGCACACACAAACACATGCGCACACACATGTCTGGTTCACAATCTCCGTGTCTCAGTCCATAGGCGTAATGTTTTTTATACCGCACAAACTGTATATTTTATCCCCTAAACCTAAAGATCATAGAAAACTTTTTGCATTTTTTACAAGCTTTTGTGCCCATGAGGACCTCAATTTAGGTCTCCACAGTGACACGAGACCCATGTGTTGGTGTGTATTCAGGTTTAGGTCCCCACTGGGATATAAAAACATGCACACACACACACACATACGTGCGCACACACACTAACAAACACACAAGCATACACTTACGGACACCACACAAACACACACACGCACACACTTACGGACACACACAAACAAACACACACACGCACACACACATTGTATTCACATAATGAATATATATCCCAAGTCATTTGTGTCGTTTAGGACGGGCGGGTTTTGGATTTCTTAAGGTTTACATTAACATAAGTTGACACATCACCATAAAACACAAACGCTCAGGGCAGGAAACACAAAAAACTGTGAAACATGTGACACAATGACCATTTGTACGTCTGAGTCTATATTTGCTGTCTTTTAAATAGATGAATTGAACTTTCTTTTAACTTTCCACAGAACTGTGTGCATGTGCATTCAAGCATGTCTAAAAATATCAAAATGAAAACAAGAGACAAAGAGACGAAGATAAGAGCTGGATTCCTTTGTTTTACACACCAGCCGTCTCCTGCTCCTCTCTCTCTGGGCTGTAGGCTTAATCCAGACCCGTCTAACCATCTGCCTAATTATAGTTTTAAAGCGCAGCCTGAAGTTTTTGTGCATCGCACCCCTGTCATATGATTGTGTTCTTCGGCCATGACCTCCTCAGACAAACCTTCTGAAAACAGCCGGCGTCTCACAGGCCGAGCTTCTTCTGCTGCAGCGGCAGCCTTCCAGAGAATTCTCCGAGTGCCAGGACCAACACATGCTGACAAGCGCAACAATATTTCAAGGCGATTATGATTACCCGGCGCTCTGGCGACAAACAGACGCAGGATTACGCCGCGACCGTCGCACTCTAAGACCAAGGTGGACTAAGTCGTGGAAACCACACGGAATCCCACGCAACACACATGCTGCGACTGATCTGAGAGGATACGGTGGGTGAGCCGTGAGCTGTCAATCACTCGCGTGTGGGTGGAGTCAGTCTCGGGGTCAGGGCGGATGCGGGTGGGATTTATGAGGGAATGATGACATTGCCAAGGACTGCAGGGGGCAGACGGGTGGGCAAGAGTGAGGGGGGCTTCAAGGCCGAGAAACGCACCGCGAGTCTAAAGACCTTCCCAGGCCCCGGATTACACCGCTGCCCACCCGTTTGCATCAGCCTCCCACCCTCACGAAACACACAGACAACCAGAAAAATAAAACGGATCAAGAGAGGCCATAACGGACAAAAGGATTTGGGTCAGAATCAAAACCTAACCTCACTGTCTCCTCCCTTCATAGACAGCTGACGACGGAGAAATCACACACGTAGTGTTCTCAAATTCACTCGGTACAAGTGATGTGAGAGCATAAATATTTATAACACACACACACGTTTTACGAAATAAATCATTTTCACTATTAGTTGGATTATGACTATATTTACAACTGAAATCTATTTTCGCTTTGCCCTCACAAAGAAGCATTAATTGCCTTTCTGCTATACAATCTGGCAACCCAAATTCAACATGGTTTTACGACAAAAAGTCCGCTCGCATATATGATTCCAGTCAGGATGTTCCCTCAACAGGCAGCTACCCATGTAGACAGCTCACCAGGTTTTGACACGGAGCCGTTGATGCTGATGTGTAGTCTACGAGTCGAGACAGAGCTGATATTAAACATCTAAAAGTGTGTTTAATGAGTTCACGTTCTGTTGTGCTAGCTAAATAAAGCCTGCAGGCACCGCTCCCTTCCACCGGCTTTGTTTTCTCTCCTTCTTTTTCGAGCCGAGCTTCTTTCTTTAGTTAACGTAATGGCATAATTAGCCGTTCATTTAAAGAGATAGTGCTCATTTAGTTTTATGTATTCTCTCTGAGCGCCTCGTTCCTTCCCAACACACGGCCAATTACGTGAAGTTTATGTGACTGTGTGAGCCAAATATAGACAAGAGCGCTCATCTCTGATGATAACAGGCGTGAGTCATAATGTGTGTGTGGTTATAAAGAGACCCCGATGCATCTAATGAGACAAATGCTTGTTTATTTATTTGTGTCCTCTATGTAGACAAAACGTCTATTCTGTATCTGATGGGTCAAAGGTCACTGACAGGATCACTGTCTTCGCATCTGATTGGTCGGCCCGCGACGATGACCCGCTGCATAGATATTCTGGTGATGTTTAATTTCAGACAGAGGAATGCTGTGGACACGCAGACTCGGTTAACAGCATCCCGGCGTGCGCAGACACACGCAGCAGGTGAGCAGCCAGCTGTCGTATCCTCACGCCGTGTCCAGGGAACATCGTTCTGACATTTCAGGATCGGCGGAGGCAGCCGAGCGGAGCGGTGTGAAATGGCGGCGTGAGCGAGATCTTCAGACACACACATGCAGGCTGGATTCAAGGGTTTGAAATGGCGACCGGGCCGTCATCTCTTCACAATCACACACACACTCCTCCAGATATCATCTCCCCCGATTAGCATAATCTAATCAATTTCACAAAATTGTCTTTTAATTACCAGGAGCTTCTCCGGTGTGAAACTCCCAGAGGTCGAGCAGGAGAGAGAGATCTTCGGCCCCCTCGCACCTGCTCTCCATCAACCACAGGCGACGGCATTACCGTAACGTGCCTTGATCTGTTTAACGCCGCTAAAAATACTCCTGGAACCATTACCAGACGCTTTCTAAAAAGAATGTCTGCTTTAACGCAATTTGCCGCCGTTCAATCACTGTTTGTTTGTTTATGAGATTCTGAAGTGTTTACAAGCAGAGACTAATAACTAAAAGTCAGGCTGTAAACACGCTCTTAAGAAAACTAGCCCTGTGTAACACTGACTAATCACGCCTCATCCCGCACACACACGCACGCACGCACACGCGCACGCACACACAAGTCCTCATGTGTAGGTGTGCATTCAGGTTTAGGTCCCCACCGGGATATAAAAACATGTACACACACACAGACAGACAGACACGCACACACACGCTCACACAGACACACAGAGAGAGAAAAAGAGTGTGTGTGTGAGAGAGAATTTGTGTGTGTGTGTGTGTGTGTGTACTTTGCCCAAGTGGGAAATGATTAACATCCAATGACTCACGGCCCCCAACAATAACACACAGAGGTACGATGACGACACACACAAAGAAACGTACGACACACTGGGCGGTGTGCAAGATGACATGAAATCTGTTTCTTCTCAAACACGAGAGAGTTAATGAGTGAAGGTTTGCATCAGAACAAACTGGAGCGGAAATGACACGGACCGTCCGTCTCTCGGGGGAGCGACTGTCCTCGGGGAGCTCTTGCTCAAACAGCGGCTTATCGCTTGAATTTCATCAAACTGTGAGAGAGTGACACTTCAACTCATAACCTTCAACCTACAGTCATGACCAGCCCACTGGATTACAGCTGAACAACACAATCTTTGTCATTGTTAACATTTCGCCGAGTTTATCGAGAGGACAAGAAATGAAGTCAAAACAGCTGTTCTGTAGATCTTATATTAGCCTTAACACAGATCGAAAGAGCTGAAAGCTCAGAACACATGCTCACTCAAGCTCTTAGTTTGACCAAGTGAACAGTCAGGACATTAAATCTTAGCAATAGGAACACAAAGCCATTTATTTACTAATAATTTAAATTCATTTCTACAATGTTTCATTTAGTTCATTAGTTCAAGTCTTGTTAATCTAAATCTCAACAGTAAGTTGATTTGAATTCATTATAAATATGATTTAAACTATGGCACGTGTTCAATAGCATCTTCTTTTGTACTATTGTGTTTAAAAGATCATTTGATTTTTTATATAAACTTTCTCCATTTTTGGTGTCAGGACAACACTGTTTTTACAAATCCACGACCGGTGGATACAAATGTATGGGTTGTCCAAAGTGAGATCATTACACATCCCAGAAAAACATTACTGCAAAACAAACATATTAAACACAGCCTTAAAGAGTTCAATCTTAAAAAAAAACAAATGACATAAAATGTCATAATCTTCTCAAATAGGTAAACACTGAATCAAATATCACAAGTGGCCTTATTATTCATGTAAATAACCCATTGAAATAAAGACAGTATTGAGCGGCTGTAAGGAGCGGTGTGTTTGACATCCCTGAGAGAGACACAACACTGAACATGTAACCGGATCAGGTCAATGGAACCACCAGGCCACAATCCCACAATGTTTTTGTCCTTTAAAGGATCACTCGCATCACTATCAGAGCCCGACACAGACGGCAGCGAGGTCAGTATCATCTCAAAATGATTTTACAGCCAGCACAGAGACAGACCCAAATCAAATATAGAGTTCCACTGATTACTCATCTGTTCACAAAGTCTTCCATCTACCTCTCTCATCTCATCTGATCATTCCATCCCATCACACCTGCCACACACACGTCAACACTGAACCCGGGTCAGATCAAGAGACAGAGAATAACAACTGAAGTCACAAGAGAAAGAACACATCAAATCCTCTCTTAAAAACACAGAGAATGAGCAGAAATAACACTTCACATGCAGAGTAAACGGCTCTCAGAGACATCAAGCACTAACTATCCACCTGATTCATCTGTTTCTCAACTAATGCATCCAAACCCCATTAGATGAGCAGTACTCAACGCAAACACAAGTGTGTTTACACCGGGTTTCCATCACCCTGCTTTTATGGCATTTGGAAATGCCAAATTTCCAAATAAAAATGTGCAAAAGACTTTTTACGCTCGCTTGAGGTTATTCGTTTTTGCAAAAAACTGTTTGAATAATGGAAGATGGAAACGCATTTGATGAACAAATTGTGACCTAGCGAACATTAGCCACCAGACGCGGCTGTTACAGCTGATCGTGTCTGTCAGGTTCCAGATCTTTTTATTTACTGTTGGTTATTGGCATGGGCCGGTATGAGATTTTAAAAATGTGCTATTTCCAAATATCTGCGTATTCAAAAAAAATGTTCAACTGGACACAATACATTTCATTTTGAACCAACATATAGAACATGTGTGTCAGGTAAAAATAAAGCCTTCGTATTCTTTCAAAAAAAACATTTCTGTCGTATATAATAGACATAAACATCAAACCTTGAATTATTTATTTTTCTGCAAACACAGCTCATACCTTAGAAACGGTATCACAGAAAATTGGAGTGGTTTTGAAACCTTAACTCTATTAAACCTCGGTATACCTTGAAACCGGTATTCAACCAAAACCACCGCGAACCGCTCGAGGAACTTGATGGAAACGCACCAATGTCGTTTGCCAACATTGAAAAGATTCGCATCACGTTTGGATGGAAACCCAGCAAATGTGTTTGTGTGTGTGAGAAAGTCTAATATTAAACTGAGACTGAAAGTGACTTACAGTTCATTAAATACAGCGCGAGTCCCGCTGGAGAAACAGAGGTTATAAACATCACCGAAGGCTCTGAAACGGCCACTGAGCGGCACTTTCTGTGTTTGTTATGTTGCTTTCAATTCTCCTTTCAGAAAGTGTGACATACATGTACAAACTTGTGTGAGGTTGAGACAGATCAGCTGTTTCTACAGCAGAGATCTCACGATACATGACAACGGCACGCTACTGTTCATGAGCATGAAATACCTTAGAAAACTCACTACATCTGGCAAAACACACGCTCCTTCTGTTTCTGTGATAAGTTATGAGCTTTTACTTTACTAATGGTCCCCTAAAAACATAATGAGATTATTAAGACGAGTATTAAACACGATTATTCAAGTTTATTCATTGTACATTAACCCTGTTCACACATTCAACATTTCATTTGAAATATGTCCTAGTACATCTTAAACTTACTTGAACAAAGATTCATAAATGAAGAGTTTGGTTCCAAAATGAGATGTCCAAAATCATGTTTTTATTATGTTCTGTTAGCTGTATTTTTTGAGTTATTATGGCTTAAATCAAAACAAAACAACTGCAGTTTGATTGATATTAATTGGAATGTACAATAAAAAAAACATGATTTTGAATGTTATTTCAATGTTATCTCATTTTGGAATCAAACTCTTCAAATGCAGTAATTCTTGTTAACTAATGAATATTCACAAATAAAACTAAAAGTGTCACTATATCTACAGTAAGATTTTACACAACCTTGAATGAGAAATAAAACAAACATGAAAATGCGATTGATAAACTCAACATGCAAGCTTTGAAGCGCTTCACTGTTTGTTTGCTTTCTTTATTTATCAGACACTTTAATCCAAAGCCACATTTAGTTGTTTCTTCACGTGTTATTTATAAGAATAGTAGGCAGTATAAAGTACACACTAGAGAGCAGTATTCAGTATCTCATTCCAAACACAGACAGGGTTCATCTGACTTTACTTAACATGGACTCTCTCTCTCTCTCTCTCGAGAGAGAGAGGGGGGGAGAGAGAGAGAGAGCAGGGAGAGAGAAGGTGAGAGAGAGAGAGAGAGAGAGAGAGAGAGCGCGAGGGAGAGAGCAGAGAGAGGAGGGGGGCGAAGAGAGAGAGAGAGAGAGAGAGAGAGAGCGGAGAGAGAGATTAGCGAGAGGAGAGCAGAGAGTAGAGAGAAAGAGGGAGGAGAGAAAGAGAGAGGGAAGGGGGGTGAGGGGCGAAGAGGCGAGAGAGAAAGAGAGAGAGAGCGAGAGGAGATGGGGATAGAGAGATCGTGTAGTACACTAGTAGAAGGCTCGGGGGCTCGGTTGTGGGCTAGGGTCTGAGGGGATTATCTATCTCATCTATACTTCATCGCTCAGTCTTCTGCTTGATTGTGGGTCTCTCATCTCTCTACTCTCTCTCTATCTCTCTTCTATTCTCTCTCTACTCTCTGGTGATTGTCTCTCTATCTCTCTCTGTCTCTCTCTCTCAGTCTTGTGTTGTGTCTCTCTCTCTCTCTCTCTCTCTCTCTCACGCGCTTCTCTCTCTCTCTCTCTCCGAGCTATTCTTTAAACATTCATTAACATTGAGCCGTCCCACAGCCAAACGCTGAGCTCAGTCTTTAGAGCGTTCAGAGAGGTCACTGACCCCCCAATCGAATAATGTTTCCATTTCTGTCCCCTCAGCCAATCAGACGAGAGAGGGGGCGGGAGGACGGAGAGGGGGGTGGCACACATCCTTCACGCCTCACTCACAACCAGGAAGACAGCCTGCAGAGATACAGAGAGAGAAAACACAACCGTCTCTCTCTCTCTCGCTCGCTCGCTCGGCTCACGTATCCTGACATTCCAATCTCCTCAGAGCGAGAACGACAAACGCACTGTCATCCTCACGGAGGCGGCCATCTTTGAGAGCTGTGAGTGTGTGTCTGCCATTACAGACCATCAGATCAGGAGACGGGCACAGGGCGATGTTTGTTTGGGGTGTAATATTACCCAACACCCTCCAAACGCCAAACCACAGCGTCACACACTCAACACAGTTCCATAGAGCCGCGTGTGTGTTTGATTGAACCATCCAGATGTCATTTAACAAATGTAATAGACTGTAGTGGTAAAATTAGCTGATGATTTAAACCCTTAATAGTCTCTTAAATCACCTGTGTGCGTGTGAAAGACACAAAGAGTCCCTGGAACACCACACACACACACACACACACAACGGCTCGAGTCTCTGAGCGATTCACCTGTAAATATTCTCTCTCTCTCTTTAAACATTCAGATCGTGTTGATCTTTCAAGACGCTATCAGAGAGCACAACACAATCTCTCACACACACACACACACACACACACGGCTTACGCAGGTATTCATGTCTCCAGCTTTGATTGTGACAGAGTTTAGATTCTGTACATCTGACACACCATGACTGCCTTTGATGTGCACACAAACACACACACAACACACACACACACACACACACACACACCTCTTCTGCATAGCTGCATGTCTATATAGACAGTTTCAGAAGCAACAACATAAACAAACATTCTGTGACCCAAACGGATCTTCCCTCCACAAAGAATCAATAACCATTGAGTAGTTTTAATTTAACACGATACAATTAATATACAACAAAATGAATAGTTATATTCTTAGCCTCTAGCCGGACCGATCATCAAAGGACCAGAAGTTAACTTCAGGCCAGGCGCTTGCGTCTGATGAAACCATCTATACATAACCCAACCCAAAACAGAGAGAAAGCTCTTTATCATATATAATAATACAAAAATAGTCGCATTTCAAACCCGTGATCTCTATGTAGCTCACGAACGCCATGTTCCATCAAGTGAGATGAGAGGGAAAGAGCAGGATGTTGCTGTTGAGGTTGAGTTTTCTCCTCATAATACAGCTTGATAAACACAAACACACACAGAGACGCTGTGGAACTTTCACATGTGACCGCAGGTCGATTCTGCTCTTCCTGTGCTGTTACAATGCTGCAAATCACTGAGAAGAACTCAAGCCTGGTCCACACACACACTAATGCAACAGTCTGCCGTCCACACACACTCACACACACACACACGCACGATGAAGCAACAGGTAATGACATCACACTGTTGAAGTTTGTTGAATGTGGCTGTATGTGACACACACACACACACACCAGCATGTGCTCCTTCAACAGCAGATGTCTGAACACAATCTGTGGCTCTTCTGCAAAACATATCAAGGGTTCAATCTGACCGTATGTGTGCCGTAGAGTCCAAAAGTCCAACCACACTCACAATCTGAAACTGTTTTTACACTTAAACTCGACACACACACACAGATACAAACTAATGACACAGAATTACTTCATTTTACATTTAATGAAGGCAAATGTGTTCAAGCGTGTGTGTGAAACATCAGATTGTGTTGTACACAAGAGACTGTATAAGAGTCACAGAATCATGAGGTCTGACACAGGGTTCAGAAATCACACGCATGATGGAGTCATACAAAATACTTCAAATAATTCAGTCTATGTTGATCATATCATTGCAAGTGAAGAAAACGATGTAAATCTGAAGTATTTTCACTGGTGGTCTCAGACGCCGGGTGTGTGTGTGTGTGTGTGTGTGTGTTACTGTGAGCGGACGGTTATTTCGTTGATTTCTTCCTGTTTGAGTTTGTTGGAGTGCGTGACTAAGCTTTACTCACAGTTATTTCTCAAACAAAAGTCTGTGTTTTGACTGAAAGCAAATAACATGTTGGTTTTGAGTGTTCTCATCAGATTCTACACTTCCATCAACTCTGCGAGATTCACTGCGATTCACAACAAACGTAACGCACAATTCAGATTTGATTTCTCTCTGGATCTCTGCGATCTCTCTGATGGATCTGACAGAGTAATATCCTGATGGAAAGTGTAACGTTTCAAATGATTCCATAATCCGCACAGAATCACAGACACGGACTGCAAGAATCATCATATCATTAACCCAAAGAGAGAGCGAGAGAGAGAGAAAGATAGAGAGAGAGAGAAGATAGTTTAAGATCATTACAAACGAGGATACTCGTTCCCCGGACTGGATTCTAGATGAGGAAAGACGGACTACCGAGAGGAGAGGAGAGAGGAGGCCCTTTAATTATGGGGTTGCATCTGTTCATGCCCGTCGTGCGTCACGGACAGGGAGTGGGAGCCTTTGAGAGACCGACGGCTCACTTTGTAGTTGGTTGAAGGATACATGAGATAGCTCTTCCCCGAGGTGGGATGATGACCCGAGCACCTGAGAGGAGAGAGAGAGAGATGAGAGAGAAGATGTAGAAAGAGAAGAGCCGAGCGGTGGCTTGATGGAGTATGTTCACTTCTGAGGGAGAAGAGAGAGAGGAAGAGAAAGATAGGTAGAGCGGAGCGAAAGATAGAGAAAAGAGAGAAAGATAGAAACGAGAGAAAAGATTGAGGAAAGGTCATCTCCCTGAGAGCAGAAGAGAGAAAGAGCAGCTTCCGCGAGAGGCGGATTGAGAAAAGATGCTCCGCGAGGCAGATGAGAGTTCGGAACTGGAGAGAGAAGATACAAAGAGTAGTGGTGAGAAAGATCTTTTGCATTTTTTGAGAGAGGAGTGGAGTGGACTTCACTCTCTTCACACTCCGATCACTCCCTGAAGGAAAAGACTGGAGAAAGACCCATACGAGCAAGAGGACCAAGCATCCCCCGTAGTTAATCAGCTTCGAGATGCTCTGAAAGGAAAGCATTCCGGACGCAGGAGTGGAATGTCCGACGAGGAGAGAAAGAGTGGGAGGGACCCGATTGGTGCGACTGAGGTGAGTGCAAGAGAGAGAGACGAGGTAGAGAGGAGAGAGGGGAGAGAGAGAGAGAGAAAGATTTAGATTAGAGAAAGAGAGAGAGAGGAGAGAAGAGAGAGAGAGAGAGAGAGAGAGAGAGAGATAGAAAGATAGAGAGAGAGAGAGAGACTGTAGGAGATAATCCGTCCTGACTGTTTCCTGTGAAAACAGATGGAAAAACATGACTCTTTTTTTCCTGTGCCTGGTCAGGCTATTAATACCTCTGAGACACACACACACACACACACGCAAACACACACACACACACAAACAAACACACACACAGATCTCTATATTCACTAGACACACAGAAGAGCTCAAACTTAAAAAAAAAACTGTTATACAACCTGAGATTGGCTACACACACTCATCAACACAAAATACACACATTAACTCACACATCAACCGCTGAAATACAACGCACACAATACCTTCATAGAAACAACACACACAAGCGCACACGGCTCAACGCTACACACTCAAAAAAGTGTCATTCAAAACACACACACATTCCAAATAAACAACACACACTGACACACAAATAAACTCCTAACTTCACACATTCTCACAACAATATCATTCAAAACACACACAGAGCGACATTTGGTGACAATTAAACATGTCAGAGACACAAGACCATGAGCACACACATTAAACCGCCCCCGTCTACACACACACCCACACACACGGTCTCATCTATAGTGAATGACAACACGCTAAATGCTTTTAATTGCCATCAAGTGAATCCAGAAAGAAGTGGTGAAAATGTTTTGTTTCTGCTTTAGGCTGCTGTTTAAAATCCAAAGGTTTTTTGTCCAAAGCTACGGGCGGCGGCGTGGATGCAATATTCATTTTGCTGCAGGAGAACAATCCATGCATAACAATGAGATTTGCTAATGAAATCAACTATCAACCTGCAATACATACATATTAAAGCAGCTTGCGCTGTCAGCCGCTTTGTGCATCGTTTGTTTCTCCTGCCGTCTCTCTCTCTCCTCACGACCTTACCGTCTCACGCTCACCTTGAGTTTTAATAGCTGTATTAACGCAAAATGATGAGCGCACGTTTCCAGTTCTTTGACCTGTGCGGAGCCGGGCGAGCTGTGAACGTTCTGACGATATCCACTAATGTTTGCCAAACCCATAAAACATGAGACCATTTATAATAAAAGACAAAAACAGATAAATACTTTATAATGTGTAAAGCAAATGATAGTATGGCTGGCTAATAATGTCAGCGATGATACGATTATGATTTAAACCTCACACATCTCTTCACCTGTATGTGTCTTAAGTATGATTTCATTTATCAGCTCACATGCGCCAGTACCAACAAGTGTCAACATGAAAGAATTATTGGCCAAAATATAAATAAACAAATATGTAAGCAGCTCCTGACCAAACGTTTAATAATTCCAAACAGTAAAAGAGAGACCCCGAGAGACCGATGCGATTTCAACGATGAGCACTGATTTGGTAGCACTAGGTCCTGCATGGGGCCCATGCGATCAAGTCTGTTGTGGGCCCGTGCCTCCCCTGTTAGCGAAGCCCCCCCGCCCACCCTCTGATAAGACCCGCTCCCCACGTTCAAGCCAACGCGACCACACGAGCGATTCAGTCGACTCCAACGGCTAGGGCTTACTTCCACGGACCTGCGACCGAACGCTAAATCCTTTCCTCTGAACTGAGACATCTTACCACACCTCCCCATTTCCCTCCCCCTACGACACAACTGATCAATGACACTACTTGCCTTATTCCCTATCTCGCGCTATGATCATTTGTTTTGTCTCAAACATTGGCGGTTAGCACACATCGGGTCGACGACGTAGCTTAGCGCTACTTCCCTGCTACCAGCGCTCCTCCACTGCAGATGCCACGTCGCCTTCAGGAGATGTTCGCGCCTGTCATCATTGCCTCCTAGTGCGTTCCGCACCGCAGAGAGGCCCCTCTGTGTTGGCCTGCTGCTTATTTTCAAAACCCACGAGTAATGTATTTAGACCGCACCTCTACTGCGTCCCCACCCTTTCATGTCAACAGATCGCTACGAGCGACGTCAGTCTCTATGAGGAGGATACCTTTAATAGCTCATGCGTAGCGGGTACCTGCCTTCCTACGACCGTGGCGTGACCGGACCCCTTACTTGTTTTGCACACTCCCGTCGACGCCCCCTAAAGACACCTCCTTGACACACAGATACCTCGTGGTCCTCTGGCATTCCGACCTACTTTTCTCCCGCAGCCCGTTTAGTAGCAGTATATACCTCTCGCCCATATTTTCGATTGTTGTTCATATAGACTTTTCGACATTTAGTCCCGCTCTCACTTCTCTGTGCTTCTGAGCAACGTAGACTATTGTCTCTTGGACTTCCATGGCACGTTGTGCGCCGTGTTCGTTATTGCGTAAGGTTCCTTCCTATCAGTCTTTCTTACCTCCCCCCTCTTTTAAGTGTATGTCTCCCTGCAATCTCAACGACGCCGACGCACGTGTGCCCGCGTGATCCACGCGACACGCCGCCCTATTTGCACTCCATCGGTGCTGGCCTGCTCACGGGGTTCCGTTACGCCTTGTCACTTCGCACCGCAAAGCTCCCTTACAGATAGGCCGATCTGTGCCCCTGTAGTTGTCGGCACTCTTTCGATGTCCGCTTAATGCTATATTCTTCCCTAGGACATTCGAGAGCGGCCACCCCCTTCTCCCAGTTCCCCCGATCAGCACGATGTCCTGACTGGTCGAGATTTTGATACGTTTCCTAAAACGCTGCTAGCTTGACAGTCCTTTTAGTGCACCTTTTACCCCTGCCCCGTCAGATTGTTTCCACAGGACTCATCTATACGCCCTTCTACTTTTCTGGATCTTGCGGCCCCCCCACTCATTTTCCTCCTCCCACTCTCAAAGAGAGGTGAGACAGAGGAGACGATGATCCGACATGAAGACCTAGGGTGAGTACCGGGTGGCAGGCTGACCTGTAGAAGATCTCGTCAAATGTCGCGATGAGGGGTCATTGACATCCCTATTGTGGACCGAGACTGTGTCAGGGGACGAGACGTGTAACGCGAAGACCCCCGAGACACTCCCCCCTGACTCATTGATAATCCTCGGACCCCTGACGACCCCCTTTCGCAGACCCTTTTCCAACCCTCTGTTGCACCATCTTGTAGCGCTCCGCAGGCCCTGCCCTCCTGGCCACCATGCTCACCCTTAGTCGTCCGACGGATACACCCACCGGCTGGATCGCCTGTGCACCACCCCGTGTTAGGCGGCCCGCGTACTTCCCACCTCACACCTGTCACGATCAGAGAGTTTGAGGTTCCTCATCTTCGGCGACTTCTCCGCCTCGCCTCATTGCGCATCCCTTCGGACCCTTGCTTTTACCTTTCGGCGCGACATCAAGGGATGCTCGGTTGCTGACTTGTATGACATCCGGACCCGAAGTCATCACTCTACTAGCGCCTCCGCACGTTTCGTTGCACCCCTACTGTTCCGCGTCCGGCGCCCCCCCTCTTCTGATAGGCATGCGCGATTCGCGCGTATCTGTCCGCTTCGCCTTGGCGTCTTTGACGGCGACTCCCTTATGATGAACTCCGCTCTACCAAGGTTGTCATGAACGACACGAGGCAGTACTGTCAGACTATATCCAGAGTTGGACCGAGGCAAGAACGAGAGCAGCGACCCTCCCTGATCTCGAGACTTCGCTGAGTCCTACCCCCAGGACCCCCACCACACCACTCGCTTCCACCCACTACCCCCGATACGTTTTCTCAGCCCCTCCGGCCCTCCCCTAGAGGTCCCGACCTGATGACGGATGTGAATAGATATCGCCCCCATATAGTATATGTTCGTTACGCCGGCGTGGCGGGTACCGCCTGCCCCCCCCCTGATCATGAACTGCGCCGGGATCTGCTGCCGGCTCGACGAGATGTTTGCCTCGAGCCAATGAGATTGTACCGTAGTATGATACTTGTGTGGGGAGATTGAGGCTGGCCTGACGACATTTTTGATGGAGGGTAGACTGAGTGAGGGCCTCGAGGAGATGCGAGAGGGAGGATGGAGAGAGGAGTAAGGGTGTTCTTGACGGCAATGGCGCGGATCTTGTTCGCGACCGACCAAATGGAGGTCTGACTAAGGATGGAGGTATGAGAAAAAAAGACCCGAGCCTACACAGAATAAGTCTGCCATCGAGCCGTGGAGAGAGACACAGCGAATAGCGAGCGAGAGATTACGAGAAGGAGAGTAAGGGGAGGAGGAAGAGAGGGAGGCAGTGCTGGTGTGCTGGAGAAGGAGAGAGAGAGAGAGAGCACTTGCGCTCACCTTGGTGTCACCTCTGCTGAGCTGAGCGGGATGATGGGATAGGTAGAGACACAAAGACGCTCTGCCCTCTCTCTCTCTCTCTCTCTCTCTCTCTGCCACACACACACTCACACCTCTCTCCTCTGAGCTGCATCTCTTTTCTGCTCGCTCGCTCACACACACTCGAAGGGTAACGGCACAATCTGTGATCACTGAAGCTGTTAGAGCCAGATATCGTCTCTGGGAATTTACACACACACAAACAGGTGTACACACACACACACTCGTATGCAGGAATAAACACACAAACACACACTCGCCCTTCTCCTGAGATCTCCGTCTCTCTCTCTTTTAAAACACTCACAGCACTCTGGAATCCACACGCAAACAGACACAAAATAGGGCAAGCGGAGCGATTTCTGACACACTTGTAAACACACACACACACACAACACAGAGAGAGAGAGAGAGAGAGGGCGAGCGAGCCGGCGGGCAGGGTTTGCAATGAGAGGCAGTGTTTTAAAGCTCGCTGCATTCCACCTGTGATTAGTGTGGCTTCAGGGCTGATGGATCACGGCGGACACATTTCACTCGCTCGCTGCTTATCTCTTTTCCATCCCTCTTTCACTCCTTCCTTCCCTCCCTCGCTCTCATCCCGCCTCTGATTTTTCCCTTCTCTTAAAATCCTCACATGGACATCTACACTAATGCCTCTCTCTCTCTCTCTTTCTCTCTCTCTCTCTCTCTCTCCTCTCTCTCTCTCTCTCGCTGTGTGTGCCAGCAGGGAATGACCCAGCAGCTGGGTCCTCTGGAACAGACCAATAAAATACTAAATATGTCCCTGCACATCACCCCCCCTCCTCTTTCTCTGGACCATCTGCACGTCCCTCCTCCTCCCCCCTGACACCCAAGACTCCTGTGAGCTGTAAACAATAGACAGATATCACCACACGATCCCGTCGATCTCAAACTCTGAACCACAGACAACATCAGACAATGTCTGAGCCTGCTGATCACGTCTGCACTTTCTCATTGATCGCTTTGAAAACTTTCTTTCATTAAACTGTATTCTTACATCGCTCTCTCTCAAGCTGTGCATTCTGATTGGTCAATAACTGAGAGCTTGACTGTTGTCTTATCACATAAATAGTATGTTTGATTTAGCAATATTTCATGTCATCACGATGGTTTAAAAACACAACTGCTTGTGTTAGTCATGACCAGTGCTGAGTGTAACAAGTTACTGTAATTTAATTACTTTTCCAGTGGGATTACTCAAATTTTTTCTGTAATTAAATTAGTTAGTGATGTAAATAAACGAAATATTGTGTGTAATATATGTGAGTGTAATAGTGGAATTGACATCAAAATTCAAAGTCGAACTTTAAAATCTCTGCTTCAATGTATAATTCTCACATTTGTAATACTCTGGTCAGTTAATAATACAACTTTATGTAGTTTTATATTATTTATTTGAATGAATTAAAAGAGCCGTTTCATGTCTATGCTTGAATCACTGAACTCATCGATGTTGATGTAGAATATAGAGAGTCATTAGTAATAAGTCATGAAATACTTTTTGGAGAGAGTCATTTGTGCAGTAATCTAATTACACCATTCCATATGTAATAAGTAACTAGTAACTCATTACTTTTTCAGAGGAACTTGCCCAAAACTGGTCATGACGCACTGAGCTTCACATCCAGCTTGCATCATTTCTCAACCTTCCCCTCGACGTTATTTCAAAGTGTAAAAATAAAAACAATGTGTGGAGAGCACATCTCCCCCGCACGCACAAAACAGCAAACTTCATCATTTCTATTTCCAAAACTTGATCCCCGCCTCTCTCTCTTTCTGTGATTTCTCCCGCCTCAGCCTCTCTTTCTGTAATGACCTCCCTGAGGTCCAGTATCGCTGTTCTCTCTCGATTTCCAAGAGGTGAGGGAGGTTCTGTGAACCCACACCCGGCGTAATGAGCTCTCCCTGGACACCCGCTTTTCAAAAAGGCCCTGATAGGCTTTGGAGAATCTCACTGGACCATCCTGATGAAGATCGGCCTGTTTACTCAGGGCTCGGAGCCCGCCGGTGGGTTCTCTCTAAATACTCCAGACCCAGAGAGAGACCCCCGGGTGGTTTGCTATTCCAGGGCTCAATGTGTGTGTTTACATCTGTGAGTGTGAAAGAGAACGGTTGTGTGTGTGTGTGTGTGTGTGTGCACGCGTGTGCGAAAGAAAGAGAGAGAGAGCAGTTTGATTCACTGAAATCTCTTTAACCTTCTTTGAGGACCTCCATCTTCCCCAAGAGCCCCTCTAACTGCCCTTAACCACCCGATTCCTCTGAGACCGACCACACACAAACACACACACTCCCTCATCACACACACACACTCACTCCCTCATCACACACACAAACACACACACTCCCTCATCACACACACACACTCACTCGTTCTTTCTGACACGCTAAATGAAAGATAAACGCTACAGATGTGACGCTGGATTTACAAACACATTTACTTACTGAACTATACACATGTGCACATAACATCTATTACTAGTGTGTAAACAACTGTGTGTAAATAAATACTATAGTATAGACTGTTTCTTACACAAGAACAAATCTGTACAAACACAAACACATGTGTGAATCCACATCACATCACAGCAGTAAAGAAAAGCGGCTCCTTTTTCTATCTGCCCTTCAAAAAAACACATAAATAATGTGTGTGTGTGTGTGTGTGTGTGTGTGTGTGTGAGTGTTTGTGTGTGGACACACAGCGAGAGAAAAGATGGAGAGAAGATGAGCACTGAGCAAAATGAAGGAAGGACAGAGAAAAAACAGACACACAGAGAGAGAGAGAGAGAGAGAGAGAGAGAGAGAGAGGAGGGGGGGAGAGGAACGAGAGCTCACACACACACACACACTCCCTGTGCGCACAACTGCGGTGTAAATGTCATCATGTACACAGTTTATCCTCCGTGTGAGCGAGAGGTGCAGATGAAGAGAGGGAGAGAGACAGAAACGGAGAGAAAGAAAGAAAAGAGAGAGAGAGCCCACTGCGGAGAGGTAGAGAGGAGCGCGCAGCCTCTTCTTCTGTCATTTGTTCATTAGTATTCCAACGTTCACTCCCTCAGATCCGTCCTCACACTGCTTTTAGCATCAGCACGGGAAAACGCACACACACCGTATCTCAACCTCTCATGACTCCAAACACACAACCAATCACAACACAATACACTCCACACACACATGACATCATACCCTCCATGTTCTGATGGGTGCCGTCTGTAAGATCAATCAAATGAGAAGAGTCTCAATGTTGTGGTCTCGAGACCTTTCTGGACCACCTAAACCTGGTCTCGGTCTATGTCCTCAAACTGGACTCCAGTTCACTTCTGATGAACTCGACCACAGACGCTTCATCATTACACCGACTGCACACGTTTGTGTGGTCCGGGTCTACTCTTCATCTAGTTTTACGGGGTCTCGTATTGTTACGGGTCTGAGACTAGCAGAATCCGGTCTTCACCGCGAAGACATTTTCAGAGAAGTTGTGTTGTTTGTTTGCTGCTGCTGTAAACATCAATAAAGATTTAGGTAGATTCCTGGGAGGGAGAACGTTCAGTGTCATATCTGCAATTCAACTTGTCATCTTTTGGACTCCATATCTCAAAAACCTTTAAAAATCTCATTTCACGACTGATGTACGGAAGAGACGGTTAGAGAGCTAAGACAGCAGTGACAGTCATTGGTCATTTATCCAAAGCGGAAGGAAGAAAATGACTGAAATATTCTTCACCCCAAGTTACTTGTTTAATGATGTAAATAGCCGAGAGAGAGAGAGAGAGAGAGAAAGAGAGAGAGAGCCCGAAGGTGACTGCTGGTTTCACGAAGTCACTCGTCTGCACTGAGAAAAAATACGCGACTCCGTGTCTGTTTTAATTCTCAGATTCATTTCTGTTTTTACAAAGTGAGAGGTTCGACACATCAGGACACACCTGCGCTGTAAAAACATCAGAACACTGTTCATGATTTGTCTAATATTATCTGAGCTTCGATCTGCAGATGTGTCGCTAGTGTCGTATTATTTTAGAGGACACCTGTCTTATGGTTTGATCTGACTCATTCCTGTTGAGGTATTTGTGGGATAATACTGCTGATCTGAGACCAGCCTGCTGCGGTCGTCTCTGTTTAGCTCGAGCACTATTGCCAGCCTGTTGTAGGTGTAGTGTATTATAGTGATTCTGCTGTGGATAGGGTGGTATTATTGGATGGATCTCCACGGTAACAGGGCGGGTGAAACTCAATCCGAGTCTCTCCATGTCGCTCGCTTAGATGGCCACCCGCTGATCCTGACCTTCTGGATGTTTTTCCCTCTCCCTCCCTCCCTCCCTCTCTCTCTTTCTCTCTCTCTCTCTTTCTCTCTCTCTCTCTCTCTCTTGCTTGTTTCACTTATCGTCTCACTCTTCTCTTTTCAGTGCACATATTTTTCCAGTAATGATTCTGAGAAGTGCATGCATGTTCCTGTTTCTTAACTGTTATTTGTGGCTTGTGTTGTCATCGTGTGCCACTTTAAACGGCAGCAAATGAATAGCATGTGTAATCTGCATGTGACAGTGAGTGTGCGTTCGCGTGGGGGTGTGTGTGGCTAAGGCAAGATAACCAGAGATTATTTTTTATGACATGTACTCTGAATACTAACCACCTCATCTAACAGACTCAATATCGCTCTGTAGACGATTCACTATTTATTGCAGTATCTGTAAGTGGAGTCTGAATCAGCACGACCTCAGACCACGGCCAGAGCATAAATATTAAATTCAAGAAGAAACAGCGAGGGATAAATGGTTAAACGGCAAGAGACAGGCACAGAGGCAGAGGGCAACAACGAAAGGGGCCCATGACAGACACTTGCGACACTCCGTTCCCTGCGTGTGTGTGTGTGTGTCCATCAGAGGTAATGACTCTCACCAGGGATCTGAAGCACAAAACAGGGTTCAGGCAGGGGTCCATTACACCTCACGCACACACACACGATCCAGCAGGCCTGCAGTATTTGTATCAAACAAGCTGTATGTTTTGCCACTGACGCACAACAGCACACACGGCACCGGCAATGAAAACAGAGCCACGAGCAGGATTTCTGCACAAGATCTCTCCAGCAGGAAGTATGAGCTATGAGCCGTCCCATGAGACGCCTGGCCAAGATCTGTGCTCATACACGCTCTCTCTTTCTCTCGCCACCCTCTTTTGTCTCTCTCTGTTTTCTTTGCGTTTTGTATCTCTGCTTTGTATAAAACACCAGATTAGCTGGTTACACTCAACACACTCGTATCCATTTTGTGGAGAGAAATGTCATTTCCTCTGCTTTATTATTCTCTCTCCCTCCCTCTGTGGGAGGAAAGTTTGCTTTGAAGAAAGAGGGTTTAACATGTGCGCTAATAAATAGCCGCTTTGCCCCCGGGCAGGAGTAAGAAAGAGCTCAAGCTTCTCCTCCATACGGTCGCCGGCACTGTCAGCGATTATATCCTCCAGTTCAGAAAACTAAAGAGCTGGATAGTGGATAGGAATGTGCCTTAACGCCTCATGTCCTGACAGACCTGATTTTAATTTCCAGTTTCCGCTCTCAGAAGAGAATATTTTCAACATCCATAAACTTTTGAAATTCCCTTTGGGTGTCCAAGAAGCGTTTTGTTCTCGTTCCTTCCTTTCTTTCCTTTATTCTGTGAGACAGGAAAGTTCATCCCTTCACCCGATACTTCTGCAACGCCAAGGCATGCGTTGTTTGGTTTCTGATATCATTTAACACTCGTACTTTACACAGCTGCGACAAGGTCTTAAAAGAGTTGTACTTGTTATCTGCTTAGCATTTACTCCTCCAAACATAATTATTTTATTTCAACATCTCTTGTGGTATTCAGAGTAAAAGAATCCTTCAGGTTAGGAATGAAATGGTGAGTAATATGATGAGAGATTTTTCTTGTTTTTGTAAATAGGGAAATGCCTCTAAAAACAGCCTTTTATACACGGTTACCTTGTAAGTCAGATAAAGAGTAACGTTAACATGATTCATGCTGAAACCCTGGCCTGTCTCGCTTTCACTAAATGAGCAGAGCTGCCGAGCACAGATGACCCTTCACGCTTCCTACAATTCCCAGAAATCAATGCTGGAATAGAGCTTCCATTAGCATTATTGATGGTTAAGACGGTGACAGTGGCTGCGGCCAATGATGTGTAGCTGAAGAGCTGAGAGCACGTCTTTGTCTTGCCGTCTTTGTCTGTCTATTTTCTGTCTGTCTGCCTTCTCTCGTTCTCTCTTTTCAAGACTGTCTCTGAAACCTAAAAATAAAGCCTTCATAGGGAGTATATAACAGGTATCAAATCACTTCTCTCATTCAACGTTTGGAACATCCCATCTAGCACATTTTTTTGTTTTTTTAAAAACAAGTCTGAATATCTTAAGTCATTTCACTTCTCAAGTGTCTTATTTCAGATAATTTTTTCAGAACCAGAAAACAAGACAAAACATCAGGTAGGAAATGTATGTTTCGCAGTGTAAAATGCCTTCATCTGGTGAATTTTTTGTAAGACAGTACAGATGTATTATTTGCCGCCTACGCTATCCCACAATCCTCAGCAAAGGTTACAAATTAAAAACACCATTAGACAAAACAATTAAGAGAAATAAATTCAATCGTAAATAATTACTTTAAAAAAAATGACAATTTATGCAACTTATGACAACATAAATACAAATCTATTAAATGCTTGTTTTTTATGTGAATTTGTTCTAAATCAAGGTTAATGACTTGATATAATGTATAACTACCATAGTTGTTTTTATCACTTAAAAAAAGTTAAATTGCAAAGAAATGTTACAGGTTAAATAATAACAAAGTAATGTAAAACACTAATGATTTTTTAAGTTAAAAATGCAAAAGTTTTGTTGAATTATTGAAAATGTTCCTTAAAATCTCAGGGGGAACGTCAAGTCAATAATTTAGGTCAAAGGGATTAAAAAGTAAAAAAAAATCCCTGTTCTAGATCATCAGAAGTGATGTGAACAGTGATCAGAAGTCTGACTGGAACCCGTTTTCTTAAAAGGCACCACAAAGACACACACACCTGTCTCAGACAAAGCACTGTCTCTACACACAGCTGTGTGTTCACCTGAGGCAGCTGTGGTCTGCTTTCAGTCTGTAAGCCCTGCACGACTCAAACACTACATTGTCACTTGTTAGTGCTTTAGACAGAGACAGAGAGAGAGAGGAGTGTGCAAAGAAACGTCCTTGTATTTCTGTCACTCTCTGAAAGCACCGGGGAGCTGCAGAATGAAGGGACGCAGTCGAGCATCGAGTCCTGAGAGGCTTCCAACCCGCCGTCTCCGCTAACTCCTCGATCGGCACCCGCGCTACCAATTAGCCTGAACACACACACCGTCAGAAAGCCGCTGATCTGTTTGTTCCTAAGCACAAACTCTGTGCACCGCAACGCTTCGTTCGGCAGGCTCGCTAGTGAAAATGAATTTCCAAATTAAAGATCTTTACGCATTAATAAACCCTCGGACGTTTAAGAAACGCCAGTCTGAAAACCGCCTTCGGAGTGCTTTGTTTCAACTAATTGGGAGGGAAAGGGGTGAAAAGAGGATCTCGCATCCTAGCGACGAAATTAAATTAGGTTTAAAGCATCAGAAAGCGTGTTCACCCTTTTCGGTTACGGCTTTCAATTACCCGAAACAAACACAGAGGTGCATAACCGTGACAAATGACTTCAAATCTGCAAAACTGGTCTCGCCACAACACAAAGTCAGAGAGAGAAGATTATAAAAATCCACGACACCCAGCGATTCTTTGCATCGTCATACAAATACTCACTGAGTGGGAGTGTCCTCAGCTGTGTGACATCACTGCTCGACCACCTGTAAGACATCAGAGAAGAGAAAAATGTGACGCATGTCATCACTAAGCAGTCTCATAAAACACAAGAGCTAAATACAGCTCCGGGGAGAAAACACGTCCTGCATTGTGTCTAGAGAACGACAGCGAGTGTTTACACCCAACCTGTGGCTGCCCATGGTTTTGCGAAGAAAAACACAAACATAGCTACACAAAGACACTGACGAACACTTTTCACAAGCCCACACATGAATGTGTGAACGCTGGAACACACTCCTGGTTCAGGCCTTTTCCTGCTAAACCTGTTGGAATAACAGCAGAGCCCTGAATCTCAGGGTGTGTGTGGGATGATTTTTCCAAACACGCTTGCAGAAAACCAGACGATGGTTTGTCTAAATGATCAGCGAGACACACGGATGAATCGAATCAGATAGTTTTCCAATCTCTTCAATCGCACAGAAAACACAAAACAAATTCCCACCACAAACCAACAGCAGACGCGCTGCGGCCGGACAGTTTGTTCCTCTTTTTTGTTCTTTAAAACGTCTCCATCTGGGCTGAGATTTACACGTCTGGAACAGTTTACCACTGTTTGCTACACGCCGAGCGAGCGCGGCCGTGACTGACAGCGTCCACGCGTCAATCAAAATCCAGCCCGGCCAATCAAATGCTGGAGCTGAGGTCAAAAGCGGAGATGGGAGAATCGGAGCATGGCGAGCGCACCGGCGGGGTTGATGTCGTATTGGTCGTATGGTGGCAAAACACTAGAAACCAAAGTGTGTATTTATTAGTTGTGTTAAAGCCAAGCACGCTCACCAAACATCTCCATCATCCCGAGGACCAACTAATCAAAAATGTCTCAACGCTACATTTTTTATCGACTCGCCTAGAGGGAAGAATTCAGATGAAATGATAACGCTCCCCCTTCGGATAGAGCGCAAGCGAGCGCAGCTGTGAGGACGGGCGTGCGAGGGGAGGGTTCTGTTTCTTTCTTTCTTTTTTCTCAGCTTCAGGTTGATTTTCCTACCGGAGCGGCCGGTCCTTTAGGGAGCACCTTGCCACGACTGCAGACGTTTAGCTCAACCCTTCAGAGAAACACAGGCAAGTCCCGACAATCTATCTCCCGCAGAATCGTCTCACCAGTCCAGTTTCAGGAAACCGATCCCTAAATAGAAGTGATTCATCTTTTTTCATACAATATGAGCACACACAGCACAAAGGGACTTCTCTTTCCTTTTCACATCTCTCTCTCTCTCTCTCTCTCTCTGCTGTATGATTCCATGTGGCTGCAGGGCAGAGTCTTTTATCGCTGTATTATGCCCGGCTGAAAGCTGACAAAATGGAATCTGTGTGTGAGTTCTGCGACGGGGGAAAAAGAAACGGCCTTGGACCAGATCTCCTTCTCTTCAGTTGATACAGAGGACCTGTAATCTTATTCTTTCATCATCAGGCCAATTGCAGTTTATCCGGAAGAGAAGGAGGGGCGAGAGCGAGATAAATGCCGAGCGGCTTTGAAAAGAAAAAATGTACCTGGAAACACTTCCTCAAAAATGGCCACCAGACAATTAGCTCCATCTGGGTGGGTGAGAGGGAGAGAGAGAGAGCAAGAGAGATAGAGAGAGCGAGAGAGAGAGAGAGAGAGAGAACGAGAGAGAACGAGAGAGCGAGAGAGAGAGCGAGAGAGAGCGAGCGAGAGAGAGAGAGAGAGAGAGAGCGAGCGAGAGAGAGAGCGAGCGAGAGAGAGAGCGAGCGAGAGAGAGAGGGGGGTGGGAATATAACTTCAACTGCTCACACTGGAGGTCATCACTCACACGCTAATGGAAGAACCCAACACACACACACACAGTCACACACACACAGTCATCTTTGAACACGTTGCTAAACACTGCAGTAATTTTGCTTTACACTGATGGTAAAAGTTCACCGGCGCTGCACAACGCCACAACTCGTGACAATAAGGCCAAATTAATATTCAACCCATTTCCTATCCTTGCTTTCCTTCACCTTTGAAGTCTGCTGGAAATGAAGACCAGATGGAGGCAAAGGAAGAACAAGAGAGAGAGAAAAACACTGGTGTGTGTCTCCACATGAAATAGAGCAGTTTTTAAACAAAGGTGGAACATGTGGCAAAGCTTCAGTCATCAGCAGAGCGCAGAATGTGTGTTTTCGGCACTCCCGGATACGAAAACAAACAAACCAATGAAGGAAATGATCAGCGGGGCTTTGCGTTAGATTACAAGTGAACAAACGCTGGAAAATCCAAAGCCGTACAAGTGTTTGAGAGCAATTACTTCAAAAGTTTGTTTACTAATCAGCCGACTAAGTCTAAATCTAAACAAAACATTGGAGCCTTCTTGTGCTCGCATGAATAAATACCATCTTTGTCAAGATGAATCGGATCGTCATCTTGTTTCACATAAGCAAATACTGACAGTCATGGTTTTAGTATGGGTGCATCAGTTATCTTAACACCACATCCACTGTTGTGTTAAAAAACACCAAAAAGTCAATCAGAAGCAGTCGATCACAGATCAATCACTATTGATACTAATGACGTGTTGAAGAATGCAAAGCATCAGAATAGCGTGTAATGAAACAGGCCTTGAGATTTGTCGGCGTGAAGGTCAATCCCGCTGCCTGTGCAGCTGTCACGCCTTCCTTCACACACACACACACACACACAAATGAACAAGATAGTCATCTATCATCCCTGAGCTCAACACACGACCATAAAGCTCTTGTCATCAAGCCAACACCGCTCTAGTCAAGCAGCAGCCACGACAAAATGTCCCTCCCTCTTCAACTGAACCAAGCATGTGTCTCTATCAAATATTAAGAACAACAGCACGCTGCCTCACACTGAAGGAGATGTGTACAGGTGAAGATGTGTCGTGACATGAGTTTGGCTTGTTCTTTGTTTGTGTAGTAGGTACAGTGTACAGGGGTATTGAGTGGTGTTTTTAGCTCAGGTGTCGTGGTGTCAGGGTCAGTGTTAAGCGATGGTGTTGGTCTGTCGCTTTCTGGTCCTTTTAACAGATATTGTGTTGTGGTATGGTGTCGTGTCATATAGACCACTTTAGAAAATGTAAACAAGGCTGGTCCTGAAGAACTTCCTGTTTCGGTTTCTAACATTCACATTAACACAAACATCACAGAATACTACCAACAGAACACTTATAACCAAATATAACCATAAACAAATACATATCTTTACGTTTTAACTGTATATGTAAGCAGAAGTGCTTCTGGGCCAGTGTTTACATCTTGTGATGGTCTTTACTGTGGTGCTGGTGGATTCATCTGTGGTGTTGGGCTTTGTGTTGTGTTGAGGTGTTGGTGTTGTGTTTTTGTGTCTGCCTGTGATTGTGCATTAAGATGTGGTGTTGTGTTTTGTAGTGTTGTGTTGTGGGGTGATGGTGTTGTGTTGGGTTTTTTGTAGGCCTGTGATGGTGTATTAAGATGTGGTGTTGGGTTGTGTTTTGTAGTGTTGTGTTGTGTTGTGTTGAGGTGTTTTACAGGGTGATAGTTTTGTGTTGGCCTGTAACGGTGGAGTTTTGTGTTGATTTGTTTATGTGGGGTGATGGTGTTTTGTGTTGGGCTGTGATGGTGCATTGAGATGTGGTGTTGGGTTTATGTTTTGTAGTGTTGTGTTGAGGTGTTTTGTGGGGTGATGGTGTTGTGTTTTTGTGTTGGCCTGTGATGGTGCATTAAAATGTAGTGTTGTGTTGATTTGTTTTGTGGGGTGATGGTGTTTTGTGTTGGCCTGTGATGGTGCATTAAGATGTGGTGTTGGGTTGATTTGTTTTGTGGGGTGATGGTGTTTTGTGTTGGCCTGTGATGGTGCATTAAGATGTGGTGTTGGGTTGATTTGTTTTGTGGGGTGATGGTGTTTTGTGTTGGCCTGTGATGGTGCATTAAGATGTGGTGTTGGGTTGTGTTTTGTAGTGTTGTGTGGAGGGTGATGAACAGTTGTCATGTCGATGCAGGATGAGCTCTAGAGTGATTGTGTTGTTTTTATGAAAGATGCTGTAGCTCTTGCTCCACGCTTAAATTAGCTGCCAGTGTTTGGATTACACCAGGGAGCTCTCACACAGGATTTATTCCAGCCTGCAGGAGCAAAGGATATTTCCATCTCTTCACAAACACACACACACAAAACAAGCACGACGCTGAGACGAAACCTTAAAAGCACAAACAAGTCTTCAGTTTAACAAGGAGCTCATACACACACACACACAGCTCATTTAATTTCTCTCTTACTAGAATGTGTACATATGATTCTCTGTCATCCGTCGAAGGCCTGGAGATGTGGCCAGGTTTACAGACTGCTCATATTACAGACGGGTTTCACAGCTTTTCACCTATCTAACAAACTGTAGGAGATAATAGTCGGATAGAAACAGAAAGAGAGATCGCGCAGCGTTTTTCATTCGTTTTTGAAGGACGTGTGAAATAACCCCCACCGAAGCTTCTGATGACACAATCGCACAGAAACTCACAGACGAAAGAACCTGCCACTGCCATTACAATTAAACAAAGAACCACCCGTCCCTTCCAACCTTAAACAAAGCAGCCCATCAAGCCGTTGCGTGTGCATGCGCGTTTAATCATTTCTAATGACTGAGACAGACGACCCCCCAACACACACACATTTGTTGCGGGTCGGCGAGCACGAGGTCCTAATCCTCCGTCTGTAGACTCCAGGAACACACCACGACACACCTTCACATGAACACAGATTACAAGAGTCTTAATCCAGCCCTCTCAATCTGGAGATCTACTTATAAAACCTCACCGCTAATCCATCAGAGGTTTGTTTACTCTTAAGAGACCCAGTTTAACCCAGCCTACTTACTAAACAACATTTAATATGGGATGTCAAGGCTGAATAACTGGCAACCTCATAAACCGGACATTCTACAAAAATTGGGCTTCAGGATCCGGACTTCACATTTACTGCAGTGCAAGAACGGTTAATCGTACAAAAAAATGTCCTTAAAATCAACATTAAAATGAATTTATATGCAAGTTCTGTTTCTAAATGTCACTTGAATCTCAATGCTTTCATGCTCTCTCAGCAGCTGATAATTCATGCACAAAACAACCAGTAGTCAGAATAAAGCGAACCTGTATTTAACACAGTCAGGACCTTGAGTTCATGGTTTTTCAAGAGGTATCAACCTGTCTATAGCCTCAACGGACAGATTAATCTCCACAAAAGTAAAAGAAATAAAAAATCATCTGATTGGACGTGCACTCTTTAACAAAACAGATATGAGAAGCGTTCACCCTTCTATTCATTTGTACATTAGCATTTTATTATATATATTATATATAGCATAACGTCATGTTTGTTTACTGCTCTGATGACCCGATCAGAACCGACCCGTGAACCTTCTGTCCTAATCCACATTAAACAAGACAAAACTGAGAACTCATCGAGTTGACATTCTGTCGATCTGTTTGTGTTGTAAGAGACGAGATAAAGACGTCAAATAAAGTTACTTTACTAAAAACACAAAAAGATTTCATTTCAGTGGTACATTATGTCAGAATGATTCTTTTTTCAATCCTCTTCTTCGTTTCATCCCTGTGGTTTTGTGTGGCTTCCATTTCAAATTAAACATTTAGAAATTCTTGCTGCACCGAGGTGCTCTTTGCCAGCGCAGCTAAAATGAAAAGGCTTTGTGGTGACAGTGACCAGATTTTAAATGCAGCAAGATCAATATATAAGAGGGGGTTGCTCGAGCACAATCTCACAGCGTGTGTGTGTGTGTGTGTGTGTGAGGGGTCAAATACTGCATGTCCTGCTGTCTCAGTGCAGTAGATTCTCTCCCGTCCCACAGCTCCAGCCAAATCCCACCCAGCCCCTCTCTCCCTCTCTCTCTTCCACTTTGCCCTCTCCCACAAGATGAGCGAGCATCATTCCAGCCATTCCTGAAATCTCGACTATTTCTACTCGGGATGCAAATATAGCGATAAGCGCCAGAACAAATAGGCCAAACTACTGGCATTTCAAACATGGGCTCCATTATCTCAGCGGGAGGACTCCAGCGCCGCGGCACAGGCAACATGACAGTCTCCTGGAGGGCAAACAACACCGGAGACACAGCCAGCATAGGGCGGAAAAAAACAGCCCTCATCTCTCCGGAATATTCTTCTGCTTGGAATCACTAATGCACTCAAACCCTCATTGAAGAGCTGAGAGAGAGAGAGAGAGAGAGACGGGCGTACAGAAAGGTTTCTGAATGATGACCTTCAGGTGTCGAGCACGAGATCGGCCTCGCTGATTAACAGCAGAACACGGAGCTAAAGCCGTGCCAGAAGCACACACGCACGTGCGTACACTTCTAGAGCTCAGTATGTATAGCGCTTCTACGAGGGAAGAAAAAAATCCCCCTTTCAGCTCGCCTGTGAAAAACAAGCCCAACAAATATAACCTTGAGTTTCATCAGGGATATTCTCACATTGAATGATAAACACAGGCCCGGGGGATGCCCCGGTAAAAAGCAGCTAATTGCCTGCTTCTGAAATTCGGCCTCTCCGTCCTCTCTGTGTTTATCTGAAAACAGACTCAGCCTGACGTGACCCGCTTCAGCTGCTGGTGGATAAACCCGTTCGCCAAAATGGTGACTCTCCGTCTGCTCTGTCTTATTACTACAGACCGAACGGTAAAGCAGACCGCGCTCGCCACGCGATGATCGACTCCGAGCGCTAACGTTCATGCTAAACTGCAACCGTCGCAACCCGCTGTTATGTAAGAGCCAACTGTTAAGAGGAAATCTACAATCAAAGCTGCTTGTTAACGACAATATAAATCATTAGCCAAGTAAGGCGAGATAGAGACACCGCCATGCCAACTGTCGTCCCGCGAGCAGAAGAGTATTTGTCAGTATTTACAAGGTGATTTGCCAAGTGGTTACGCGCTCAAGGACGCAACCTGCTCGGAAAACAAATAGGCCACTGACCTTCCGATATGCAGTCTATTTGGGGCCGATTCATTTGGCAGTTACACGTGTCACACCCCGGCTTGTATAACGGAGTTCCGGCTCTTTAAATGACAGGTGTTATGATCAGGTGTGAACCTCTCGTCGTCTCGGACGTTTATAGAGCGGTAAAATCAAACCGACTCTACGATGAGCTTTCCAAAGTTCATTAATATCTATTTCACCATTTACACCGCGATGATCAATGCGCGCTTAAACGCCACGATCAATGGACACAAACAAGGGCCTCCGTCTTTCCGATAGCTCACCACCGTTAAAGTCAGTTAATTAAAGCATGTATTAAATAATTCACCTAAAAGAGATTCTAAACCCTAAGACTGACCCGAGCGCTAATAATTCCCCGAATGGGTGTAAAGTAAGTTGTTACAGCGATAGGCATAATGTTATACGCCGCAGTCGACTATAATATTGCCTAATCCAATAAGATGTCGAATGAAACCCCACAGAGCCATTTAGGACTGTAAGACCCGCGCGGGCGAGGCTGAGCGAGTTAACTGCTCTCCGGTCCTGTGAGCGGAACAGACCATACATTTAAATCATCTTTAAATGAAGCGCACCCATCAGCGCCCTGATTTGGAGAGAGGAACCGCGATCATAAACCGAGCTCACGTGGGATCACGACTGCCAACATTGTGCGAGATTTCAGACAGCCTGCATTTCAGCGTATCATTCGCTGACACAAGATCTATCTAAAGATCCCCAAAATAAAGCTAATTCCTGTTTCTCACAGGCCTAACCCATATCCTGCCAGGAAAACAACAAACATCCTGAGCTAAGCTCTCTCTCTCTCTCTCTCTCTCTCTCTCTTTAACCCTGAGCGAAGTTCTTCTTTTTTTCGCTTTCACAACTGCAGACATCCAGGGGTCTGGGTGTGCTTGAGAGAGCACAGTGTGAGATCCCTTCAAACCCCAACAGCACAAACAGGCCCTGACACATTTGTTCTCCCTAATTCGCGGTAAGAAAAACATTAAGCGCATAAGAGATGTCCTCTGCGCCCGGAGAAAGCACGCACACGCGCTTACACAAAGAACGAGGAAAAAACACATTCGACAACAGTCATTTCTAATGGAAGGAGAGAGTGGGTGAGACTGTTCCGTTTCAATTCACTGATAGCGCTAATGGCTTCTTAGCGGTTCCATGAAATCAAGCAGCTGTCAAGACGATGCATCAGGAGCGGGAGGAAGAGGAGGCATTCCCACAAGAGAAAAGCATCACGTCAGGTTGTTTGGCTAAACATCTGCTCCCCTGCTCTCGTGGCTTTAGCGCAAGCACACACTCTCAGACAAAGAAATGGGAGGTGGAAACACTGACTTCTCCATCTGAGGCTTTCTGAAAAACAACAGCCCGCATAATGACTAGAGGCCAGCGGGCGCGATGAGACAGAGCCCAGGCCAGCGACGCTGAACAGACCACCAATAAACTGACCGCTACACTAAAAGTTCATGGCGTGCACGACAGACACTTTAAATATGTAACACACAGTCTTTTATTTGTTTGTTTGTATGTATGTGTGTATGGTGGGGGGGTGTTCATTCACAAACTCCGCGGTTTGTTTGAGTAAAACTATTTCGATCACTTTCTATATTTAATAACCCCTTAATCGGGTTAGTAGGTTAAATTATGTAAACAAAACTGTGTGTGTGTAGATTATATATAGAATAATCGCAGGACAGTCAAACATCTCGTGAAAATATGTAAGGGGAAAATTACTGTTCACTAACACCAGGTCTAGATCAAAATCTATTAAAAAAAAAAAATCTATGTGACTCCTATAAATGTCAAATTTCCTACATTCAGCAATGATCAAAACATTCCCTTTAATCACTGAACAAACACACCGACCGAAATAAAATAAAATAAAAAACACTTTCATATTGCATTATTATTACAAATTAATTGTCACATATATTTAAAAACTATTTCAATTTGCGCCTAAGTATTTTACAGCACTAAATGACATCATTATTACATTTGCCGTCGTGCTGATGTCATTCATTCCACCTGTAAACACCGAACCGCTAAACATGACGTAAAACCCTCAAGATCACACAACACACCCGGTTTAATTCGCCCGCTGTCATCGCCGCTTCAAAACAACCCGAAAAAACGAGTTTTGCACCTGCGTCGAGCACGACAACAAAAATCGACGCTTTCTGGGAAAAACGTCACCTTTTGCTTAAACTTCACATGACGTCACCGCCGGTACACGAGACATTTCTAAAGTTTACACGCGTGCGGGTCGAGTCCCGCGAACGCGCCGCTCCGTCCGTTAAGATTCACCAAGATGGCGCGCGGCTTGTTGTTCAGAGGGCAGAAAAAATGGAGGATATTGTAATAAACACAAAGGGATAAATTCAACAACTCGGCCGGGCGGCAGCTGCTGCTCTTTAAGGAAGCGACGGAGATAAGAGAGACGCGACGCTCCGACTCAACGCCCGCGACCCGCTCTCGCCGAGCGGCCGGTTTCCCGTCGAAAAATACAACCGTAGAAGCTCGTAACAGTGTATAATTTATATCAAAAGCGATTGTAAAGTAAACGGTTTTATCTTGTTTTGTCGATAAAGAGCTGTTAGCTTTTGCCATCATCTGAGAGACGGACATTAAACAGAGCAAAGGTAGCGTCAGCTCCTCAAGTGACTCCCGCATCGCCTTCGCAAAAGAAGCCCTTTAAACCGCATATTACACGGTTTTCGCCTACCCGAACCATCGGGGGGAAGCGGTTCGTCTCTTGAAGCGTGTTTTGACACATTTGGGATGTTTACAAACAGTTTAGGTTTAAAAATGGAACAGTTAACACGCGCTCGAGACGCACAAAGGCAGATCGCAGCCCCGCGCGCAACATTGTGTCCGCTCGGAAAGTTTTGCGATAATCGCGGTCGCGTCGAGATATACATCCATATCTGCGTTTGAAGACGAAACCGTGTCGACAACTTTGCCGCTTTTTGATAGCCTAAAGTACCGACCTGAGGAAAGTGTCGAGTTAGCTGCCCTCGCTAAAGAAACAGCCAGCGACACAAACATTGATTCTCCAATGAAATAACTGAGCAATAAATGACAAACTTACGTTTTAGTTTGGACGCTTGACGTAATTCCGACTCGATCCAGAGCGAAGTATCGCTTGATCTTTGTTTTCCTGTTTCGTCGTGCTTTTGTGAGAGGCCAGTGTAGCAGGAGATGATGAAGAAGAGAATTGGCCAGTAATTGAGTCTCTCTCTATGTGTGTGTGTGCGCGTGAGTGAGTGACTGTCTGTGTGTGTGTGTGTGTGTGTGTGTGTTTGTCCTTTCAGGGTTTATTCTGCCTCACTTCAAGGAATCAAAGTGACGTCAGCCCACAATACTCACACTTTCAAACTTTTATTGTTAAACCAGCGGTTTCATGCCTTACATTTATTCACAATAATAATGAAAAAGACCAGATTTATGAAAGTTCATTTAAAGGTCTGATTTGAATTGAAAATCACGCTTTTCTTCTTAACGTTTTTTTCTTCACTTTCATGTCGTTGTTACTTGTGTCATATTTGGTGTTTGGACGTTTTTCCTGTTCATGTGTTTGCTTTTATTTTATTTTGCCGTAAATAAAAAACTCATTGTCAATAAATAGGTGAATGTGAATTACACGCTCCATTTTCAACAAAACATCTGTCATTGACGAAGAGGATGAAGGCTGGTCAGGCTGTTGTTGCTTAATTTGTGTGTAAGTTTGTGACGTGAGGAAGCGTGTTATGTCATCTTTATGAAGACTGCTTCACAGGTTGCATTCGGTACTTATTGATTATGGACCGTCTTCGTTGACAAAACTGTGTATTTTGAAAATGCATAAAAGCAGTTTTTTGGTGGTATTCATTTCATATTAGATATGATATTGCATCAAGGCTGCTCAGTTAGAGCATCATATTAGCAGAACACAGAGACTGATATAAAAAGTAAGACAATAAAGGTGATTTGATTTGAAATGTATATCTGTACAGTAAATCACTTAGAATTTAAGCGTCTGCCAAATGCGATAACATAACACCGTTTATCATCATGAAGATGTATTTCTAAGACCGCTTGTCGTTCACAAGCTGTCAGAGGAATACAGCAAGACATTGATGCGTGATCAAACTCGATTACGTCTCCAGTTACCTCCATAGCTAAATTCAGGGATTATGGATTACCCCGGCTAATCTGCCCCTATTTCCCCCTCGATCCATCGGGGGAGCGAGACAAGGTGATAATGTTGCAGTTTTGACAACAGAATTTCCGTAATCCAAATGATAGCGGCATCCCTTAAACTGATGTAGAAAAGAGAATAAAGGAACGCGCCCCCACCGCGCTCGGGAGCAACTGAAAATAAAAGGCAGAATAATTGGAACTGTTACTTTTGCAACGACTCTCATTGATCTCTCATTTGAATTACACTCGGGGGCTAAAGCGAGAGGCGGCAGAATGGCCCTTTGCAGTGGGAGCCGAGCTGGGCACCACGAGGCAGACGGCCATCTGTGCCTAATTGTGTGCTCTTTCTCCCGGCTGCCGCTCTTACAATCAGCAACAGGCTGAGGGGGGCCCTCTGACCTAGACTGGGCCGGAGGGGGGGCGGCATGGGGCGAGGGATGACGGGGGTGGGAGATTATTTCATTGAGCAAGAAAACAACAACGAGGGGGCGAGGAGGGACACGATGCCGCTCCTAACTGAGAGAAGAGCTACGGGAGGAGGGAGAGAAAAAGTGTGGGGCAACTCTTGGGAGTTTCACGCTTCAAATTGTGCGCCTGCAGCTTGCGCCGAGGCGTTGCTTTGTGGTGCGAGGGGAAAGCCGCTCGTTTTTTACTCGGAAACAAGATAACGTTTGAAAAAACGATGTGCACTTAAGCAGTAGTTAACAGTACTGATGTTGTGATGTGAGCAGTCTGATACGATACGGTCAGCTGCCGAGCTGGTGGACTGTAATTGGAAACATTTGGTGACTCTCTCATGAATCACTGCTGAGATCGTGTCAAGTATTTAAACATGTTCCGGGCATCAGAACGTCCACAGGTCGCGCACACCCGGTCACCAATTTCTGCATTTCTTCATGGACCCTCGTGGCTCCCCCCACCTGTGGAGATGAAGCCGGGTGATGCTTACGGAGGGGACAAGCGGGCAGGCCGCCGGGATGAGAACACCGGAAAATGGGAAGATGAGACGATTGCGTGCGCTTTCAGGGTGTCTGATCGCGTGTGCGGTGCATGTGCTTGTGTTTATCTGATCGTCGGACCACCCTACAGCCACGATGAGAAAGCCCTAATTGTGTGTCCGTGTGTGTGTGCACACATGATGGTAATATGTGTCTAACCTCCTCCCCTCTTCCAGCCGAGGCACACGGGGGTATGTAATTGTGTTGGTGGTTCTTCATTAGAGTCTGCGTGTTGGGGGTTGGGTGGGTGGGTGAGGAGCTCGGGCTCTTAGGAGCGTGAGCCGCGTCATTAACGGAGGCTGGGCCTCTCCGCATGCATCCAGAATGTCAGCCGTACCTCGGTCATTTGAAACATAATAAGCACAAGTACAATGAGTGCAATGCAAGCCTGCTGGGGGAGGGAGGGGGTGAACACAGCTTGTGTCTTCTATCGGCTTGTTGTGTGTGTGTGTGTGTGTGTTTAAAGAGACTTGATTAGAAGATATAATAACATAGTGAAGACTAACCGGTAAAGATGATCTCCCCTGAGACGGATGGAAAGCAAATGAATGTGGCGATGTGGTTTTAATTGTTATTTTTCTATTAGCGTGCATGAAGACAGAGGAGATGTCCATCTAGAGCGCGCTGTGCTTCAAGCTATTGATTTTTTTTCTCTTTCTTTTCTTTCTCGCCCTTCCTCGCTCTCTCTCTCTCTCTCTAACGCAGATTTTAATCATCTCCGTACACCACATTCCCTAATACCATTAACAACACTAACCTTCCAGCGCCACAAAAGCGTTTAATTTCCAATGACACAAATTTCTCTCCAAGAGACTGGAATAGTGTCTTTACGCAATTTGCCGGCCTTAAGGTTTGGCTTGCCGGAATAATTGAATTGCGAAGCACTCACTTAGTCTTGCATAAAATCACTAGGCAAAGAGCTAATCAGTGCGAAAGAGACAATAGTTTCGCCGGTTTGCCTTATTAGCTCATTTGAAAAGAGTAAAGAGCGCTTCTCTTACGACTGACTTTAGAGCAACGATACTCTCCCTGTAAAAACCTTCCCCAGAAATGTTTCTCTTCGGTATTCAAACTGTTTGTTCCTCTTTCTGCTCTGCTGTTTGTAGCCATAAATAAAAGATGACCTTTAAATGTTTACATAATTTATACGGCCATAAATTCTTAATATATCTGACTGCAAATGAGCGAGCGAGTGGCTTGATTATGGCTCACAGTCGAGACTGGGTTCTGAGATAATGATGAACACACACCTGTGTGTGAAGTTAACATTTAGAAAATAATGTCATTTTCACTTTTTTATGATTCATCTCAAATGTTACTCAGCAGATTATTATGTCATTCGCGGTGTGAGGTCACAAAGCTGACCTTTGACCCATGGATGTTATTTTTCTGCATTGGCACAAGAACAAATGCCGAGGTGCTTTCTTCTTCTGTTTGCTGTAGGTGCATCATCCCCGAATGCGGAGAAAGTCTTGTTAATATGGCGACGGTGAGGTAAACAGAGAGGAAATGATGGAGTGGCAGACCCACGGGGATAACCACATGAGGTGTGACAGACCACTGACATCAGCCCTCTCTCTCTCTCTCTCTCTCTCTCTCTCTCTCTCCTCCGCACACACTCATTTCCAGGAAGAGGTCATTAATGTGAGGAGAAAAAAATAAATCCAGTCACGGCTTTAAAATGGAGCATCTCCTCACACAGATGCGATCATCACTAACGCTTCTGAGTCAGGGGACCGGCGAGACGCCGCACTGGACGGAAAAAATACCTCGTTTTGCAATTTGATAAAAATACATGTGTAGATTTGACCAGAGTTAACCTGACCCGAGTGATCCGTCCTCTCTTCAACTCCTTATAAAACTCCTCTAACCGTACAGTAGTCAAATGTTCACGTTTAACAGCTGTAATTGACATTTTCCCTCGCTCCCTTCAGCAATGATATATCAAAGAGTGCATCAGCCGCCGGAGGAAGAGAGAAAACATTAGGAGGATTAATATAAAGGGGGGGAGTAGATTGAGCGTTCACCAAGATCAGTAAAACAGAATCTGTCAAGCAGCCCTGCAACATCCATCCTCTGAAAAAAAGGAAGAGAGACGGCGGTACATTTTCATGGAAAAACACCGAGCAGATCAATTCCCTGAGACTCAGCCGCTGCGCCTGCTTGCATTTGTAAAGATAATATTATTTAATAACCCTTTATAATGACTGTTTAAATAATCCTACTGCTTACAGTGCAAGGCGCTAATGGAAATATTTAACATAAATTCCCTTTAAAACAACGGCGGTAAGAATTATTAGTGAAATTAAAGGAATGTGTGTGTGTGTAAATGATTGTCTCTGGCCTTGACGTGTCGATCTCAATCACGTTCTGCTCAGATGGAACGGCGCTATAGTGTGTTGCTTTATCACGCGTGTGTATGCACTCTTACCGAACATCATATATGAGCTATTTATGGCCACGAGCATCAGTGCCAAGGCCAAAGAAAAGCAGGGATGTTATTGAATCAATTGAGAATGTGAATTGAAATAGGAACAGTATAATTATAGATCAGAGCGAAGGTAAACCCAGACTAACTGCAGGAGGACATTCACCTCCTGAAAAATGATAGCTTGGCTTTGGTTACGCTCCTTCAAAGATAGACATCAAAATGCAAAGCAGATGTATTTCCTCCTGCTTAGTTTATGACTTTTTCACCTTAGCGAGGGCAGATATTCAGAGGGGCTTAGTGCAATTAAACGTTAAAAAATGGATAGAAAAATACCTCTGGAAAGGCAAAGGTTAATGCTGTTAATAAACAGTGTTGAGCAAGTTACTGTGAAAAAGTTATTCATTACTAGTTACTAATTACATATTCAATAGTGTCATTAGATTACTGAACAAATTAATCTCTCCAAAAAGTATTTCATGATTTATTACTTTCTATATCCTACATCAACCTTGATTAGTTAAGTGATTCAAGGATTGACATCAAACGACTTAATTCATTCAAGTAAATCATATAAAACTACATACATTATTCTTATTGACTGACCAAAGTATACACATGTGAGAAAGATACATTAAAGCATGCATTTTAAAGTTATTTAATATCAATTCCACTATTGAATACATCACACAGTATTTAGTTCAATTACATCCCAAGTAAATTACAGAAAGTAATTTATATATAGTCCCTTACTTTCCTTTTTTAAGGGAAAAGTAATTAAATTACAGTAACGTATTACTCAGTAACTAGTTACACCCAACACTGTTAATAAATACTCCGCCTACAGATTTTTGTGAATATATTTATAATAGTTAAATATGTCTAATGTATATAAAGTTTTTTATAGTAATATGTTTTTTTTATTTTTAACGTCATGACAGCTTCCATGTTCATGGCAAGTTTTGTTCATTCAAAAAATTATAAAATTCATAGTTGTTTTTTTCTGAAAAGATGTGCACTTATGCACTCTTCTACGCCATTTTGTAGTATAGATAATGTGAGTATTGCGTCGAAAATTCTCAAAAAAGAAGTGCACTTCAAGTACCCAGATGATGCACTCATTTAACCAAAAATATGATGAGTGGAAATCTGGACACGCAATTAACTGTCGCTGGACAAAACAGATGGAAATTACATTTAAATGTACAATGCACAGATTGATTTTATTGACGCACATTGTGTTGCGCGATTGACATAATTTGCCCTCGTCTAGGAGACCGCATATACTTCCGGCTAGTATAAAACCGTTTAGTGTTCCATTTGGGACGATACACTACCCTTTCCCAAATCCATGCAGTAGATGGTTGAGTGCAAATTGCATAGTTTAAGTGCATTTAAAAAACCTTTGAACAGAATCAAAGTTTCTATTACAGAAGTCTGATGTCACACTCCATCAGATGTTCAACGGACAGTGGATTTAAAAAAGCTCCCAAAGGATTTATGTTTAATAAATGTTGAAATAAAATGCCCTAATCTTGATCAAAAAGAAATCAAATGCAGAAGGAAAACAATGCACTTCCCGAAGCTGCACCTTTGTGTTACATGTTGTTAATGATCTCATTTCATAAGACTTTCTTCCAGACCTACCCTTCCTGTCTAGTGTAACAGCACATTGCATAATATCAACCGAACACAAGTGGCTCTTCTCGCTTTCCGTTTCGCAGAAAACCTATTGAGATGATCACGCCAACTGTCAGTCCGCATCAAACCACACGTACGCAACAACAACGTCTGCTTTCATTCCTCATCTCAGCTCAATGAAGCTTGTGCTCCGAGCAGCGTTCTGAAGATCCTCCTTGTCATGTGATCAAAACTAGGCCATCAGCAACACCGTGATAATGGCTGTGTCTCAACACCACGGCAACATGCTCGTGTGCGAGCGTCAGTGTGTGTTCAAGTGTGTCTTTATCCCCCGTGAGCCACCCGTCTCCACTCAGCGGGGTGGTTTTGGGTGGAGCACGGATAATCACAGCAGTGTCTGTACACCTGGAGGACTGGAATATAATAAACAACTAACACATACTGTTCCCATCAGATCTACGAGCTCGGCGCTTTCCCAGAGACTCGAGAACCAAACACAAAGACTCGATGACGACAAAGAAGAACCACAGATGAGGTCTCTTCACTAAATCAGTGAAATTCAATGGAGAGCAAATGGAAATTGCATCTCAGAGTCACGACAATTGTGTCCGTCGTTAGAGTTTGAGAAGAGATGTCAACAAGTGAGCTCAGATTTGTCAATACGATTGAAGATCTCGATATGAAGTCAACGACACATTTCTCATCGAATTTGCTCAAATCCAGATGATTTCCCCTCGACATTCTACATTCGTTTTGATTCTTAAATGAGACACGAGAGAGAAATCTCCTGAGCTATGACACACGGGTCCTCTGACGGTGTTTGCACAGCAATGAATCAAGTGAAAACGGTTTGCGTTACGCAGCTCTGGTGTACAGCGATGCACCGGCGCAGTGAATTGTGGATGAGCGTGTGATGCTGAAAACCGAAGCATGTGTTTTGGCTTGTTTGAACTGCGGCACTTGTGGACAATCAGTCACAATCACGGAGAGCAAACAGAAGTGTCTGAAAGCTGGCGCTCATTTGGCGTCCACCGACGTTGCTCGTGGAGCAGATGCTCTGCGGAGAGCTTCTTCACAAGACTCTGAGAGTGCGTGTGAGGAACGACACGTCACGTGGACGGGAGGTCAGAGAAACATGTTCTCACCAGCCACTCTATTTTTAGGGCCGGTGCGCTGCGCGGCGGACTGAAGTGGCATTGTGTTCTTTGTGAAAGCGTGACCCTCCGAGGTGCGTTCATGTGCCGTGAACCTCGGCCAGGAAAGAAAAAGCAGGAGGCTGGAGAGCGGGAGGAAGGCGTGGGAAAGCTCTGGCGAACAAGTGAACGAAGAACGCTGGAAAAGCCGAGCGGTCTGCAGGCATTCCTTTGTGATTACACATCTGTGGAGAAAGAGGCCAGACATTCTTTCAGCTCGCTTGTCTAAAGCTCCTGACTCCTGCCCCGATCACCTCGCCCGCCGCTCGTGAGCCGTGCCCGTTTTACTTCGTGACGTGCTCCGAATCAGACTTCTTTTGGTTTTGAGGTCTGTGGACGCTGAAAGCTTCGATCTCACACCATCAGAGAGAAGAAGCAAGTGCCCTTTGAAGTAGACATGTATTTTTAGTGTTTAAGGCTTCTTTCCTTCCCCTTTTAGACGCATAAACGTCGCAGGTCTTTCTTGAGCCAGTCATGGGTTGGTGGGAGGCAGAACATGACAGCAGACGGACAGGACAAACGCTGGTGGGGGTTGTGCTTCTGCTCTGTCTTTGTTCTGATGGTGACCTCTTCATCGCAGGCTCTTTGTCACCATGTAAGGATTAGAGTGAATGAGAGCTCTAGCTCTTAGAGTTTCAAACCGTATAATGAAATCTCGTATAGCCTTAAGGCAACTTGGTCCTTCTGGATAAAATACAACATTTGGAGTTTACTTTGAGCATTTACAAAAAGATTTAACACTCATTTAAACCCTCAAAACTTGGACTGTTGCACGTTGCAGAGGACTAGTGTATAAAATGTAAAGCGGTTAGTAAAAACAGTTAAGTAGCTGGTTAGGGCTGTGATCAATGAACCAATTAAAACATAACGTGCTTCTGAGATTGCGTGTATAATGACTAATGTTGGTCTTGTTGAATCATATTAATACACATAATTCATTGTGTGGATTTATAGTTACTGTAAGCTGAATTGCGGCAGCAGTTGTGTTTGCACTTCTCATTAATGTGGTTTAATTAACACAGTGACAGGATGAATGCCATGTGGCTCTGAGCAAACACAAGACAAACAGCATCACAGAATCATGCATCATACAGCCCTCTGCTGGACAACCACACAAATGACTGCAGATGAATAAAATACGGAAATATACAGATTATGAATAGGATTCTGATGTTCACAGAATGGCAAAACACAGGACTTTACACATGCACATCACCTGCCTTGCTTTTCATTGAAGCTTTGCAACCAATAGTATATTTACTTAATATGTAACTTAATATAAATACATTTATGTCACGAGTAAAATATTGAATAAACAATTTATTGGATTTAATGGTTGTAATGTATTATTCCTTAGTGGAATGGAGACACTAGAACACCATTCTACTGGAATAAAGGAATTTTGTGCTGGTTTTAGTTTAAAAAAGAGAATAGCTGATGGGTCATAATGGTATCTGTAATGGAAACCATCGAATTGACCTTTTTACCAAAGGTGTACAAATGATTCATTATCACACACCTCTTACATTTGACAGTATTTGTCATTTTAACATTACCTGCACTACATTCTTATTTTTATACAATGAAATGATTATCTTATTTTATGGTTCTTTTGCTTATTAGCTCTTCCTATCATTTCGTATTGTTTCTTAGTATTTCGGGTATTTTAGTAACTGTGCATTCATTGTTATTTCACAGACCAGGCTTAAGACTAATCCCAGACTAAAATTAACTTTGAGCAGTCTTAACTGAAAATAACTTGCCTGATGTGCCTCTCGAAACAAAACAATGACACTGACACATCTTAAAATATGTCCGTGTCATTGTTTTGTTTCAAGATGCACACCAGTAATGTTTGTTTTCTATGGCATTTAAATAAAAGTGACTTAAATAGTCTAAATGAACTAAGACATAGTGCTGGTTTAGGCTTAGCCTTGTCTGTGAAACCAGGCCCTAGATGTCCTGACAGGAAATGAGAAGTTTGTTGTATAGTACATATGACAATAAAGTTCTAATTAAAGTTCTAATTAAAATGTTGCTTACCATACATATACATTACACGTCGCACTGGCCGTTGAATCGCATGTAAACGTTATGTCATTTTATTCAGAAAAACCGCAGCTCTCCGTTCACTTCTTTGTATTCATTGAACAGTAAGCGTTGACCTTCCCAATATGGCGTCGCAATTGAATCGCGACAAGCAAAGAGGCGGGCGATATTTCCAAACGCGACCATTAACTGGCAAAACCGCCTGTCAATCACAGTCAGTGAGAACCGATGCGCGTTTCCGGTCGGTGTTCGGTTTAAATCACGTGACGCTACCTATATCAACACACGGACGCCATTACCATTAGAAGCGGAGCAACGGAAGACCAGAGGTGAGTTCACAAACGGAAGCCTCTTAAACACGACGAGACTTCAACGCGCAGCGTTCGTTAAAAACAAAATATAAACGTTTACGTTTCGATTGCCAAATAAAATCGATTAATTCTTGTTTTAGTTGCGATGTAGACTGACTAACAAAAACAAGGCCTGAACATCTGGCGCTTTATTAATGCGAACCGCGATTAAACGCGTCCGGTTTAACGGATCCGTGTGCGTGCGATCGCGTCGCGTTCTGTTATTTGTATTCGATTAAACGTTAATCGAGTTCACGGTGCTCGTGCTGTCAAGTCTAAACGGGTTTCAGAAGCAACCCGTGTGTGTTACGGATTGTCAGTGTGCAATAAGTTGACGCGCAACATTTTTTAGTGTTGTGTTACAGACTGATGTAATAGACTAGACTTCAGTGTTGTGTAGTGTGGAAAACAAGAGCACGTTGCATTTAGAAATGACGTTTATTTAATGTTCAAATGTTTTTGCACTGGTTGCATATAAGCAAACAAGTTCACAGGGCTTCATGTGCTTGTTTCGTCATGTCTCCTGTTACAAACACACTCATGTTTATTGAGCTCTTCTGTTTATTAAAACAATAAATAATCATTTAGTGTGTTAACTGAGTAAGACTGGTGAGAAAGGTGATTCAGCCTGTATCGAAAATCCTGTCATCATTTATTCTCCCTCGTGAGCCTTTCTTCAGTGGAAAACCAAATAAGATATTTTGAGAAATGTCTCTGGTGTTTTGTGTCCATACAATGAAAGTCAATGGGGTTCAGTGTTGTTTGATGATCAACATTCTTCAAAATATCTCAAAACGTAGTCATGCAGGTTTGAAATGACATGAGGATGAATAAATCATATTTGGGTGGGTTTTAATTCCGGGAATAGTCTTTTTGTTTTGATCTGGTGTAATGACATTTATCCAAATAGCCATTATCATCCCCAGGATATTCCTCTTTATGTAAATGTGAGCTTATTTCATCCCGCTGTAGTTCCCTTGTGCCGTTTTTCACATTACACCTGACTGTCATGACTGGATGTTAAGTTTAGCTGTGTTCTGGCTTTGCAGACGCCTGTTGGAAAAAGTTCAGTGTACAGCAGTGGGTCTTTATTACAGGACGCTGCTATTTTGATATTGTACTGGAGAGAGAGATATTTATAGATGACTGCAGTATGTATGGGGGGGCTTACAGTGGGGACAGAGTGCATGATGGGACATAACCGAGCGTTCATGTGTCAAACCTTTGGTGAATAGACCGTGGTGTCATTTTAATATCTTTACATGCATTTTACATACAAGAATATTCTCTGATGTTATGATTATAATGTCATGTGATCAGATTTTGGTTATATTCAGTGATGTAAGCGTCTGGTAACCTCATTAATCACATTTAAATGTGTTTTTGTAAACACTTAATGGGTTAAGACTCAATTTAATTTCTGCACCTGTAATGTCTATTCCTCTAGAAACTCGATCTGCATTTGAGTCACATGACCTACTTTTAGGGATGTCAGTTTTCTGACGTTTTAAAGCTCTGAATGAGAAATATCAGTGTGTTTACAATAATTAAGTAGAGACAATAAGAAGTAATAAAAAGCCATAAAATAGTGTAAAAATAATAATAATAAATAGTGATTGACAAGCATTGTTAAATCTTTACGATGTTCTAGAAACATTGTAGAAACACACAGCAATGGTGATCATGTTTAAACCAGTTTCCAAGAATATACATAATTTCCTCATGTTATCAAAATATGTGACCGTAGCTTTCCACGTCTCTGTGGAATGTTTGGAGAGATCCCTTCACTAAATATTTAATTTTGGCAGATGCGATAACATATCTTACTTTGCTTGTCAATACTTTGTGTTCTGGTACACCAAAAATAGCAACTTCAACACAGGGTTTTATTTCTAAATTAAAGGCATCATTTAGTCTTTATCGCGCCTGGTGTAGACATGGTGTTATGTGTTGATTTAACAGTCTTTTCCGAAGGGAAAAACTAAAGTATGTGTGCGTCTTTATTCAGAAAATTCTAAATATTTCAATCAGACATCAATGATAATGTGACTGATCTCAGCTCACCTTCTTAAAGGGACAGTTCCCCCAAAAATGAGTTTTTAACATTTATTCACCTTCATGTCATTCAAACCTGTATGATGTAGATATTTTGAAGAATGTTGAAAATCAAACACTGAACTTCATTGTATGAACACAAAACCACTGTGACATTTCTCAAAATATCTTCTTTTGTGTTCCATTGAAGAAAGAGTCACATACAGATTTACATCCACATGACGGAGAATAAATGACAGAATTTCATCTTCTCCTCTCATGGTCACGCTGAAAGCACTCTTAAAGTTGACGTTTGTTCTGATCTCACTTTTAATGTTTGAAAACCATCGGTCAGGTTAACTGTCATATCTGGCAGGTTTTGGAGGACTAAAGAACCACCTCAAGGTTTCTCTGTGACGATCATTATGTTTTCTTCTTGGTGTTATGTCTGTCAGGGTGCAGATCAGAGATGGATTCCAAGTCTCGCCGTTTTCCGTTCAGTGTGTCCAGCTCATCCACGCTGTCGTCTCCCTCGTCTCTGTCCAGCTCATCTTCAGCTCTCGGTGCGAGTCGACTGTACGGCAGGAGCAGTGTGTTGGGTAGAGATCGCTTCAGCAGAGACACGTCTGTTAAACTCGACTCCGACTATCAGGTATAATACACTTGTCTCTTCACGTACACTTTTGCAGCTTTTATTTCTCAATCCGTTCTTTCAGTGGAAAATAACTGCTGTCATTCAACCTTTCAATGCTTTTTGTACCTGTTTATTTGTTTACCCAGAAGTTATGTTGTTTCCATCAGAAAATCTGCTTAACAAATCAAAACCGCCAAGTTTTGACCCATATTGTAAATATTTAGATCACGTGTAATTGTTGCTCCTATTACTGCTCTTCTAGTTGTAGAAATGCATTTTCTGTGAAGCAGGTTTGAATCCATATGAACAATTGACCCTTCGCCTGGAGTTTGATTGACATGCGACCTGACCAATCATAACACAGATATTATGCCCCCCTTGCTATTAGCCAGTTTGTCCGACAATCTAACCACAGAGTTTAAGCGGCCAATGAATTTAAGTCATTTTGGTTGTTGCTGGGTGTCACACTGTACCAACAGGATCCCAGCTAATCGTCGCCGTTGCTGTGGAATCTTGGTTGTAATAATGTACAACAATAAAAACATCTTGAAACAAGAAGATTTGTCCAGAGTGTTTCCTCATAGACTGCATCTCATCAACACTGGCAGAATGTTATCGGAGGTTCACTCGTTGCCTAAACGTGTATGGTGCTAACCACACGTTATGTCATTACAGCAAGCACACTGTAGGCTTCTGTTACTGAAGTTAAAGGGATACTTCACGCAGAAATGAACATTCTGTCATCATTTACTCACTGTATAAATGTCAGATTTTGACTCCCATAGTAGGAAAAAATGCGTCATTACTTTTTTTTTCTTTTACACAAAATATATTTTGGAGAATGTGGTACAGCAAACCGTTCTGTGGCACTTTTGACCACCATTGTTTTTTTCCTACTATGGGAGTCCATGGGGGCAAAATCGGTTTGGTTACAAGCATTCTTTCAAATATCTTTCTGTGTTCATCAGAACAAAGACATTTATACACATTTGGAAAAACTCAAAGGTGAGTAAATGATGGCAGAATTTTAGTTTTTGGGTGAAGTATCACTTTAACTAACGCAGCTAGAATGTGACGTTATAAACACACACTGATTTTATTTTTTAATGATGAGAATAGGGATTGAACAGTGTTGCTGTGTTCCAAATCACTTTCACATCCTAAATATATACTTCAAATGCATATTGCAAACCTTCATATTGCTTTTGGCTGAAAGTATGTTATTTTTTCCCCAGAAATGATTATTTGACAATAATATGCTTTAGTGCAGGGGGAGCGCTTTAACTGATGTCGGACATAGCTAAAGGAGGCGGGCTTTGCGAAAGGTCGATTCAGAAATGAAGTTATAAAAGAATCCAAAAATCAACTGGGGTAGTTGACCGAGAAACCGTTCTATGTGTCCTTATCGTGTGACGGTAACAATTTAGAAAACAAATGCTTAATATTTTATTTCATTCAAATGTATAATAAAAGAGATTTATCATCATTGTTTCGATTTACGGTTTTTGTTGATTTTCCCTCAGTTTCTGCTCTCATTGAGTTTGTGTTCTATGGTTTTGTTATTGTTGTAAGTTTGGTTAGTCTGTGAATGTTCTAGAACGTCTGCTGGCTGTGTGCCGTGGTCTGCGGCTCTGTGGGAGGGTCTTCGTGTTACACTGGTTTGGTTCACTGGTCTTTTTATAGGTCATGTGAGATTCTTTGGCCTGGTGAAGCTCTAGAGAGACTTACAGAAGCTTCTGGAGTTCTTTGTGACTCTCAGGAGTGTTTTCAAGAGCTCGTCTATTTCTGTGCTTCAGTGGATGTTGGATATGAAGTGACCATTAAGGTCCGTCCATAAGTCCATGAATAGTTTGCCGAAGGGATTTCTAACCTGATAACACACCAAAGAACCAAGACGAGACCTACTGCAGTGGCTTTTGTGTTGATGTTGTGACACACCAAGAATAACTACAGTTTTTAAAATCCTTGTAAATTCGGCCAAAGATCTACATTTTCTCATCATTTATTTCTCCTTATACAGTGTCAATCTGAACGTGACTCTTTCTTCAGTGGAACCCAAAACAAACCCAACCCTTCAGTTTAAACACGACTTGTGTGTGTGTGTGTGTGTGTGTGTGTGTGTGTGTGTGTGTCCTAATGTTCACATGTGTGATGTGTTGATCTCTGATGTTTCAGAGCTCTCGTCTGGTTGGCTCTCCGAGAGGATACCGCTCGTCTGAAAGCAGCTGGAAACTCTCCACACCGCTCTCCTCGACCTCCTCTGCGTCTTCCTGCGATCGATCATGGACACAATCCTCCAATGGGGACAGAGTTAGACTTGTAAATACTTTGCTTTCATCTTCATTCAATAAAGAAGCAAGTTTTCTGTCATCTAATGAAATATGTGCTTGTCGTCGATCATTTCAGTCTGATCCGGACCGTTTGTGACACGCATCTCCAGACAGATTGTTTTTGATTCTGTCACAGTGTAACCGGCTTTGTAAACCATCCAGACGCATGACGTCTGACTGCGTGTGTGTTTGTATATTTCAGACTGACTCTGAACGGAGATTAGGAACGTACTGTGGACTTCTCGGCACGTCTCAAGACACCGAATCTAAGAGAGCCAAACTGTCCTACACCAAAAGACCATCATATCAGCTGAGCAGCAGATCTCCATCCACATCTACACCTGCCAGCTCATACTCCACTATAGGTAAGTGCTCCTGTGATGGTCATTCAAAACACACTGCTGTTTATGTGGCACGTGGTTGTTTCACGCATGACACAACATTTAATCCTCATTTCCCCCAAAACTAGTTTGGAACACAGTGTTTGGCGAAAAACCTTTCATAAATGGCTAGCTGGTCATGTGGAATACTTGGTTTGATATTCTGTTAAATATGAAAGCTGTTGAGTGTGCCTTGTACATCGAATGTGTAATATATTTGACCCTGTAGCACGGGAACATTTTTAGTAAAAGACAAAAGTACATTATGGGTCAAAATTATCGATTTTTCTTTTATGCCAAAAATCATTAGGATATTAAGTAAAGCTCATGTTCCATGAAGATATTTTGTAAATTTCCCACCTTAAATATATAAAAACTTAATTTTTGTGAGCGGATGGCTTGCCACAGTGCCCCTGATGAACAACTTCAAAGACAATATTTTTTTCAGATTCCAGAGTTTAAACTGTTGTACCATAGCCAGTTATTGCCCTATTGTAATCACTCATACATCAATAGAAATCATATTTATGCGTCTTTCAGATTATGTAAAAATCTCAATTTTGAAAAAAATCGACACGAGACTGGTTTTGCTGTCTAGGGTCATATATGTGATGGATTACCACATTGTTTTTGCTTTTAGATTCATCGTGGAAGTCAAGCATTAGTCCTTTATCTCGATCGTCCTCTTCGTCATCCTCCTCCTCATCCTCGTCCAGTCCATCAGAGACTCTGTGGTCCCGCAGGGATCTGGAGAAAAGAGTGGATTCAGGATCGAGCTCCAGTTATCGGCCCAGTGGGCTGACTTCATCACTGTGTATGATCACCTTCATCTGACGGCTGCGTACCGAATAAATACAGAACCCCAGCTATGCTTGAATTGTGTTGTTTGGACGTTCAGAATCATTTAATTTCCACAACTGACCAATCAGAATCAAGTATTCCAGAGCACTTACACATGTACGTTTGTGTTTCAGATCGCTCGGACCGAGTTACTTCCACCTACGCACAAGGTGCTAGACCCAAAGAGAGCCAGTACTCCTCCTACAGGGACAGCGGATCTAATCGGCGTATTTCTGACAAGTACCTCTCCTCCCCTCTGGAGCGCAGCTCTCACTCTCTGATCTCCGACTATCAGCCCAGTCTTTACACCCGAGATCCAAAACGCACCAGCGTGACCTCCAGCAGAGCCTCCAGCTCTGTCTCCGAACCCTCCCACATCTCGTCCTGGAGCTCCACCCCCTACACGCCCCTTACTGCACGAAGCTCCAGCCCACCTCCTTCTAGCCCCGCCCCCGCCCCGCTCTCCACTCAGAGCACCGGTGACTCCGATGGCAGGCGGACAACCAGACGTCTGTTGTCCCGGCTCTTCTCTCGCCGCTCAAGTGAGGAGTCGAGCTCTAGCTCGGTCTCCGATTCCAGGTCGTACGACTCCGGCCCAGACGAAGCCCCGCCCTGTGGAGTCCCTCCCCCTGCCAATCGAGAGAATTTGGAGGCAGATCTGGGGAGCTCTGACCCGGTTCAGGGGTTTTCTTTTCTGCGCAGACGCGGTCCGTCCCTCGCTCCCGTTCAGGAGAGCGCGGCGGTGGAACATGAACCGGAATCTCTCAGGGCTTCAGGGGGTTTGGCTTGGCTCAACTGGAACCGCTGCACCCCTCTGTTCTCTCGCCGCAGAAGAGAAGGCCGCGACGAAAGCGCCCGCATGGAGCCTCGCCGCTCAACCCAGTCCTCTGTAAGCGCCGGAGACGGGCGTAAATCTCCCGACCGCGGCGTGGGTCATGAGGACGATGATGAAGAATCGCCATCGGAGGGCGCCACGGCGGCACCCTCTGTCGGAGCCTCGGGTCATTCTGCATCACTGCTGCAGGACTCCGCCCGTCTGACTGGGCGGAGCCACAGCTTTGGCAGGGGGATGTCCAGCCCACTCTTCCGGATGCCTGAGAATGTAATCATTGGTGTGGCAGCAGAGGGGCGGAGTCAAAGTTATAATGAGCAGGTGAAGGAGAAGCCCGCCCCATCCAGAGACCCGGAGAGACTGCGGAAGATTCAAGAGAGGTGAGTGTGTTTAGGGAGGAGACGTTAGATGTTTCATTTGCTGAGATTAACCGCACCCTCTTTCTGCTGTGTAGCCTGCTATTGGAGGACTCTGATGAGGAGGAGGGAGATCTGTGCAGGATCTGTCAGATGGGGGAGCAGTCGAGTTCAAACCCTCTGATTGAACCCTGTAAATGCACCGGCAGTCTGCAGTTTGTGCATCAGGACTGTATTAAGAAATGGCTGCGCTCCAAAATCAGCTCGGGTACGACTGGCATCAAAAATGACACTTTTCTATATCAGGGTTTATTTAGTTTTAATCTGTCCTTTTTTATTGCCCATCAAAATGTTCATTGCCCACATTTTCAGCAGTATTGGAAAAAGTGCCGTGGTGTGAGTCTGGTGATATTTCAGATGGTGCTTTCTTATATTTCAATGTAGCTGTGATGAAACACGTCTTGTTTTGATATACACACAGTTTTTGTCTGTCTGTCTGTCACACAGGCTCAAACCTGGAGGCCATCACTACCTGTGAACTGTGCAAGGAAAAACTGCATCTGAACATCGAGAACTTTGACATTAATGAACTCTACAGGTCTCACGAGAGGGTGAGTGCACCAAAAACCAATAAAACACAAACCTGCACGTGTGTGGTGTATATAATGTTTTTATTCGGAACGTATGGAATTGTTTGATTTGGAATAGTAACATGGAGTTGTGTTTGGACTGATGTTCTTTCACAGTCGATTCCTTTTTTAAACGCTACAGTACAGTAAATACAGCTACAGTAATGGACTGAGTGGGTTTGTGACGTAATCTTGCTATTTGTCTTTGTGTTGTCTCAGTCGGAGTATGAGTTCATCAGCTGCGGTCTTTATCTGGTGGTTCTCCTTCATCTGTGTGAACAGAGATTCTCTGATGTTCTGGGAGCAGTGAATGATGCTGGGGTAAGTGCTTCTCGTTTCTCTTTGACTCATGTATTCTGTACACTGCATTGGCTGATGTGCGTGATCACCACACGTGGCGTTCTGAAAGTGTTCGCTATAAACCTGAACATCTTCCCCTCTCTCGCTCAGTTTTTCAACTTGGCGAGAACTCTGCACGAACACATGGATGATCTTGAAAGTACGTCTTCGATCACTTCTGCATTTATTGTTGTACTGCACCTTTTGTAAATCTTGTGTCAGTTTGTAATATCAGCTTGTTCTTGACATGTATAGGTAAGCACAGATAATAACACTGTGGTATTTCGTGTATATTAATATAAGGTCTTTGTATTGAATTCATAGTGTTGACTAACAAAACGACAAGCGTACATGTTTCATTATTGATAATCATAAGGGGTGCAACTGCATCATTTGGGAAAGATTCTCTTAGCCCTTCAGATAAATCTACAAAAATAATGTGATGCTTTCAATATTTTATAAAAAAACTAAGAATCAAAACGGCTTATGGTTGAGTAGAATGAACATTCCTGACCACTTCCTATAATCTTTTATTTTCCTTTATGGATCAGTCTTTCCTTATCCTATTAATGTTCTTGGTTTTAACGTTATGTGTCCAATTACGTTTTTTTAAATCAACAATTAAGATGCTTATCTCTGTTGTATTGACACGCTCCATGAAAGTAGAAGTCTCATTTGTAGATGAAAGCAACATTGCATCAAATTAAATGAAGAGTTTTGTCAAGTAGATTTAGTGTTAAATAGAATTCTGCAAAAAATAAATCTGTCAATCAAGTTGAGCAGAAAAGCATTTAATCATTTAAATAAGAATTTACTGTAATATGAAAACAGAGAATTTGTGTGGTCCGGCCGGTTGAATAATGCAGTCGTCCGCTGACTGTTTTCATGATGATTTATTGATTATTTGTTGCAGCTCTAGTTTTATTGGACTGTTGAATTGTGGGTGTTTATTGGTGTTTCTCGTGCTCACAGGTTCATTTACAGAATCTGAAGATGAGGCAGAGGACAGCAGACCATCCATCGACTTCTGTGACCTGGAGGATGAGGACGATGAAGAGGAGGAGGTTTAATCAGGTGGTAGGGAGGAAGGGGGTGTGGCTTAGCAGTTTGTCTCCTCACACTTCCGTTTCTCCACTTGTGTCCTCCTGACTTTGCCAACATCTGATTGGCAGGGTAACTACTGTCTCAGCCTATCACAAGGCTTTCATAATATGCAGATAAATGTGTTGATGGGAGCTGTTTGGATCCCATTTTAATTAGATTTTCTGTTTTGTGTCAGAGGACGGTGAGCACTCTAAAGCTTTAATCAGTTAAACAAAACAGTCCGGCTTACTGTCGACCACCACGAGTGCTTTACATGACAACAGATGCAGAGGATTATGGGAGATTTGTGTTCTTACACTGGTGTGTTGGTGAAAAGCTCATCTGCTCATTTATAGGGCTGCGTGATTATGAAATGTTTGGTTTCAATATAATGAAAGAAAATAGATGTATAAAAAAGTAATTAAAACCTTGGTTATGTTTTTATGTGATTTCATGTTTGAGTTGGATTTGTTTTGTCAGCAGAAGGGTGAGTGGATGACTTTTCTTTGAAGCCTTTCTCTTCACGGAGGACTTTTCCCCAGTCTGTTTGTATGTTGTATGTACGTTGCTTTATGAGAACATTGTGATGCGCTTCAATTGATTACAATAAAACTGAGGTCTTCAGATACCTCGTGAAAACCTACACGCTCTTTCAGTCTTCTCTTGCAGTTTTTCTGTTCAGTGAAGCTTCATGGTTATGCACTGGTTTTCTGTTTATTGTACATTTACTCAGTTTAGTTTTTAACGTTACAAACATATTGTGAAACCCCAGCCGTCTCTTCTGAAATAATGCTCTGCTTAAGGGTAATTATTTGCTTTAATCTGCTGTTTACTATGAGTTCTACTGGTTCACATGCTCCAGATAACATCCCTCTGATGTTACTACAGACACATTGTAGTTTCCCTTAAAATCAATACAATTCCCATTTAACCATTAAAGTCCCGTGAACCGGAAGTTGCGATCGTTTTTACTTCCGTATTCTGACACATTTCAGAGCGAAAAGGAATTTCAAAGGAGAAAATTGTGTGGGTGTGGCTTGCGTTTTTCACTGCGAATTGATTGGATGTGTAAAAAGAGCTGTTGCATTGATTTTGAAATGAAACTAGCAGCAGACAGTGGAATGGGAGGAGTTAACGGACGCTCCGCCCAAGCCGTTCTATTTACGTCATTTCAGATGGATTGTTATTTCAGGGCGGAAGTGCATTTTCAGATTTGAACTGAAGATTACGAGCGTAAATGAATTTTAAAAAGAGAATGACCCACATTGATCAAGTATTTACAATAAACGCTCCAATATTTCATGAAAAAATAAGAATTGTCATTTTTTATTTCTCTGGGACTTTAAATCCAGTGTAATTACTCTGATGCTTTCGGATGTTTCTGTTTTTTCTCAGCAGTAGTCGTGTTCGCTAGAGACTTGTTTATATTTATGTGTATCATAGAAGTATGTACACATCTGACGTGTGATTACATTGTACAAACACACACAGTAGAGAACAGTAATAGCCTATATCCAGCAGATGGCATCCCTCGCGCCGTGACGCAACGCGCGCCTGTGTGACTCTCCAGCAGCCGTTCATCCGTTCACTCGTGAACCGCGACGTGACCATGCCACACACGAGCACCTGAAGACGGACAAAAACAACCGCGTTCTCGTCCTCCGTGGGCGCAGTGATGTCCGAGACGCCATGCCCGATCTGCCGCTCCGCCTGCTGCTCGCGGCGCTGATCTTCTGCGGGGACGCGTGCGTGGGTCGAGCGGAGGGTGGGGTGCTCTCCCACGGCCTCGCCTCGCTGTCGGAGGACAATGGGAGAGACGCGCGGACGGATGCGACGGAGTCTGTGTCAGGTAACGCGCGCAGCATCATCTGCATCCCCAGCATCAGCACCAGCGCCAGCGCCATGACATCAGCTGTGCTGGCGGCCGTGTCTTCATCATAACAAAGAGCTCTTCAGTGCTGCTGTTGTTATCATACAGGGCCGTATCCCTTACGACACGGGTCTATTATTAACAGCTCTTCGTTTCACGATACACGTGTGTGTTGTAGCTTTATTTACAGATGATATGGCCGAGCAGCATTAGACTTCTATTTTTTTGGAATGATCACAAACATATGACGCTATGCTGTTCACAGAGATGAGATACCAAGCAAGTGGCCGACACTTTTATTACTATGAGAGACGGTATCTTGAATGAGCATCATGGACATATTGCTGATGTTATTTTAGCAGGATTTGTTCAAGGAAAATAAAAAAGCTTTTGAATTTCAAATGATTCAGCCCCTGACGTCACGTGGTCATTTTCTGTTGTTAATAAATGAGCATCTTTAAACAAATGTTTATAAATGAGGTGTCAGTTTTTACGATTTTTGGCCTGGTTTCACAGACAAGGCTTAAGGCTAGTCCCAGACTAAAATGAACTTGCTCAGACATATCTTCAAATAGATCAGTGCCATTGTTTTGTCTCGAGACGCACACCAGTATTGTATTCTTCTAAGTTTTTGTTTTGACCAGAGACATAAATATCTTAATTCAACTGAGGCATATAATGTTTGCTTTTAGTCCAGGACATGTTGTTTCAGAAATCTTGCCAAGGTGTTTTTAGGGAGGTTTTATTGCGTCATCGTTTAAATGGAGGTGTTTGTCTGACGGATTTTGCACTGATGGTCACATCAAGCTTATTGTATTTTACAATCACTCACACACTTGAGCAGGAATGTAATGAAATGATTATAGTGTGGGTTTAAATGTCAACTTATAAGTTTGTAAGTTTATAGTATAAAGCTTCTTGGTCTCGATGCTTTCCGTCACAGCTCATTCTTATGTATGATATGTATTTTTCCAGCACGTGTTTTTCTTTGATAAGACTGTCTGTGACCTTCTGGTGGTCTCTAGGCTCGTCCCTGACGCTGAAGGTTTGGGTGAAGGATTCGTCCAGTCAGAGGTTTCTGAAAGGAGCTCTGGTGTGTGTGTTTGTGAACGGATCTCAGATTCACTCCAGTCAAACTCTGGAGAATGGAGAGGTCACTCTTACCGTCCCGTATCACCTCGGATTGACCCTCAACCTGGTGGCCCGCCGGGAGGGTTATGTGCTCAGCCAGCTGCCTTGGAAAACCAGCAAGATGCCCAGTAAGCATCAGAAATGTTCTGTAAACGTTTACACGAGTCCTCTTCATTCCTGAATGTTTTAGTTTGAAATGTCATTGGTTTTGAATCAGTAAGATTTTAAATACTAAAAGACAAAAAGGATGCTGAGGAAGCTAGAAAGATCCATTTTGAGGCACTGTGACTTGCTGTGTAACACCCAAATAGAGCCCTTTAACTAAAACTACGAAACACATGGAGAAGTTCATGTTGTACTGGTTTACCAAGAGAAAAAATGGTGCTAATTCAAGGTTTGATTTTTTTTGTAGTTTTTTCAGTCATTACGATGTCCCTGCGTCCTCAAACTCAAGGAAACATCTGGCTGTTTGAAGATACTGTGCTGATAACTCGAAAAACATCTGGTATGTCAAAAAACATTTACAGTACTTTCCTGATTGGTGTCCGTCCAGCCTTCCATATGTGCTGTGATGTTCATCTAGTACTTTCATAGAAGCACTATAAAGAATTATATCATTCACTCACCTTCATGTTATCGCCAACTAATTTAATTCCATTCCATATTTTAAACACAATTGTTTTCATGTTGGTTCAGTAGGTTTTGCAACAAAGTCACGGGTTCAATTCTCAACATACATCTGAGAAAATAAAATAATATCCACCGTAAGTCGCTGTGTCTGTGCACAACTGTAAATGAAATTCACTTCTCTGACATGTGGACACACAACGTGTCTTTTGTATTTATGCAAGATATTTGACAAGAGATGTTTTTCTTCCTCTGTTTTGAAAACATATTGACGCTTTTGCTTTTTACATGCGATGAAAGTGAACATGGAAGAAGGAAAGTAATTCAGCATCAGTAAAACGATGCTGTGGTTTTATGTATAAGGTATTCAGTGGAACTGCTCTGCGTGTGATTGAATTATCAGATTGTTTCACAGATCCGTCATTTCAACCAAGTGTTCAGTTTCCCAAAAGTCTTCTGAAACTGCCTGAGAACAGCAGCGCGTCCATGCTGACGGCCTATCTGACATCTGCAGCTCTGCTTACAGAAAAAGACTCGCATTACTTCACTCTCAGCCACAGCGTTACAGGTGAGAAACAAATCGGTCCATTTAAAACCCTTTCTCTTCTCCTCTTCGTTTTAATTCAGATGTAAATGTCATTGATCACGACATCTTATCGATTGGGTAATATCAGGCAGACTTATACTGTAATGGGATTTCACACTGTAGACATACTTGTGATGTCGAGATCACAAATAAACATGTCCGGTAGTGTGTAAAGGTCTTCTGTTACTCGTTACAGGTTACAGAAATGTCAAGTTGAGTCCGTTGGTGATGATCAGCGCTCAGTTAGTGTCTAATGGAAATGAGGTTGATGTCAAAGGTCCCGTTCAACTGACTGCACCGCTTCCCCATCACACTCACCTCCAATCCTACGACACCATTCCCGCATGGACCTTTGACATGAGCACAGGTGACGCCATCTCAAGTGTTTATAACATGTTCAAACTCATGTCATCATGTGTTTGTAGAAGGAATCATTGGTTCATTCATGTGTGTTTGAGCTTCATGATGTATGAAGGTTATGAGCTCTTGAATGTTCATTTTCCACAGGTACGTGGGTGAATAAAGGTCTGGGAACTGTTCGGATGGAGAAAAACGGCCTCGTGTGGACTTATGTAGCACCCTTGTGTCGGGATCTGGATAGCAGCACCATCACCTTCCTCAGGTATCCATCAGTTTGTGTGGATTGAAACACCTGATGAAACTACAGAAACAATATGTTCTTGAGATATTGAGTGTAAACGTCATTCATCACAAACGGGTGTTTTGACTGAGCATCATTCATCACCACTGATGTCGTCTTCTGTTCATCTGCAGCTCTTTAACCAGATCTGTGTTTGTGTGAATGTCGTGAAGGTTTTATGGGGTTTGCGGGCTCATTGGATTTCCTTTCTTACCACACATACCTGCTGGTTGGTATCTTGGGAGGAACTCTTGTCGTAGTCATTGGATTTTTATCTGTGATTGTATTTCACTGCAGGTAAGAGTTCATTTCGACGTTCACCCCAAAATGATCATTCTGTCATCATTTATTCTCCTCATGTGTCTGTGAGTTTTTCTTCAGTGGAACACAAAAGGAGATATTTTGAGAAATGTCTCAGTGGTTTAGAGTTCCCACGATGGAAGTCAAAGGGGTTCAGTGTTCTTTGATTATCAGCGTTCATCAAAATATCTTCTTTTGTGTTCTGGTGAAGAAAGATACTCATTCACACGAGGATGGAATTACATGATCAAAGATTTAACATTTTTGGTGGAACCGTCCCTTTAAGGCAAAATGTTGAATACTTTGGATAAAAGTTAATGTGAAATACAGATCAATCCTTTCCCATCATTTGACAGAGATTTGAACCGTGAGGCCAGAAGAAGGCGATGGAATTCCACCAGACTCACGGTACTGAAGAAAGACCAGACCACCTCCACCAGCACGGATGAGACACAAGAACTCTTCTTTCGCAATGGCGATCGGTCTTATTCATTGGCTGCGAGAGCCATTGGGCACGATTCGTCAGACTCCCCACGACACCAGGCCAATTACAACATTTATGTAGAAACTGTGGGTCGGCCGGTGGGCAATCTGTATGAGAACATTGGATGTATGGGATTGGAAAGCTTCAGAGGACCAGCGTCTAACCTCTACATTAACAGCGATGAAGTGGCAAAGCTTCGAGAAAAATCAGAACAGAGTGGTGTGGAGAATGTCCTGTTTAGTGACAAGCTGTTCCATATCTACAATCAGCCCGTAGCTATCATGCAGGCCCCAGAGCTCTTCAATGCCCAAACAGACCCTTCCGGAAGCAGATCGGCAACTTTCCCAAGGAACGGCATGGAGCATGGACAGCATCCGACAGAGAGAAACTTAAAAGACGGGTTCACCCAGACGATGTCCAAAGTCCCGCAGCAAGACAGCGACCAACCGCAGGCCCTGGAAGGAGCTCAGGCCACCGCCGCTAACCCGGGCCTATGGGGACGCTACAGTCATCTCCTGGAGTCCATGTCTGTCCCGGGAACCTTGAACGAAGCAGCTAGAATGGGGCCTTTCCGAGGGGAACTCCAGGGAATATCGGAGCAGACCTTGCTGGAGCTCTCCAAGGGCAAGCCCTCCATTCACCAGCCCCGCGCCTGGTTTGTGTCTCTGGATGGTAAACCGGCAGCTCAAGTCCGTCACTCCGTAATCGAGCTTCAGGGACGTCATCGGCCCGGCAGCAGCAACGACACTAGCCTGGACTCCGGAGTAGACATGAACGAACTCCAGCAGCCGCTGAGGAAAAGAGAGGATCCGTCGAGCGCCAGCATGCCTAAGATCAGTGTCAGTCAGGAGCAGGACTTGAGCAGCAGTGAAGTCGGGAGTCCCGAGGACACGTCCTTGAGGAACGCCCTGGAGAGCAGCAGCGCCGCCATTCCCAACATCCCTGAAGACCGGGACCCGGGCGACACCTCCAGCGAGTCCAAATCTACACCTCCACCACGGAGGCTGCGGAAGGTTCGAGATAAGAAGCTAGAGAAGAAGACGTCTCGACACATGAGGGAGGAGAGACCGCAGATGAAACAATAGCTGAATAAGACGCGTGTATGTGTAGCTCTATGGTGTCTGATCAAAATAATCAAAATTGCCTTATTAAAGAAACATCAGGAAGAATGAATCAAACACAAACGTCTGTCTTATCCTGCCCTGACTCGTCACTGGACGAAATTTCACAGCCACAGTGTTTTTACAAACTTCTTTCAACATATTTGTTTATCTTCAAAAGTCAAGGTATGTTATGTGTATATATCAACGTCTTTCCAAACATTTGTTGTCCTGTGAGCACAATGCTCTTCTAGTTCGGGCAATTCATTTTCATTCTAAGATTGAATTGATATGAATCCGTTTATTCATTAAAATACACAGGAAACTGCCACAGAGTGTCATGAACACAAGACAGCGATGGACTGAGAAACTGAGCACTGTAATCCTAAAGTGAAGCACTCGAGCCATATGTGTGTGTTTTTTTAGAGCCTGAGGTGTCATTTTTACTTCCTGTACTTCTTTACTGTATTATTGCTAGTCTCACGTGCATGCGTTCCTCCTTTAATGTGTTCATGTGTAAGAATGTAGAAGACGTCTCAGGTTATGCCTCACATCACGGGTCATGACTCGGGCACGTTTGAATGATTCTTGTGCTAATCTGTGTTTTGGGTCTAGAATATTTATTCTTCACAAACAAATCAGCTCATGTACTGTTGGATCTTGACTATTTTTGACAGTTCGTCTCTTTATTCATGAGAAACAAGTTCGTTGTTGTCCGGCAGCAAATTCAAATAACATTTGACATTTTAACCGAAGTTTGACTGAGAAAGAGTGAAGATTGTTTTTCATCTCAGTTATTTTGCATCGTAGCGCTACGTCTCTTATTTACCAAACTGTACCATATTGATTTGTATTCAGCTATTTAATATACTCAATTGTAATATACTAGTTTGTAAGGCATATGATTTTGTGGATGCTTTATGACACGCTTGTAATCTGCCTTTTTGTGCACATTTAATAAAGATTATAAACTGACGAAATTCTGGAGTTTTATTTAGTGAAAAACACATTACTGATCACACTTCATGTTTTTTGAGAACACAAATCAACATTCAAATATTACTAAATTGCTCACAGATTTTAAACAATGTAGTCTCTCTTGTGAATAAATTTGTGCTGAAGAATTCAGGATTTCTCTGATGTCTTTGGCCTTTCCATGTTGTGAAGGTTTAATTCTGGAATTACTGAAGTCTTAAAACCGGCTTTAGGTCATTTACAGTCATGCTGCTTCAAACTGATCCGTCACCCCTTAACAATGCTATCCTAATATTCAACAATAACACTTTATTAGATTAAAAGCTCTTATTGTAAGAGTCTGGTAACACTTGACATTAAGGTATAAAGCAGTTATAAATGTGTTCATTAATGATTAATAAGTCATTTACAAATGCATTATAAACTGCCTTAATAAAAATGGGGATTCTAAGGAAATACCTGACAAGTAGTGAATCATTGTTAACTCGCATGTTATAAATGCTTAATAAGTATATTTATTCATTATTTATTCAACTCGAAAGCAGATTGATTATTATCTTGATGTTGTTTGCATTATAGGCTGTCAGACGGGACACTGTGGGGTGTTATGATGGTTTTCTTACACCCGCTCACTATTTGACAGGTATTTTATTAGAATCCCTCTTTTTATTCATGCGGTTATAACTGCTTTATAATGCATTTGTAAATGACTTATTAATCATTACACATTTATAAAAGCTTCATAAAGGGTACCTTAATGTAAAGTGTTACCAAGATTCTTTTATAAGATATTATTATTATATTAAAATAACAATCTTTGCAATGGAATTTGAAGGATCATTTAAAAAATGTGAAAGATAGTTGCGGCATCACTTAATGTAAGGTTGACTGATTCCGTCTCTGATGGGGTATTTGTGGAGAACATCTCCTCTGTGTGGTCTTTCTCTCGGTGGTCTCGTCTGAAGGTGTGGTTGGTTGAGTATGGGTCACGTCCAGTGTTCGCTGCTCTTTGACCGGTGTAATGCTGAGTGTTGAGGCTGGGTTTGCTCTTCTCTCGGCCGCTGCAGAAGACCTTGTTTTAATGTGACCGTGTTTCATGGCGGTCTTTCTGGAGAACGGTTCTATGTGAGAACTGTGAATGTAAAGATCCTGTAAACCCTGAGAGAGTGATTTCACAGTGGACGGCCCCCCTGACACACGTGTGCCGGGTCTCAACACAGACGAAGCGTGACCTTTCTGAACCTGTAAACCAATTCCTGGAAGAATGAATTCAGAGATGTGTGGATCTGTGCGCTTGCTCTGAGTGACACCAGGTGGAGCCGGAGAGCTTTGTGTTCCGCCGACTCTGATGTTCCATGTAAGAGGATTATAGACGACATGAAAATCCAGCGGACAGCAGTTAGACGTCTGGATTAATGCATCGATGCACTCGGTATGAAACTACAGAAAAAAGAAATGTAATCATAATTCTGCTTGGTGTTAAATCAGTACACTTCACTTATACAGACAGAAAGTATATTTGCTCAATCTTTTGATGGAGAGACTGTTAGCTATGAAAGTATTCTAACTTGACTTGTAGCTGTGTTTACACCTTTGAATGAGTAAAGTAAAAAATACAAGTGGTTTACTGAGCATATACTTTTAAGTGCACTTCCATCAACTAAAAGTGGGCTACAAGTATTAAACTATCAGACCTAGTATAGATGCAGTACAAACAAAATACACAGAAGTCATTTTAAAGTACACTTAAAAGTAGACAAGTAGTATGAAAATAGCAAGTATACAACTAATATATTGATATAAGCATACTTACTTCACAAAGTATACTTAAAATATAATTGAACATTACTTAAAGAAGTTGTGATCGTTTTTATAGATTTTAACTAAAGATTATAAGGACACACACATTTTAAAAAGAGAATCAACTATTTACAATAAACAAAAATATTTCATGAAAAAAATAGGCATAGTCATTTTTTATTTCACTGGGACTTTAAGTTCATGAAATGAACCCTCAGCTAACTTTGTTCTTTTTTGTATTTCAATGTTCGTTACCTTGTGTTTGCAGGGAAGAGATCTGACGTTCTGAGCCGTCTGAAATCTTGACAGGCAGATCCGACACTGCACACCCGGATGAAGCAGTTTGGATTCTTTTCGAACCCTCACCGTCGGCAAACTCTTCATGACGTGATTCGGGACAACATCACACGTCACGGCGGACACGCTGCAGGAGATCATGTAGACGGGAGACACGAAACAAACATTTACAAACAGAAACAGGGTGAAGAATCCAAATAAAAGATGCTGTGATATACAGAGACAAACCTTCTATCCACCGTGTGTCTGTCCATCATCTGTGTTTCTCCAGAGACGGCCTGCCATGAATGACCTCTCTTCTGCACAAACATCAATGTCAGTAACACCACATTTTTCTCTCTGTTTAAAGGACATTACTGAGTTATAATGGAATGGAGAAGTGATCATGGGAAATGTCACTTTTGACATCATTTGACTTGAACGTCTGTGAAGTATGCTGCAGTTTTACGTTTCAAACAGAGATGGCGATAGAGAGACACTCACCGTTCGACACATGAAGGAATGCTGTGGATGAGCGTGTGTCCTGAAACATTTCTCACACAGGTGAAAATAACGGCATTCTGTGCACCTGTAGACATCACCCGTGACATCATCATCACACTCTGACACTGAACTCGGCATCAGAATGAATGTGAATCGCCTGTTTGTGCTGAATGCCTACTTGAAACACTTGCCAGCGACGGACAGACCCCGCAACCGTTACACACCACTCCAAGATGTTTCTCCAGACACTCTCGCTCATAATAAGTACACACACCTGCAGAGTTTCTCACCTGCCGTACACAAAACAACATGACAGCGTATGTGGTGGGTTAGAGGAGGGTTTCAACCAGGGGGCCTCCAGAAGGCTTAAAGGGGTCCCCCGGAAAAAAGATAAAAGTCCACAGTGTCCATCGGCTCTTTTTGCTATGGAGAGTTTCCAGAATTGTTTATATTTGAATCTTTCTCGTGAGTTTTTCTCACTGTAGACTCAATGTGAAATTGTTGCCGACTATTTAGGTTTAGAAACAATGTGTTGTCTTTACAATATCCTATTCACTTATCTAACAGAATCTAAACGTTTCGTAATATCTGATTGATATATATTTTAGAAAAGGGGTCCCTCACTAAAGGTTCATCATATTCGGGGGTCTTTGGCATCATAAGGTTTGAAAACCCCTGAGTTAGAGAATGCACAGACTACAGTAATCTAGTTTATAAGGTGTGAGGGTGTGTAATGTTTCACGACATGTATACTTTACTTCTTCGTTTAGTTGCTTTAAAGTGCCAAAGTCTTCTCTGCAGAGCGGACACTTCAGCGTGCCGAGTGAGTCGAGTTTCATCTGATGATCGGCCCACACCTTCATACATGAGATATGGATGTTGTTTCCACAGCTGAACCTGAACAACAACATCAATAAGAACAGCGGCGAGGTCATGGGGACGGTCTGTTGGAATGTTTCAAGTTTCCACTTTATTTTTGGAATAATCTTCATTCACATCTCGATAAAAGACATGTACCGGCAGTAAGTCACGGGCAACTTTTTCACCAAAAGTTCTTCTTGGCAGATGGGACATAAATCATGGTTCTCGATGGCTTTCTGTCGCACACACCCGTCGTCCTCATCTGGTTCGGGGCACGATGGTGCTGAGCCGCGTCGGTCACTATGGGATGTAGTTTTGGCGACATGAAGTCCTTGTAAGAGCTCTAGGATCTGTCTCTCCGCAAGGCCGTACTGAAAACAGTCTGAAACACAACAAATGACCTAAAACACTTTCAAACACACCACATGCCAATCTGTTCCAGGATCAGCCGGTGGAAACATGCGCGGTCTTATTTTAGAGGGAAAATACTCACACTCGTGATCTCTGGGCAGCCGAAATTTACGCATCAAAATCCTACAGAAAAGAGACAAGATTGGGTAGGACTGGGTAAAACATGGCATCTGTGTGTAATGTTGTTCATCCCGAAGCATTTGTTTACCAGCAGATGTGTTGACACAGATCTTTCTCTTTCTGGAAGCTGGGACAGGTGCACGTGTGTGGATCACCTAAACAGACCTTTAATGTCAAGAGTTAAATTGCGTCGTTAATAAGATGAAACGTCCTTCTAACGGGAACCACGTGGACTTACTTTATACTGTTTGGAGTCTCCGTCCTCCTGCAGGAGAAAGCCGACGGGTCCGAACTCTCTGAGGATGCGGATGGTTGTGTCCAGAGCTCGATCCTGACCCCTGTGGATCACGTCACTCACGCATTTCCTCCACACTGTCTTCCGGAACATTATTCCTTCGGAAGGTGGATTCGAATTAAACCTGGAAAGTGTTGTCACATGTATAGTTCAGGCAGACGTGTAATTCCTGTAGGTAAGATGTGAAACGCATTGGAAGTTCAGAACACTCATGGGCTGCGCTCTGAACCATTTTAGTTGACTTGGTTTCCATAGCAACTGACGGCGCTGTGATACTATAGCGCTGTGCGTGCTGCGCGTCACCACTAGATGTCACACCCACAACATTGTTGCTTCTTGAGAGCTCATTTTTTGTCTTTATTCTCTCCATTTATATTCTCTCAAAACGAAATGATTCTTATGTGAGCTATATCACATGTTCATTAATGCAAATACAGTAAACCGAACTTGTTTTTCATTCTTAAAAAGAGATATCGAAACTTGAATTTTAAATGTAGGTATATGCATCTATATAGACTGTTTTTATGCTTACTTTTAAGAATGTACCTTGTTGTATTATTATTATTTTATTATTTTTGTTTGTTTGTTTTCGGTGATTTGCAGTGTAACCTCTTTCATAATATCTCCCTCTTGTACTACTTTGTTATTTGTTAATTGTTTGGAAAAGTAAATAAATATATATATTTCAAAACTTTTCAAAAGACATGAAGATGTCTTTTGTGACCCAGTCTGTGAAAATCCAGCTAAAGTCATTTTTTGTCTTTCACTATGTTTTCTATATAAAATCATCCTGCACAATTTAAAGTGCGTTCTGTGAAAATATAAGTCAGTCAGTCAGTATATGGTATATAAGGTCATGTCATTGATTGAAATCAAACTTTGATGCTTGTTATCTCATATTAGACTATGAGCCTTGAGACTGGATTAACAAACCGCTTTTATTATTGTTCTGTACTTCTGTTTTGTCACGTCGTGTTATAGTTCTACAACCATAATAAAAACATTCAGTAATTCAATAATAATCTTCAAGGTTCTTTCTATATTTCTATAGTCTATAGTTCACAATGTTGGAGATTGTTTAAGCATTTTAGTTTTAAACATATAATATTAATTATTATTAGATAGAAATATGGATTTTTATTTATATCCACAGGATAGTGGAGGCAGACAGGGGCATGAGGGTGTAGGATCGGGACATGACCCGGGTCAGACTGGAACTCAAGTCCCCATGAACCAATGGCTCATGTATGTGGTCAGGAGCACTGACCACTGAGCCACAGCTCTGACAAATTGTTGATTTTTCTGTGTGAATCTTGCCTTTGAAGATGACTATGAGCTCTACTTCACGTCAAAAGATTAGAAAAAGACTCATAAGTCATGTGGCACGGTCTGAAAACATAAAGTTCTCTAGCTGGTCTTAGAAATCTCACTGGAGTCTTTGGTCTTGTAATAGTCCTGTGGGAGTGGTAACAGAGTCCATGTGTCTCGGGGTTTGGCCTCTATAGTGAGAGTGAGTGATGCCTGAATCCCATCCAGACGTTCTGAAGAGCCGTGAGTGTGTTCTGGTCCAGCAGGTCACTGCACTACTGCTTTGGATTAGTTGCACAATTCTTAAGTCTTACAGCGAAAACAAGACACCACACGAGTGGCACAGCATTGACACAGACACTAGAGGCGTGGTCACATTTGCATGGGTGAAGAAGGCGGGGTATGTTAAAGCTCCGCCCACACAGAGATCACTGGCACCAAAGATATCAAAGGGGTGATATGACGCGGCTAAAAGGATTATTATGGTTTGTTTTAGATGTAATGTGCAAACACGATTTAACGTTTAAAAGCGCTGTATTTTCCACACACTGTGCATGTTTGTATCTCCTCTCTGAGCACACAGATTTTTGACAAAGCTCATGGCTCTGAAAAGAGAGGTGTGCTCTGATTGGCCAGTTCACCAGTGTGTAGTGATTGGTGGAATAATGCAAGCGTGTGGGGGAAATGTAACGCCTCTGACCATATTTGGAACAACAGGTTCCTCTTCAATTCTACTGACAGGTACGCCACCTTACCTGCGTGTTCATTTGATGTACATGTTCCGACACTTTCATTTGTGCAATTTTACGTGTTTAATACATGTATGGGCAACTTATAACACACCAAAGACACAGAAAAACACGTATGCACGCCATATGACCCCTTTAATATTAACCATGCAGATGCGTCACTGTCATTGAAATGAATGGGGAGGAACACAACGCTTAATATTGAATTACATAATAGCTGCCCGGAGGCGCGTTGCCAAGATTTACCAAGTTACTTACAATTTATTTTCTAATGTATTGAATCTATACTATCTGTTTGAAATGTATAATTACTAAGTTTTATACTTCTTTGTATAAAATAAAATAATGGCCGCCGTGTGGCACGACTTCCCTTAACGGACTTTGCTGGCGGACTGCAACAGGGAACATTCTTTCAAAGTTCTCTCAAAGTTATAAAAAAATTCTTTGGTTGGGAAAACATGGTTAGAATAATTTTTTGTTCGATTTTTCGATTTGATGTTTGTTATGATTGTGTGTTTTTGTAAGGATGGCTAATGTCTCCATACACAACCTGGATCTTAGGTAAGTGTCTAATACATCATCACACATCAGACTGTCCCATCACACGACTGAATCGTCCCTTTACGTGAAACACATCCTTATGGATTACATCATCAAAACATCTGTTGACCCGCTGCGCGCTTCACAATTCACTTCAGGCATTTCAGTTTGACAACGCCTGTTTTTATTGCCCGTGTAGATTCTCATCCGTTGGCGTGTACCCCTCTCTGCCTTCCCCTCACCACAGATTTCATATGTTTGCACTTATACGACATAGGATCTGTTATATAGGGAATGAAATCTGCTGTGGGAAGCTGGAATCTGTACGTGTGTGATGGAGAGAGAGAGAGAGAATACCCAATGGCTGCAGGATTTAATGTTTTTGGCATGTGTCGATAGAGCCGCTTTGATCTTTCAATCAATGTAAAGTCGTCCTGCAAACGGTTCGGCTAGACTGACAACTGAGATCAGATACATCACATCTGTTGCCCAGATCCATTAAAACGCTTCATTTATACCATTAAACTGAAAGAGAGAGAGAGAGAGAGAGAGAGAGAGAGAGAGAGAGAGAGAGAGAGACGGAGAGAGAGAGAGAGAGACAGAGAGAGAGAGAGAGAGACAGAGAGGAGAGAGCGAGAGATCTAGAGATGGGAGAAGAGAGAGAGGGAGAGAGAGGGGAGAGAGGGAGAGAGAGACAGAGAGAGAGAGAGAGGGGGAGAGAGAGAGAATTGACGATCAGGAAGAGAGCAGTGATCTCTGAATCCTGTTTGTGTCACTGTGCTGTAAGTGGACACCCTAAATCAATGAACACACACACACACACACATGTTGGGTTTCCATGTTTTATAGACGCAATGGTTTCTATACTGTACAAACTGTGTATCATATTCCCTACACCTAAACCTCACAATCACACAACACTTTCTGCTCTTTTACATTTTCAAAATAGTTCATTCTGTATGATTTATAAGCTTGTTTCCTCATGGGGACCAAAACATGTCCCCACCAGGACAAGGATTTTGGATATTGCCATCTTTGTGGGGACATTTTGTCCCATACCGTAGGGTTCACTCTTCCCACACACACACACACACACACACACTGGTTTGTTGAGGGTGTGTTCTATTTATCTATATGATTATGATTGTGTATATTTTACCACAGATGTGTGTTTATGGTCATTGTTGTTTTTAGCTTGTGTGATGTAGCGTTTACTTGTCATCGCTGGTTTATGTGAATTATTTAAGTTTTATAGCAGCTGTGATGTAACGTTATTGGAGTGTGATGGTGAAGAGCACATTTATTTGTGAAGACCGTTTGTTTGGTTGTAAATGATGATGTAAGACTCTGTCTGGCTCTGATTTGAATGTTTACAGACAAATATAATAAAGTCTCATTTTCCCAAAGCCGTTAATGAGTTGCTCAATAAAGAAACATTGTACTTTGGAAAAAAAGCTTTATAAATAAAGTTGATTTGAACTGAAGAGTCTTTTATCACCGTCCAAACAAACCTATGCAAACTGTGCCAGTCTTGTTGGGCTGGTTGACATGAAACAAAACTTCAGTCTTAAATGAATAAAATTGAGGAAATATGTTGTAATGGTTAACGTGTCTGTTGTTTTATCCAGTAACCCTTTTCTAACTCAACTAGCGTGTGCTTATCTTCATGTTCCACCGGAGATATTTGACAAGGAAGGAAAATTGTGTCTCCAGTTCTCAAGTGGAATATTGATAATACTTCAGATAAGAGGCGTCTGCCAGAACTCATATGATCCAGTCTATCCTATGAAACAACAGCGTCTATACTCACGGCTGGTTACACCCAGAACAAATGACCTCTCCAGGGCTGTGTTTATTTCTTTCTTTCTCTCCTCCTTACCTTTGCTTTCTTATATGCTGTCATGTGTGTGTTTTCAGCAGAGGAAGTTGAAAGGGTTAAGGGTTCATTCAGCACATGTTGAGAGGTCACAACCCCATTCTGCACCAACAAAAACTCTTTCTGACTGCTTTCTCCTGTGTGCGCGCACACCACACTCACACACACACACCGCACACACACACGCGCACACACACACCGCACACATATGTTGGGTTTTCATGTCTTATGGGGACATTCATTAGACGCAATGGTTTCTATACTGTACAAACTGTGTATCATATTCCCTACACCTAAACCTCACAATCACACAACACTTCTGCTCTTTTACATTTTCAAAATAGTTCATTCTGTATGATTTATAAGCTTGTTTCATCATGGGGAACAAAACATGTCCCCACAAGAACAAGGATTATGGATATTGGTTTACTCTTCACACACACACACACACACACACACACGCACACACACACGCGTGTATGCACTGGTCTATGTAAAATGTTGGCATAGCAAATCAGTGAATTATTATTATTTGGATACCAAACCCATATGAAATAAAAATCCCAGATGAGATCTTTAATATCTCGTTTTTAAAATATTTTCTATTATTTCTTCCAGACATCTATCAGGTTAAATAGAGAACAAATGGAAACTTTTACTTAAAGGGACAGTTCACCCAAAAAGGAAAATTCTGTCATCCTTTACTCGCCCTCAGATTGTTTGAAACCTGTAAAAAGTTATTTGGTCTGATGAACACAGAGAAAGATATTTAGAAGAATGTTAACAATTTTCAGTTCTGGAACATCTTCCACTACCATAGGAACATTTTTATTACATTTTTTGTTTTGTTCTGTTGAACACATAATGAGATATTTTGAAGAATGTAGGAACACAAACAGTTTTGAGGCACATTTGACAAACCATTGAATTCTTCCTACTATGGCAGTCAATGATGTCAGGAACTGAAAATCACTAACATTCTTCCAAATATCTTTCTCTGTGTTCATCGGAACAAAGAATGTATACAGGTTCATTTACAGAGGTATGAAATTACACCTGCGTGAGTAACTTATGACAGAATTTTCATTTTTGGGTGAACTGTCCTTTAAGTCTCATCTGTGTCTCAGATCATTCGAAAACGAGTGCGAGATCTCACAAATGTTTCTAAAGAGATCTCATCAATCTCTCTGAAGTGGTCACAAGCGTCCCGGCGGCACTTTTATGAGGGAGGTCCAGAATAACGCCTGATTGTGTTATCGTTTGACGCAGGTTGATGGATGACGGGTGCTCGTGGGTTTGCATCTGGAACGTTGACTTCCCGAGTGTTCCCTCAAGAGTCGGCAAGTGTGTGAATGAACGGCCGCTGTAAGGTGCCAGTTCCCCAGAACAAACACACGATGATATCAGTGAATCAAAGGAAACACTTCTGCCCTCAAGCGCTCCTCTGAGCTTTCATTGTCTGCTTTCATTTTCTTTGGCGTCTTTGGAGCATTGATGTGATGTGATGTGATGAGGACACCTGAGCGAAGAACCACAGAGAACAGCTGAATCAATACACTGACACAGTCTCACGGAACCGATGATCAACTCTTCTATTCTTTGTTGAACTTTCATAGTTTATGCTATTCACAAAATAACATTTTTCTATGAGACGATGATCTGAGGGATTAAAAAGCTTAAGTTATGTTCGTAAAACATAATCATTCTGATGACATATTACTGTATAAAAGTATAAATAAAGTAACGTGCAATGAGCCTGTTATTTACATCTTATGCTGCAGTGTGTCAGTGGAAAAATCCGTTTGCATTTCTTTCGTCATTATTTATAATGATCCAGTGAGATTTTGATATCCACAGACTCTGACAACACAGCTCCACATGAGATCTAGTCCCACCATCATCGAGTCGACTAAATCCAGAAGAACTGTGGCAATGTTGAAGAAACCAACCTGCAGTACAACAGTTCTGTGAAATGATTTCCTGTACAGTATTAGAAATAAAGATCATTTTATTATACTGCGTGGATGGAAAAGTGCTGCGAAAGCATTCAGACCTCAGATGATGGTTGATATCCGAGGAGGTGAGAGAGAAGTGAAAACATCTGGACATCTGGCTCGGACACTTGGATTCATCTGGCTGTCGTCCATCGCCTCACATCCCGGAGCAGAGCGCAGGCTTCACTCAGGTCACATAAACCCGGCAGCCGCACACCCACTCCACCAGCCCATGACACAAACCCTCAGCCCCACTCACTCACTCACTCACACTCACTCACTCACTCACTCACTGTGTGTGTGCGTCACAGTGCGCGTGTGTGTGTGTTCGCGTGTGTGTGTGCGTCACAGTGCGCGTGTGTGTGTGTGTGTGCGCGTCACAGTCCGCGCGTGTGTGTGTGTGCGTCACAGTGCGCGTGTACTTGTACATCTATCTTCATGAGGACCAGTTTGAGTTTTAGACCAGCAGAGTGAGGACTAAGAGAGTAAAGTGAGGACATTTTGGCCGGTCCTCCCTTTCTGAGACCCCTTTAAAGGGCTGTTTGAGGGTCAAGACCTGGTTTTAGGGTTTGGGTTTAGGGTCAGGGTCAGGTACTCAGTTCTGATGGTTAGGGTGAGGGGCTAGAGATTGCATTGCGTCAATTTATGTCCTCATAAAGATAGCTGTACAAACATGTGTGTGTGTCCATTGGTGTGTGTGTATGTGTGTCCATGTGTGTGTGTGTTTGCGAGTGTGTGTGTCCATTGGTGTGTGTGTGTGTGTCTCCATGTGTGTGTGTGTTTGCGAGTGTGTGTCCATTGGTGTGTGTGTGTGTCCATTGGTGTGTGTGTATGTTTGTGTGTGTATATGTGTGTCCATGTGTGTGTGTGTTTGCGAGTGTGTGTGTCCTTCTCTACACGTCACACCGCTGTATTACACAATCAGAGTTTCATGTTTTTAGTGAGCAGAAGGTTGGAGGTTCAATCCCACGTGGGGTGAACAGATTCAAATAAGATGAAGAGAATCGATGATGTTTATGTGTAAACAAACTCCCAGAGTTGTGGCAGTGAAACGCAGCGCACAAACGCAGCACCGATCGTATCTTTCTCTCATGAAATAAATCAAAGCAAAGTGCGCTGCGCTGCGAATCACAGTGACTGGTGCCATGTGGTGAAAGCTCAGCGTGAAACACACATGGCGTTTGATGGTTTCCCTCACGCTCACCGGACGGGCGACAGAGAAGACGCGTGAGGATTCAGACACAGCAGCGGGGGCACTGAAGGGTTTGGGTCAGCCAGTCCGTCTTCAGTCAAACTCCATCCCGCCCTCCGCCCACCCAACTGCCCTTCAGGGAGGTAAATATTTCTGCTTTCCCGGGGAAGTGAATATAGCAGCAGCGGCTAAATGTGTTCAATCTCCGCCCGATTCCCAGGGCAGACTTTACCGGCCATCCACCGAGCGACCCCATCACGGGACCTTCCTCAAGCCTCGCCCGCGGTGACGGCAGCACGCTGGCAGCGCTCTCGTGTGTGTGTGTGCGTGATCTTTCCAAGCTACCCTCCTTATCCTTCCTGACTCTCAATGCCCTGAAGAACTCTGGGAAGGATCTTTCCCACCCTCTCAAGGAGTCTGTCTAAAACATGCCATCGAGCAAGAACACATGAAATGTGCCGTGTTGTAATAAGGCCTGACGCACGCCAGTTCCCAACATCTGGCTTCCGTTAAACCATGAAAACAAACCACGCTTCAGGGCTGTCGAATCTTACATCATTTGGTGAATTATCATCCCACCCAGCGTCTTGAAGGAGCGATGGAGAGCAGGCGGCGGACCTGAACTGGATCCACTGTCACGGCTCGTGTGTGTTGTTCTTCACTGAAATTCTCAGACGATGAGTAAAACTTCAATTAATGACCGAGCGAAACTTCAGTGACTGTGTGTGTGCGTGAAGGGAAATACATGTGTTGCAGCTCGGCAGCTGATTTCGAGCCGGCCGCACACCGATGACGTCTGTGTGTGGACAAAGAGCCGCGGTTTTATTTACCGTCATAATGTTTGTCATGAGAGATCGCAAACAGTTTGACCTAAAAGAAGGCGGAGTCCATCCAACCCGAGCGAAGGATTTCTCTCCCGTCTTCGGTCGTGTGGAGAGTTTTAGATTACTATGGTCTGTGACACAAAAGGCTTGATTCTGGAGGTCAGAGGTCATGGGCGGCTCTGTCTATAGCTGTGGTGTTTGGCTGCGGTTCCCGCTGACAGACAGGAAGGCTGTGATTTAACATTCCACCTTTTTCCCAGATAACGCCGCGGCCCGGGTGGGGCTCCACGAGCCCGCTGAAGAACAATAGCAGGAAACTGCAAATGATGAAAACGTGCTGTCGCTAGAAGCCACGGCGGGCGGACCTCTGAGAGGAAGAGAGAGAAGAGGAGAAAACGAGAATAAACAGCGAGGAAAGCGACGCTCTCATCTGTGCATTATGGATCTGTGACAGCATGTGCTTTAACTGGGACGACTACTTCCTGTTCTGAAAATTCCATTTCCTGTGCTGCTGGACCACAGAACACCCAACACACGTGTTTTAAACACACAATCACTTCATTTTTGTTTCTTTGTTTTTAAGATCTTAATTTAAACATGTCAGCATGAGACCTCATTCTATAACATTTCTCTGATTAAATGACTGACAGAGACCCATCCTCTATCAGCCAATCACTGAGGTCATGGTCAGTAAGCTTGCTGACATCATCCATAGCAACGAGGTCAACCCGCCCTTTCTCTTAGCTTAACATTTCTTTCTGTTCACTGGTAACAGTCTCTCTCAGCAGCGTTGCGAATAGTGGAAACTCCAAACTTTCACTGCTGTTTGAGAGAGCTCTTGGTGTTGAGATCGAGCGTTTGTGAATACGGGCCCGGATGTTTCTCACTGTTTCATGAATCTCAAATGTTCCTTCTAAGGTTGTTCGGAAGTAAAAGAGAATGAAATGAGAGTGTGATTGATGAAACGCATGAAGAGTCTGGAGGTGTGAATGAATGTAGATCTCCAATCATATTGACTTTTGATCTGAGCTCGGTCTGACACGTTGATGACGTCTCTTCTCAAACTCTCACGACAGACACATTTGTCAGATTTTCTCAAGAGAAATATCTGAGACACACATAAGACTCGAGCACAATCTATGACAAAGTGAAATAAGCAGCAGAACACGAAGGAGTTTTCCTGGAAAGTCAGAAAGTGCATGAAGGATCGAAAATGTCCATGAGGAACTGAACAGGACGAAGGTTTTTATGGGTTATTTCAGTCATGCGTGTGTCTTTGAGCAGAACTCATTCTCGCTCCAGATGTGACTGTGGAATTCCGTCCGTCCATTGTTCTCCAGGAATGGAATCTCATTCTTTTCCTGCGCTGGCTTTTCCAGATGTGTGTTTGGTTGGTACGGTCCAGTGGTTTGTGAGGTTCACTCACATTATAAATGTTTCTCAGGGTTTCCGTCTGTGAAAAAACCTCTCAGATTCAGAACAGATCAAAACTCCTGCAATTGTCCCATCAAAATGATTTATTTGCCATGCAATGTTTTGTGTTGTATATTCTCTTCTGCTAGAATAGGATTTCCATTAAACCACTGTTTGAGCAAACACACATTTGTGTAGTTTGACTTTTAGTACTGAGATGTGACAACTTGCCCCTTATACTATTGACGGTTTCATCGGACGCGCGCCTGACCGGCTAACTTCCGGTTTGTGTTTGGCTAGTGTCTAATGATATAACTATTTATGCTTGATTTTATTTATGTTAATATTCATTTAGATTATTCGCTTATTGTATAATAATTGTATTAAATAAACAATTTATTTTATGTTGTTGTATGTTCATTTTATTAAATAACCAATGTAGTTTAGTCCAATGTGGACAATGTAGTTTTGAGGCATTTAAAGGTACATTAACATCTAGCGGCCGAGCTTGCTCTCGCAGTCCACATTCAAAATATTGGAGAGACGAGTTGAGCCAAGAAACATTTCTTCTCGGTTTCTTTGGATTGTTGTCAGAAATAATCTGCAGGCGCTCGATTTGTGAATGTGTTTTTATTTCCCCTCTTCAGGTATTTGCCTTTTTATAACCAAAGTCTATAAATGGAGTCTATAAAACTGGGTGAAACAGCTGTTTAACATCAGGAAGCTTATAAAAGATGAAAGCAGCAGGATTGCTGTGATCCCTGCAGCAAGGGTTCATGGGAAATGTTCGGGGCTTTAGCACACCTACCTCACACAAATCAGTTCATCAATACAGCAGGAAACTCCAGCGCTTCAAAGATCCTCGTAAGTGAACAATGAGTGCTTACTAATGAGTGTTCTTTGAAACCATCAGCGTCTGCCAGTAAAAGCACACAATCAGAGGAAGATCACGGCCCCAGTGCTTTTTGGCTTGTGTTACCTGTGTCGGATTGATTTCTGATGTTTCAGATCGAGGCCGTAGGGGGATTCTGGGACATCTGCTCCGCTGGGCACCTGGAATGAGAAACCTGTATTGTCTATAGGAATGAAATTCAGGCATTAAGGGAATGTCAGCGACTGAGATTTCTGGGACATCATTGACAACCGTAGTAGGAAGAATTATTTGATCCCTTTTTTGTTATGTTGAACACAAAATGAGATATTTTGAAGAATTTACGGAAGCAACCTTTGACCACCATTTTCATTCTTTCTACCATGGTAGTCAATGATGTCCCGGAAATCTGTTGCTGACATTCTTCCAAATATCTTTCTCTGTGTTCTACGGAACAAAGACATTCATTCAGGTGTGGAACAACTCGAGGTTAAATAAGAATTTTCATTTTTGGGTGAACCATCACTTTGATATCTACAGTATATAATGTTTACACCGCTGTTAAATTTCAGTGAAATGCTGTGAAAGTTCTTTTCTCAAATGAAAGCCAACATATTTTGTGACCCACCCAGAGACTCTGCTGATTTGTTATGACAATCGTTGTTTGTAGTTTTAATGGAATTTTCTAGTATTTGGATCATGATGTTTGGACGAGATTCAGAATGAGAACATTGCAATAGTGATAAACCCTTTCGAAGAGACTCGATGAACAAAAATGACATCAGCATCTACTAAACACACAGTAAATAAAGAAAGCAAGAGTTTCAGCGACCAGACAGGGTTTTCTCTAAAGGATGTGCTCTTAAATGACATTTAAAGAGGAAGATTAAAGAGGAAAGAAACTTTCTTCCATATATGTATATGTATATTTTTTTGCTAATTTTCAAAGGCATTTTATGTATAGATTTGATAGTTTCACCCTTTTTCCAGATCCAGAATGTTTCCAGAAGATTTTTGTATGAATCCGTCCATGAAGAGAGAGTCTCAGATCAGTCATCTGCACGTAGTTTTGTATCAGAACTGAAGTACATCAACCCACACATGCTCAGAGAAGTTTTCCAGCAGAAGGTCATCGTTCAGTGTCGTGGTTCTTGTGCATATATGTGTAGGTCTGAGGAGGTGTGAGGGCCTGTCCTACATTTGGAATCCATGCAAAACAATCCTGAAACTCTTTCATTTGACCAACTCCAATATATCATCATTCATTTGATGAACAACACGTGTACACATCATACTGTCGTGTTTCTTCCTGTGCTGATGTCATAGACAGACATGTGTGTGTGTGTGTGAACCCTTTAGTAATCTGCTGTCTTTAACACAATATATATTTAAAAACATCATCATCCTGTAAGAAGTGAGGATCATCACATTCACTCCTTTCAATGAACCAATCAGATCCTTTCAACACAATACGGTCAAATATTAGTCTGAAGGAATCATTACAAGTTTTATATCTTCAGTTATACGTAGTTACATGTACTCTACATCAACAAATAATACGGATATTCTTACATGTCAAAACACTGTCTTCTGTGTCATAGCTATAACAACTGAGAGAAACACAACTTTGTGAGAAGTTTAAAATCTATATTTGTTTTCAAGTGCTAATGAATCCTCCAGCTCACACCTACAGTGACACAAACTAAACAATACAATAAACAAAGAGTTCTGACAGAATTGAATGGTGGTACATCTGCACCGCTTATGACATCATCATCATCATCATCATCATCATCATAACAGCTTATGACAAGTATAAAGACATTATGATCTAAACAAAAGTAAATGTCTAAGATGCTGAATGAATCTGCAGAATACACGCGTTTATAAATATATTTATATATACAATAACACAAACACTCCTTACACACTGAGATGTATTTATATATTTACATCTTAAAATACCAATTTCTATTTATCCAGCATGTGCACTTAAAAATGTAGAAAACGTGAAGAGACAAAGGCATCTGTATGTTCCAGACATAGAGACACTGTCGAATGAAACTAAACCTCTGTTTCCCGAAAACACTGTAGAACTCAAATGTGCTCAACAACAGCCACGTTCATGAACACCAGAGAGACGACCCGTCAGAATTCTGTCATCACTTACTCACCCTCATGTCATTCTGCGGAACACTAAGGAAGATATTTTGAAGAATGTTGATAACGCCGTTGACTTCCATTGTGTGAACACAAAACCACTGAGACATTTCTCAAAATATCTTCTTTGGTCTTCCAGGTATAAAAGGATTACAGAATTGTAATTTTTAGACCTTTAACAGATAACTGATGAAAAAATTAAAAAGTGCATCCTTAAATCAGATGAGCGATAACAAATAACAAGAAGTTTAATGCCGTGAAGGGAATGTCATCAATATCTTCTGTCTTCCATCGTTGGAAAACAGATTGTGAACGGTGTAATCCACCGTTATTGAGTTTGCCGTGGTGTCTTTATCCGTCTCGGACACACAAACCTTCACCCAACGCACGGGCAACCTTCCCGTAAACAATGCAGAATCAGTTAGTGTCATGAAGAAGAAAGAATAAATCCTCACACTACATCTTGATGTACACACAGAACGTCCACTCCAGGTCAGTTCCGACTCCATGACGCTCACATGACTTTAATATTCCACATCAAACCGCGTCGTCTCCAGAACAAAGGCACCAAGTGTTAATCCCATCCATAAGAGGAGATGTTAAAGTAGTTCTGATGTCCGTCAGTAGTTCTCTTCATCCCTCGCATCTGAACGTCTCACATGTACAGGTTGTCTGATCTGAGGATGGTGGTCTCCAGACTGTGAAAACTCTTGCCGTTCAGCGTGTCCATGTGACTGTCGATGCTGTAACATCGATGTACTTCTGTCATGGAGGACGCGGCGTAAGATGCGGAACGCAAGGCCTCCGTGTTGGCGAACTGGATTCTGTACTGGTTCCAGTGCCGCCTTAACACACCCTGAACCTACGAATCAAGTGTGAAGAGAAAATGAAATACTTTCAATGACAGAAAACAACATTGAAATGCATATTTATCTCTGGGTTAAAGTCGGACCTTACCTCACTATTAAAAAAGCAGAATATGGTGGCGACCAAGAGGCCCTGTGGAAGGCAACCAGATCATTACATGTGGCTTTCGTTGAGACGTTATTTTAAAATGGACATCTTCTTTGTCACCTACCTGGAAGTGTATGAGTATGTTCATTGTGTGCATGAATATCTCGGAGGCGAGTCGTCCTTCGGGTTTGTATGGCAGCAGTAGATATTGAATGCCCAACAGAGGGACGAGGATGAGAGTGCCTCTCACGGCTCTCATGTACAGACTGGATTCTGCCTGATGTGTCACCTTCAGTTTAGTGATCAACACTCTCACAATGTTCAAGAGAAAGAAGAGATTCACCTGAGAACAAACACACGAGATCGACGTGAGGAGAGGAAATCCACACCATTTATTTCATCATTACGAATCAAAACCAGACCCTAGATTTCAGGGGTCATGCAGATGTGCATTCAACCGTGTCTCTTTATCAAACCAGACGAGTCTTATGAGATGACCCAGGCACTTTGAGGTCTCGGGTACATGCTATACTTGCTTTAGCGTATCCCGGCGTCCCTGTTTTGAAGCATTTCTATACCTATACATTTGACTTTTTTGTAATCATTTTTTATAAATAAAACACCATGTCGTATAAACTAATGATGAATATATTCTAACATGGACGAGCATCAAAGTTTGGTTTCATGGCCTTATATTTTGATATGTTCTATGTTTTGTACAGTATTTATGAGACTGTTTTAATGTTAGTTAATACAAATGTCATGTACATGTGAACTGTATCTCTTAAAACCAGACTGCCATAGGCTAAACGTAAATGCATGTGTCCGCTGCGCACCATTTTCCTGATGCCTCTGGGGTTGGGTTGCGCTGATGGCTCGGGCCCGTCATCGCTGCTTAGCAGCTATATTTTTATTTATAGAAAACAGTCAAATGACTTTATCTGTGATTTCACAGACCGGTCCACACACATTACTTGGGGAAGATCTGCATCCTCATTCCAATGGTTTAGTCCTCTGTTCTCCTCGAGGTTTTTAGGAAATGTGTTACTAATAACGTTTGGTCAGATTCGACCGCAGCCAAACAACAAAAGAAAACACAACACTTTGATTTTGAAGCATTGCTTGATCGTTGGGAACACATCGTCGAAGGACAAAAGAACAAGAGATCGTGTGCGAGATAAAGTGAAGAAAAGAAAGAGCAGAACAGACTTACCAACAGTGCCGCAACGATGGGCCCGTGGATAATGTAAAGCAGAGATGTGTTTGAGCTGATCCAACAGCTGCCGAACAAACAAAAAACACAATTCAGCCATGATTTACTTATAGGAATCTTAAAGGGATAGTTCATCTGGAAACGAAAGGCAATTTTTGAAAAATATCCTCAGCGCTGTTCTTAATAAATGAAAGTGAATAAGAACTGTCATGCTCCAAAATGACCAAGAACATCATTAAAATATCAATAAAATGAGTCTCTCGTGTTCCATTTCAGATCTTCTGAAGCCATATTTATAGGTCCTTTAATGTGAACTGTCCCTTTAAGAGTTCTTCATGAAAAGACTGCGTCCAGACAGTCATGGGTGATTTTTCTTAATGATGTGTTTATTCTTTACTCACTTGTCATTGTAATAATAACTCCTGGCGACTGCATGAATGAACGCAGGTATCAACGGGAAGCCTGGAAACAGTTGAAAGCATTCACAAAAGTAGTGAGTAACACGCAAAACACTTAGAAAAATAGCCGAGGTATTGATTAAGAAAACGTACCCCATCCTAACAGATAATACCACATGAGGTGTTGTTTCTCAGCAAAGACGGCCACTACAATGAGTGTGTGCAGATAAATCCCCTCACACAACATCCAGAAATAATTACAACCCAGAAGATAATGATGAATGAACACAGACACCTTACAGCTCACCTGAGACAAAACAAACACACAAACATTTACTGTCTACTCCAAACATACACTCTTGACAGAAACTCTAAGGGCCGATTCACATTTCCCGTCTAAAACCGCAAGGAAACGCGAGCCGCCGCCACTTTTCAGAGAAAATCACTTTTCTTAGCGGTGTAATAATTGATGCAACGACAAATTCAAGCGCACATTTTCACCTAAATAATAAATAGTTGCTTTGGTAATATCATTTATAAACATGGGGTGATCATAAAAAATAAAAGCCTTTTTTGACCCGACAGCGCTTTGTAATCTGGTTTCATCTAAACAATTTTCAACAACAGGAGATTGTAAATAACACAATTTTAGTGAAAGTCATGACAGGGAGACTTGGATTTTTTCTTGAAAATCTGTTATGTACATATAAAAACATCTAGTGTTAAAGGTCATCATGGAAATGTTTATATGAAGAGATTATGCTTGTTCCGTTTGAAACTTGATTGACTCTCTTCTGATTATTTCAACCGCACCATTTTCTATCATTTTCACCATTTTACTAGAACATTTCTATCCATGAAAATGTGTTTCTATGTGCTGTTGTATGTAGAGTTCGTCGTCACATCGGCAACGCTGGAGAAGAAGTTCACTGTGTGACTGTAGTGTTGTGCACTCACTGGATTGGCTTCTGTAACTTCTTGGTTGTTGGCGACACATGTGTAAAAGATGATCGTGATCAGAGAATTAAACACAAAAGAGAAGAAGAGATTCTTATGTAGAGTAATCCTCTGACAACTTAAATTCCTGAGAGAAGAAAAACAGTCCGATATGTTAGATGACGAACAGCACGTGACACAGTAGATAGTGTGAATACACAAGACGTGTCCGGTACTCAAATGACTTACTTGAAGTAGAAAAATATCCCCAGAGAAATAAACAAAGATATGAGTGACAATCCATGACCGATCAAAGCCAAATAAAAGAGATTAAACGCTGTCTGAAAAACACAAAACGCACATATACAAAAACATGAGCAAACCGCCGAAGTATCTGTGTGTAAGACTTCAGCAAATGAAGCTGATCTGAAATATAAAGCAGACGTGTGTGAGATCTCACCCTCTTGTGATCATGGGACAGGTTTGTACATTCGGTGTAATTCGTCCATGTTCTGTTACTCTGTGGATGAACGAACCAATGACCCGACTCGGTGCAAATCTTTGTCGCCATTTCTGATGAAACACAGTTCAGTAAGGAGTCAGTGTTGAACAGGACCTCTCGTGGATGTGATGATGATGATGATGATGATGAGGGACTCACCAGACGTGTCAAAGTCATCATAATAATCAGGACAGTGCTGAGCTGACGTGAAGCCTGCGTCTAAATCATCCCAACACAGCCATCCGTCCCATGTGCGTTTACACCCTGAACCATCTGTAACACACACTCACTGTTAAACCACAGGCCCGACAGTAAATCCTGATCTGGGTCTGGGACAAAACTGCAGTTTGTTTTCACTATTCTACAGGCGAGCATGGTATAATTCATCAGTGTTCACTGCAATAAACCAGACAATCCTTTTAGGAAAAACAATAAAGTTTTGTTTTGAAGGTTAAACATCATGAAGGAAAATAGACAGCCGTTTTATTCAATAGAATTAAAGACCTCTGTCCTTAAAAGCTGTGGAATAACATTAAATCTGAAATATTTTGATTAAGTGAACACTGAATTCACTGAAATTGAGTGTGAGATGTCTTTAGTGCCGACTGCGTCTCTCTCATAGTCATAAACCTGAAGTCAATGGTGTTGCAGGACGTGTTCTTTTGTCCTATCGCCTTTAACCTTATTATTTATTATTCTCAGGTTAGGTAAAGTAGGTCAAGTCCGAACTAAATTATAAGTATTTCAAACACCCACAATTTGGTCTGAAGTCTCCTCTGTGGTAAGTCTAAAAACACTCAGTTTTTTAATCAATTATATTTCGTTTAATAACAAACTTTTAAAGGCAAGTAATATTCAAATATAATAGTAAAAACAATTACTACGGTATCAAATAAGCTTCTGGGCTTCTTATCTTCAGCTGGGCTTCTAGCGTGGGGGTATACTGATGCTCTGCAGTATCTCAGGTGGCTCTTCTGTCTCTTATACCTCGTAGAGTCCTTGAACTAACTTAACCCAACCACGAGTCTTTCTCGTGCCTGACCAAACGTGAACTCTTTCATGGACTTGCCTGGACAAGATCATCCTTCAACAGCACATGGGCACATAACTGTCCTGTTTCGGTCCTTCCACGAGTAGACACACCCATACATTAACCAGTCCATTATATTCAATACACTAGTTAAAGTAGGCAAAGTAATTACATTGTCTTGACGTTATATAACAATGGCCAGACATCTGAAGCTCTCCGAGTCGAGACACACCCCACAGAATAATTCCATCTGATCGTCAGCTGTTTCTTCATGTAAGAGTTTTCCCGTAAGCCGTGAGATGATGCGACGCACCCTCGCCTGCGGTTTCTGCGCTGCGTCCCTTAACGCTCAACTCAATGAGTCGTGTTGAATATAAAGTCTTCTTCAGGCTGGAATTCTGTGGCCGTTGTGACAACAACCTACGCTTAAACGTGTAGCTTTCAAAACACGAAAAATAAAGTTTGCGATGTTGGCTTGAAAAATACGCCGTGTAAGGGATAATGTACAGGCAGCCGGCTGTTATGGCAGAAATAACATCATATATATTGGTTGAATATTGGTAATAATATTTGGTTAAATATAATGTCATTAAAAGACATATTTATATTTAATTTGTCAAAAAAACCTGACAAAATTAATTGCTGCGTCCGGGTTACCGTGTATTATTAGTTTTTAAAGGTTGTTATCTGAGAATAACGAACCTGCAAATGTCACGGCTGGCCAATCAGAATCAAGCATTCCAACGAGCCGTGTAATAATGCCAGTTATTGTAGTCCAAGCCTTGTGATTTCTTTATTATTTGCATTGTAATCACCTACATTTGTTCTTTAAAAATGAGGTGGCAGTATTAAATTCCTGTAATATGAAGATATTTTCAGCAAAGGAAAACTGTGAAGATTGTCCACTGTGGGCCATTTTGTTCAAGTTGATTAGCATCTTTTCACACAGTGGTCTTTCTTCACTGACTTTTGTTGGTTTGTTTAATTCTCCGACACATTATTAAGATAATGACTACGTTTGTGATTTTAATGTTCAATCCAAACAACAAATTCTGAATCAACCTGATGCTGATTTATAGTCACAGACGATGAAGAGCGTGTCACCTGTTTTATTGTGATTGGTGTCTTTCATGATCTTCTGGTAACATTCAAACTGCGCAGTCAAGATTTTGTGACGTGTGGAATGCATCTCGTGAGCGTTCTTTTGCACCGTACCTCCGGTGTTATTCTCTGAGAAGACCACCACAAACTGTTGAAGAGTATAAAGAGAATCTGAATAACTACTATAGACATACAGGATATTTGGCAGATGCTTTCCTCCAGAGCACTTGATCCGTACTACAGTGTGTACCTGAAAACATAGCACAGCATTGCTTTGATGAAACGTTATTAAGAGAATACCTGAGAGGTGGCAGACAGTAAGAGAAATGAGGTCATCCAACATCTACACATGATTCCTCTTCTGTGTCTCCAAATGATCAGAACGTTTCGGCTGAAAGAAAAAACAAACAACATGATAAGAGTTTCATTTATGATCAGATGAACGTCGATTCATTAAGGAATGATGCTTTGATATTGCGTTCAATTCTTAGGTGAATAATGATAAAAATACAATAAGGGAAGAAGTGTTCTCCGGTGACCGCTGGGGAATAAACACAGATCTTATTCTTAAAGTAGAAGACCGTGAGTAAACAAACAACAGATCACCTCGTGTACCAGCTGGAGAAAAGAAAGAAAATCAAAGCATCTTCACATGAAGGAACAGTTCATAAGGAGGCCGGAGTAAATCTCCCATCATTACATCACATATCAGTCTCAAAGCTGAGGAACAGCCAGGTTTAACACAATAAAGTCAAAGAAGTTGTGACTATTTTTACATTCTGATGTTTAATGACATCCTGCACTACAGACGTATTATTCACAAGGCCACTTTATTCTTTTCATGGTTTTCCATGAGGAACCATCGGAGCGTTCCACAACATCTTTAACATCTGCCTGGATTCTGTTGTTATTTCCTTTTTAAATTAATACCTGTCGTAGCGACCGCGGCCGAGGGGCTGAAACATCATGTGATCCTTTTGTTCGGCCTCCAAACATTTCCTGCTCGGATGAGGACCCGAACAACACGACGGCACTCACATGTGGAAAATCATCCATTTGCTTTTGTCTTTAGTCTCCGACATGAACACGCTTCCCAGACTAACTCCACTCGTGTCCATGTGCTTTTATTTAGAACTTTCCTTCAGATTGGAGAGATTGTCACAGTACAGAATGCCAATAAAGAAATGTCTTCTCTTATGTGTGTGTGTGCACTGGTATAATGATGCCAAATCCTGCTTTGTTTAGAGAAGATGTTCAAGAAAGCTGGAAGCGCACCAGAGCCACACGAGATGTCAGTTTGATAAACTGTTAAAAGAGAGAAAGATCACAGATGAGATCTCTTTAATGTCTCAATGATTTCTCCCAGACATCGACTCAAACATTTCTCATCACATTGATCCAGATCATTTCACCTCTACACTCATTGTTTCAACAATTACAATTTCTATTTTATTTCTCCAGAGCAATTTTTAGGAGAAACATCTGAGACTAACTTGAGACTAAAGTACACGACAAGACTTTTGCTCAGATTCAGTCTGGACTTGTTGCAGAAAGTCTGTGGCAGTCTGCAGATTTGATCTGTAAGTGTGTTTCTATCTGAAACTTTAAGTCTGCAAGCGTACGATGTCTATTATACAAAAATCAGTTCCGATTTAAAAGTCTTGTAGTCTATTAAAACAAATGAGAAATCTTACGAGCCATGAAAGAGAAACATCCGAGCAATAATATTCCAAACAACAACTCCAAATACATTTTCAACTGTAAGTCGATTGTTCTGTTTATTTAAAGTACATCTGACTGTTATATAATGCACTCGTAGAAGTGTTGCAGAAACTGGAACATGTTGTGCTGGGAGTTACTGATAGTTTCCAAACGATGATGCCATTTAAGTGTTACCATAAAATAATAGAAAAAGTACAAATGTGACAATTGAGTGTAATGGTTTGAGAAACACTCCTAACAGGCCTCACGATAATAAAGCAAAAACATTTCACGTATTTAAATGAAAGATTCGTTTAAAAGGTTCAAGTGAAAAAATGTGGAGAAATAAAAATAAGATGTCATGTTTCCTTCAGCGGTATCTGGAGACTATTAATAATTATTATAAAGCGGTCAGTTCTGGTCCTTCATTCTGATTGGCCGTTATAAAATAAACAGTTTTACATTACATAGCCTAAATATAATTTTACTAACTTTATTTTATGAAACCTTGCTGCGCATATGGAATAACCGTTTTATAAAAGCAATAAACCCCGCGAAGCAGTGTGTTACAGTGCATTATATAACAGCTGAGGGGGTTTTAATGACTCGTGCCATGACGCCCTCAGCTGTTTAATAATGCACTGTAACCCACTGCGTCTTGGGGCTTATTGCTTTATAATAACATTGTGGCACTGACGTGAAAAAACAAGGATTTCTTGATCATAATGTAATTGGAATAAAACTGAAGCTTGTGTCTCTCTTATGACATCTGTGAAGTTACCTGTCAAACTACTGCAAACATGACACAGTACAAATAACCTCAACTCACCACAACATGAGATACGAACAGCCGTTCCCTGCTAAACATTCACAAAAGAGCCCTGTTCATCTCCATTACTAGAGCGATAATGAAGTCTGCTTAATGTCAGTGTTAAACATCTCAGTCTTGTGCGATCAGGTGTTGACGGCCGGCATAAATCATACCATAGATGTTATTCGAACAGGAATGTGTTTTTCTGGGCATTGGGAGGTTGAAGCAGCCCTAGAAAAACACAGCGAGATGATAACGTTTCATCCTTCCTGTAAAAAACCTCAAGGAGGGGTTCATACATTCCCACAGACACACGATCCTCTCTTTCTCTTGTCATTTCGTTTGACCATTCTTTCAGTGTTCTGTACTGGCACGGCTAATATATTTCACATTCATATTGCCGAAGCGCAGCTGCGTACGAGTAAAACCTGCTTCACTTCACTTCAACGAGTCCAGACAAGAACACGGAAATACAGAATTGAATATGAATTAAAGAGAGATGACTCTCAGCGTGTTCCTCTGAGCCCCCTCCAGATCTTAAACCAGGAAACCCCTGACTGTTAGTTTAACTCGTGTCCGGTTAGGAAACACCCGTGGACATCACGCCAACTTTTCCATTAAAGGTTTATCTTAAAGAGACACAGAACACAGCTGTTGTACTGTATGTTGTCAGATGATGAGTGAGCTGGAATCTTAAGCATACTTCACATTCAATTATGATCCATCACATGTTGAGCAGAACATCACAGCCCTGATGATATTCACTACAGCTCAATCTGCTCAAAAAGAAGACTCACAAAAGCAAGAAGCCCTCTTAAAACAACACTTGACCGATCACTACACAACAACAATCATCACAACCTCACGCCCGATGGAAATCTCTGGAGATCATGTTCTCTGAAACATCCTTTAAATCAGAAGTTGGCTCTTAAGTACTCAATGCACAATGATGGGATGTAAACAGATTAAGAAAGGCTGAGACATGATATTGCTCAACAAGTCATTTTATTCAATTATTGGGAAAGTTACTTGACAAAAGTTTGACGTGTAAACTGGGAATATCACATTATATTATATCAGGTTAAATAACATCAACGATCAGAAAGAGTGAGAAACATGCGTCTAAATACCAGTTTAGCTTGTAATCACATTTTACATTTTACTACATTTATTATTCATTTGAGTTCAATAATAAAATACTATTTATCAAGTCATTGATAAGACATCTCTGTTAATCTTCTACAATGATACATACTGGTGGTTTTTGAGTAATGTTCAAACTTAAGATGGTATTTAAGCGGTCTGAATACACATTTCTACTGTGGTTTACTCCATGAAAACGGTTTAGCAAAGTCTTTAAATCTACGTTAACGACACGCAAAAGGTATAAAGTCAACTAAACTAACGGCAAGAGAAACAAGCATTAAAACACAAACCTCATGTAAAAAGGGATGAGCGGCATGTGGCGGCCCTCCACCGTGTGAAACCAGCGTGTGCACTGAGAAGACTCTCTCTAGTGCGGATGCGCGCGTGTGTGTGGGGCCCCAGCAGCAGGAGCTTCCTGTGACATCACATCTCATCTCATCTGAGTGTCCCTTTACTTTTCGAGACTCGCGTGCTGTGGAATTTCAATCTTGCCAAAATTAAAAAGAAAGAAATACAAAAATAAATGTTAAATAAAGAATATACGTTCAAATGTCTTTTTTTTAATAATTTTTTTGTTTTAAAAAAATATAAGATTTCTGTATTTACTTATTTATTTTCGCTTCTTTACATTTCTTCATGGATTTATTTTTGTTTTTATTTACTTTTAATTTTGCAGGATTGGAATTCCCTACGTGCACGTGAAGATGCACCGCAGTGCACACAAAACCTTCATTGATCTTGTGTAGAGGCCATTTATCACACATCATGATGATAACAAAATGAACAATAGTCCTAGATAAATAAAGACATTGTTTTTTTACATTGATAATGTCTAAATATGCAAACGCCAAATCTCAACATCATTTTGTTAAAGTTATTCTAAGAACACAGTTTTATGTTAATCCAAGCATGATATATGAAGACAACATCTATTACAACTTTGGTAAAACTACAGGTAACACAAGTAAAACAACACGAACCTATGATGACATGGACCCACAGGACATTATTCCACTATCGTGAGGTTTGTGGGGCTAAACTGCTCCTATAGCGCCTCCTTGTGTTTCAATCATGACATTTTATTTAGATTTTATCTGCTGTTCTCAAACATTTTCACAAGAGTAGTGAAGATAAAACCCCGTTCATATCTATAGTTTATCGTTTTAAACTGAACCAAACTCAATTCTCTTGGTAAAAATTTATTTATTTAAGTTATTTAAATGTAATTTAGCCGTTTCAGATCCGTTAATAAAAATAGTTTTTCATGAATTTACCTTAAAGCAAAACTATTTCAATGTAGTTTTTAGATATTTATTTGCATGTTGCGTAGAAACTGGAAAGAGTGAACTGCTTGATAAAAGTTTATTTATTTATAAAGAAAACATTGAATACTTTTGAGATAAGGTCTGTGAATATTTGACCTATTTTAAAACACAAAATACATGAATCTGTGTAATGAGAACGCCAACATTTCTGTCAGTGTAGAATCAATATATTGAAGAGTTGATTATATTCATCAGTTCACCTCTTACTTTCAATGAAAATGCCACGATTTTGCTGTCAAATTCATGATCTTCTGTGATGTCATTGGTCTCAGACATTTTTTTAGACTTATGAAATATATATTCTTTGATCTGTCCTTTCTGTCTTGTTGTAAGATGTGAGTGTTTAATGAGTCGTTGAGCAATTATAATTCATTGGTGAAAAATGGCCAGCATGAAAATGACAAGTAGGCTACTTCTCATTTGTTTGAGTGAAATATTCATAACCTCGTTTAAATCTGGGTTAAAAAGGACAAAAGAGTGGGACTGCATTCAAATTCTGTTCTTTTACCATTTGTGTGAATCCATGATGTGAATTATGAATGACTGAGAAAGTGAATCAGGTTTCTTTGTGGCAGCAAATTCTAAACAGAATGCAAATACTTTGAAAATGTCAACTAAACAAAAATGTTTTATACATATTATAATAGACCATCCATCATAATTATTGAGAGTATGTCAATCATTCTGACAGACAGGTGGCAGTACACCTTCTGGTGATAAACATAAGAATGACTGCTTTTCGAATTGAACAACAACAGGCCAGTGAACAACCAGTCCACCCAGTAAAGCCACAGCAACAACCCACAACAAAACTGTACAAACACAGTTTTGTACTCACGCTGTAACTTGTGCATTTATTATCGTCGTGATTATAAGAGGAAATGCTTCAGTCATTAGGGTTTTCATGATGATTAATAATGTATGTATGCAATATGTGATGTGTGATGTTTAACACAAAATCTGATTTATTTTAAACAAAACCAGAACCACTGACACAAAGTATATTAGTAAGATCACCGTAACCCAACAAATTCTTTAGTGTTATTGTTGTAGAAACATTTTGTTATTGATCCACATGTTAATGTCTCATATCATACACTAAGTAAATGCGGTTTGGTGTTCACTCTGTACTAATCATTTTATTCACTGCAGTCTTACATTAAAGCTTTTTAACGTTCTTTCACATATTCTTTTGAAAGGCTGATGTAATGATCTAAACGTGTTTCTTCAGAAGAATGGCTTGTTAATGAAATTGTACGTCTGGACTGATGTCTAACAAGCACATGTGCTTTTGTGTGAAGACATAATCAGAAATGCCTCACTTTGGAAACAGAAAGTGCTCTACAAATGAATTTAATTAATTATTTATACAATGACTTTTTGTGTGCGGTGTTCAGAGAGAGCGAGAGAGAGAGAGAGCAACAGAGTGAGCTAGAGAGAGAGAGAGCGAGAAAGAGAGAGAGAAATGAAATGAAATGAAATGAAAGTGATCTGTGTCATTCAGGTGGTGGATCACAGTGAACGCTTTTCAACAGGGACAAACTGTGTAAAAAAAGACCTCAAAGAGATCTAGAAATACACCGGGTTACAGAGCTGTAGCTGAATTCAATGCAGAATGGTTTAAAGGAGGTTGATTCCAAACCGCTAACCAGCAGTCAGTCCATCTTAAACCAGCTGAGACCACATTGAGCTGGTTCAAAATGGTTTTTTTGGGGGGGGGTGAAATGACACCAGGTTGTAACATTTGATTTGAGAACATTTGTTGGATTAGTTTTTGTCCATATGCTCTCAGATGATGTTGTTGATGCTTCATTGCTGTCGTATCCACAGGACATCAAGCAGCTGTTGTCAGTCACTACACTAGAAATCCAACATCAAGTCTTTACAAACACACTGTGAGTGCTACAAATCCAACAGCAAAGAGCCATCGCTCATGACTCACAGAATGTGCTGAGAAAGAGCTGGTGGACCGTGATGAAAGAGCATACAAACAAACCATGGACCACGTTGGACAATTTTGCGGTGCCATTTTTTTTAGAAAACTCAAATGAATGTGATATTTCACAGTATTAAACAGATATAATGATGATGTAAAAATGTGTTTTGTCACCAAAATTGAAACAGGCATTAAAACAGCTCTACAACCACACAGGTACAGATTTTTGTCTGGAATCTCATTTTGCTTTTGTTGTATAATGTCGAGAAAGTGCCGTTGCTTTGCCTACTTGTCTGTTATTTTTGCTGAGTTCTGAAAATCTGAAAGGATCTGAAATCATCGAAACAAGAACCACGAGGGGCGGTCACAATAAAACCTCCAGAGACACAGACTGTCAGGGCTGCGGCATGCTGGGTATTTTTATCCACTTCCCCTCATTTCATGAATAATGGAATTCAGTAAAGTGCGCTCTTATATCATGTCAGTTCTTCTAGCAGTAGCATCTACTTCAACACGGTGATGTTGTTTAACACTTAACCACGGTTTTACTACAAATAAAACCAAAAATCTCAGGTTTTGCTATAGTTGACCATGGCATTTACACTAAAACTGAGGTTCTGCAAGTGATAACTAACCTTTTTAAAATGTATAAACGTTAATAATAATGTCTGATGTTTTATTATTGAGATCTTATTTGTCACGGTGCATCAGTAACATGGTGTAAAATCACGGCGGTGTGTAATTGGCAATAACGGGAATGATTTGGTAATTGAGAGAATCACTTCACATTATTAACAGACGCCTCATGTTTGTTAGTTTTCCCTTATTTGTTTGTTTTATTCTGTTTGCCATGAACGTGATAAACACCACGGCTGTTAAACTAAGGAGTTTTTTGTAGGCCAGCGGCTGTATTGCTATGAATATTGATGTTTTGGAGATAATGAGGTAGAATGGGATTTGGGCAACTGAAGGCACACGCAGCAGAATTCATCCGTCTATCAAAGACATGCAGACGGCTTCTGGAAACACAAGCTTTTGCCTCCAAATCCCCGCACACCCCGTCATCTACTTCCAACATGTCTGAAGTGAAGGGTTTTTGATAGCGACTTAGGAGAAATGTCAAATCAGAAGTACAAAAAGAGAATAAACACGACGTTAATATATGGATTTGGTCCATCTGACTTGATTGTCCCAATTTTGCGGACTTGAGCTGAGTGTGTCTACTCTCCTTTCTGAACAGTGATGTCCATCAGCTGAGCGTCATCAAGGCCATTGTTGCTGAATTGATCGGGCATGTGAATACTGTGACACAATTTGACTGAAAAATCTAGGATGACGGACATCAATGAAATGAAACTCGTCTGCGAGATGTCAACAGTGTGTCAAACTGAGCTCAGATTTGTCAATGTTATTGATGGTCTCAATATGAACTCAAACATTTCTTATCCAATTTACTTAAATTCAGATGATTTCACACCTACAATCTACATTCATTTACACCTCCAGACTGTTTCAACTATTACACTCTCATGTGATTCTCTTTTTATCAAAGTGGACACTTAAATGAGACACATCTGAGAACTCCATCCATCTCCACCGCTATGACAGAGAAACATGTGAGCACAAACCTTCTCTGGGTTTCAGAACACGTCGATGCTGATCTTAAATGTAAAAATGGACCTTTTCTCTTGGTTCTGTCCACACTAATAAGAAAGCTTCTGCACCTCAGGTGTTCAAACATGTACCTGACAGGAAATCAGCCACAGGAAGTCACATGTGGTGTCGTTTTATAAATGTTCAAGTGCCCACGTAGCAGAACATGGAACTACTGTTAAACATAAACGCACAATTATTTTTAGTTTTTCTGAACTGACTGTTTATAGGTTAATTTTAGTAAATGCATCATCGTTGTTTAATTCTCTAAACTACTCAATTTAATTTTCAAATCTAATTCTTGTTTTTATCTGCATTTATTAAGTGTTTTCAGACCTTGCAAATAATATTTTAAACAACACAATTTTAATGTTGTACGTGTATTTAAGATTTAAGAAGAGTAAAGAGATGTGCGTTTGATGAAAGAACCCTGGTCTTAACCACAGCTTTATAATCACAAATGTGGAATGCTCTTTACAAGAATGAATTCTTTGACTTAACATTTAAAATTGTAGTAGTGCAAATTTTAGTTCTGTTCTGAAGGAGAATGTTGATGTCCTGTGAGATCATGTTTTCCTCTGGATGTTGATGTTAAAATTGGAAGTATTACTCCATTTGTACACCGAGCATATGAATAAATCAGCAGACCGAGACGTGTGTGCAGGGTTTTGTCAGAAAGAGTGGTCAGAACCCGGGCTCAGTGAATATTTTATGAAGGTAGATTTTGTGTTAACATAAGCGGTCAGTCAGTTGTTCAGATGGTGGATCACAGAGACAGGAATGGGGATGTTGTGGGTCGTGAGGAGAGATGCTGATGTATTGAGGTTCGTGGTTCCTTTGTAAGAGCAGCGGATGAAATTCAAAGCATTGTAGAGCTAAAACTGCGTCTTGAACTTGATTCTGGCAGCTGGAGATGGACTGGACCCAAACACAGCCCGGGACAACGCCAGCCCATCACAACCCACTGCAGATAATCCTCATTTACATCCGTCACATGTGCATATTATACTACTGCCTACTGAATTATACACAGCATACTTCTGCACTTTTGCCTTTTGACATAGATATTTTTACATTGCAAAAGATTTTTTTCTAACTGAACATTTTTGAGGGGGATACAGGAGTGTAGGAGGTGAAGGTTTGGTTTTATCACAGATGTGTCAGCTGGCACGAGGAGGAGGAGCTGATGTGTGAGGAGGTCAAAGTTTTTGATGGAAGGTTATGAATGCACATGAATTTAAAAGAATAAGTGCAGATAAGTGCAAAAAACGCTACACTGTTCTATAAAAATATGATCGTTAATATCGATGTGAGTTTATTTAACGTTTGCAGCAAGGCAACTAACATTAGTTTTTTCTTTTATGAAATGTATAAGCTTGTCTGGGAAATATAAGCTTGAGCTGGAGTCTTTCTTCAAATATCCTTTAAAAGTCTTTTTGACAGAAGGTTTTGGTTTATTACACCCTGCAGGACCCTCTCGAGCTCATTTGTGCCCCTTTACCTGATGATACATTAACAGCACACGACCTGAAGGTCAGAAGAGTCATTCTCTCTCTCTTTCAGTGGGTTTGTGTTCGCTGGCTCTGCCTTCAGAGTTCAAGAGGAATTTCCATCAACTGACTCGTGTACATCGCCATCATGATGACGGCTGAACAACTGGAGAAAGGCTGAAATTACAAGGCATTAGTCAAATAGATCTGATGTGTAATTGTGGTTTCAGGGCTTGGCTAATGAATGTCAAAAGGTTAACAGCACAGAGGTTCACAGCGCTGAAACTGTTTAAATAATCACAGTCTTTCAATACTTATTCAGACTTCCATTATAAAGCACACAAAAGAGATTCAGTGCTGTGGATTACACCTGAATGAGCAGTCAGTGAAGAGAGCGCTGTGGAGTTAACAGAACCCCCTTCTTCACTTTACCATGCTTATCAAACACTTACCTTTGCGATCTATAATAAGCAATGATGCATGCCCAGCAGCACAGGCGTGTGGCGATTGACAGGTGGGTTATTGGTAAAGCGGGTACAGAGGCACTAAAGCAGTAATGTTTTCAATGAAGAGGTCCTGTTGTGGTGACAATGATGGGAACCTGCGACCCACATTGTGATTGGTAGACTACTTCTCTTCACGGCCAGAATCAGAGGCACAATTTGTGAAGAGAGGTGTGAAAAGCGAGATGTGCTATGATTGCATTGAGTTGAAACGATATTTGTGAAAGTGCCGCAGTCCCGCTGCTTTGATTTAGAGATTTTTTAGAAGTGTCATTCATAAATCAATAACAACAGTTGGCATCAGGACTCCAGCCTTTGCCAAGCCAAGTATGCATTTGTCTTTGGATGTGTTAAAAGGCTGGTGGTCGTGACATCATACGGTTTGTTTTTCACATGTGAATCTGAGAGAGGAAGCATAAACTCTTATCATTCAGCTTTCTGCTTCAACAAACTCCCATCTGTTATCACCACAGGGCGAGAACACCGTGACGCCACGAGAAGAGAGAAATGATTTATGGACAGAACTTTTTCATTCAGTCTGCAAGTCATTATGGCTCTTTCTGTCATAATAATTGCCCGAGTTTCTCTGGGTGCTGCTTTTTCCATTGATTTATTTTGCACACTACATCTTACTGCAAGATACTGCTAAAGTGGCCTCAAATACTCACAGGCTGTGAGCTGCCAAAATGACACACATCAAAGATCATTTACACACATACAAACAGGGAGTTTTACCAGCAGGCGGCTAAACAACCACCACAACCACCAAAATGATAAAAAAATACACAAACAAGAAATTAATATTAATACCTTCATTAATGGTCCTTGTTGGGATCTACAGAAGCTCATTTTATGAGCTTCTACAATTTAGAAATAAGCTTGTGTTGTTGCAAACCATTGAATTTCATGACAGATATAGATATAATGACAGACATGCAACAATCCAGAAGACTTTTCATTTTCCTAAACTAAATATTTATCAGTTGCATTTTATTATGCAATAGGTAACTTTATTTTATATCTGTCCATATGAGCTCTGTCAAACAGAACTGTGATCCATTTATGGTTCATAACTCATCAGTTGAGAACTGTTTACATTTACCTTTACGCTTTTTAGGTTCACTTCTACAGTTTCTTGGTGGACCCATTCAAACAATACAGGAGCTTTTGATGTTAACAGACATTTGGTGTGTGTGTGTGTGGTGTGTGTGTATGTGTATGCGTGTGTTTGGGGATGTGAAAATAGACTTGTCATCAAAAATGTTATCCGCTGCTGTGCATTACTGAAGTCCTGGATTAAACATTTATAAAGGAGTTACTATAAATCAACACACACACACACACACTAATGTAGATTACAGTAGCAGTAATTTACTGTTAACAAGAGCTACACACACCTGTAAATGTCACTGGCCTATAAATAACAAACATTGAAGATTAAAGTTTTAATTCAGTTTCCACAGTTGTGAGATGTTGGTAATGAAAAAATGTGTATTTGTGGAGCAAGTCATTCCTGCAAGTCGAGATAAACAACACAAATCAATTCTAAACAGCAATGTAAACCGGCCAAGAATAAATTAAATTCCAACACCAACCCTTATCTACAACATCATCCATTTCACACACACTGCAACATTTATAATGAACTACTGTTTGTGTTTTTCAAAGCTTATTTGAGCAAATGCATCTGACGTTTGTGTTTCTCTCTTTCTGTTTCACATCATATGTTTAGGCAAGTGTGAATTATTTGAAGGATTCTTCATTGTTAACTAGGACAGTGTTCAAGGGACAATGCTTGCAAACACTTTGTTTACAAACATAAATAAGCACACGCACGTCAAAGAGATCAAACCCCAAACACAGAGCGATTGATATGCAAAACAGCGCAGAGTTGATCTTCTTTTCAGCGTTCCATTGTTCCTGGTGAAGGGCAGATCTCTTGTGTTTTCAGCTCTTTACAGAAGAAGAATGCGATAGAAAAGGCTGAGGAGATATCTGACAGAGTGATCGTGATCTGTTTCTCGTGTGGCACAAACACCGCAGGCTTTATCAGCCTCTTGTCTCTTATCATCTCCCTGAAGCTCCGCTGAAACCCATCCGGAGGAGAACGGCGGAAAACACGACTGATGCTAATGATGTTCCACCGACTCTAAATGGCATCATTAGCAATGCAATGTGATGCAATTTCCGACACCCTGCTGCCCGACTCCTCTGAGGAGAACGAATCGATTTTAACCTGCCAGCCGGAGGTTCTTCCTCAGCGCCGAGACCGTAACGACTGAAGAAATATATTGGAGTCGTGTAACGTGTCGTGGCTGGATTCAGGCGACCTGCCGTAGACTGCGGTTCCGTTCAGTGATCCATCCCGCTGCTGCTGTGAAGAGAGAACCGCAAACTAGAAACACATTCTGAGAGATGGAAAAGAAAGTTCCGACAGACGCCGTTCACTAATAATCTCAACTAAGTATCACAGCGAGAAAGTGACTTTGCGTCTCCAGAGAGATGAATGATTGACACGTCCATTGCTGGTCATGCATCCATCACCGCCGCCGTCACTTCTGTCCGTTTTAATGATGATCAAGCCGAAGTGTTTTTAAATGACAGGCTCCAGAAGAACGAGACAGACTCGGGTTTAATGGACTTCTTGTTTACGAGCCGTCTGATGTAAATGAAGAGAAGCGGGTAAATGCTCGAGGCGGATCTCTGGAGAGATCAGACTCATTATAAGACATCGTGTCTGATTAACTGCGGGCTAACGTGAGCTCGTGTCACGCACGGATGATTATTTACGTCTGTGTTTATGTGAATCGATACGCACGCGTGAAACCTGTAAGCACGTGTGCTGCGTGATTCTGATGAATCTTTACCAGACATGAGAGGATGTGCTGCATTACATTCCTCATTAAACGTGTTATCAGTCACTTACTTCCACAAACTCAAAGTGAACACAAATGAGATCTTGAATTGTATGGAAGGTGTCTACGTTCTTTACAACTTTAAACATGCTGGGTTATGGTCAACCCATGGGTCAAAAAAACAACATTTAACCTTGACATTCTCCAGAACTGCCCAAACATGACTTTCTGATTTCAGTGTTTTTTATTTTTTGAGAGAGAGAGAAACAGAATTGAGTGTCTAAAGGTATTTCTGTAAGTAGTAATTAATGAATAATGATTTCCCTGAATGCAAATAGAAGATTATTGTGCTTCATTAACAGTTGGTACAAATATGCAGAGCAGACAAGACCTGCTGTGTGTTGAAAATCAAAACAGAACATGAAATGACTTTACAGTATAAAGAGAAAACAATGAAAGCATCTGAGTCTCGATATAGAATGTGTCTGACGAATGAAACCATATCTGTAGATTTGTATAGAGTGAGTCAGAATAGATTGACAGACGAATCGACAAAAATCTATCTGCAGCATGTTTGCTAATAAACAAACATCAGATTACAGAGTTCATCAGAATGAAACTGTCAATCATTCTGCAGATATTCATCCATGCTGTAAAAAAACACACAGGACACATCAGTAGAAAACTGCACTGCTTCAGTAAACACACATGGATTTATTTTGGAGCTGAGAGTTCAATTGATTACAAATATGTTGGTTGACAAGTGCCAAATGGAGTCATGAATGAAGTATACATGACAGATTCAGCACAGAGATAGAATGGACACAGACCTGTACATGAAATAGACCTTCAGCTGATTGAATAAATGAGTCATTTCCTCCTAATGAAATACAATCCCTTGAGTGAGTCAATGAGTCAAGTGGTTTGACATTATGTATGAACCCAAAGCTTTAGGGCTCCAGGTTTCATAAGTATTTATTTCATAATTTACCAATACATGCCTTCCCAACAAAGAAATAATTAAAGCAATATTTCAGCGAGTCCTCTCAGGTGTGCCATCAGGAGTGTTTGTGATGCGCGGTCCCTTTACTAAAGCACGGACGCGCGCCGCACATTCCTGTGGAAATCGCGGCGTTTTGACGTCATCGAACTTTTAAAGCGGCTTGACGCGGGAGCGCGCGCGGGGTGAGACACAATCAAGCCCGCGCGCTCTTCCAGTGAGTTGCTGCAGATGCGCGTGGACGGGCTCCGGTTTACCGGGAAAAACTACAACGGCATCATTCCCTGTAAGAAAACTTGTTGTTTCTTTGCTCGGTTTACTCTCGCGGAGAACAGACGAGTCGCTTTATAATATCATGATTTATTTCCAGACATTCTGACGTGGAGATGTGTATTTGTCATTGTTGATCTGTTGCGCTTTGTTTGTGTTGTTTTCGCGTGACGTTTACTAAATAAGACGGATATATTTTGACGTGTGTGTTCTATAGGTAACAATAAGAAGTCTCTCCAATGAAATCAGGGTTTCTAGTCTTTATGTCAAATTTTAGGTGTAAATAGCCTAAATATATATATAACCGGTTAAAAGTTTAAGATCACTTACAAATCTTTTGATGTATGCAGATTTTTGGCAGAAAAATATGATTGTTCAACCATGGTTTCTTTCGTTATAAAACTCAGATGTATTATCATTTAAACTTTCTTTCTGAATATTCACAAATAATGAAGGAAGGCAGTCGATAAGGGTCAGAATACATGTGAACTCATTTAGTTGTGTTAAGCTGCTAAAGAAAGAACATTTCAGCATATTCTACACAAAGACTTACAATGAAGATGGTCAACAATAAAGTGTTTCATTTATTTCGATTTTTTAATTGACAACAAAGTTACCTTCTGATAGTTTTGATGAATTTACTATTATCTTAAAATGTGGAGAATGTGAGTAGAGAGTTGTAATGACCAGTAGTGTATGGGACTCTTGTTATATTTAATGATGGTGTTATGAGGTGATTCTGATGCTCAGTTTTGTTGTGAAGAAGTTTAATGCATTGACCCAGAGCTCAGGCACTGACCCCAGCACTGACACACACACACACACACACACACACACACAGTTGTGTTCACAATAATATCGCTGACTCCGTGTCCCTCGACGTTTACTGCCCTTCAGAAAGAAAGAACAGCACAACCACATTATGACATTGAGCTCCTTTTGCTATTGTTTTCATAACATTGACTTCTGTAAAAAATATTAGTATGCACCCTAAAATAACAAATGGGATCTATTCCAGTGGTTCTCAAACTTTTTCGATGTAAGACCCCCTTTGTGTAGAGTGCATTGCTTTGTGGACCCCGAATAAAGACTTGGAATCTTAAACTTGGAATTTGAATGAAACCAATAACATATTCAGTTATCCAATGCTGGAATATAAATTATTTTGGTTGGTGGTCTTATTTTTCTGATGTTTAGCATAAAATCAATGAAAATCTTTCTATGTTTCATAAAATGCCGTAAAATCCGTGGCCCCCCCGGATCAGTCTTGGGGGTCCCAGTTTGAGATCCACTGATCTATTCCATCATAAATCAAATGTCTGCGATGGCATTAAACTAGTTTCTCCAAAAATGAAAATTCCTTATTAATCAACAATGTAGCCACAACTTCTTTTTGAAGGACATTCCCCGTCATCTTTATCTGTTTACTCTCCACAAAGACAGTGTGTCTATTCTGCACTAAATCTCGCTTTGTGTTTCACTAAAGATAGAAAATAAATTTCACACAATAAGCGGGTGCGGAATTGACCACAGAATTGTCATGTTTGGGTGAACTCTTCCTTAAATTTGTTCATGAGTGTGAATATATTTCGGTCGTGTTCTTCACAAGCCACGTGTCATTTACATAGCCGAGACATTTACATAAAGCTTTCAAGGCATTTTAATAGCATGATTATCAGGACAAGGATTTAATCTGCAGATGACGTTCGATTGAATAGTTACTAAAACTCAATGACAGCCTAATCCTCACATGACATCGGTGAGTCATAAATCATGTTATTGATTGAACATTAGATGATTTACATGCTACTTAGAGAAACCTCCAGAGAGCCGGCTAGTGTCACGTGTATTTCCATCCTCTCTGGTGGATACCACAAATATCAGTTTTCAGTTTCCGGATCTGTGAAAATCAATATTGTGACGTAATGACAACATGATCCTCACCCTTCTTTCAGTACTTCCAAAAATGTGTGCTTGGATTTGAGCATGATCAATTGAATAATCTAATATATAATATTGATCACTGCATAATGGATAGGTCTTACTTTATGCTGTCGATTTAAAAGGGTTTTATCCTGGACTTGATTGGTCTGGTTTAGATGGAGGTCTTCTTGGGTTTTGTGAGGTTCGGGTTTTCATAAATCTCTTTGGCATCCTGTTTATCTGTGTCTTTTGAGACTTAACATAAACACACGCTACTTCTGTAGTGAGAAGTAGGCAAAGGTTCTCAGTTTTGCTAATTCATTCCCTTGTTTTAGGTAGATCATGATCATGTTTGATCAGTTTCTGCCCACAAATGAATAAAACCATCATTGTTTAACGATCAATCATGAAATGACAGATTCATCTCAAATGAGGCAACACATTAGTAAAACAAGTTTACGAATTAGTTGTGGGATTAAATTGAATTGTGCCGCGATACAGAGACAACACAAGAAGATATTTTAAAGAAGGTTAATAATCAAACAGCTGAACCCCATTGACTTTCATGATATAAACAGAAAACATTTCTCAAAACATCTTCTTCTGTGTTCCACTGAAAAATATACTTTGTTACAAACAACCAAGGGTCAAGAAATGATGACTGAAATTTGATATTTGGATGAACTGCATTTGTATCTTGATTTCCCTGAAAAACAGACATGTGTTAGCGCAACCTCCCTACAACGTTGTCTCGACCAATGATGTGCGTCCGTTTGGCTGTCAAAGGGCAATGGAGGAATGTTCAGGAAACCAGTCATGATTTTTATACAGGGCTTTACATTAAGCATCGTCATGTGGTTGTCCTTCGGTAAATTTGTCATTCACAAAAATGACTTGTCCGAAGATAAATAATGACATTTCATTTACTTAAATCTAAGTAAAATAGCAGTGCACCATTCATTAATGTCACACAGAAACAAGCACAACCACAAACGCACTTCACACAAACACACAGCTCTGTCTAGTGCGCCTGACAAACTGGTTTGTTTTCATCACCCTGTACAGCCCAGAGTGGACTTTTATTTTTTTACCGTCCCGTCGGGCCGGTAAAACTCTCTCTCACTTTCCCATACGAAATATTTACTTGTCCCGAATAAGCGTTAATGTCGAGCCCTGTTATAGATCAGTTTGGTGACTCTAGTGATAGTCATTCACATTTCAGCTACTGTACACTCAGAGAATAAATGAGAGTTTCATAGCCGCAAAACACACAAAATCATTCCGTTTGATAAATTACACTTCAAACAGTAATGGAAAACTATTTGAATAGGAAATAAGGTACAACGTATCGCTTCGAGAGAACCGGACCTTGAAATTGATCTGAGATAATGTTTGTTGTCTTTATCTTTCACACGATGTCCCGACCGTTCAGGAAGGTTTTTATTTATTCTCTTACTACAGACAGTTTGACCTTGAGCAAATGATCATTATGTCGTCAGCTGCCCGATGGAAACCTCCTAATTTTAGTAAAAGTTGAGTGTTCTTTTCTCCGCAGATGTATGGCTTTTATCACCACGCGTTTTGCAACTCGCATGCAAATTAAAGCTATGAAAATAATTCTGCAGCGCTGACGGACAGATTCAATCTAAACAGACAATGTAAACTCACAGAATCATGCAAATGACCTGTTTGAATGTTTTCTGAGATTTATTAGTAAACATATGTCGTAAATAAGCCTTCAGTGTTTCACAGACACTTTTTTGCATTTGCAGAACAGAGACTGATATTATCAGACCTCCGAGAGAAATCACCCAACAGCGTCTCGTTCTGTGTTTGCTGTGAATCTGTGATCTCTCACAAATTAGATTTCTGTTTAAATTGTAATTGTCTGAAGCAGGTGTTCTGTGAGTCTAATGGCTTGTCTATTTGATTCCAGTGAAGCGTATAAACCAACAGGCTTCTCTTTTAGCGGACACTGGGATTTTCTGGGTAAAGCAACCGTTTGAAAGCTTCAGACTCACGTCTGGGTTATCACTGAAGTCCTGAGATCTGACCGCCCTCAGCGTGACATCTGATCCGTATGAAAGCTGATGAGAAATAAGGGATTTAGTCATTGTGTTGGCGTAGATTCCACACGGCACATTTGTAATTTAGTCAAACAAAAGTGTGTATTGAAGGGTGTCTGTGGGATTGAGATGCACGTAACCATGTTTGCTTGTGTGTGGGTGATTTTCGTGTGAAATCATTTGTATATTCTTGTTTGCATACCGTGCCATTAAGATAATATACAGGGTTCAATTCGAATGAAGTCACACTCACAGTGGTTTCCACCACAGACGTCCATTACAGTCACTAAAAGAGGTTTCAGATGAGCAAAGTGTTTTTACATGTTCAATGTCCGGGTTAGTGTAGACGTAGATTTTGTTGGTTGGTTCTTGTTTCCACGGAGCATGAAATATTAGTAGCTGGAAGGGAACATTCCTGTTTTAGAAAGCATTTTATAGGACTGCCCCAGAGCGCATGATGTGTCATCTTTATTTTTGTTTTCTGGAAGAGAAAGTAGTGTTTTTGTGTGGCGTGTCAACATCATTATGATGCTGCTTTGAAGCAGAACAGCACCTGGTCCGACACAGTCTCAAGGGAATTCAGGACATCTGTCAAGGACAGTGTTGGGCAAGTTACTCTGGAAAAGTAATGGATTACTAAATACTAATGACATATTCAATAAGATTACTGTACAAATGACTCCCTCCAAAAGTATTGAATTACTTATTACTTTCTATATCCTACATCAACCTTGATGAGTTATGTGATTCTAGGATGGACATGAAACGCCTCTTAATTCATTCAAATAAATCATATTAATAATACTACTTTGTGTAGTTTGATATTAACTGACCAAAGTATTGCAAATGTGAGAATTACACACTAAAGCACGGATTTTAAGGTTAGACTTATGAACTGCCTTGAGACTGGGTTGCCTGGTAATGCTTTTTTAATCTACATTTTTGTAACACAAAATAAAATAAACAGCAGCAAACAGAGATTGACAAGATGAATAAGTACACAATGACAGGGTGAATTTGTTCTTTACTTCAAAGCTGAAAGTGTCGCTACTTTGCAAAACCTCTCGGTGATATTTACAGCGTCTCGGCCACGGCACATTCATCTCACTTTGCTCATTGTGTTCATGTTAAATGTTGTTTTGTGAGAAGAAAAGAAGAGCGAGTGTGTAATGAGAGTGAGCTCCTGAAGGGCTTTAATGAAGAGAGAGATTTCACTACACGTCCTTGTGTGATGGGTGTAAAGCGTACGCTGCTTCTGTGACCTCTCATTCGTCTGAAATAAACATCTGCTCCGGGTTGCATCTTTTCTGAGGTAGTACTTTGTGGTGCGTTGTGAGTGTGGTGTTATTTGGAGTTCTGGATTATATATAGTGATTGTGGTGTGAAAATGTCTTCAGTTTGATCATAGACCTGTCATTATATGAGCATAATTCTGTCACAGAACACATTAATGTTAGTTATTAAAGCCTGCTGTTGTTCACGGTCACCACAGAATATACAGTATGTGAGTTGTGTAGTGCTTCAGCATCAGTGCTAATAAAACATTCTGACGCTCAGAGAAAACTTCAGGGAATGCTTGTGTTCACCTGTATGAAGTGTTCACAGGACTCGTGTGAGAGCGTTGCAGACTAGTTTATGTCTTCAACTCTTAAAGGGACAGTTCACCCAAAAATGAATATTCTGTCCTCAATGACTCACTCTCTAGTCGTTCCGAAACCGTATACATTTCTTTGTTCTGTTGAACACAAAGAAAGATATTTGGAAAAATGTCAGCAACTGACCGTTCTGGGACATCGTTGGAACCATAGTAGGACAAATGAAAATGGTAGTCAGAGTAGGGCTGGGCGATATATCGTACGATTCTTATGTTCTCAGTTTCTCAATGACTTACATTTAAATGCCGTCACATCTGAAAGCCAGAGGGCGCTCTTGAGCGGAAACTCCGAATATGGGAAACAGAAGAAGAACAATTAGTTCCAGGAAATGCCTGTGGTCATATTCTATCGCTGTTCTTCAAACCTTTTCAGGTATTTTCATGATTATAAAGTTGATTTATAGTGATGATGATGGACGTGTGTTGCTTTTTCAAATACACGTTATAAACGTCTCGTAGTGATTTTAGATCGAGCTGTATCTCCTACTGATCACACAGCCGTAGTTCACGGAAGGACATCAAATTATTTCTGAATCGATTTAGACATGTATAATTAGCATGAATCGCGATATATCGCCCAACGCTAAGTCAGAGATGCCCTAGATCTGGTAAAGTCACCATGAAACAGAGGTTGTGATTGTCTTCTTTTCCATTTCGTGACGCACATCCGAGACAACGGCTTCTGAAATGTAAAAAAGTAAGTAGGGCGGGACTTCATGTCGCCCTCCCCTAATTGATTGGATCGTTGTAAGTTGACCTGATACACCAGCGGTACCCATTGGACAGTCAGAATGGTCCTACCTCTTTTTTAGGCATGTCATGAAGAGAAGAGTTGGTGTTTAGAGGGGAAGCGGAGCTTTATGTTTTTGATTAAAGAGAGAACTGCAAATGAATTTGACAAAAATAATGATGTGCATGAATGAATCAATTATTATAATCACTGCAACACAGCAAGAAAATGAGTACGGTCATTTAGACTTTAATGTCTTCTTTTGTGTTAAGCAGAACACAACTTTTTTTTCCTACTATTGTTGACAATGATGCCCCAGAAAGGTCAGTTGCTGACATTCTTCCAAATATCTTCCTTTGTGTTCAACAAAACAAAGAATTTATGCAGGTTTAAAACAACTTGAGGGTAAATTTTCATTTTTGGGGCTAAAATCAAGGAATGATCAGGTGTGACGTCATTTTAAACAAAATCTGAACAAACCAAATGTGTTTGAAACCGCTCACCAACACGGAGTGAAAACTTTTTATGATTCATAAAATCTATTATTTATGGCTGTTTTTATTTGTTATAGTGGGACAGAAACAATCTGTTAAGGTCTAGAAAATGTCATATTGCCCATCATGTGTGTGTTATTAAACATTGCTCCATTGTTATCTTAAGACAACCTTCTTCTTAACTGGAAAAGTCTGTAGAAATGCTCTTCTGTGTTCAAGTTTCCGCATGTTTGCATGTTTAGAAGAGCAGCTTTAGCTCATCGCGTGATGATTTTTAATGACCTCCCTAAAAAGGGAGAGGAACTGAGTTTACCATCAAGTTAATGTCAGGAGAATGTTTGCATCACATAAAGTTTTTTTTGAGGCGCTCTGTGAGATGAAAGTGACCCAGTATTGTTGTCGAAAGAGCGACACAGGAAGACATTGGGGCTGTTTTGTAAGGCGTCCACCCGGAGACGTCCTGGGAGTGCCCCTTTGGGTGCGGTCCAAAGAAAACGCTTCACTTTCCCAAGAATGTCTATTTTTCTCCTGGAGACGCCCACCGACTCCTTAAGAATGCACTCATGACATCATTTCCTGTCTAGAAGAAAACAGGAAGGGAGTTATGGAGATTAAGAGAACTTTCAACTTTCTGAAAGTATTCCTGCTGTGACTGTATCATCATCATCATCACATGTCTTTACAGGGTCAATGCACACTGTCATTACATCACAGCTGGATGTCCGTATAATGATCGGCATTTAACACTCGTATTCAACTGTATTTGATTCAAGAGACACAGTATTTTCTAAACCTATGGACGAAGGATCTGAGGAGAATTATATGCATTGAGGTTAATACTTGTTTGGATGCGTGCATGCATGTGTGTGCATGTGCATGCAAGTATGCAACATGTGTGTTGAATTTGTTAAAAGAGCATCCCATTTGAGCCACAACAAAACCCAGTTACTCAAACTAATGAGACAGTATCTCAAAAAAGCTGGACGATAACTGCTTTAACTATATAGCATCTAAAAAATAACATAACATACTATCTTAAAATAAAGAAAATTCTGTCTTAACTTTCATTTGACACAAAGAAAATTGGCTTCCAGAACTTTGGATACAGTTTCTAAAAGTTAGAAATGGTGGAACAAAACATTCATAATAACATTTTAGACATTAATGAGAAAGTTTGCAGAATGTTTTGGGGCGATATTTTGTTGTCTTGTGGTTTTGGATATTATTCGTAAGTGTTACATTATTCAGTTTATTTCAGTTCTTTTAGCATGGATGTGAAGCGTGTTGTAGTGTCAGGTGATGTCCTGCAGGTGTAAGACAAGACTGAGTCCAGATGAATCTGCTCTATTTTGCTTTATTGACTGTGTGGACATTGTTCAGGTTATGAGAGAATATGAGAGATTTGCTCTGTGTTTATACACCGTCTGCATTGAAATGATTAATAATACACTCATTGTGTTTTGTCTTTACACTCCCAATGTTCAGATGGAGGAGTTTGTGTGTCAGCGTATGAGATTGAGATGTAAATTCTGGACCAGCAGAGCAGTTTCAAGTCTTGTGGGATTTCTCTCTCTCTCTCTCTTTCTCTCTCTCTCTCTCTCTCTCTCCAGTTATTCATATTTCTCTGGAATGGCTCTGTGTTTTCACTTTATGAGGAATCAATATTCAGACTGAGTGTTATCTGATTATTTTCTGAGAGAGAAAGAAGAGAATACTGTGAGTGTGTAATGGAATAACACAAAGAGTGCAGCATATGTTATAAAAGAGGAAGCTTCTGTTCTGTGCATCCATCAAGATACTGTTATAAGAAGAAAACACACACATTGTGCACTGTGTGTTACCGGATCTCTGAAAGACAGTCTTTTATGTTAGAATTGAACCGATTTATTTCAACAGAATTTAATGAGCGTCGCCAATTGAGATCTATCAGAAATGTTCCTGAACCACACAGTTTTACATGATGTGAAATAATCACAATTAAACCTTGTGAGATTTCATTTACATGTTTTTGACCTTTATACTCACCAATAAGCCATGCAAACCACCTGTGAAAGCAAGTACTTATTTAGCAGTTTTAGACTTTCTTCCTAAACCACACAGACTGCATTTTAAGGCATGCTCAATTTAAATCATATATCCTTCAAATTGACTCCAATCCCAAAAGCCGTAAAATGAAAATCTCTTGTAAAATCGATGACCGCCCATGAATCACCCTTGTAACCCCTTAAACCTTCAGTTTTCAGCACAGATCTGATGATGCTAACTAATAATCCAGGTATTCAGTACACCTGTAAACACCAGACAGAAGCGTCATGGTCCTCATGAGAGAGACATTCTGTCTGTGAGCTCATGCTGTGTTTGTTAATACTCCGTATTGATTTAGACCTATTGTTCCCTTTCACTTTTTATTCAACCCCAATCCATAGAAACACATCCCAGACTGGCTTTACAGGTGTTACCTGCGTCTTATCTCCTCTGTAACAGACCGCTCCAGAGAGATGAGCCGTAAATATCTCCAGCATCCTCTCTTCATCTCTTTGGGTTCATCACAGTCTATAGGGCTTTACGGTCCAGAAACGGTGTGTATGGTGTTCCATAACCCAGCGGTTGTTTTATCCGAAATAAAGTCGGTTATAATCTACTGCTGACACACACATTCTCCGTAAACAAACACACTGCAGAAGACGATAAAGAGCTGGGGTGCTTTTGATGTGAGCTCGCATCATTGTCCTGATGACTCTTCTGTTTTATCTCAACACGCTTCACGTATGTGTGGACATGCGTTAGACGTTCAGGTCTCTCCGTTCATTAACTGCCGTCTTTGAATCTTGAGAAACACATCATCCTGCTTCAAATGAAATGAAATGACCCAAACAAAGGAAAAAGATGATTGTGAATGTATTATCCTCAGCGGCGCTGGTTTGACATGAAGAGATGCACAACTGAAGATGGATGGGTATCATTTCACACCTATAAGTTTCCAGCTCTGAGCCTAAAAACTCAACCTCCTTTAATACCAAATAAAATAATATGGAAACACAGTCGGTGCTGCCCATGTTGTGCACTAAAACACATTCAATGTAGAGAACGGCTTACCGTACCCCCCCGACCTGACGCTGCCCTGTTTTTGTCGTTCTTGTAGATTATTGTAAATCCTGTGTGTATACTTTTAGCACAATCTCGTGACAATTTGTTAATATTTTACGAGTTGGCTAAGTCACATACATTTGTGTGTTCTCATTCATGTTTTAGCGCAATCTGCTTTCACACCAGTAACAGATAGAGCTGAATAAGGATGTAACGATTGCCGGTTTCATGGTTACCGTGATAACAACGCCTGACCGTGTCATATTTTAATTTCTGTTAAACCGGACCAGTGCTACGGCTTGACAAACCCTGTCCAACATCAAAGTGATCAAGAGTATAACGTAGATGCAAATTTGAAACGTGGAGTTTTGTTCATTTATGTCTGGAGAGTAATTCAGGAGTATTGACATTCGGAACAAAATAACGGGAGACACACCTATTCACGTCTGCTCCTGTGAGTTCATGATGACAGTGCTTCACTTATTAGGACTTTATTCCAAAAATAAATAAAATGAAAAAAATAAAAATAAACAAGGGACAAAATGATTCTGATCTCAGATTCCAGATTTTCTAATAGTTGTATCTCGGGCCAAATATCATCATATCCTTACAAACCATACATCAATGGAAAGCTTATTAATTCATCTTTCAGATTATGTCACTATCTCAATTTTGAAAATCTACCCATAAGACTGGTTTTGTTGTCTACGGTCACATTTCCATAACTGTGTGAGGTAATATAGAGATTTCGTTCCAGACTGTGTTTTATCTGGCGTTGGTCTTTTCATGATCGGAGGCGGTGAATTATAAATTGTGGCCATTTGCTCTTTGACGTAACCTGCCGGGGGATGTCGGCGCGCACGGACGTCTGTTGTTATTTGTTTCATGTTGTGACAGGGTTTGTTTTGGTGTGTTGGAGAGAAAAGCAAGCTCATTAAACAGAAATGATTGTATTTGTCTTCACCTCATCAAAGGTAAAATACAAACCAACAACACATTACGAGCAGAAGCTTCAGTCTCCAGAATGTGTCTCATTAGAGAAGGACAGAAAGCCGACTGAACCTCAGAGATAATATGAAGACATTTATGTACTGCTTAGTCTTCTGCTCAAGAAATTGCAATCCATTTCTTTAAAGAATTAAAAATAAACTGGATTTGTCAAACACTGTGAATGTTGTTGAGAGAAAAACACAAATTGAATGAGGTCAGATTTATGGTTTATTTTGGTTATTTATGGAACAGATTTGATGATGTATTTTACTCACATAGACAAAAGTGTTTGTTTGTTTGCTTAAAAAGCTACTACTAATATTAATGAAGATGCTAAATGATGTTGAGAACAAGTTGTAATGAAGAGTGGACTAGACTTTGAACTTCACGTCTTGCAGCAGATGTTTGTTTCTTCATTAGATCTCATTACCTGAGGACGCCTTGGTAAATAAGAACCAGCTGTTAGTCTTCTGCCAGAAGTGTCCAACTCCATCAGCCCTGACAGCAGCACTGGAACATCAGATTCACACTCAGTTTGGTTTCACTCGTTCAGATTTATTTACAGAACAAAACAAGGCATGTGACTGAAAGGGGTTTGGTCCGTCCTTGAGATGCTGGAGGGAACGAGATCAATGCCTGACAGTAAAATATGAGCATCTTTAAAGTGACTGGAGAAGTTTCACCGGGAAATCCTTATCGTGCTGAAACAGCCATGAAGATTACAGCAAAATTATAAAAACATGTGCTGGTAGTCAGCGGCTGAGATTTATGAAGAAGCTTCATTATTCTATAGTGCTTTGTCTTATCGTGAGTAAACACTGCTGCACGTGTCTGTGTGTGTGTGTGTGTCTGTATGTGTGTGTCCCTGTTTTGTGTTCGAAAGGTGCAAATGATTTGTTTTATGAAACCCTAAATATTGTTCTTTATCTTAAACGTTAGATTAAAACATGTCACAGCTAACATCATGTGTAGATACTTGACTGTGTACTGTATAGATTTCAGATGATTCAAATCTTTGCCTGTCTTTGAAGGTTCTTCTGAGATGTCTTGAAGGGTCGACCGTCGGCTGATTTAAAGTCTAATTGTCATTTTTATTTTTCCTGATAATGAGATTATATGCTTCACAGAGCAGCACATCTCATTTGGTCTTCATATCTCTAATGTAAAACTCATTTGCCTGATTTATTTATATTTTTGTAGCGGTGTAGATGAATCATAATATCGTGACCAAACCGTGCAATTGTTCTCGGCCGTTTTCTCTTTAACACACATTAAATTGATGGGCTGTGTCTTTTCTTCTGTTTCGGATAAATTCAGAATTCATTCATGCTAGGGTGACCACATGTGCCAGTTTTTCCCGGACACGTCCTGGCCAGGATTTTGGATGCGTCCTCCAGAGGTCACATTTGTCCAGCGCATATGTCACCGAGGTTTATTATTTCAGGTTTAACTTCAGAAAAGGGTAACACTTTACATTAAAGTTTCCTTCACAAAGCATTTGTAAATGTGTTCATTAATGATTAATAAGTCGTTTACAAATGCATCATAAAGCAGTTATGACTGTGTAAATAAAAAGGGGGATTCTAACGAAATTTCTTATCTTGTGTCACTTTTCAAACCATGTTGCTTCCTGCCCTCCGGTGTCCTCCAGACGCCTTCAGATCGTGATGCTTATCCAAAGCCGTTTCTTGCTTACCAAGATAAATTCATCAAACTTTTGATCGCTTTTTAACACTAAACGCACAAAGGTTGTTGTAAACTTGTTTGTTTACGATGGTTTATTAATGATTTAATTACTTCCGATAGTTAATCAAAACCAGAAAACATTTATTTATTATTTATTGTAGAAACAGAACGCTTGCTCACAAGGCTACATCTCTGATGTGAATCATATATTTAGATGTATTGACAGCCCATGAAAGTGCACTTCAAAGAAAAGTGGATCCCTGTGAAGTATTCATTCACAACTTCAAAACACCAAACTTGAAAAAAATATTAAGAGTTATAAATGTTAGCAAACCATGAAAGTGTGCCTTAATATAGTGGATTCATGTGAAGCATTTATGAAATATACAATAATAAGAGAAACCAACATAACACCCTACAGCTTCAGTCTGAAGAAATACATTTATGAAGCATTTATGACATGTGAGTTAAGAATGGCTCACTATTTGACAGGTATTTAGTTAGAATCCCCAGTTTTGATTTACGCAGTTATAACGGCTTTATGATGCATTTGTAAATGACTTATTAATCATTAATGAACACGTTTATAAATGCTTTATGAAGGGAACCTTAATGTAAAGTGTTTCCCAGAAAAGCAGCAGTTATATTTCAAGGTAAGAATGAAACTACAATGGTTATACGTCTTAAGAGACATAAATGTTGATTTCATGATTTTGTTAAACTACGTATGCGGTGGACAAACGCACGTGTGATCCTGGCCAGGACGTGTGGTCACCCTAAATCATGCAGAGCTCTTGTGTAACTACCTTCAGTGTCAGCAGACCCTTTTGTTGGTGCATACTGGTTTGTTGGGGTTTTAACTGGTGTACCAACACTCTTTATGAAGAAGCCCAGAGAAGTGTTGTGGACACCAGCAGACATGTGAGCAGCGTTTTTCTGGATCAGTTGATCGGTCTTTCTCTCGGGATGACGTCTCATCTGTTATATTTCAGTACCGCTCCATCATGAGCAGCAGTGTGTCTGTCACTATAAGAATGAATTTGTGATGGATTGATACAGAAGCAGAACTAACAGGAGCAGAAATGTGTGTCAATTTGTGTTTATATCCACAAATCATTCACAGTACGTCCAGGACTGAGAGGGAAGTGGGTCTTCATTGCTATTGCTTCTGACTTTAAGAAAACACTCTGCAGTGCTGAAAGATTGAGTTTTATATGTGAATGATATTCATATAAACTGGCCAGAAGTGGTCATTCTCTTGATAACATTCCTTGTAAAGCTGAATGTCTTTCTATCAGCTGATGACAACATTAAACATTAAAGTCTATATCATGAAGATCATCTGCTGTGACTGTGACATGTCTTGACTTTGATCTGAGGAATCACTTCACTTTACATCCAGCAGTGATTCACTCTCACGTGATGTTTATCCTGATCAAAGATGATGGAAATGAGATTATAAAGTGGTCAGTTTTGGTCCCTGATTCTGATTGGCTGAGCCGAGTTCTAAGCTGTTATAAAATACACAGATTTATAACGGCTGACCCCATAACATAGACTCAATATCATTTTACTTACTTTATTTTATGAAACCTTTTACTTTTGTTTTACTTTAAATATGGAAGACCTGATTTATAAAAGCAAAGTGTGAAGCAGTGGGTTACAGTGCATTATATAACAGCTGAGGGGGTTTAATGACTCGTGCCACAACACCCTCATCTGTTATATAATGCACACTGCTTCTCTGGGCTTATTGCTTTATTAGATCCCGTGCGCTCCTCAACTTTAAATGAGTTTGTTTCTGAGATTCAGATCCACCGAGACATGAGAAATATCATTAACGGCATCATCTCAAAACTCTGCATTCATTTAAACATACAGTATAAAAACATTTTTACGTCCCATCCTTCATTGATAACGTGATCTATCACCTTCATCCATAAGCTTGAGTGAAGATGAATAGTTTGAGAAACTCGTTTGCTCTGATGTCAGAGAGTAAACATGAATGGGTCTGAATTAAATTCTACTACTGATTGTTTTATTTGAACAAATGTTAATATCTCCTTTGTTAGACTGTCACGTCAGGTAAAGAATGCTCTTATAATACTCGGAATACATGTTTTTGTGTGTGTCAGATAAATGTATTTCTACCTCACGTGTAAAATGATCAGAACTGGAAGATGAAGCTCAGATTTGTTTGAACACCAAGTGTAATGTTGGCCTTCTCTCGTGTTCTCTCTTCTGATCCGTTCTGTTTCTTACGCGTCAGTTTGTTCTCTCTGAGGATGTTTGATGATTGACAGACTGAAGTGTTTTGTGCCGCGAGTTCTTTCTGCTCTTCAGATCAATGGGATGTGAGAACGGGACGATTCTCTGTGCTGTTGTTCTTCAGGGTTTCATTGACATCACTTGACTTCTGTTATTGAGTTATTGAACCGAGCAGCACCAGCCGGACGCTCACCAGCAAAGCTTTTATCTTAGTGAAAGAAATTATTTAAAGTCATGGTATTAAACCAGCAGATGGTGTGCTTTGCATGACAAGCCGGTGAGATTGAGTTGTGTTGGTGACATGTCAGTTGTTTCATCTGTTCTTATGTGAATGAGTTCATTTCTGAGAGTGTTTGGTTTGATCCATCAACTTCTGTTCAACATTATCCAGACGTTTCACAGCAGAAGTGGGAATGGACGTCACTGCTGTGACTGAAGGTGAAAATGTTCTGAACCACAGGAATCTTAGAACAATCTGTGCGAGGAAACCTCTGTGTGCGGATAAAACCTTCCTCAGCACTGCAGAAATCAAACGGACACTTTGTGCTAAAGCTGAAAGTGAACTCTGAGGTTCTCATCTCAGTCATTCAGAGTTTTAAAGGGCTCATATGGCGCGAATACCTGTCAGTACAACTGAAGAGGAACCTGTTGTTCCAAATATGGTCAGAGGCGTTACATTTCCCTCACTCGCTTGCATTATTCCACCAATCACTACGCACTGGTGAACTGGCCAATCAGAGCACACCTCTCTTTTCAGAGCCATGAGCTTTGATAAAAATCTGCGTGTTTCAGAGGAGATACAAACACGCACGTGTGTGGAAAATACAGCGCTTTTAAACGTTAAATCGTGTTTACACATTACATCTAAAACAAACCATAATAATCCTTTTAGCCGTGTCACATGACCCCTTAAACATGACTTATCTGACCACCATCAACAGTCATGTCTGATCTCGCTTTCTATGATCTTACACTTGACAAATGAATTGTTTGGCTCTTTCACAGTTGTTCTCTGTGGTTTTCTTCTAGGTGGCGTCTCATCGGAAGATCGTGAAATCTGCAGAATGAACAGAGCTTTTAACAGGAGAAAAGGTAAGAGAATGTCTGCTTGTGTAAATCAGCTTGACTGATGCGGATGGATGTGTAGGTCTAGGTGGACAGTACTTAAAGGGACAGTTCACCCAAAAATGAAAATTCTGTCATCATTTACTCACCCTCAGGTTGATTTAAAAATATATGTAAATGTAAACATTTCTTTGTTCCGATGAACACAGAGAAGGATATTTCGAAGCATGTTAACAATTGTCAGTTCAGTACCATGGAAGAAAATAAATATTGTATTGTTTTTAAACAATTGAATATTGAATTTAGGAAAACAAAGAGTTCTCGGGCACCTTCGACTTCCATTTCATTCTTCCTACTATGGCAGTCAATGATGTCTTCCAAATATCTTTCTCTGTGTCCATCATAATCAGAACAAAGTCATTTACACAGGTATGAAATGACATGAGGGTGAGTAAATGATGACCGCTTCTTCATTCCAAAAATGAAAAAACAATCCAAATCCCAGGAATTTAGCTCACCCTCCAAACCTCGCAGGGATTCCTTTTTTAAGACATCTTTTGGAGAAAATGACAAAAGCTCGCTAAAAAGACACAAAAACAGGATGTTTAACCCTCACACATCAGGTTTTCAGAGGTTGTTTTCTGGCGCTGGTACTATCTGCACACATACGCAGATGAGGATTCGTCTGTAAGTGACACAGGTTTGGTTGTGATGCTGCGGTCAGATGCTTTATTACCGCTGACGGTCTGTGTGGTCACAGCTCAGGTTTGTGGAGTTTATCTCTGTCGGCAGATGCAGCGCTGGTGGCTGATTTAAATATTTCATAACTCTGGAGTGAGATTCACTGAATGTCTGAAATGATGCTTGATGGAAGCCAAACACTCACGCTTCTCTTCAGAATGTGTGTAATGAAGTAGAAGTTCTGTGAGATTTTTACTCATTGATCTTCATGGCCGCTGAGAGACATTGAACTCTGTGTTTGTGCTGAATACAGACGGTTTATGACACACGATTCTGAGTGAACATTTCACATTTAAAGTGTCATTGAATGATTCATGATTCTCTCAAATAACAAACTTTTCAAGAGGAATAAAATAAGTTGTTAATCTCATCATCCTAAATGTGCTTTTGTTCAGTAATGTAAATGTCATATTATTACACAGTCGAATCTTAAAGAAACCCTATTTGCTTAAAACCAGTTCAGTTCTGCCAGAGTCTTAGTAAATCCAGTCTAGTTCAGTCCAGTCGTGTCTGTGGCTTCAGATCTGTTCTCTGTCCAGTCACCCTGCTGCCTGTACGTGCCAAGTCCTGTCGCTGTGAGCGAGAGAGAGTCTGCTGGCAGGATTAGCGCTCGCTTCACTCCGCCGTCTGCTGACTGCTCTGCTGGTCTACACATTTGAGAGACTGCCTTTGCCTCCTGAGTTCTTCTAGTTCTGCACCCGCCTGCGCCAGCTGGAACGGCAGACTGTCTGGTTTCCTTATTCAATAAACTGTTGCATTCATCTCTCACTGCGCCTGTCCGCACCTTCAATCGCTGGTCAAGCTTAAGCTGTCCAAAGTGGTTGAATTTCGTTTAGCTGGTTTAAACCTGCCTGGTTAAGCTGCTCGTTTAGCTGGTTTAAACTGGTTTAGCTGCGCTGGTTTATGTTGGTTTGCTGTCCTGGTTTGGTTTAGCTGACTCAGCGCTGTGGTTAATCAAGAACTGGGACTCAATCTGGTCAAGCTGGTTTATGTTGGTTAAGCTGTCCAAAGTGGTTGAATTTCGTTTAGCTGGTTTAAACTGGTTTATCTGACTCAATCTGGTTAAGCTGGTTTATGTTGGTTAAGCTGTCCAAAGTGGTTGAATTTCGTTTAGCTGGTTTAAACTGGTTTAGCTGACTCAATCTGGTTAAGCTGGTCAAGCTGGTTTATGTTGGTTTTGCTGTCGAAGGTGGTTGAAGTTTGTTTAGCTGGTTTAAGCTGGTTTAGCTGACTCAATCTGGTTAAGCTGGTCAGCTGGTTTATGTTGGTTAAGCTGTCCAAAGTGGTTGAATTTCGTTTAGCTGGTTTAAGCTGGTTTAGCTGACTCAATCTGGTTACATCTATATAAGTGTTCAGTAGCATTGTGATAAGAATGATTGTACAGTATTTTAACAGATTTTAATGTGACCTGCCCCATGTTCATTGTTTTGAATGTTTAGCCTTTATGTGTATAATCTGACAGCGAGTGGGTGACAGAATAACAAACTGACCTTTCATTCTGATGTGTGAGACGTCCAGCGGTGCTGTGATCTTTCACAGACATAAAGACTGATGCTAAAAATGGATCTGTTTACTTCACTCCCTCTTTACTGTCTGAGAGTTCAAAGACCATTGAACCTTCACTCTTTTACATCCCACTTTTACTCTTTCAAAACAAACTTCACCGAAATCCCCTTTATTTCTGGCATTTGTTTTATGATGTAGACACTGAAGGACTGTGTGTATTTAGTTTTCCTCCTCGGTTTAACTAAAGCAAATGTGTTGGAATGGGATGTGATGAAGTACTAGGCTGTATGATTTACCACAACACACTTTTGACAGACTTCATTACTTCATTGAGAATAAGTGATTGTATATTAAACTAGATGTTGTGTAGAGATGCTCTTAACACTTCAGCATATGTGATTTATACTGTTTGTCATCTATTTCTTTTCTACATGTGAATTCTTGTGCTTTGATGCAGATAAAGCGAGCATGCACACTCCTGAGGCTCTGGTGCAAAGTCATGTTGTGTATAATGCAAAGGTAAGTTTCATACAGTTTATTTCTGTGAATGTCATGATACAGAAACATTCACGTTTGCACATTATTACATCCCGTCTAGGGGAACGAAGGGCAATATGTTTTTCTATGTAGCGGACAGAGCCAGCAGACCAAATAAAAGGAAGAGGACACCATAATGAAGTCTGGATAGTTTTTTTGAAACATCAATAAGTGAATATAGAGAGCAATAAGTTCAGGGTGACCCGAGGCCAAAACAACAACAAAAATTAGACTAATAAAGAAAACCCATAACATAACTAACCTAGAACATGACAAAAGAAAATACCAACACATTACCTAACTCCCTAACAAAAAACAATCTGCCAAATAGGCTCAAAACCAAAATGTCAGGTCACGCCTCCACTCTTACAGGCTTCAGCAGGATGTTGTGACGATGAGTAGGAACTCACAAAAAAAGATTGTAACTAACAAAGAAATGTGTGATGGTGTCTTTGGTCTGCGGGCGGAGGGAGAAACCGCGGCCTAACAAAGAGCTGGTCATCCATCAGTGACGCGCCATTAGATCGCCAATCACTGCCTCACTTTACTCTCGTCCTCACCAAAACTCACACCACACCACACACACACACACACTCACGCACACACAGACACACACACTCACACACACTCACCGACATACACAGCAAATTCACATCAGTCCAGCCTGAGGCCAGTAATACAAACAACACACCATGTGTTTGACACTGAGATGTGTGAGTGTGTGTGTGAGAGAGAACCTGACCCGCTGCTGCAATGATGGATGTTCAGAAATCCACTGAATGCACTTGTGTGCATGCGTTTGTGTGTGCACGTGTGTGTGTGCGTAAGTATGAGTGCGTGAGAGCACGTGTGTGCATGCGTGCACGTAAGTATGTGTGTGTGTGTGCGTGCGTAAGTATGTGTGTGTGTGTGTGCGTAAGTATGTGTGTGTGTGTGTGTGTGTGTGTGTGTGTGTGTGTGTGTGTGTGTGTGTGTGCGTAAGTATGTGTGTGTGTGTGTGTTGTGTGTGTGTGTGTGTGTGTGCGTAAGTATGTGTGTGTGTGTGTGTGTGTGTGCGTGTGCGTAAGTATGTGTGTGTGTGTGCGTAAGTATGTGTGTGTGTGTGAGATCGTGTATGTGTGTGACTGTGTGTGTGTGTGCATGCACGTGTGTGCGCATAAGTGTGCGTAAGAATGTGCGTGCGTGCGTGCGTGCACGTGTGTGTATGAAAGTGTGCGTGTGATCTGCAGCAATAACTGATGTCAGGCTGTTAAATGATTGGAGAAGTGATGCACGTGTTGGTGATGACGAGACAGAGAAGCTGTGCACAGGACTGATACAAGTATAAGAAGGTGCCAGATTAGATTCTCAGGGAACACACAAACATGCATACTCTGAATGTTGTGTAATGTCATTTAGGAAATAAGCATTAAATGCAGAATGTAAGTAGTTGTGATGTTGTGTTTTGTGTAGTTTTTGGGCATCACAGAAGTGGAGCAGCCCAAAGGCACAGATATGGTGCGAGTGGCCGTCAGAAAGCTGAAGGTACGCAGCGTTACACTATTCTAAACGTTTATGGCCCATAAAATGTGCTTACAGTTTCCTCATTCTGTGATTATGAGCCGGAGACGGCCGTGTTAATGAAATGTCAATCTACACACAGTGTAATAGACAAAAGTTTCTTCCAAAGTCCATTTAACAGACATAAAGTTTATGAGAGGGAACACAAGCTTGTCAGAAATATAATGATTAAATCAGTCATCTGTGCATGAAGAACAGAGATTTTCATACATGCGCATGTTCACCCGATCAACATTGACTCAAGTAAATCAGAAGTGTTTGAGATGAATAGAATCCACTTTTCTCTCTCTCTCTCTCTCTCTCTCTCTCTCTCTCTCACACACACACACTTCACACGTCCAGTTTGTCCAGGAACTCAATCTCACTTCACCTGATGATCTCTGACAACATCAACACCTCTATCTCTACCTGTAGTTCCCTTGATAGTGTGCACTCTTCATAGTTTGTACTTTTGATAGTGTTTACTGTTAATAGTCCATACTCCTAATAGAGTGTATGCTTTATACCCTTTTTCTAGTGTTAAACGTTGCTAGTGTTTGTTCTTCATAGTGTTCACTCTTGAGAGTGTTTATTCTTGATAGTATTCACTATAGTTGATACTACAGTATGTGTTCTCAATCGCATGCACTCTTGAGAGTGTTTATTCTTGATAGTGTGTACTCTTGATAGTTTGGCACTTTGATAGTGTGCACTCTTGATAGGTGTACTCTTGATAGTGTGCAGTGATAGTGTGCACTCTGATAGTGTGCACTCTTGATAGTGTGTGATAGTGTGCACAACTCTTGAGTGTTTATTCTTAATAGTGTGTACTCTTGATAGTGTGTACTCTTGAGAGTGTTTATTCTTAATAGTGTGTACTCTTCATAGTGTGTACTCTTGATAGTGTGCACTCTTGATAGTGTGCACTCTTGATAGTGTGCACTCTTGATAGTGTGCACTCTTGATAGTGTGCACTCTTGATAGTGTGCACTCTTGTGGTGAAGGATCTTTGTTGTTCTCAGTTTCAGAGGCATATCAAGAAGTCTGCGGGACAGAAAACACCTAAAGTGGAGCTTCAGATCTCGATATACGGTGTGAAGATACTGGACTCAAAAACCAAGGTTTCTTCGTCTCATTTGGTTTAATCTTTATCAAAAGGTTAAAGACGCTCATGGCTGATGTCATTTCATGCGTGACAAACCTCATTCAGACTCTATGGGAACATAAAAATATTCAGAGCATGAAGTCGGCCGACTCAACAATCAAATGCAGTTTAGCAGAAAATGAAATCTCTCAGACATTTAGTGCTCATTAAACGCTTCAAACACGACTGACGGATGATTTCCCTTCAATGCTGGACTGATTGAACTCATTCAGCTCTTATTAAACGTGATTCATGTCATTACATGTTGTGTCCACAGCACCACACGTCTGTTGTGTCAGGAGCTGCAGAGAGAACCACAGATTCCCATAAGAAAGAGAAATCCTGTGATGAAATAAAGATGATCTGAAGTAAATGTGATGTGAGCAGTGATCTCTCTCTTTCTTTATCTCTTGCAGGAGATCCAACACAACTGTCAGCTTCACCGCATGTCCTTCTGCGCAGACGACAAGACCGACAAAAGGATATTTACTTTTATTTGCACAGAACCTGAGACGAAGACGCATCTGTGTTACGTGTTCGACAGTGAAAAATGTGTACGTTTAACATGTAAAGTGTGACTACATGCAGTAATATTTAACAGCCGTTGTAAACGTGTGCTGATGTCATCCAGGCCGAGGAGATCACTCTTGCTATCGGACAAGCCTTCGATCTGGCCTACAAAAAATTCCTGGAGTCTGGAGGAAAAGATGTGGAGACGAGAAAACAGATCGGAAGCCTTCAGAAACGAGTAAGATCACCAAACATGACAGTAAGACTCATGGCAGGAAGTGATGTCATCGATAAACGCTGTGACGCTGATGGGTGATCTCGTCCCTGAGATTGATTTGTGTCTGTCAGAGCAAACGTTTTGCGCAGCTATTAACAGAATCGGCTTTAGATTAACTCGCATAATTAACTCACCGTCATCTCATTCAAATGTCATTTACCACATGAAAACACACTTCAGAAGTAAACTCTAGTTAACACACTACTATGATATAATGTAACTTTATATTAAAGGGGTCAGTAAGATGTCTCCATCATGAACACAACTAGTTGAATCTAAACATTCTTGGAGATGTGCCGGAGGACCAGCATTGGGAAACACTTCATGTGCGTTGTGTCAACACCCGGACGGAAGAGGGGTGGGGTGCACAGTAGCCATTAGCATTTAAAGAGACATGGTTGCTGTGAGCATAGGTTTTTTGGCAAGGCAAAGGGGTGTCGTTTACACAAAGTGTTTTAAGCTAAATATGTTACAGACATTTCATGAAGACCCTGAGAAACCAAGGCAACTGGTGGAAAATGCTCATCCGATGAGCCCTTTAATATTATAACACACTTTCATCATGAACCATGTTATTTTGTAGCATTAGCTGTTGTAAATAAAGACTCTAGTATACTTTTGTATTTACTGCAGTTTACTATGGTAAATACTAAATTATTCTGTAGTATAGTAAAGTAATGACAAGCGTTTATTATGTGTACTATAGTATTGTGCAGTATTAATTGTAGTTCGTGGATAAATACTCCAGTGTACTTTAGTATTGACTATAGTAGTCAAGTTTGTGTTCTGTAATACATTATCGTAATACATACACTTTTGTAAACGTGTACTATAGTATTGTGTAGCATTAACTGTAGTAATTTGATTTAGTGTAGTGAAGACTGTAGTATACTTCAGTGATTACTACGGTAAGGTTAATAACAGTTTACTACAGTAAATGGTTAAGTATACTTATGTAGGAGGATCAGCACACGTGTATTGTTTAACTTAAATATCCACTGTAAATGTATTCCTGTGAAAGATTGAGGATTTGGAGACGGAGAACTCCAAACTGAAGAAGAAACTGAAGGAACTGGAGGATCAGCTGATGGACTCTCGCTGTTCATCGGTGTGTTCACTGTGAAATGACACTTGTGTTTCATTCTGGTGAAATGCTGCAATGATTCAACTGAATCTGGATTGGTGTATTTGTGTTTGTTTATCTCTTCTATGGATCTCATCTGTCTATCTGTCTCCAGTCTGTCTATCTGTGCCACGTCTCAGCACCTGCGCGTGTCTAACAGTCTTTACACTTTTCAGAGAGCGTCGGTCTTGTCGTGGTGTGATGGTGATGATGTCACCTCACTGTACAGCCTTGAGATGCCCCCTGTCATTCTGACACCTGTCAGCTCACCTGACTCCAGCCAATCAGCAAGCTTGCTCACTCCTCCTCCTGCTAAACCCGCCCACTCACAGCCCAGCAGCGGCTTCATCCTTCCGCGACCTCGCGTAAACCTCTCGTGTTCTTGCTTTTAGATCAACACACCGAACACTAGAGTGCTGCAGTGATGACGGGTTCATGGAGGACAAAACCTGGAAATGACTTTTTGGGACTTTCAGGTCCTTTGAACTGAAGTTTTTGGCTTAACTGCGAGTCGGTGGTTAGCACAAGCTCAAGATATTTTCATGATTTGATCGATGAAATTAAACACATCAGTGATACATCATTCATGAAATCTTTGACGTGTCTTTAGAAAGTCGATTGCTAACAAGTTGTATACAAATACATTGTCTCTCGATCATCTTGATGGATAAACTTCTGGATTAAATCTGTTGACTCCAGGTTCACCTACAAAGACACACCATCACTCGAGCGCTCTAATGTGCACTTTAACTGTCGTCCAGTTTCGCTCTTTAATCTGATTTGACATACTAAAATTATAATTTCGAACGCTAAAGTAAATTCTTTTTGTGTGTGTCATCATCAGGCCGGAAGCGTACAGACTCGATTGGCCTCCACAGATGTGTTTGATATGATTCCCTTCAGCCCTGAATCTCCAATAACAAAACGAGTCAACTGTAACGGCATCTCATCTCCAAAAGAAAGAGGTGAGAGTCTCACATCAATGTTTTCATGCAGAATCATCCGGACGTCACCACAGAAATGTGCTTTAGAGGTCCATGTGTTTAAAACACGGAGTGAGAATGTTGTATGAAGACCTTATTCCATCTCACATTCACTTTCATCCACATCGGTTGTTTATTTCTCCCTGTGAAAGCGAGTGTGTGACATCTGATGATTGTTGAGTATTTTGTTAATCTGTCTGTGTTGTAGATACAGATTTGTTCGGAGCAGAACCGTTCGATCCGTTCATCTGCGGACCTGCGGTCTTCACTCCAGACATTCAGTCTAAACTTGATGAGATGCAGGTCGGCACATTTACAGTTTTTTTAATACTACACATCCAGAAATAGTCTGACGCCAATCAGAGAAGTTAACCAATAGCATGTGTTTATGGCGGCGATACCTGTTCTTTTCACTATAGAAAAGGAGTCCCATGTTTGTCAAACCTGTTTAGCAAAAATCATTTTAGGTGTTGTGATTAGTGTCACAGAAATCACTTACATCAGGATTTATGGATTGATATTTTCGGTTATTAGGATAAACTGTTATACAGTATGAAAGAAATGGTAGAAACAGCCGATAGAGCCGACATGACTGACATCAGACATCACAGATAAATCCCAGAAATCCTGTGAGCAGCGTTTGACTGAATGCGTCTTAATTCTGACTGCGCAACCGCACACGTTACACATGTTTTTGAGGACATTCACCCTGTAACAAGAGTGTTATTTATACGTCTATTAAACCAATAATCCAGAATAATTCAATAATCTTCATGTCTTCTTTTCCTCTCAATGCCTCTCTCAGCGCCAGAGATGGTTTGTAATTTAATGTTCATTTGTCATTCACCTTTCATTATGTGTTCGCCGTTTTACACCTTCACATTTATGTGCATGAATTTTGTATGAATTGAACTTCAGTCTTTAGTTCACCTCAAAATTCTGTGATCATTTACTCAAACTTTGTCTAAGAGATGTTTGTCCGGATGTTAAAGTGATACTTCATCCAAAAAGGAAAATTCTGTCATCATTTCCTCACCTTCGAGTTGTTCCAGACGTGTATAAATGTCTTTGTTCTGATTAAATATATTTGGACGAATGCTTATAACCAAACAGATTTTGACCCCCATTGACTCCCATAGTAGGAAAAATACAATGATAGTCAAAAGTGCCCCAGAACTGTTTGCTGTCCTACATTCTTCAAAATATCTTCTTTTGTGTGCAAGTATTTTTATGGGAGTCAATTGAGATCTGGGCCATTCTTCCAAATATCTTCTCTGTGTTCATAGACATGAGTTTTGGAACAACTTGAAGGTGAGTAAATGATGACAGATTTTTGGGTGAAGTTTCCCTTTAAGCATCATTTGTCCTGTCAAAATAACATTCATCACACATTCTCATGAATCTTGTTTTGTTGTTTTTGACAGGAGGGGTTCCAAATGGGACTGACTTTAGAGGGAGCAGCGTTTGCTCTGGATCAGACGGACAGTCGGTGCTGATTCTGAATAGAGTTCTTTTGTTTATACTGTAATTGTTGACCTCGAAACACTCAATGACATCTTCACAATTTTTATTCACGTTTCAAATTTAAAGGAAAAATGACAAAAGCCTCAAAACGGTCTGTAGCGCCCAGTTCTATTTTTATATAATAAAGTTACCATTGAATATTGTACATATGTTTGATCTTGATAGAGAAGACCTTTCCTAGATGCTTGCTAGAATTTAGACCAAATTTACACAGAATGTTTGAAATAAAAACATGCATTCATTCACAATCTAGTTATCGTCTGAATCTATTAATCCTGATGCTCGTGTTGTGTGAGATTCAGAACTGATGTCAACTCTATAAGGTCATATAATAACATCATGTGTCTCAATTTATCAGATTTAAAGAAACTTTACAGTCATAAACAGGTGTTGGAAAATCATATCTTACATCATAAAGGTTAGAGAGAAATCTCAATGTTCTCCTACTGTTCACATCCCTCTCACCATCACTGATGGACGTTTTATTTTTATGTTTAATGCTTTGTTAAATCACTTGCTATTTGATGGTAAATAAATGAGAAAAATGCACTAAATTAGTTTATGCTCCTTCACTCAAGAGCAATAAAAACAGTTACACTGTTGGGTGTGACTAGTTACTAAGTCATTAGCTACTGTAATTTAATTACTTTTCCTTTACAAAAGTAATGTAAGGGATTACTCTTATTTTTCTTTAATTTAATTACAGTTACATTGGATGTGTAATATGTACAATACTGGAATTTACATTAAACATTAACTTTAAACATCTAACTTTCAAATGCATGCATTAATTCTCACATGTGTATACTTTAGTCAGTTAATATATACTAATATAATACTTCTTTATGTAGTTTTTATATGATTTATTTGAATGAATTAAAAGAGCCGTTTCATGTCTATGCTTGAATCACTGAACTCATCAAGGTTGATGTAGGATATAGAGAGTCATTAGTAATAAGTCATGAAATACTTTTTGGAGAGAGTCATTTGTACAGTAATCTAATGACACCATTCCATATGTAATTAGTAACTAGTAATTAATTACTTTTTCAGAGTAACTTACCCAAAACTGCTCTTTACACGTTGGAAGTGGTTGTAAAAGTCATTGTGTTAGAAAAGTGCTTCATTTGACGTTCATTACAAACAAACACTTTGAGTCTTTGCCGTCAGAACCTTGATCAAGAGTTTCTTTGTGATGTATATTTTTGGCTAACGAGTCATTTAATGATATTTATTTCTGTGAGAACATGTAAATGAATCATCTGACAAATGGTTTGCTGTCAACGGTGTTCAGTAAATCAAAGTACGCAGGAAACTTTTAGGGAATTGAACACAAAAATGTCTGCCAGAATGAAATGTAATGCAACACAAACAAACCTTCATCACTGTCACCCGGATCCACTTAACCTTTAAAAATTAAAACTTCCAATGAGACTGACGTACAAAACATTAAGAAAACATCACACAGATTAGACGGACATAAATGTTCTCCATTCTTTGAACATCATGTGGTGTATGAAGTATAAATTAAAGCGTCTGTACAGCGTCTCTCGTGCACTCAGACCTCAGGCTTCACCATCAAATAAAGGTCAGACACTCCTTAAGGTCCTTACGGACGTCTTGAACAATAAATACTGTCTCAAGTCCAGACGGGTTTCATGAGAAGCACACTGGGCCGATATCCACACCGAACTCTTGCTCTGTACCACCAACATCCACCGGAGCCAAATCCACGAGCGGCAGTCGTGAAAGAGTCTGTGTGCGGAACTGGAAGACGGTCTTACCCCACACACCGCTCGATTTCTGCAGACGGGAAGAAAAACACACTTTCATAAGTAAAGTCTCGGGCTCTGTCATGAAGTGTTGACATTAATGAAGTAAAAGACTGAACATACGGAGCAGCCGTCCTCTGTCACGCTGTATTTGAGACGGTTGTTGGTGTTGTAAGCTTTGATGTCTTGTCCGTCAGAGGACTTCAGGATCAAGGCTTTCTTCAGACTGCTGCTCGTCTCGTCTTTATAAGCCACGCTGTTCTTACAGTGATAAGTGATGCTCTGCACCGCTTCTTTAGACAGGAGCCGGAGGAATCTCAGCTGTACCGACACGGTCTTAACAGACGTGTCCTCACCGCCGTATGAAAACTGAAATACAGCAATAACGTCAGCAATCTGCGTGTTTCAATTGAATAGAAACAAAGTATGAGTCAAACATCTGGACACGGTTCACGGCTGAAAGATAGTGATGGACCGGTCTTAAGTGATGTGCTGGTCCTGGCTGATTTAAAGAGGTTTTGATTCCCAGCATATGCTGGGTTAGGGATGTTTTGATGATGGTTTGACCAGCTTAAACCAGCACAAACCAGCATCAAAACATACTAAACCAGCATATGCAGTTTTTTTCAACAGGGTCGTCTCACTGCCAGGCCAAACTGGTCTGAACCAATCTGTAATGTCACCGTTGTGTTTCTATTTACCCGGCTTCCTCGGTTCATGGTCGCTCCGTACCAGACTGGTTTCTGTGTGCTGGATGATGAAGACCACCAGTTCTTGCGTGGGATGCTGGCAGGGTTGGCGGGTATACAGGTCTCACCCATTTCCATGTTACAGTAGACCTGAATGGCATCTCTAATGCTGCCCTCGTTCGGATCGATCCAATACTCACCTGAGAAATAAAACCATAGAGATCACACAGAGATAAAGACACTCGTCTGGTGTTTGGATCTTGGATCCTTGGGTGTTTGAAACGCTTGGTTTGGTTTATATCAGAACAGAGGTCTTCGTCTGTCTGAAGTCAGTCAGCAGGGCTCTGTCTCTCTTCTCTTTTAGTCTTTTGTCTGGTTGTGGAACATTGTGTTTAATGTGTTTTAATTGTGGATTCAGAGCTAACTGAAAGAGATGAGGACTTTCTGACATGCTGCTGCTTTATCAATCAAATCAATGAGATGACCAGAGAGCTGTTACCTGTTTACACAACGTCTGTTTCAGTCAACTTACATTTAGTTAAGGGCTGAAGCGTTCAATATCAATCCTTTTTTTTAACAATAGACTGTAATGTCAATGTCAGTTTTATTATCTACTCACTCTATAAATACACCACAGGTTGACCAAGCGCTTCACAAGAGCCGAAGAAACCCTAATACACGACATATGTAAATAGTAAAATGACCAAAAACACAATTAACCGCTTTTAAAAGGCCAAAGACAACAATTCTGTACTGAGAGCAAGTTCAGAGAAGCAAGAATAAGTGTGATTAAAACTTGGAAGAGTTTTAAAAACCTAAAAAATAAAATAGAGTTTTTTCCTTTTATTATGCTAAACATCTCCTCTCGTCCCATAGAAGAACATTAAACAGAATGACATCAGAGTGACTAAATGATCAGTAAATGTTTAAGGTGTTTATTGTGTGTCGCTCACCGCTCTTCTTCAGAGGATAACACTGTTTCAGATCCTGACACGTGCGGGCCGGATACTGCCGACTGCCGTCTGGACTGCGCATGTTGTCCAGCTGACTTCCCAGACTCTTGAGAGACAAGTGAACCTCGCCGTCGGCCCGAACCGCATCAGAACCGTTATTGGGTTTCGCCTCGTCCTCATTGAACTCCGGCGGTGGGTTCTCCGGATCTGAGTGGCCGTCGTATTCAAAGTTTGCACCGAAAAGGTCATCTGAAGCGGCAGTGGGGGGGCCGGGGGGGCCGGGAGGTCCAGGTGGGCCGGGTTCTCCCAGAGGTCCCTACAGATACAGATGAGTGAGTGTTTGATCACGCTAACAGTAATGATAATCATGTCATTAAAGTCATAAAGAATAAAATGAATCACACGATTAAAGAGGGAAAATTAAACCCACGGTTAACCGAGCACAAATAAAATCTGCCTGTTGTTACTGCCACTTATTTTACTTACGCTTTATTTTTCATGAAATCTTGCTTTCAAGATGTCAAACATGATTTTCTTAAAAACACTTGTATCAACAAATCTCCTTTATATGAATTTAAAGCAAGGTATGATATGTTTAAAGGCATTCATTTCTTAACTTTTACTGACAGTTTTACAAAAAGGCCTTAAAAATTCTCATTTCCATAACCATTTAAAACAAGTGAAGCCATGATGCCTAAGCAAGTTTCTATTAATCATACATAATAAGACATCAATGAATTATATTTTAATACAATAATTGTATATGTAGATAGAACATATGTACAATTCCTTTAAATGTGGAGAACGACCTGTATCGGTAATGAGAAGGGACAAAGTCGTCTACACAACGTGACAAGAGAATATTATGTTTTCAACTGAAAAGATATAAAGTCATTTGTTAACTTGTTAGCCATTTAAAAGGTACTAGTAGATGTGTTCTACACATAAAATCCAACTTAATGTAAATATGTTTGTGTGTTTAAAAAGTCTTTAAAAACATTACGGAGGATGAGAATATCAGTCCTGAAAAATGATTTCCTCCTTTATTTCTTCATTTTTATTATACATGAATAATCTGTCAATTATTTATTTTTCTCTATTTTTCTCATTTGAGAACATCTAGTAGAACATTCAATAGTTTTTTTTCACAATATTTTAATTGTACTCTGTTTAAATTAATACAGAGAAGGCACTCAGACAAATTGGGATGCGTTATGGTTATGAGAATTTCTGCAAAAAAAGCTATAAAATACCTAAATAATGAGAGAACACAAACATTTTATTGTTTATCAAACTGTATGTCTTTCCTGCCATGATGTTTCAGCGGTTTTGTGAGAATCGCCCATTTAATATAACATGCTGTTCATTTGGTTTAACATTCGTGATGACATCATAATCATGACCTCACCTCTGGTCCAAATTCTCCAGCATCACCTCGAGATCCAGGAGCTCCCAATGCTCCGGGTGGACCCGTATCACCCTCTTTTCCCAGCGGCCCGCTAGGCCCGGGCGGTCCCTGGTAAAGACACTCTCAGTGTTAAATCTCATTCTGTATTTTCTATTCATGTACGAGTCTGTTACTTACTCTTTGTCCGCTGGGTCCAATGATTCCCACAGCACCATCATCACCTGGAGCTCCCTATAAACCACATGACATCAGATGTCAGAAAGAGACTGACGGACAGTCGGATGTTCAGTGAGACGGGTGACACTTACTGATGCTCCAGGAAGACCCTGAAGTCCAGTGAAGCCTCGGTGACCCTTCTGACCTCTCTCACCTGCGTCTCCTTTCTCACCTTGATCTCCTGAAGGTCCTTGCGGTCCCTAAGATAAATCAAAGACATTTTCTGAGACTCTGTGTAGATGAATCATTTCAATATATTATAACTGCCAACATTTTGAGACGATCACTTCTACAATCTGGATCATGCACATTCTAATAACTATTGTGTGATCAAAAAGTTTCAGCATATATTATATAACGTATATATCATGTGTTTTTTTATTAAATGTATTTAGTTATAACACTTGAGATATGTGAATATGCAGACTTGCTTTTTTTCCTCTGGTTCCAGCTGGACCATCAGGACCGGGCGGACCTCTTGGACCCTACATATCAAACAACATGTGAACAGAATCAATATTAAGTGTTTAAACTAAACATCACATCAAATATATACGAATATCTAGACTAATGATATTAATAAATTATGCGAAAGTAGTTTGAAGTCTGAACGTTTTTAAATAGCAATTTTTTAAGTAAATGTTTTTTAAGGTCCTACTTTGGTTTATGGAGTTTCCAACAACAAGTTTACGTACATACGCGCTGTAAAAACACGTTCATTTTCTAATAATATGCAGTTATTATAACCTTTATTCCCAAGCCGATAACTTTGTTATTCGTTGACTTTCGGTTTTACAACTCGGCAGACTGCTTACTTTTTTAAGGACATTATAATTATACTCTTTAAGATTTATTTTGGCCGTTTTTGCCTTTTTTCAACAATAACAGTGAGAGGACATGAAACCAAGCGGATGAGAGAGGGGGTGGGATCGGGAAAGGACCACAAGCCGGGACTCGAACTCGGGTCGCGCTGAGCGCAATAGCGCCACTAACCACAAGGCTACCGGCTCCGACTACTTTTGGATCATTAATGACCGTTATTCTGTAACGTTTCAGCAAACCTTATCTCCTCTCTGTCCTGGACCTCCTGAAACTCCGACAGGTCCTTGGGTTCCCGGTACTCCCTGTCCACCCGTGAGACCTTCAGGTCCTGGATCTCCTCTATCACCCTGAGACAAACCAAACACCAATCCACTCTCACATTATCCATGTTTAGGAACAATTCAAATAATCCATATGAAATCATGAAAAGAAACTACATTTGTGCACGGGTTCTTACTCTGACTCCGAGGATGCCATCAGCTCCTGATTTTCCATCAGCTCCAGGGAGACCCTACATTCAGATGAAATCCACCAGGATAAATGTTTGTTTACATATGTCGTAACATACCTGTGAATCATTTTGATCATTTTTAGAATAAAGTGTCATACGTCTGGGCCAGCGTCTCCGCGGGGTCCAGATGCACCTGGTAACCCGATGGGTCCGATCCCACCTTTACTTCCCTGAGGACCTGGCGTGCCAGCTTTACCCGGTGCACCCTGGAAAAACCCCACACACACGTGTACACTGAGCAGACGCGTTCACCTTTCACACCTCACAGTGCATTCATGTACACTTGATGTATTTCAGAATGTTGACACGTGTAGAAGTGTTTATTCACCGCAGGTCCTGGAAGGCCGGTCCCACCACGTTCTGCTCTCATTCCAGGAAGACCCACGATCCCCCTCTGTCCTGGAGTTCCAGCAGGGCCTGGAGGTCCACCTGGACCCTGACAAAACATGAAGCATTAAGGTTTACTTATTCTGTATTATTGAATCCTTTGAAATCAAATAATTCATTTAATTTAGTTGTGTGCGTGACGTGATCAATAAACACGATAACACACATTCTTCTTGTGACGTGTGACTTACTAGTAGTCCATCATCTCCAGATTCTCCTTTGTCTCCAGGACCACCGGCAGGTCCCGGGTTTCCGTGTTCCCCCTGTCGTCCAGGACCTCCGGCCTCTCCCCGAATCCCAGGTGGACCCTGCTTACCCGCATCACCGATAGGACCAGACTCACCCTCCGGACCCTGAAAAAAAATTGCTTCCTAAGAAACCAATGGACGAAAAAGAACCAAACACACTGGCGAGTAATAAATCACTCACAGCAGAGCCCGCTGTGCCAACACGTCCTGGGGAACCTGGGAATCCACTGGGACCCTTGGATCAGGACAAAAACAAAGAGACAAAGAACTGAGCATTTCCGATCAACGGTGGTTACGGCATAACACTCCTGGATATGACTTACAGAAGCTCCTTGAGTTCCTCTTCCACCCTTGAGGCCTGTAATACCAGCCACTGCCTAAAACACAAAATACCGTCTGTTCATACACACACACATTTCAATATTATTCGTTTACATTCTGTCTGTCTATCTGTGCTCTTGAACTCACCTGAGGTCCAGGTTTTCCTGCCATTCCCCGAGGTCCTGGAGAGCCCGCCTCTCCCTTCCCACCCATCTCTCCAGTTTCACCTTTAACACCCGGCTGACCGTCAGGACCCTGAAGACAAGACATCACAATAAAACACGTACGGCAAACAAAAATGCTCTTGATGGGAAGGAGGAAAGGATGGATGGACTGATGGAGGAGTGACGGATCTTACAGGAGGTCCAGCAAAGCCAACAGGACCAGAAGGACCCTGTTCGCCACGTGAGCCCTGAAACAGAAGACAGGTGTGATGATGATGATGATGATGATGTGAAAGTGTGATGATGATGATGGGCTGTACTCACAGGCATCGCTCTTGATCCTGGAGATCCAGCGGGACCCCGCAGGCCTTGTTCTCCCTGTAATGAAACAACATTTCATATCACTTTAATGAGTTCTTCTGAGAACGCTGCTTCATGAGAACACGTATGAAAGCTCGACAGAACGGAAACACGGAGTAACCTTCTCTCCAGACGGCCCAGCAGGTCCTATGGGTCCAACCGGTCCAGGCAATCCCTGCAACAAAAGAAAAGACGTCTTATCTTCCTCAGGCCTTCCTCCAGGTTCATCAAAGAGACTCAGATGTGTTTGTTACTCACTCGAGCCCCATCGCTGCCAGCAGCTCCTTCAGCCCACCGTCCCCCGCCACACCCTGACCAAACAAAAAGAGATTTAAAACACAGAAGGATCAATGATTCAAATAAATATAGACATCAGAGAAATCCTTATTAGCAACTTCTATAACCCATGGTTTTCCTGTCACTGTAGTTTTTAATGTAGGTGAAAGAGTGTGTTTTAAATATGTATGTTGAGTTCTTATTGTGAACGAGGAATATATTGATGGTATTGATTCTGTGCGTGCTCGATCATCCTCGTGATACATTCACACATTACACACCGACACGCTGAAAGATGTTTTTACTGATCATCTCTTTTGAAAGAAAATTCAGCCTGAAGTTATTAGTAAGCGATGGAGAATGTGAAAGTCATGGTGTCTCACGGGAGCGTCTGAGGCGTTTATGCAATATTGTTGTAAGGACTGCAATAACATGAAAATTGAATCTTATATGCACGTGCCAACTTCATTCTCTCTTATCATATCTCACACGAGCACACGTCACGTACTCTTTCTCCTTTCGGTCCGAGCGGTCCGGTTATTCCTCGCTCTCCTGGCATACCCTGAAGACCCGGCGGTCCTGCTTCTCCTACACCTCCAGCTGGACCTGCTTTACCCTGCACATGACGAATATACAGCAGCTTTACTCAACTCACCATCAATGCTGTGCGTCTGTCGTCTTCAAGAAAAAAGCATTTTAATGTTCCTGTTCCTCGAAATCAAATAAAACATAGGCCTTAACGTAATCTGAGAACCGAAACTAAACAATAAATCAATTAACGATGCTTTGGCAATAAACTCAAAGCAATAAAATTATCAACTGTAAAGAAAGAAACAAAAACTAAACCTAAATAATATTTTAAAATATTAAATTATATATTTATATACTATCATATTTAATTAATATCTTCCTATTTCTCAGTAAATAAACAAATAATAAAATGACACAAGTAACAAAAATTCTAGTAATTGTAGTCAAATGAACAAACTTAAAATAAAAGCTGATTCCAAATATGATTAAAACTGAAACGAACTCTTGAGTCTTGTCATCATCGTCAGTTAAACATGTTTTGTCTAACCTTAAAACCATCAGGTCCAGGGGTTCCCGGGCTTCCTTTAGGTCCTGGCAGTCCATTGGGTCCTGGTTCACCTCTCTCTCCAGGGGTTCCTCGCTCGCCCTATAAAGAGGAGAAATACTGTGATATTATTCATGTTCACGTCTTTGACCCGCTGGAGTATGAGATGAACGATGAACTCACTCGTGGTCCTGTGAGCCCCGCACCACCCGCCTCACCCTGAACACCCTGAAAACATCAAATCACATTCTCTGGTCATACACGTGCAGGACACGGAGGAATATCATCATCACATAACTGAACACAGAGAAGTTTTAATGATAGTGACTTACCCCGTCTCCTGGTTTTCCTGACTCTCCCGGTGGGCCTGAGGGTCCGGGCAAACCCTACACATTTATCACAATTGATCATGCATTTAGGGATCGTCCACATCTTTGCACACCCCCCAAAAATATTGTACTTGTTTATATCATCATGTTATGTCATTTTATGTGGACGTACCTGAAAGCCATTTAGTCCAGGAGGTCCCTGCTCTCCTCTCTTGCCTGCTACTCCCTGAAAAAACCCCATAAACTCAGTATGAAGTACGGTCACCCATACTGCTCCCAAAACACATCTACAGTATTCATGAAAAGTGCAGAAAGTGATTACAGCAGGTCCTGCAGTTCCCGATGGACCTTCTTCTCCCTCTTTTCCATTGGGTCCCTAAAAGAATAACATGAAATCAAATGATCCTAAAACTGACTTTACATCACAATGGTAGTCCCAACGCACACGGACTTGATGAAGTTTGTGTTCCTGAGTGTGAACGTCTGAATTACGACGGGTTGCATGGTTATGTGATTCAATTTGCACAAAAATAAAGCGTTGGGTAGTTTCTTTTTGTGACAAATACAGGATACTTTTTTTAGCATTAATGCAAAGACTTTTCTATTGTGACATAATGGTGATGTTAATATCTTATAAGAGAACTCACTCTTTGTCCCGGAGTCCCGGCGGATCCCACCTCTCCAGCTTTCCCCGGATCCCCCTGGACATTCACATAACCAGAACATATATAATCAAATAAGATTATCATTCTACATCTCATCTTTTGTAAATGATGCTGCATTTCTCCAGCCGGTGTTATCAGACACATGACACACATCTGCACCGTCACAAAAACAACAACTTAAACACTTAAGTTAAACAGCTTCATAACATTTTTAAGTGAAATAGAACGAGCTTCATGAGTCAATTGTATTGTGTATTTTACAACTAGATTTTCTTAAGTCAGTTCAATATAATTGAGTTCAAGTGTTTTATTTCACTTGAACATTTGACGAAGCCGAAATTGGTGAATTATTAAGTACAGTGTGTTATATTAACATCATGTTCATCTTCATGTTGATTAATAATTGATAGATTGATGGATTACACTGAAGCCTTTAGGTCCGGGCAGACCCATAGGTCCTGCTGCTCCTCTGGTGCCAGTCGACCCGGATGGACCGGGATTCCCATCATCCCCTTGTGCTCCCTGAAGACAACATTGTGCATTTCTTTATAAAGACAACAAACATTTACTCTACATGTATGCACTCATACAAATGCTTTAATCCAAAGCTACTTTCATTGCATATACCCCTTACGAAAATTGATGTTTACTGTAGTAAAACACTGAAAACCATGGTCCATTTTCGTAAGGGACATTTGTATCTGAATATATGCAATCCCTGTTATGGAACCCATGCTGTAACCACTGAGCTACAGGAAAGCATTTGCCATTATGTTTTGTCAAAAAAGGTGACCTGTGGTCCGATCTTTCCCTCTGGTCCTTGCATTCCCAGCACGCCAGTCAGACCCTAGAGAGACATGACATAAGAAACTGGTTTTGACAAAATAACCTCAAGCTTGGTTTGGAAATGATGCATTAGTCACATCACAGAATGGCTGCATCCGTGTTTAGGGTGCACAATGTGTATGGATAACATTCAGCATACAATCACAGAACAAAATGCGTCCTGACCCTTGCTCCTGGGATTCCTGTTTCACCGCTTCGACCTGGATCTCCAACGCCACCTTTGAGTCCCGATGAGCCCAGAACACCACGTTCACCCAGAGCTCCCTGAACACATCACACACAGATTATACATCACGGCACGTCGACTGAATGAGATATAAGACACGTGTGCTGGTGGTGATGTTTAGTCTTAAAATCTACAAACTGTCCAAACTGGGTTGATTTGAGGTACACAGGAATTGTGGATACATGTACTTACCTTTTGTCCCGGCAAACCATCAGCTCCTGGAAAGCCTCGGTTACCTGGAGCTCCCTTGAGACATATGAAACATCATGATGTCATGAACAGTCCGCAGTATTTATGTCGTGTGTTCCCAACAATGAAACATCACCCACCCGTTCTCCAGGAGGACCCTGGGATCCCACAGCTCCTCCGTCTCCTCTTGGTCCTCTCTTTCCTTCCTCTCCCATCGGCCCCATTTCACCTTGAGCTCCAGGTGGACCCTTCAACCACACACATAACACGAGTCATCTCCAGTGTCTCACAGAAGCGTCGCTCAGATGATGATGACTGTCGTCAGAACACAAACACTCACAGGCTCTCCTTTAGCTCCCAGATCTCCTTTCAATCCAGGAAACCCCAAATCTCCCTGTGAGGTACAAACAAGTCATCTACACAACCGGAGCGCACTCATTTCTACTCAATCTCACAGTTTATAATTGGCATTTCGGAGCGATCCGTTTTAAAAGAACCGGGTTTATCACGCCGCTCGTGTTTTTACCAGTTGGCCTTTGGCTCCTGAAAGTCCAGTTGATCCTTGAGGTCCAGGTGAACCAGGCGGTCCAATCAGTCCTGCGGGACCCTGCACACCTGGAACACCCTATAAACAAATAACAGATGCCGATGATGTTTACCTCCACGAACAGAACATCACACACATTTTCGGAGAGTTTTAGGAACTCACCGATGGCCCTTTAGATCCGGGAGCACCGTCTGTTCCCAGTGGCCCCTGAAAATGGCATCCACATTACAAAGATCAAAGCACAAGGTATTTTGGATTTATTTCTTAAGATCAGGACAGGTGAGACTGTACCTGAGTTCCCGGTGTTCCCGGTGATCCCTGTCGTCCTGGTTCTCCTCTGGAGCCCTGGAGTCCACTGGTTCCTCGAGGTCCTGTCGCTCCCGCCTCACCCTGAACAACACCACATGTCATCCCTCATTCTTTCTAAATATGAACAAGTATTATGTCTCATCACAAAAGCTTACCTTCATGCCTGGACCACCCGGAAATCCCGGAGCTCCAGAAATTCCCATCGGTCCCTGCGAACAATCAGAGAGGAGAGTACATCAGTGTTTACTGATACAAACCTGCTCCAGTTGTTCTCAACCTCACACAAACATCAACATTTCTATAAAAAATGAGTATTCCTAATAATTTGTTGTATTATAAGGTTTTAGATGCGTTTATTATTTTGATGGATGCTTTCATTCACATACCAGGGGACCTGGTTTTCCCACATTTCCTGAAGTTCCACGCCTTCCCTACAAACAGAAAACATGAGCTAGAAATGAGAAAGAAAAACATATTGACAAACAAAAATCACAAAGAACAGTGATCTCTTACCACAGGTCCTGTTGGGCCAATGCGTCCTCTCTCACCCGTCACACCGATCGGACCCTACCACACATCAAAAATTGTTCTCAGTCAAACCCACAGAAGCGAAATAGGATTGAAAGGTCAATCAAAATGAGAACGTTTTCCATACCGGAGGACCCACAAGCCCCATGGCACCAGGAGATCCAGATCCTCCCTTTAATAACAAAACATACATTTACTAATACAATCACGCTAATACTGTATGTTTATAAAAGCCATCGTGTGAATTGTGACCTCTGACCTTTGAACCCACAGTCCCCGTCTCTCCTTTGATACCCTGCACACCAGGATGGCCCTACGACAGACATCATTCGTCACTTTTTACCGTTTTCATTTTTGGGGGATTTATCCCTTAAAGCATCAGTGAAGAGATTGACCTCACACCCTTTCACCTTTCATTCCCGAATGACCTGGTAACCCTGGAAACCCTCGGGAGCCCTAGAAAGAAAGCGTGTCTAGTACGTTATCATCACAGTCATGATGCCCGTAGGCTCACATCAGTGTTTTTATGTGTGATGAGCTTCTCGCGTCGCTCTTCACTGTGATGAAACCAACTCACCTGAGAGCCGGGGAGTCCTCGTTCTCCTGTATTTCCAGGTGGTCCTACCTCGCCCTGTGACACAGATAACATGAGAACTCGGGAAAACGTAACGTTCGGAAAGCTCATGCCATGAATTACTGGTGAACTTACATCATGTCCCGGTTTCCCCGGAGGACCATCAGGTCCCCTCGGCCCGTAAGAGCCCTACACAAACACAATCTTCTCAGTTTTACGTCTCGAAATATTCACCTGCATTTTCCTTTTCTACATTTTTGGTATCTCTTACCATAGGTCCGGGTTCACCCATGTCTCCTGGAGCACCCTGACCTCCCGTTGGACCCTGAGAGACAGACCATATAAACGGATCAATATTGAGCTCAACACATTCAGACACCTTCACTGACATACTGAAGTGAACCTACAGGTGGACCTGGTGGACCCGGATGACCTCTCTGTCCTGCTTCACCCTGATCACACAAACACATTTCATCTCAGTATGTGATATCCTGCGACTTTGACGTCTGTATTAACCGTAAAGGCATTTGTGAGCGAGTAAAGATGCTTACAGGCGCTCCAGAGACCAACTGTGCCAATCCATGCTTTCCATCCTGGAATCCAGAAGCCATCTGAGACGCAAACTGATTCTGTGAAGTAATGATGTCATTCCATCACCAGACTGAAACCATCTCACGCATCTCATGACAAATCTATCGATATTTATTACAGCTCTATACTCGTCTTAAATATCCCATGATGAGTGTGTTAAAGCCCTGATTGATTTTCCAAAGCATGATTTTATGCTCAAGTTAAAGAAGACAGCAGAAGAACCGTCGTCCTGGGATTTAAATACATCTTAGAGAGACATTTTGAGCAGGTTTTTGAAAACCTCTGAGGGATCAAAAGCAGATTTTATGAGTTCACTTGTGTCATTAAAAAAAACAACGTTGTCTTTCTGCTTTTAAAGACATTATCTGTCTCATCTGTACTGTATGTATTGAGTTCAACCCCACTGTTTTTACACACATACTCAACAGAGAAAACAAAGTGTGTCGTGATAAAAAACTCAAAATCTAACTGTAATGTAAAGATAATATCACTCACCCCTGGAAGGGACGTGCCGAGAGGACCGGGCTCACCTGGCATACCTGGGACACCCGGCTCCCCATCAAAACCAGGTGGACCTGAGACACCCTTCACAAAAACCATATGACCGATCATGTATCATATCATTTGACTTTGATTTTTATAATTCATGAGGATGCTTTCATTCAGATTAACTGACTCATAATTTACATTCTATGACATACTAAGAGAAAGTCACTTTTTGAAGTACATGACTTTGGTCTGTTTCTAAGGTTAAAGGTCGTGTAACGGAATGTAAATGACTGTATGTTATTATGCATTATTTTATTATACGTTAAAAGTCATTTTTTCACATACTCGTCTTCCTTTGATCCCTGGATATCCTGCTCGGCCGTCTGCTCCTGAAGGACCCTGTGTGATGTGATGTAATGTCGAATGTAAAAGATTCACTTTCATTTGTAATAGAAAAGTATTGGGATTGTTGAGACTGGGGCTATAGGTGTTTGCATGTGTCTTAAAGGGACAGTACACCCAAAAAGGAAAAATCTGTCATCATTTACTCACCTTCGAGTTGTTCCAAATCTGAATCAATTTCTTTGATCAGATGAACACAGAGAAAGATATTTGGAAGAATGCTTGTAACCAGGCAGATTTTGCCCCCATTGAATCCCATAGTAGGAAAAAATACAATGAGAGTCAAAAGTTCCCCAGAATTGTTTGCTGTCCTACATTCTTCAAAATATCTTCTTTTGTGTGCAACAGAACAAAAAAAAGTGATGACATTTTTTCCTACTATGGGAGTCAATGGGGGGCAAAATCTGTGCGGTTACAAACATTCTTCCAAATATCTTTCTTTGTGTTGTTTATCAAAACAAAGACATTTATACAGATTTGGAAGAACTGGAAGGTGAGTAAATGATGACAGAATTTTCATTTTTGGTGAGGTATCCCTTTAAGACACAATTGTTTTCTCACCATTGGTCCAGGACGCCCAGGCAGTCCTACAATCTGAAAATAAAAAAACCCATGAAATACTAGAACAGTATGAATCTGTGCAGGCTATAAGAGGATTAACACCTATAATACATTGGTTTATCATTACTGGTTTAGCAGTATTGCGTATGAACGGCACAATAACAGACTCACATGAGGAATGTCACCAGGTTCACCTTTTTGGCCCTGAAAAACATCCACAACTTATCAAAATAACTTCATTCACATTAAAAACACATCATGAATCAGCAGATGTTTTAAAAGATGTTCACGTACCTTTAACACAAACCTTTCTGAAAACACAAGAGTGACAAGAGTGAATTCAACAGATTGAATAAGTGTGTGCTAGTATATAATAAAACATTTGACCGTGACACTCATTAAATCCATTTATAAATCTCTGTTTATTCATGTCTGGGTGGGAATCACTCACCGAATCTTCCACGGCCGCTGGCAAAGGTTTGACACACGGGACAGCACTCTCCGTCCGGTGTGATGAAGTGTTCACATGCCTTCAGCTTCTCACAGAGGATCTCCTCACAGATCACTCGTCCATGATCACATACACACATTCTGCACGGATCCGGCTTCCACATATCATTGTCTGAATACACCTGATCACCATCTTTACAGCTTTGTGTGTCCTCTGTTCAAAGAAAGAAAACAACAGAAAACACACATTAATTGTGACTTTTTCATTGTTTTCCTCACTCTTATGTATTGCCTATATGTTATATTCTTATATACATTTTTAGATCTATCTCATGTTTGTCTCCTATGAACTGTAAATAAAAATGTAACAAACAAAATTGTGATAAAAAGTGTACATTTGCATAATGCAAAAGAAGTTAGAAACTGTGTCCTAAAGATGACAACACGTTTGTTTTGCCTCATGTTTGACTAATTTTGACCTGCAGAGGTCAGGCTTTGGCCGAGTATGAGACATACCAGCCAACAACTTGGTTTTCATGTTGTACAAATGTAGTCTTCGTGTTTAGCATCAGGATTATGATAAATGATCCTGTAGAAATAAAAGCTTTCTGGGACTTTTTTCTTTTCACCACATGAACCATCTCTCCCGCTAACATGCTACAGATAGATACAGTGTTTCCCAGCGGTTGAACCGGTAAAGGGGTGTTAACCAACAATTACATCTCAAATCTTCCTCGGTTTGTAAGAGATCGAATATCACCGCTGTTGAGTCATGTATGTGTTATTAAACTTGAAGAGAAGAAATAACCATAAACTTTTACAAACACGCGTCTCAAACAAACCCGATCCACAAAGCCCAGGAACCGTGCGATTGGCCGAATGACACCTCCGGGGTTTCTGATTGGTCAACAGCTTCTTGTTTATATGACGACAGATTTACTAAAAGCGAAATTGTACGCTCATGTGTAGGCTAACAATAACGAAAACTGTAGATTTATTATACTGTTTAATTATTTGTATTATTTTTCAAGCACAAGTGCTTCACAAGGTTATCAGAGAGGCTTCTGCCTGCTTTGATGACAATAAAGAAGTGGTTACAAATTTGGACAATAAAGTTGCATTTAGGAAAGTAAACACACTGTTTTTCATAATACTGTGCAAAAGACAACCATATAAATTGACTTATTATTTTTACATGTACAGTAGATGGTTTTAAGTGTCTGGACCATAGTGAATGACACTAGCTAGGGGTCCCCTAGAGAACTCTTGTACTACGAGTAACATGTAACTATAAATCAAAGTATAATTAGAATATTTTAGACTCTTTGTGAACTAGATCAAGGTCATCTGCGTTCCGTTGACGGGTAGTTTAACATATATGACACACACCCTGTCATTAAGGTCTGCAGACCGTTTTTCTCTCAACCTATTGAAGATTCAGACATTCAGTCCCTGTACCACATCACAGCTTCATTCCACAAAATAAATGCTTTTGCAATGTAACGTTACTACTAATCTTTAAGAAAATGATGGCACTCGTTCTGCCAACACTTGTTCCTATTTGTCTATTTCGATTTATTAGTAACCCTTTAATATTTCTGCCTGTAAAAATAAGATTTTTTAAGTCTTTGCACATGAGGCCCAACTATCAGTAGTACTGGAATTTAGCCAAACTAGGGCGACCCATGCTACAAGAAACACTCCAGATAATCATCACACGTTTTACTGCAAGGAACATTTTATGGGTTTTATTTCTGTGTAGACGTATACCTTTTAGCTCCAAAAAGCAAATGAACATCGTGTTGTTGGTATTATTATTGGGGCATGTTGTCACACTTTATGAGGTGTTCATGTAAACTGATAACAGCCATGAAATACAAAAAAAGTAAAGCAACAACAAAGGTAAAATGCACTATATAAAATATACGGGATGATGCTTGATTGACAAATGTTGCATTATGCTGATGCATAATATTATCCTCACACAGATCATAAATCATACAGTCTGACAACAATTAGCCCGTGTGAAATCTTCTCCAAGTGTCAATCCCGGTCTATTCAATACAGTTGACAGTTAATAACAGTTTAATATGAGAAACCGGTGACCCGGAGACTCAGCAGATCGCTCATAAACATAAACACACAAGATGAATTCACATTTCCCTTCGTGTGTCTTTCAGTTAGTTTAGTGCCGTCTGACGCAACGATGAGATGCTGAAGGATGACAGACAGAATAAAAGTAAGGCGTCTGGGATACTGTGATGCTTCTACACTGTCATCAAGTGATGATGTGACTGTAATGTTGTGAGAGTACAGACCGACTGCTTTATACACGGTAAGTGGCCCTTCTTTCATTAAAGACTGGAGGTAATTGTTTTGACAAAGACTAAAATTATGTCTTTAAGACATTCCAAAGACTTAAGATGTCTGAGTGAAATTTCCCTGTAATTTGCATTCCAAAATGATCAACTTTAACAGATATTTACAGAGAAAGATATGAACGTCTAAAATGAGTCTATAAAATGTAATGTGACTTACTTCTGAAGGACAGTATATGTCATAATAATAATAATAACATAAAAGGGTTGTTTCTATAAAAAAGAAAATCATTCACATTAGTAAGCCGTTTAATGGCTCATCTGACAATGGTCAGTGATTTTTTGCAGTAGTCTTACACATATTAAAGGTGCACAAACACATTATAAATATGCCAGAATAAGTCCAAATATAAAGTGGATTCTGCATGTGTACATGTACATAGTTCTATCACAGCAACACTTAACAGTCCTCATGTTGCACGCATATTAATTCATCAAAAGTGATCAGTCAACATCCAACTGTTCACAACGATCCCGTGTGTTCATAAGAAAGGCCTTGGATTATTGTTGACTGAAGCGTTTGAGCGGCACCTGCTGCTGTGTGAATGAACGCTGGTCTGGTTTGGAAAAGTCAGAAAGTATCATTTAATGGAAAAGCACATACGGTATTTTAGGAAAACCACAGCAGCCTCTATTATAGGTTGTGCTTAACTTTAGCCTGCGGGCAACTTTTATTTCTGTCAAAGCGCAGAGGCGTGCCCTCTTTCTGAACATCTGAGCGAAAATACCCCTTGGGTTCTATTTCTTAACTACAGAGGCATGGAAAGAAGGAACTTTGTATTTGTCAATTTGTTTTCTCTTCCATGCTGTTAATCGCAGACCCTGTGATTGACAGATGCAACCCATCAAAACACATTACACGCTATCATGAGTGTCTATGTGAGACGACGTGAGAAGGTCACACACACACAGTGTACAACGCCTGTACTACAGCATACTGAACACTAACATCTTAAATCATGGGGATTGGTTTTCTTCTGTGAATGCCGTATACGTTTGGGTGTGTCCAGCATCTTCTTTTGGAAGAGCTCCGACCACAATTGATGGCTTGCTTTGGTCCACGAAAACCATATCATTACACACAAGGCCATGAAACTACAGCATGTCTCCAGCTCAGACACACAACACAACACAACAGCACTGTTTTCTGTGTACGACACAAACCCAACATCCATCCTTATTGATCATATTAACTTTCATCATTAATAAAGATGCACATACACAATAAAGATATATACTGTATGTATTATTAACATTCCTTTATTCATGTATTACATAATGTACACATGGTATATTTTTATTTTTGTGTCTCGATGAACCACCTCGTGCCCAAACATGTTTCCGTTTGAAACCAAGTTCTAAATCTCCCAGTTTTGACAAATTAACCAAAAACAGGTTCCTTCATGATGCTGTACAGTTTGGTCCACAGAAGCTTTCTCTAGTGGAAAAAGGTTCTTCAAACTATAAAAAGGTCAGAAACGAAGGGGAAGAACGTCTTTTAAAACCTTTGACTGAAAGGTTCTGTACAGAAAAGCATCACAGTTTTAAGAGTGTGTAGATAATAAGGAACTGAAACAGAGCGTGACTCTTCCCCGTCCTGTCCTGTCAGTAGATTGTGATGTAACTCACCGATCTTCACATCCTGACACGTGATGAAGAACACCTGAGACCAGCAGATCCCCAGCCATACACATATCCGGAGGTGATGAAGTCCAGTCATTGTCGGGCCTGGCCCGTGCCGTCCTGAGGAGGTAGAGAGTGTAAAAATCACAGCATTCACTCCACCAGATGCCCGCTCCACCCGAGAGCACAGCTGCCGACCTCTGCACACGCTCTCCTGCAACTACAGAGCGCTCCTGAACCTCCGCCCTGTGGTTCTTACATCCAACCTCTCATCTACTGACGGCAAAAATAACTCCTTATGAAGAACATGAAGGAGAATGGATCGTATATCATGACATTACAAAACTCACAAGACGACGATCACGACTTTATCATTCATCACGTGTGCAACTGCTTTGTTTCACCATTCATGGACATTATTCATCTAAACACAAATGATTTGGTTTGTTGATAATCCGATGGGTCAAAAGTAAAATTGTTCTTTCTGACGGGGTTTTTAAACACACTATTAAGACAAAGGTGCTTGAAATGGTTCACAATAGGTTCTTCAGATTATAAAAAAGTAAGAAGTTATTTCTGTGTGGAACCAAACATGTTTTTCTATGGCATCGCTGTGAAGCACCTTTTCAACACTTTTATTTTTAAGAGTGCAAGTATCACCACAGCGACAGAGACGATAGTCTGTTTTCATTTATTTTAGGATTGCACACTTTAGGAATTTTGTTATACTTCTGAGTCTAAAGACAATAAAGATTCTATTTATTCTATTGGTGTTACCATCACTGTAGACCCTCTTTAGCACTCACGTGTAATCTTGGCATCTGATATGCGCACATATATGTTACATGTGAATGCACAGTGATAAACATGACTGTTTGTTAGAAAACATAAATTAGTCAACACACCTTCATTAATATTCATGAGTTTCAGACTCATAAACAGACATTCCTTTTAGTTTCTCACGTGCAACGGATGAAGGTCATTATTACTGTGACATAAAGAACTGAAGTGTTTTAAAACACAACATGTGAAACTGTTTGTGTGCTTTAAAGAAGCTGATCATTAAAAACAATCCACACGGGACACATCAAGCGTCCGATTGGTCTCTCTCTTATACTCCCTTTTAACTAGATTGTGAAATGGTAAATTACTTCAACACAAGTAAACAACTGTACAAGACTTTCCCTTCAATTCATTTCTCCTACAGTTGTTTGTTTAGTTCATTTCATTCCCATTAACATCAAATTGAACGTCATAATGGCCGTGCTAACACAGCGACCTCAGACCGGCACCACATGTGTACAGACCATAAACAACTCCACACAAAAGCTCTTTTACAGCATTAATGTTTTACCAGTGTGACTGACCTCAGTTCACTCCACCCATCCGTGAACATGAGGTCATGACGGACTGAGACCTTCCAAAAATACATTTCACTGAAAGAAGAATCAACACATTGTGAGAAACCTGCACCACGCTGAAGAATACCAACACACCGATGTGGTCGACTCATCAAGGGACACACAAATACAAAATGAGAGTTCTCTCATCATTTATTCATCCTGGTGTCATGTCAAACGTATGAGTTTTCTTCTTTCTTCTTCACACTGAACCCCATTGACTTCCATTGTATGAACACAAAACCAATGAGACATTTCTCAAAATATCTTCTGTTGTGTTCCACTGAAGAAAGACTCACACACAGGTTTATAAACACATGAGGGTGAATATAAATGTGAGTGGGGGCTGTCTCCTTAAATTCACAGGGTGGTCCTTAACAGGAATGTCATGATTTAACACACATTTAACATCAAATGCACAATCATCTTTTATAGATGGAATTTCATCCAGTCCCGCTTTTAAAAACAGAGCATAAAATAATTTCATCTGAAAGCAGATGTTATTCTGGTGAAACATCACATAAGTTTATCTTTACTAAACTTGTTCCTGCTCGGCTTGGTTTAGCATGAAACATTTATTAGTTCTGTGGCTGAAGCTGACCTGAAGTCAGTGTTATAACAAGAAAGAATGATGTAAATGAATGTGTTGGATCGTCTAGAGAGTTTTACCTACATAAACCAGTCAGGTAAATGAGAGCATATGTAGTTAAAATGTCTTTAATCTATTCAAATAAGTTAAGCAATTCAATGGTCAATTTTTTAAATAATGAGTTCAAATAACTAGCACTCAGTTTATTATACGTACTGAAGTTAAGCCGGCAGTGTCAAATAGACGTGATGGTAAAAGAGATTATTCTTTTGAAGTGGATAAGACACAACACATATGCTAGAGAACACCCGGATCAGCTTCCACCCGCTTCATTATTTATCGACAGGGTGGACAAACCCTCCGTCGACTCATTCAGTCTGAAACTCAACTCAATAAACTCAAACATGATCAAGCTGTGTTGAATCACAGTCATGTTCGCAGCAGCGACCAAGAACTTCGTGAAGCAGGTGGGGGACACGGGTCGACTGGTTCCTGTCCCGAGCCTCAGCGAGGCGGATCGATATCAACCCCTCAGTCTGGTGACCAAGAAGAGAAAACGGCATTTCTGGAAGAAGACTAAATACGCCTCGAGCCCTTTCTCACTGAAAGACATACTCGTGGGAGAGAAAGAGATCACGGCAGGTAAAGACGTCACTTTGTATTGTGTACAAGAGGGGAATTAAATAAATAAGGGATAATCCACGGGAAGCCGTGGATTAAAGGATTTTAATGTACAACATGGAGGCAAGAATTATACGACGCGAAGCGGAGTGCGGTTAAATAACACACAGCTTGCCATGGATTATCCAGTTTAAAACACAGTCATTTGCCAAGTTAAAGCTGTTATTGATGTTACAGTGCAATTTTTGATCAGACCGGTGAAAAAGACTTTAATTTCAAACATTGATCAAACTGACTGGAACTACCTGTGCATTAAACGGTTTTAATGCACACCTTCCGGCCAATCAGAATCCAGTATTCCAACAGACCATTGCTGCGTCCCAATTCGCATACTATCCGTCCTAAATAGTATTCGAAAATAGAATTAGTATGTCCCAAATCGTAGTATGTTGAAAAGAGTATTCCAAAGATTCCTGGATGGTCTAGTACTTCAGGTACTCGCTCGTAGTGCAGAATGATGCACACTCTAAGGCCGTCATCACACTTGACTTCTTTTTTTGAAGCTGCTAGTGTCAGTTTAACATTATAATCCTATGGAGATAACCCTGTTTTCAAAAAAGTCCTGAGCGCTTTTTTAAACGCCAGCGTCTTTTTCTGCAGCTCAGAGCGTCTTTTGAGGTTGAGAAAAGTTTGACTTTTTCACAGCTAACCAATGACCTGTCATTTCCATAACAACATGCAAGGAACGTGATTGGTCGAGAAGGCTCAAGCTCGAAAAAATGGCGGCCGAAACGCCCGTTGGAGCATACTGTAGTTATGTATGAATGTAAGTTTAGTTCTCACTTTCAATAACTTTTCATTGCATTTCTAGCGATAAATTAAGAATTCTGTTACGCTGCCTATGAAGCCTGTCTTGCTAAGCTGCCTTTGTGCACAAATGCTATCGCCGAGAGACTTTTGTGACGCTCCACTGCATCAATAAAACTAAATAACTGATGCATCACTAAATTAATAAATATAACTATAGAGTTAACATCGCATTTAAGACAATTATTGCATAAATACTTCAATGAAAGAAGAGCTGTATTTTGATGTCTGTGACAGTTAATGGGCACAATGTTGTCTAGGCAGCCACGGCCACTTCCGTGTGCCGGTAAGTATATCCGAGTGCTTACATACAGTATTGTTTTCCTACACACTTAAATGTATATACTTTTAGTAGAAGGAGGCGACACATGGTATAAATCTATCACCCTCTCATTGGTCGACAGGGGTCTCGTCATATCAGCTCCTCAACTATGAAGATAAGTCTGATGTATCCCTCACCGGGCGTCTGAGCAACCATCTGAAACACGATGTGGGCGTCAACATAAGCGGTTCAGATTCGGTGGCGGTGAAAGCTTCGTTTGGAATCGTGACCAAACACGAGGTGGAGGTTCCCACATTACTGAGAGAGCTCAACTCAAGGTGAAGAACACACATGTTCCTTTGATTTCACGCGTGAGATCTCGTAGAGGTCTCAATGATTGCTCCTAGACATCAATGAGATTAAATGGAGAGAAAAGGGACGTTTTTGCATCTGTGCGTCTCATCTGTGATCTCCTGAGAGTCAGATATGTCATTCTCTGTTCTGTTCTTCAGGAAAGTTGATCTGGATCACTGTTTGATCCGTCAGTCCAGAGAAAGCGGTCGGATCGTGTTGTGTGTGGTCATGGAGAGCATCCGCACCACGCGTCAATGTTCTCTCACGGTTCACGCTGGAATGCGTGGAACCACCATGAGGGTAAACAGAACACACGCGTGACCTCTGACAGCTTTACATACGAGTTCTCTGATGATCTTGGTCTTGTCACGCAGTTTCAGATAGATGACGGTCGAAACCCTAAAGGTCGAGACAAAGCCATCGTTATTCCGGCTCACACCACTATAGCGTACAGCGTGTTTGAGCTTTACGTGCGTCTGGACGGGCGTCTCGGTGAGCCCCTCTCTCTCGTTCACTGTATGATACTCGTCTGTTTTCATTGATTTAACCAAAGTGCTTTGGATCAGATATATGTGTCGCGCCAGAGTCAGTGGGAGGGTTTGAGAAAGAACAGATCCGTGAACAGCTCGGAGGGAATCATCGGACGCTTTTCTGTGGGGAGACTCCGGAGATTCCTGTCAGGAATCATCTACGGGAATCCGTTCAGAGCAGGTGAGACGCGCCGGTTATTGTCGTCGTTTTGGGTGCGTTTCCAAAACGTGCACCAGATTGTGTTCAGAAGTTGTTGACGTGTCCCTCTGTGTTTGCCGTAGACGACAGAACGTTTGAGGAGCTCACGCACTCTGACATGTACATGGATGATGTGGTGACGGATTATTACGAGAAGGCCGCCAGCATGACCGACCTGTCCACGGCTTACCTGAGGGACGACAAGCACACGCGTGTGAATCTGCTGAATCATAACATCGCTAAGGGTCCGTGTGCTCTGTGTGGGATGGGTCAACAGAGACGTGAGACTGTGTACGGATGTCTGGAATGCTCCTCGGGCGGAAACAAATACGTCCGTCTGCACGCCGTGCCGTGTTTCGACCTCTGGCACAAAACTCTGAGGTGATGAACGGCTTGATAAGGAACATCTTGGTATTTTTATGCAGACACTTTTTTATAGGACTGCAAGATGTAAAAAGAACACTTTTACTTGTAGTTCCAGTTAAGCAAACACGTTGTCTGTTCATTCTTTTCTTCATGGCTCTGACAACATTTTTTCACGCCCAACTCACCAAAAAATGTGTCCTCAGGTTTTTTTTGTGAAGGAAATGATTGCTTTGAAATGTCTCACTTTGTTAAAGACGTCTTTTACCAAGGACAGGTCTGTCTTTTAGAAATGAATGTTAGACACAAGCTTTGTCATTGGTGCTAAACTGCATTACACGTTTATCCTCAAGTCAGTTTTTGGAAGGACTCGTGCACAGGACCGATAGCAGATATTGCAGCTGGTAAATTCTCCATCACACTGAATAATTAAAGGATTCTGAATACATGGCCGTGCGGGTCACATGATGACAGAGGAAGTGCATCATTAACAGTGTGAAACACACACCGTGTGTTCCTGTAGTTTGAGTTAGCATGCTAACAGTCTGAAGCGTGCCGGGTTACATCACCATGTGTGTGTACTCGACACCAGCGGCTCACAACACACTAATGGATGGAAACAAATTCACTGTACTTGAATGTATAGCATACGGGTCAAGAACACACAATAAATCATTCTTCACAAACTCATGACGTGTGCTGCTGTGCTCTGTCTGATCTACCATCAGTTTCTCTTTTTAAATGTGAATTTAGTTTTTAATAAAATCTCATGTTGGTGCTGAAACAGGTCTTGATTTTAAAAATGGGTTGAAGGGAAGGAGGTGAAAAACAGGGACTGGTGACTGACAGGGAAAGTTATTTAAGGAACAAAGATTATTTTTCTTGCACAGCATAATTATTTATAATAAAATAAGAAACATGGATTAATGTAAACATTTTGATTTAATCCCGCTTTAAACACAAACTTTCTCTATTAAGACAACATAAAAAGCATTTTAGGTTAAGGTTATGTTTATATGTATACAAACTGATTTTACGTGAAACAATTTAAAGTTAAATAATGTAGTAAATTCATAAGCTGTGAATTTAATGAAATATACTGTTTAATGAAAGTTAAAAAATTTGAAAGTAAATTTGTGTAACTTAAATATTTCAATTTGAATTCACCAAAAATAGTTGTATATTAAAATATAACTTGTAATTTAAATACTTACACATACCATTTTTAACACGTCCCACTGGAAAACACACTTAAATGATTTTAAAAGACTAATTTAAAGATGGGATAACACACGCAGTTTCTGCAAATCTCATATTAATCTTGAGTACCTATACAGTAGTATTGCATACTTGCATACTATCTTTGTAACAATGAAAATTGTAAAAAGCGCTATATAAATAAAGTTGATTTGACTTTGAAGAGTGTTTAGTTTGATCAAATTTATAAGAGACACAGCTGTACGATTATTTCCGGAAAAAGACGAGCTGCGGGAGGCCGGCAGTGGGACTGAACTACACCAAGAGCACACATCCAGACTTATTAAAACTTTCCGAAACAAGTTGGAGTGCATCAGCACAAAAATACTACGTCACACGTCCAACTCGTTTTTTAACAAGTTAACCATGTTAAGCATGAGAAGCCAGCACGCTTAACAGTGTAAAGAAGTCAGAATGCATGACATCCCGCCTTTAATATTTTTTTTGTGATGTTAACTAAGCCACTGAATTATTTTTCTCTAATGTATATACACATAGAGTCATTGCCAAAATGCATGTCTCACTTTGGAAATTTTTTATTACTCAGATATATTATTAAAGATGTATGAAAGACTTATGTCGAGTAGTTTGTATTTAAACTGCAGCTCTTTGAGAAGAATTTAAGGAGGTTTGACAAAAAAATAAAAAACACATGAGCAAAGCTTATGGAGTCAAAATTTAGGAGCATCAATTACTGCCTATGCAATTTTCTTTTTGTATATTAGAGCTTTATTTTAGTTTTGTGTTTTGACCATGTTGTACACCCACTATTCTGATAGTTTATTGATCTTGATGGGAATTTGAAAACAAATATTGTTCATTCATGCCCCTGGACATCACTTCTGGCCATTACTCTACATATACACATAACACACGTATGTACTATATTAAAGATACAACAGCGCCATCTACTGTAAGCGTTACCTTACTAAACTGCAGCATATTGACGTTCAGTAGGAAAAAAGAAAGAACGGATGATTCTTTTCACATCTTTATTACTTACAAAAATAATGACCAACATTCTGCATCAATGACAAAATCTGCACATTTGCAGCGGTCCTTATCATTTCTATATGAAAGCTCACATCCAACGCTCTGCTCATCCATAAACATTTCCACATCATATACAATCAAACAACATCAAAAAAGCCACACGGACACAAATAAATAATAGACCTTTCTCTTCTCTTCAAATGAGAAATAAAGCACTTTTTGATCCTGAATTACTGGATGAGAGGACTGAACTTCTGAACCGTCCGTTTGGCACAACATAACTGCTTCCCATTTCCAGTTCACTCAAAAAACAAGTCTCATACAGCAACAGCGATTATAAATATAGCATTTAGTACCCAAATAAAGACCAATGCAGTCTGATCCGTCCCTACACACAGGCAACTCTAAAACAAGCGTGGATATTAGCACTGAAGCCGTAATATTCATCATCAAGTTACTTCCACAGCTTTATAAATACACGAGCTGTTCTAAGATCAAGGCACTTGCGGCCAAATACATTTCAGATCCGCTGAATACTGTCGTCTTCAGTGCAGGTACCGTCAGCGGCATGCACATGAAACCATGCCTGTGTTCAAGTCCTAACATAAGTTAACACACCGCTTCATCTCATTCAAACAAAATAAATACCTTACGCCTTCCTTAATCAAATATGATGTAAAGAGAGACGTGTTAATGCTACAAAAACTCACATGGGTAACTCTGACAGATATCTTTATGGTAAATAATGTCCATCATGTGACGTTCATCCTGGTCATGAACGTCTCTAGCTACTTCTGTGAACTGGGACATGCTCACAGTAAAAACCTATAGGGGGCGATAAGACTACATTCTTGGAATGATGACAAAACCAACCTCACAAAAATACTCATAAGGGCTCCACATCCGCACACATTCACACCCCAGTCCAGCGCTCCGCTCGATGCCTCACATCTCTAGTGTTTGGATTCAGACAGCAGGTGCATAAACCAGCAATCCGCTGTCCTGTTTAAAGAACTGTGTGGAAGCTAAAACTGAAGCCGAATGTCTCTAGAGCAGGCGCTGGTGCTGTGCTTTGGTCATTTTGATTCAGTCAGTAGGACTGCAGCAGCTTCTGGTTGAGAATCTCCCAGATCATAGCTTTCCTGAAATACGCCATGTGATTCTAAAGAGAAACACAGAGGGAGACTCAATACATTACATCAGAATCTCTTCCTGTAAACACACATTTGTGAAGAAGCGGTACCTGTCTGAACGTGAGGCTGTGCCCTCGGGCGATGTAATCTGCATATTTGCATACGAACACCCCGCAGTCGCTTCCGTTCTTCTGCTGTGGGATTTCCTACCAAACATGATTTTCCAGACATCAGGTTTAATTGGGTTGTGCTTGAACAGCGTATCAAAAAATAAACGTCAACCATTAAACAAGTGCGTACGGAAGGTCGTAGGCTGCTCACTGTCCACTTGGAGATGTCCAGATCTTTGCCCTTCTTCACTTTATACTCTTCCTTCAAATAAAGTCTATAAACAGACAGAGTCATCAGTTCAATGAGATGTGAGAGTGCCGTGTAATAGTTCACCCAAAAATGACAAAAATTCTGTCATCATTTACTCACCCTCAGATTGTTCCTAATCTGTATAAATTCTGATGAACACAAAGGAAGATATTTGGAAGAATGTCACCAACCGAGCAGATCTCATCCCCCATTAACTCCCATAGTATTTATTTTCCCTACTACGGCAGTAAATGAGGGAGGAGATCTGTTTAACATTCTTCCAAATATCTTCCTTTGTGTTCAGCAGAACAAAGACATTTATACAGATTTGGAACAACCTGAGCGCGAGTAAATGACAGAGTTTTCATTCTTGGGGAAGCATTTTTGTTTTGTTGTTTGTTAGATTTTCAACTGTTCAAAGAATCGGGCATTGAATGACCTTAATTGAAATACTGGCAAGTGTTTTAAATCTGTTAACAAACTAAACAACTCAGAAAGAGACATGGAAACAAAACATGGAAAGGCATGCATCACTACAAATCTAACACTTTCAATCTCATCGTTATTTGTAAAGTGTTTGTAATAGAATATTGATCAGAATATTCTGCACAGGCAGTATCATCCAGAACAATCTCACTTACAGGATCATTCTGCAGATGTCATCGTGTCTTTGGCCCATGGAGTCGTACGATCGCACAGACTTTGATTTAAAGTCAACAACCTAAAACAAACAATTTAAAATATTTTGATCATCATGATTGTTAAAGCTTCACACATTCCACATTCTGATTCAAGCGCCACAAAATTGAACAAAAGATATCTTCACGGACCAAATATGAACACGGCCATTAGTATGTTATAAAACTAGACGCAGAATACTCACAGCAAGAGCCCAGTGGACACCCAGGTGAAGGGGGATCAGAATGATGTCATACATGAAGAGATCTACAGCTTTAGTCCAGCGCCGTACTGCTGCGTGTCCACCACCGTGTAACTTGGGAAAGAGGAATGTGCTGAAGGAATAAACCGACCTGCCCGCTCCGTCCTGTTCACTGCGTGACATCACCAGATTCATGTAGAAGTTGATCACCTGTGAATGAAGATTACAAATAAGCTCTCGGTTTGTGAGAAGAGAAGATTAAACATCTGAACCACATGCAGACATGAAATCTATTACGTTACCTCATCATTGAGCCAGCTGCCCTCCTGTAGGGTTGCCAGATCCCTCTGTGTGATGCGCAGTTTAAAAGCACTACACACAACCAGGTTTGGATCAGACTGAGCGAGAGCGGCGCTCACCTCCTGCTGCATCTCCTGTTACATCACACGCACACACAACCAATGTGTGAAACCATGAATACTTGTCAAGTAAGTTCCTAATTAGAGGTAGATTTTTTAAACAAATTTAAGGCTGGTATGAGAAAAGGAACAGCAGAGAGATGTATTCCTAAGTAAAACAAGACAAACCTTGCTGAGTCTTGGAAACTCTTCAGCGGCATGTCTCAGTTTATCAGTAAGAGCGTCAGGTCTGGACAGTGAGAAAGATCCTGCAGCTACGTCTTTCTCCTTCAGATTTAATCTGGCTTCAACCTCGGCAGACAAATCCACATCTACAGGCTGAAGAGGCGTACATCATTACAGAACAGACCACTTTATTCATTTAAAATATATATCAAAGTGATCGAAATATATCAACAAACAAAACTAAACAACCTTGAAATTAAATTTTTGAATAATAATTTGTGGACAACTTACAATGTTTCTTGAAGTTTGACCATCCAAACCTCCTTCCTTTACATCACTTCCTGATATGCTCCGACTAATATCTATTGTTCTTTATCAGAGACGGATAAACGTGTAAATGAATGCAGACGGGCTGATATAAATGGCAAAAACAGACAAGAATTGAGAGCAGTGTTACCTGTCTTTACTATGTGTCTGTGATGTTGGATCCCTCCAGACAGTCATGTTAGGAATGACTAAATTCAAACAGAAAAAGAATGTAAATGTTATAAGGTCAACATTTCTAACACACAGACCATGAGGGATATCACACATGATCTCACCTCTCACTGGAGCAGGTCTGCTTATGTCAGTGTTACGACGAAAGGAAGAGGACTTCTGTCCGTCAAGAGGGAAAGTTGAGCTAAAGAAATGAGAAATTGTAATTAAAGTCCTCTGTGATAGAATTGTCAGAAATACCAGATTTGAACATACACTGGAGGCTTAAATCGTCCAAACGGCAAGGGTTTACTCTTGGAGTATTTCTCCGAGGCCATTTCCACAAGCATCCTGTAATGCTCTCGGTCGCTCTCTCTCAACGCCTGAGTCAACACAACCACAGAGATATCATCATCACTTCCACAAAACTCTCCGTTTATACCAAGCAAACAAAAGACCTCATGAGGAAAGCTGTCGTACCTCCTCGACGGTCAGGCAGGGTCTGTGTGTGCGGCCGGCGGGCTCCATGTCACAGGGTTTAGTGTTGAGCTCGTGTGTGGTGCAGGACGGCATCAGCTTCAGAGATCTGCGCTGAGGAATCTCTCTGCCTCGGTCCTGACTTCCTTTATACAACATTCCTCCGCTGATCATGGGAGATAAGCGCACGGGTTGTACATCATATCTGCTCTTTGCTTTTAATCATAACATATATTTCAGATTGAAAGCCAACATTTTCTAAATTCACGGAATCAGCATGACTTACTCGGGTTTCCTTAAGGCCTGTGGGTTGTGGTGAACGCCGAGAGATGTTCTCTCTTTATTTTTAAGCCCCATTTCCACGTGTTTATCTGAGAAGAAACATCATTACAGATAAGTCACATGTCTCATTTGAAGCTAAATCTGAACTGGCCTTTAGGTGTATTTGATGCTGCTCGCATGTGACATAAATGTGTTTACACAGCATAGAAAATTGCATTTATAAATGTCATGAGGTGATCGTATCAAATATATAAAAATAAATGATCATGGATGCTTTGATTCTGGATAAACAGGGAGGTGATACTTTGGATTTTATGCTTCACTTAGGCTTGGTTGTGCAAAGACGTTTGAACATGTGTTAAATGGCTTACAATGAACACCGAGAACCACAGGAAACAAACAAACAATCTTACTCACCCATCCTGCTGTTTTCCATCCATGTGCTCAAGCTGTTGCTGTGTATGTCATCAATACCCATAAACTCAACCCTGTTGACCTGCGCCCCCGGGAAGACAACATGCAAAGCCCATAAACCAAAGCTGATGTAAACAATGAAGCGTGTGTTACAGAAACACCTGTGGATTACGCAAGCACACCTGCGTGAAGGATCTCTGCTTTGCATGTTCGCCATTTCTGTGGCGTCTCGAACGACAACCCTGCGATGCCAGCGAAGGTCTTCTTGACAACCCTGATGATCACATCTGTGACGACAATGATACAAACACAAATTAAAAACATATCTGATCTGCTGGTCTCGCTAGATTTCCGCGAACACAGAGAACAGATGTTTAGATGACTAAATATTCACCATGTCTAGCTCTTTTGATCTCTGGATGTTCTGCCACACCATCAGCGGAGTACACACTGCAACACACAATCAAACACAAATCACAATTCAGTCAACAGAAAATGTCATGCATCCAAAAAATACAATACAATAAAACAGCACTGAGAAGAAATGAGTGTGATTCAATATTAAAGGGATACTTTACCCAAAAATGAAAATTCTGTCATCATTCAGACATTCACTAATCACCTTAGAGTTGTTCCAAATCTGTATACATTTCTTTATTCTGATGATGACCACGGAGAAAGATATTTGGAAGAATGCTTGTTAACAGATAGATTTTGCCCCCCATTGACTCCCAAATTAGGAATAAATACATATTGAAGAATGTAGGACAGCAAACAGTTCTCGGGCACTTTTAACTACCATCGTATTTTTTCGACTATGGGAGTCAATGGGGGGCAAAATCTGTCTATTAACAAGCATTCTTCCAACTATCTTTCTATACAGATTTGTAACAACTCGAAGGTGAATAAATGATAACAGAATTTTCATTTATGGGTGAAGTATCACTTTCACTTTTTATACCTAAAAAACCTTTTGGTTATTCTAAAATTTTGCTTATTCATGGCTTTCTGAAAGCAAATGTATATGTGTGTGTTTTAGATAAACATTTGAAGATATACTGTACAATCACCATGACAATCTTATAAGACAACTAACCATATTTTTTACTTGTAGTAAAAGTATAGTAAATGATTTTTGACAGATTGGTTACAAATTTTATACTTTACCACACATGGTTACTATAGTGAGACCTTAATACATTTGTGGTTGCCATGGTTATACCACTAATAACATTTTAAATCTCTGCTTACTGAAGGAAAACCAGTTACCATAGAAAATGTCTATTTATAAATACAATAGAATAAAGTCTATTTAGTGTGCAAACAAAGCTGTAAATAAGCAAACCAGTCTGATAACAGTAAACAGTATATTAATAAACTGTTTACATTCGACTGTATATTGTTTATTCAAAGAGAAATGTCGTGACGGTAGAATGACAGTAAACAGTGTATCGATTAACTGTTTACAGCCATTTAAAGTCAAATGTAAACACGCTGTGGAACTGCAAACAAAAACGTTTTACACCCAACCGACACCAGTCAAAATAAACTCTTAAAAACAAAACAGAAACCATCTCTAATCTAAATAGCGATAGTTCACCTTTGATAGTTGCGTTTGGCGGGCCTGCTGCTCTCTGTGCCCGCGGCGCGCGCTTTACCGTTCCCGTGCTCGCTAGGCCAGGCTGCGGATTTCCCACCAGAAAAGGGCACGAAGAGCGACGATAATCCGTCAACTATCCACTCATACATCACAAACCACCGCGACGAATAAGACTCGGTGTCGTTTGATAGTGCCAGGTCTACCGAAACTTCTGTGACCGAGAAACGGATGGGCTTGTGGGTTCAATATCCTTCCGTTGCGAACCGTGCGTAACTGCGTCATTGATTTGTCAACTGCGACACGGCTGACGATAGACTAGCCCGCCCACTCTGCAGCGGTCCAGTCACACCGAGTTGAGCGCTAAACCGTGTTCATAGAATGACACCGAAACTATGTTTTGTTAAAATAATTACACAGTTTAATTAAAATTGTTGGATATTTCTGTCTGTTGCATTTAAAGAAAGTAGAGTGACAATCTATACCGCTAAGAACTAGTGAGCGAATCTAACCAATCAGAATCGAATATGAACATCACGTGTCTTAAAGTAGGCGTGTGGGTGTGCTTACGGTTTTTAAAAGTTCTACCTTCGCCAAGCCTTGTACAGCAGATAAATGATATGATGTAATATATTTCACTTAGTTGATAACAAATTAATAATCTAACACAATCTAAACACAGTAAAACCATAATGACCATACAAAAGTGTGCATCAATATTACAGCAAATTAAATAATCTAATTAATAAATATAATGTGGAGCTGGACATTGAAGATGAAGAGGGATTTGTCTGCATTCTTTCTTTTAGGCTAGAACAAAAGAGAAACGAGAGGAAATCAGATGTTAGTAAGACATATATATGTTAAATGTAAAGAGACAATAATGTACCTTATATGTTTACTATGTGTTTTTCAGAGGCCAAGAGAAGCTCTTGACTTCACATCATCAGTTGTCATTCTATAAAGATAATTCAAAACATGAGTATGTACCATAGACTCACAAGAACTTGGCGATGCTTCAAACCACTACAAATTAGAATAAATAAAAAATCTATTTGACAGCAAATGTATTAATGTACTGTTTAAATGATGTAATTTTTTTCTTGTAAACATTCGACAATAGCTGCAGGAAACGTTCCCTGTTTAAATGTTGTGTTGTATTTTAGTAATATTGTTAACTCTTACGTGTTTAACGGGGGCAGAGTGACTGGACCAATCACAGGCTGCACTGATGTCTCATAAGTCCCGCCTTGTCCTACTGGCATAGGAGGCCAAACCGAGTACCCAATTGGAGGAAGAGGTGGTCCGTGAGAACCGTAGTGATGATGGTGATGAACAGCGCCTCCACTCACTTTTAAGTCGTGTTGCTAGACAACATCAATATCATTGTAACTTACATCTTATACAGTAAACATCCCATACACAACACCCCTGCATGATTACCTGTCCTGATAAGGCTGGAGGTGTGACCTGGCTGGCACCGCCTCCTATTGGAAGGGCCTTCAGCATCATATTGTGCATGATGATCTGGTGCATTTGTGCGTTCTGCATGAGCATTAACTCCACCATGTCTGTTTTCATTACAACAATAAAGATCTCTTTGTTAAGGCCAATGACATTTACGGTTGTTGCCTTCTTTGTGCATTTAATATCTACCTTCTTTTATACTGCCTGATCTGTAAGGGAAGGTCTGTGGGGGCGGGATTTGTGCTATGAGAGGCTGTTGCTGTGGTAACTGCTGGATAATGGTGGCGGGCTGCTGTGGAACCTTAAGGATGGATAAATCACATTTAACACAGCAGTGCGCAACAAACGTTGCTCATATGTAGTTTTAGAACAGAAAGCACAGATATTGTGTGTGTTGAGGTCAGTGTGGTTCAAGTTAACAGAACTATGGAGAAACAGCTGGGAGTTGAGTGTTCATACAGTGTGTTGAATGCTTCGGGGGGGTTGAGGGGCAGGTGGAGGTTGTGGAATCTGATGGATATGAATGGGAGGCACAGGTTGGGGTGGCCAATGCTGAAGTTCATATTGACCCGGCCTGCGAGCTCCATCCCATGTGTGTGGCCTTCCGAGATCTTCCATCATATGTTGCTCCTGTTAGAGTTTCATAAAGCAAGTTTAAGTCTTACTTTCTTTGGGAAAAATTGCTTCTATTCTAGAAACTCTGCTTTTATTATGACATAGTAGTTTTGTTCACTATTGTGTTGTTTTCAAATAAACTACAGTATACATGTTAACTAAACTCTACTTTTAAAGAGAATGTTTTGTGTAGATAACAAGATGATTTTGGTGTTGGAATGATCAATACCCTCAGTCTCTGGAGTAAGTTCCTCTTGCGCCTCAGAGCGCTGTGTAATGCGTGTGTCTGTCCATCATAACTCCCTGTGAATAAATAAACAATCACTCATTTATGATGCGTTCTGTGTGTCAAACATGTTGTTTTCAGCACATGCTGATAAGAGACACCACATTAAATGCACTGTAAGTTGCTTTGGATAAGTCTGTTATGTGTGTAGCCAAGTTTTCTTTAGGCTTTGCACTGAATCAACTGAGATTATTAGAATAAAACACATCTTCTGTCTAAACACCTGCTCATTCATGCCAGCATTAAAACATCATCAATGCTTTTCTCAAACACCTATATCTTTACACCATGATTAGACAATGAAAGTCAGAAACACATAGACTGTAAAACTATAGTGGCGTGTTAAATAACTGAAATGAGTAACTTTCATACTTGTGGAGTATGCTGAACCCTCTCGTTCACTGTTGTCTTGTCTCTCATTTTCCAGTCTCTAAAAGGGAATAAACATATTACAGAAATGTGTAACTTTATGGTCTTGTTTTGGCATAATGGATGATTATTGATTACAATTTTTAGGTTAAGTCAACTCACCTTTTCCAGCATTTTCAGTCTCAGTCTTGTCATGTGGTCAACCATTGGATCTGCCATTTTACTAGCCCCTTGTTGCCTGGTCAGTTTTTGTATCCGCTGATTTAGTTCGTTGCTTCTTGTTTAAAAGTTATTCTAGAAACATTCTTTCAGTCATTTGTATGTCGGCTCTTTGTATCGTATTATCTAATGATTCCTGCTTGTTTATGTTTGCTGACTGAAAGTGTCTTCGTTGTCAAAAACATATCTGCGTTCCTTTGCCCAACCCACGAGTTGCTAAGTTACACGTCCAGATCGAGGCTGTTTTGTTTATTTGTAATAACATTGTGGATCCTTCCTCAGTGCACTTAAAGACAAAAATAGACCCTTGGTGCATATTACACTGTGCATTTTTTTAATGTTATATATGTTTTATAAATAATACTTGTAATAATACTTGTAATACATTTTTATTACATTAAAGAAAAATCATGCTGACAGATTGTTACACAATGGTATGTACACTTTTGTTTGGTTCAATAACATTCCTTTCAATTATTATATTAGAGCAAAATAATGCGGACATTACATACAATACAAATATTATTATTTGTATAAATTAAATTAAATTAAAATGAAATAAATATATTTTATTTATTTAATCGAACAATCTCAATTTTTCTCAAAACATCAACAGTTGGAGCTTTTTATTGAATCAACAAATCACCCGGGCTTTTACCCGCGTCTCTCATCTGTCAATCATCCTATCGAGACTGCCACAACAAATGCACAACCTGCAGAGAAGGGCAGTTCTTTCGCTCTGTACTATAATAGGTTGCTGCAGATGTCAATCAAGGGGTCATTGCTAGAAACGTTTTGTAATTGGTCAGTCACTTCAATTGCGTTTAAAGGAGGGAGTTTTCAAAGCAGGCGCGTGTCTGCAGTTCTAAATATCATTGGCTGAAAGGTTCACATACTTTGTTCTGATAGGTTCTTACACACTGTCAATCCGATAAGGGCGGGCACAAACAGACTTCGCGGCCATGTTGAAAGTTACACTGACAGTTACTCCTCAAGAAATCTCTGAAGTCACAAAACATTGCGAGTAAATCGTTTGTGGAGTTTGAATAGAAACGTATTTTCATTCTGCGTGGCGCCCACTCGAAAGTTTTCCTCATTCCCATGAGATTCCTCGATCCAGGAGATGGAGCAGGATGAAAGGCAGAAGAAATTAGCGGCCGGACGAGCAAAGGTGGGCGCTAATGTTAGCACTGTTAACGTCTTTGCACAGGCTAGTAGAGAATTTCAACGGACTTTACTTTAGTATTTACTTTAGATCTTTAATTGTGTCAGACGCTGGTTTAATGTGGTGCTTTTTCTGGCTTTCGTGGCGTAACCCACTGCTGTATCAGAAGTTATCACAGTCGCTTCTATTGTTCTTAACGCAAATCTTAATATAAACTTCTCTGAATGCCTCATTTTTTAATTCAAGGGAGCTAAAATGCTTCCATTAAGCCATTATGTATTTTTAGGTGTTTCACAGTATAAAACTAGTTTTAGAAGGTATGCTAGTCGTTGTTATTTGAGAAAACAAAGTTATTTCGGGTTTATTTGCAGTGGGTCTGATCTTCTCAGTTGCTCCGTGAACGTCTTGTAAAGATCGCTGTAAAGAAGAGGTCACTTTAGATCTCAATTTAAACATGTTTTGATCGCGAGCGCATCTCTGAGGTTATATTTAGCTCGTGAAAACTTCTGGAACTTAATTTTATGCACGTAGAAATGTACATTCATTATTTAACGTTTTCTATTCGCTGAATGGCATTCTTGAGCTGGAAGTGACGTGAATGGCCTCACCATTAACAATGTCCACTCTTTTCAAACTAAATATAAAAATACACCTTTTGTGTATTTTAGGAAAGGAGAGATTCAGATGTTTCCTTGAAGTGTTCTGTGGTCACTGTTTGAAAATACAATTCTGTGGATTTGTTTGCTTTTGGTTTTAGTCTCAGAAATTGATATTCATGTTTATACATTATCAGGTCATTGACTCAAAGCTTAAAAAATGACTGGTTACCATGTTCGTGCATCCCTAAAACCTTTCATTTGGTTTAACCTGACGTTGAAGACCTCATTGTTCAGCTCTGATGGCAGTTAGTTGCCATGGCTTTAGTAAGCTGTGCAGCCATTGATAGGTCTGCAAATCACTTTGGTTACACTTGACAAGAGTTTGAGTCCTTGCTCATGGTCCTTCCCCGATCCCAGCCCCTCTTCCCTGATCCCAGCCCCCCCTCTTCCCGATCCCAGCCCCTTTCCCCCAGCCCTCTTCCCGATCCCAGCCCCTCTTCCCCGATCCCAGCCCCTCTTCCCCGATCCCAGCCCCTCTTCCCCGATCCCAGCCCCTCTTCCCTGATCCCAGCCCCTCTCACTTTGCTTCCTGACCTCTCTCTCCTCTCTTTATCCAAAAATAAATATTAAAAACAACTTTATTGTAAAGTGTTAACCACTTTTTTTTGTCAAATATAATGCAGTTTTGCAAATTGTGTGTTGTTATGAAGTCTGTGGCCTCGTGTTCCAGTATCTGATGGGATTTGACACTCGTTTAACTGAGCACACAGTAATTTAACTTGTGTGTATAAAAACAGGACAAATGTAATCCAGCAGAATTGTCTTTTTATGTTAACGTATGGCTTAAAGGATGAAGTTCAGAGAGAGTCAAGGCAGCTTCAGTTGGTTCTTCACTCATATGTGTATGGTTATATGAGAGGGGTTTTTGCTCCTCCTCTTGTTCCTCATGGAGCATCACTTGTCCTTACAGTCTTCATTCTCTTCTCTTTTGGTTTTAGTTCTGCTCACGAGTCACATGGTGTGTTTTGTTTGGTTGGTGGATTGTTGTCACATGACTGATTCTGAAGCGGTCTCATTTAACAGCTGTTGGGTTGATGCACCGTTGTCATATTTTGTCGAGCAGGGTGCATTTGAGATTGCTTTAATCTAGACTAAGCTTCTTAAGTCAGCGGAGAATCAGATACAAAATTAAATTGTGTCCGCTGTCACCATATGTGTGTGTCCCATCATGCTTCAGGATCAGGTTCTCCACAGAAAAAAGAAGATATGATTTGTAGAATATGAAGAACCATTGAGACGTGTGCTTTTTTGTTCTGAGAGAGATATCATCTGTTTAGAGATCATCTTTTTTTAACCTGGTTTTCTCATGTTATGGACTAAACATCTACAATGGGCATATTGCTTGGAATATTTTTTTTTGATGATGATTCTCTTCAGGGGATCTGTTTGATGTGAAAACGCAACATGATGCTGATGCTATGTTCTTGCTATCTCTTCCTGATGTATGTTTCCCTTTACCTGTCCCTCAACCTGTGGCGCAGCTTGCTCACTTTAGACAGCGGCGGGCGAAAAGCGAGAGTTCGGGGACGCAGAAAAAGACGCCGAAGAGGAAGGGCAAGACTGTCCAGACTAATGACCTGTCAACGGAAGAGCGCCACCTAGAGGAGCCAGACACAGACCTTAATCATGGAGATATCGACAAGGGACACTTAGAGGTTTGTCCTTTTAATATAGAAAATGCTTTCTTAAATTCATAATGTTTCCTTATTTTCTGGCTCCAAGGGGAACAAAACAAAACGTTTAGGATAAAGTGAAGGCGGAAAGTTTATATTGATGCAGCAATTACAGTAAATAAATATTAATATAGATATTTGAGACGAGAGAAAAGGAAATGGTAAAATAAAGAAAACATGATCTTTCAATAAGCTGTAAACACAGTGTGTCGTTTTTGTGAACCGTATTTGTTCTCCATCCTCATGTGAAAATAAATGGGTCAGCTGGCATAACATTTCTGGAGGCTGTGTAGTCATGGTAACACAAACTGAATAATATTCATCTTTGTCTGAATCTTTAGTCATCACTGAGAGCTGATGATGCCGACAGCAGTATTCCAGAGATCCATCAGTTCTGCAACGAGACCAATGAAACTGATGGACAGGACCGCTGCTCCTCCGCTGGGTCCGATCAGACGGAGGGCAAACTCGCTGAAATGATTGTAGTTGCACAAAGTGGCAAAGAACAACTGAAGGTAAAGCTTTAGCTCATGATGAACACAACACTTTTCTCTGTGTGGTGTGTCAGGACTGTGGCTTTTTGTTCTCTAGATTTAAAGGGATACTTCAGCAAAAAATCAGATTGTTCCAATCATGTATAAACGTCTTTGTTCTGCTGAACACACAGGAAGATATCTGGATGATTGTCAAATCTCACCCCCCATTCACTCCCATAGTATTTATTTTCCCTACTATGGCAGTGGTGGGTGAGAAGTGTGTTCAGCAAAACAAAGAAATGTATACAGGTTTGGAACAATCTATGGGTGAGTAAATGACGACAGATTCTCATTTTTGGGTGAAATATCCCTTTGACACACATTTCGGGCCATCTATGAATTAAGCAGTTGAACCAGAACATGCACCAAAAAAAAGATGCTAAACTGTTCTGACAACAGGATGAAACCCTGTATAATATCTGAAAATATAGCAATAAAACTTTCTACACATCCAGGAAGGAGGATTTCAGTGTTTGCACTAAAATAGAGCAAATGAAACGGTCTCTCTAAACTGGGTTACATCTGTCCATTTGAACGGATTAATTTGTTGTGCTGGTCACACAGATCTAGAAACCTGGGGCAGAATTCTGCTTTCTGGGGTCTCATTTGTAGAGCATGCACAAATTTGATCGTAAAGTGTGCGTACGCAAAAATCCACGGCAACGTTCATATTTATAAATACGGTCTGAACAGACGTACACTCTTTTGCTTGTCCGGGTGTTTTCTGAGCATTTTCTGTGCGTGTGTTCTATCAATGAATCACACGTAGGCACTTTGAGAAATGACCGTGAATCAAATTTAGGACGGTTTCTATGCAACATTTTGTAAACGAAGCCCCTGGAGTGTAGTCTTTATCATGATTGCTTTGCTAAAATGCATTTTGATGCTGTGGGGATGAAAGAAGCACTAAATGGATTTAATGAATGTATCTGCATTCCATACAATCATGAGGAATATCATTTCACCGTCCTAGCTGATGTTAACTTAAGGTATATAGATGTATAGAAAATCAACATACTTTAAATACTTCGAATACCTAAAACTTTTATAAGTTTTAAAAGTTTTACATGAATGCAGATACTGTCAAGACTGCTTGCTTTTCTCAAAAAGAATGTTTTCAGTTTTTGATTATTGACAGTAAATAATTGAAATTGACTTTACAAATTTGAAGCATTATTAAGCTTTAATAAGTTATTACATGACATTTTTCTTCATTATCATGTAGCCCTACATCACTCAATAAAAGTAATGCCAGGTGTTTGAATAGAATAAAAAATATCATGGTCTTGAAAAAGATATTTGATCAGGTTGGCTGTCAGAGGATCTTAATTGAAATGTGAGAGGTGAATTTTACGTTATGTTCTTCACACAGCAGTTGCAGGCTGCGGTGGAGAAGCGGAATGAGATCATCTCACAGCTGAGTAAGAACCTGCAGGTGGCGCTGCAGAGCAGAGAGCAGGTGCAGCTGGAGGCGCAGGAGCTCACCGGTCAGATTCAAGCGCTACAACAACAGCTGCAGCAGGTGATAGTCGTGTTTTACAGGATACATCAGTGTACTGTAGGTACAAGAGAAATGCTTGAATATTGTTACTATTTTGGGAAAATGTAAGTTTCTTTTTTTACATTTCGTGTAAAATATCATGATAATGGCATGTTCTGAACCCAGTATGGTGCAAATCGTAAGGTGATTAATTTAAAAAAGTTTCTAGGACCCCCATGTGCTCAAGTAAAATGTGACCATGTGTGGATTCTTATACAGACTAAAGAATACCTGCGTAGTAAAAGTCAAGGATCTGTGGATCTGACACAAGCTGCTCATCTGCATCTACAGCTGGAGGTGTCACAACAGGTCAGACTAAGAGAGTTTTCAGACTGCACACGATTGTGAGACGTGATGACACGCTGGAATAAAAACAATAGATCCCCATGAACCCTTTCACAGAGCGCCCTGATGGTTTAGATGGATAACACTGATGTTTCTTCTGATTTGTAGATGACGATGGAGCAACAGGGTCTCCTGACCCAAAAGGAGGCTGAGATTACAGACCTACAGCACAAGCTTGGTGTGATGGAGAGATCTCTGTTTCAGCTTCAACACGCCTTTACACACAGAGATGCCGAAGTAACCCATGACCAACACACTAGTTGGTTCCCAGAGAACAGTTTTGACTCAAACTCTGATGCTTTGCTGAGACGGTTAAGAGCCGAGCTGGAGGACGAGCATGCGAACACCCGACGAGCACAAGAACAAGCAGATGCGTTTCAGAAGCGGATACACGGCATGGAGAATGAGAAGATGGAGTTGGAAGCGAATCTGGCTGAGGTTCAGGTACAACTCAAGATTGCTGAAACGCAAGCCCGTGAAGCCCAGCAGTATAAAACTGAGAAAGACGAACTGAACCAGGAAATGACCAAACTGAACCATCTTGTCACGGAACTTCAAAATCGCCTTCAAGCTGAAGAGGAGTCGGAACGCAACTTGTGCTCCAAATACGAAGCCGATATCTCAAATTACGATCTCAGGCTTCGGGCTCTGGAGGAGGAAAGGGAGTTAAATGTCGCTCAGCTTACTGAAAAACACGAGACGGACATCAAGCGTCTACAAGAGGAGCACGCTGAAGAAATCCGACACGTTCAAGAGCTTCTGGATCAGGCACGACAGCGACATGCCGTTATTGTGGAAACAAACTGGAATGAAGTCTCTGAAAAGCACTCCATTGAAGAGGTGGCCGTCAGGAAAGATTACAGTTTCGACATTTCTGTGAGTGGTTTTCACGACGTGCTCATGGAGCGTTACCTGACCTCTGAAGAGCCTCAAGACAGCTCACTGATTGAAGTAAGTCTGCTAGAAAACTCTGAGACTTCCGCTTTGAGCTTGACAGTGAGGTCATACTTAACACATCAGATCATCCTGATGATGTCACATGCAGCGGTGACACGTCAGAGCCGATGCTGTTTGAAGACTCTCCCCAACTCGGCGAGATGTCCTTCACCGATGCCCTGTGGCAGAACTCAACCTCGGCTGCGGAAGAGCTGAACGACAGCGCCGCTTCTGTAGACCTGGCTAAAGAACTCCTGATTCATCAGTGCAGAGACCTCTCTGAACAACTAGAAGAGCGCGAACGACAGCTTGAGGTCCTTCAAGAGGAGGTTAAACATTCTGCAGAGGAGGTGGAGGAGGCACGGGAGCGCTGGAGCAAAGCGTCGGAGGAGCTCGAGGAGGCCAAATGGGAGCTGGAGATGGAACGGGAGAAACGGATCCATGGTGAGGAGATCCTCTGCCAGAAAGAGCACGAGGAGGACAACCTGAAGAACATGCTGAGCCACCTGCGTATCCAACAGGACAAAATCATGACGGACGACACGGAATCTGATGATGAGAACTGGTGTCATTTATCTGTGGAGGAGCTGCTCGAGGAGCTAAAGGAGGAGAAGCGCCGGCTGATCGGACGGCTCAAACATCAGGAGGAGTTTGTGAAGAATGAGCAGAAAGCAGCCGGTGACTCTGTGAGTAATGACGTTAATGTTCAGCCGTCGTCTCTGCAAGCTCAGAGAGATGAGTTGATGTCTCAGCTGGAGCAACAGAAAGAAAAACATCAGACCACGTCCGTGCTGCTCGGTCAGAAGACCCTGTTGTTGGATCAGGCCAACGAGGAGCTTCAGCGGCTTAAAACTCAAGTAGAGGAGAAGGTTGGGACACTGCAGGACTTTGAGAAAGACAAGACGGATCTTGAGTCTAAACTCACGTGCCTTAAAGAGAACCTCTTGAATGTGGAGGAGGAGAAAGCTGCTCTGGAGAGACGTCTCCAAACTTTGGATAAGCAAACAAAGAGCATGGAGAAGACTCTGGAGTCAGAACTGAAGGACTTTGAGGTTTGAATCTTGCTTTATTACACAACTGTCAGATGGTAGTAATGTAGCAAGTGTAAATATTGGAATAGAAAAATCTGAATGTTATTTCTAAAGAAAGAAATGGCCTTGTGTGTAGACTGGCTGTCTTGAAAATGTGATTGGAGGTGTTTGGTTGATCATTATTAGTCTTCATCTGTTTCTCTTCAGCATCATCTTGAGGTTAAGGATGCTGAGCTGAAGGGTATTAAAGAAGCACGAGAGAAAGCAGAAGAGGAGTACATGGAAAAGGAGCGTGTTTTACAGGAAGACATCGCCACAGTCAATCAGAACCAAGAGGAAAGACAGAAACAACACGAGGAAGAGCTGAAGAGTCTGGAGGAGAAACACCGCACAGAGGTGAGAAACAAAGAACTATTGGAGAGAATTACACAATATAACACAATATTGCACAATTACGTCAAGTTGTTTTTTCTGACCTCTAGATGGAAGAGTTGAATTCACACTCTCAAAGGGAGCTCTCTGAGCTGCGTGCTCACCTCGAGGAAGAGCAGAAGAAACAGACCAGCGTGATCAAACAGGTTCAACGAGCCGTCCTTCGAAGCAGCTCTTGTTTATCTGGAGGTCTGTACACCAGCTGCATTTATGTCTGTTTGTCTGCTGTATCAGGTGCATGAGAGAGAACGTGAGCGGGAGTTGAGCGAGCTGACAGATCAGCAGCGTGAGGAAATGGAGAAACTCCGAGATGAACTCTTCAGAGAGCTGCGGGATGAGCTGGAGGCCGCACACCAGGCCGAGCTGCTCCAAACACAAGTATGTACTCGTTCTCGTCCTTCTCATCACTTGTGGTGAGAATGGAAAGATGTCAACTCTGATGGCATTTCAATGAAATGAAGTAAATGTTGTTATTTCTCATGTGTAATCAGAGTCAGCACAACCTGGAGCTTGAAGCGTCACGTCTGAGTTTGACGAACATGCACGCGGCTCAGCTGGAACACGTTCAGGATAACATGCGGAAGGAGAAGGAGGCGGCTCTCAGCGAGCTGCAGGCCATGCTGCGGGAGAAATGGGCTCAAGAGAGCGCCATGCTGCAGACACGACAGCAGTTTGAGCTGGAGAGACTCCGTGAACAGAGTCGAGAGCTGGAGGAACGGACCCACGACTGCATCAGCAAGACATCGGTGAGGACAACGTTTATTAAGACTCACACACTATAAGATTTCTTATTTTTGTTCTCTTCATCTAGACGTTTTTAGGGGTGTATGTGTGTAATGTTTGTCACTGTATAGATGATCTGAATCAGGAGTGGGAGAGCAGACTTCTGGAAGAGAGGAACTTGGTGGAACAGTTACAAGCCAGTAAACTGCAGGTAAACGTTCTCTTGAACCCCAAAACAAAAACATTTTGTTCCCTAGTTTACTCCAACTCAAGTTTTCTTGTGTCTGAAGGATCGGTTGACAGATGCTGACAAGGTCAGAACAGAATTAAATGACGCTCTTGAGAAACTCAACGAGACTATGATGTCACTGACGGAGACGCAGAGACGATTAGAAGAACTGCAGTCGAGCAGAGAAGACGACGTCAAGAGTTCAGAGAAAGAACTCGAGCTAGCCCTGGCTGACAGAGATGCTGCTGCTTGTGAGTGTCAGCGTTTATGCTACGTGACTTGTAGTTTTGGTGTCCTGTAAATCAAACCTACAACCGTTACTGTGACTGTTATATAACCAAACATGTAAATGTCTGTTTAGGTGCGGTTGAGGAGCTGGTTGCGTGTCACAAAGTGGCGTTACAAGAGCAACAGGAGCGTGCCCGAGCCCTAGAACAAAGAGAGAAAGAGCTGAATCAAGAGGTACTTGACACCTCACACACAGTTAAAATGCTAATGTTTGACTGAGTTTGCACTGAGGTGAATTGTGTTCACAAGGTTGAGCGTCTTCGGTCAGAGAGAGATGGATTAAAGTCCTGTTCAGAGCAGGAGATCTCAAACCTCTGGTCACAGCTGGACTGCATGAGAACAAACAGACAAGAGCTCGGAGGTGAGTCACGTCCGTCCCTCATGAGGAGCGTTCTGTCAGAATTGTTCTGTTTGACCGGTGACTGTCTCTGTACAGAGCTGAAGGAGCAGTTGCTTGAGCGTTCGGCGCGGGTTGATGACATTGAGCGGCTGAAGCAGGAGTTCGCTCGGCAGCGGCAGGAGATTAAAGATCAGAATGAGACGGAGCTGGAGAACCTCCGCACCTACTTTGAGCAGAGACTCCGAGCCGCTGAAGAGAGTCATCGGGAGGACATCGCACTCCTGCAGCGCCGGCTGATAGAGGAAGCCCTGGAGGATTCTGTGCTCAAGACTGCTGATGCAAGGTTTGGATTTAGCCCACATATACTTTTATTACTTCTGTTGTGCTGTCTTAATAGAATAAAAGACATTACAGTCTTCTAAAGCACTCAAAGTTAGTACAGACCGCCGTGCCGGAGGAGAACTGGCTCTCCCAGTTGAGTCTGGTCTCTGAAGGTTTTTTCTCCTCTTACACACACAAACACGTACAGTGGAGTTCTGGTGCCATGCCACTGGGAGACTGCTTTATCAATAAACAATTGACAATTGACATTTTACAACTTACATGCGCGTTGATGTACCTTTAACTTTAACAAACATTTTCTTTCTCTACGTTTTAGATTTCTTCAGATTGTTCTGGTATATTGTAATTTTTAGGTTTCCAGTCCTGATAACAATATTGAAAATAATAGTATGCTTAAATTGAAATAAATGCTGTGTTAGATATAGAACATAATATTATTTAGTTAAGTTTCATCAGTACATTGCATCAGTGATGTATAGAGTACCTAAAAGCAATACTTGAGTAAAAGTACAAATATCTTGCCAGAAAATGACTTGGGTAGATTTAATATAAAAAGTACTTTTGATACTTGAAATACTTTGGTAGAAGTGAAAGTACTTAAGTAAGTTGAAGCAAACGTGTTTATATTTTTAGCATAAAGATAAAAAATGAGCTTACATAGAAATGTAACTTTGAAAAAGCTCTGTCTCAAGCTCAGTGTTTTATCTGGAACAACATGTTGCCGAATTGCTAAACTATCAAAATACAAGTTCAGAAACCAGCACAATGAACATGCTTAGGGGAAATGTATTGGAGTAAAAGTCTGCAGAAATATAAAGACTCGAGTAAAGTACAGATACTGTACTTAAGTATTTTAACTTCGTTACATTACAACACTGCATTGCATAGAGAAAATTATTTTCTGTTATTATTATAATATTATATATATTTTTATGTATGTCAATCTGCTTTACAACAATGAAAGTGGTAAAAAGTGCTATATAAATAAAGTTGAACAGTAAACTGATTATGAACGCACAGTTAGAAAAGAATAACACGTGTTGTTTTGAAGTCTTCTCTCTGATGAGAACTGTGAAGAGGGCAGTGATGCTATGGCAGAAATCACACGGCAGCTGGAGAAACACAAGGTAACAATGAACTCTGCTCCGTCTAGAGTTTATATTTCGGTTGAACTGCACAAGACATCTAAATGAACCGCACATCTAAATGACTCCAAAACGGGATGTGATGTAACCCTTAAAATCTCAAGTTTGTTGTATGAGGGAATGGTGTGATGGAGTACTGTACGTGTTTGTTTGTGATGTTCAGGAGGAGCTGGATTCTCTGCGTCTTCAGTTAGAGGACAGACATCAGCGGGAGCTACAGCAGCTCAGGTCCAGCATGACTCTGGCGTATAAAGAAGACTTACTGCAGGCTCGCACCGAGCTCACAGATCGATACTACAAAGACATCGACCAGCTCAACACTAAACATGCTCATGACCTGGAACAGCTCCGTGCTAAACTCTCAGACAACCATATCAAAGGTGAAGCTCCTGTAACTGGACATAGGGGGCGCTGTTTTGTTAACCCTTTCTTGTTTTATTTTCATCTTTCACTTTCATATGTCATATTGTCATTTATTGCTCTAAAATACACATCCTGCATTTTTTTTGTTTCCTGATATGCAGTTCAGCTTACACCCCACTCAGTATGGTGTCTTAGTTCGTTATGTCCTTATTGAGCACTTCTTGTTAACAAGTTATTTGAAAAAAACTTAATGAAGTAACTCATACCATGTCATACCAATTCTCAGCTTTAGACTTCCTTACACCACTATTGCTCATGTCACTATGCTACCATTGAAATCTTTGGGATCATGTCGCTGGTGGTGTGAGCGGGGCGTTAAATGCCACATTTTGTCTTTCCCTCTCACACATCAGAAATAACCAAGTTACGGCTGCAGTCGGCTCAGGAGGTGGCGAGACAGGTGGAGGCCGAGGTGAAGGAGAGGACCCAGCAGCTTCAGGACACACTGAGCGGTCTGGAGAACCAGCGGTGCCAGCTCTCTCTAAAGCACTCTGAGGATGTGGAGAGGGCGACTGAACGACACCGACAGATGGAGACGACAGTGAGTGTGCACATAACAGCAGGCCTTTATACTCCGTACCTCCCTCCACCAAACCCCTTTATACCGAGAGCAGTCATGCTGGTTGTTTTATAATCAAACACCCTTCGGCTGTATGTTTGTTCCAGCGTTGTTTTTTCATTCTCTTCACAGCATCAGAAAGACCTCGAGGAGGCGCAGAAGACAGAGAGGAGTCTTGTGACGGAGGAGATGAGCTCTCAGAGAGAGGAGCTTCAGAGAGCTGCCATGGAGGAGAGAGCCGAGCTGGAGAAGAAGCTGGAAGACGTGCACAAGCTCCTGGATGATGAAAGGGAGAGACTTCACACGCTGCAGAAGAGTCTGGAGTGTGAGGAAAATCCTCAGCTGACGGCCGTGAAACAGAAACTTCAGGCACAGCACGACAGAGAGATGAACACGGCGAAGACGGCCATGGCGGCTGAGGTGAAAGAGTTGACCGCTCTGCTTCAGGATCAGATGGAGAGCAAGCTACAGGACGCCCTCTGCAGGTCAGTCATCTTTCATTTCTCTTTGTTTTAATGCCTCCATGATGCAGAGCTGTTGAAAAGAAGCTTTTGGACCCAAATATGTTTTTTGTTGAGAAGTGTAGTTTTGTATTTTTGTTTGCAATGAGAGTGACTAGTGACAGCCTCTCTTCAAAAGGACACACACGCAACATAAAATGACTCGATGTTTGCTAGAAAACTCAAAACAACACTTGAAGTTTGGCTGTGAAGTTACATGGGTGAGCAAAAAATAACTTTATAATCTATATGTCTTGACTTTAGGAACAAAGAAGAACAGAAGCAGCTGGAAGAGAGGTTAACTCATGAGAGAGATGAACAGCACGATGCTGAGTTACAGGCCCTGAAGGTTCTTTCGGACGAGCGTCTTAAAGAGGAGTGTCAAGAACTGAAAACACAGCACCAGCAGGAACTCCAGTCCCTGAGGACCAATCACAAAACAGCCCTGGAGACCCTGGAGATGGAGCTCGTGAAAAAACACAAGGCGGAGCTCGAAAAACTGGACGCTGTGTTTCAAGAGACCAATCTGGCACAGCTCGAAGCGCAGGAGGCGGAGCTTCAGGCACGACACAAACAGGAGAGGGAGGAGCTGGAACAGAGATTGTTGGCAAACATGGATACTCTAGAGAGCACGTACCTTGAAGAGATCCAGACCGTACTGGACGAGAAGGAAAGAGGACTGCGTGAACTTCAGGCCGTCCTGGAACAACGATTTACCGGAGAGATTGAGAAGGTGAGGAGGGAGGAGCAAAGCGTCAGGGAGGAGCTCCGAGGCGAGCTAGCAAACGTCCATATGGACAAGTTCGCCGCCATGGCGATGGAGCTACGTCAAGCTCATCAGGTGAGCGCTGCGATGGGTGAAATGGCGCGGGTTTTGTTTCCATTTGTGTGTTTTCAAACAAGCTGATTTATGTGTGTGTTGATGCGCAGGAGGAGATGTCTGAAGCGCTCTCGTCTCGGAGGACCGCTCTAGAGAGCGAGCATCACACGGCTCTTGATGCTCTTCAGCAGCAGGTGGTTGCTCTTGAGAAACAGCATAGCGCCGCCCTGCAGGAGATCACGGATATCACCACTGCAGAAAAACTGCAGCTGAAGCAGAAGATGGATGAGCTGAGTGTTCAGCATCAGCAACAGCTACAGGTCACTCAAACGCACGGTTTTTACATTCTGATGGATTGGTGGAAGTCTTAACCCCTCCTCCCTTCTCTCCCTCATGTTCTTCAGGAGTTAAGGGGAGTGACCGCCAGAGAGCTGGAAGCTCTGCGTAGGGAATTGGAGGAAGAGGCGTCAAGGCAACGGCTTCACTCCCTGGAGGAGGCGGAGCTTCTTAAGTGTCAGTCTGAAGCGCAGCTACAGCAGAAAGTAGCAGAGTTAAAGGTGAGGGGGTGTGGTTTAAAAAAAGCCATTCTGCACCACTACTGCATGTAATGAAACTGGTTGAATTTGAGTGTGCACGCGTTTGTGTCATCGGTAATATCAACAATGGCTAAATCCTGTTCCAGTGCTAGAGGAGGGAACATCTGGAGCGGGGGGTGGTGCCTTAAGCTCAAATGTGTACTAATCCCTGCCCTGTACCGTACACTGATCCCTCCATTTATTCACATTAAACCAGTCATCCTCATGATTTTAAACTTGAGCTCATAGAGAGAACTGTCCCTCAGCACAGGATGTTTGTGACGTTACACTCGGAGCGGTTTGTTGTTTGGCCTCTTTCCCATTGGAGAATTAGAGAGGGCCTGTCAGTACTAATCCTACAGATGGACTGAAATGTGGGGACACGTGAGAGATGACTGTGGATTTGACGTGCTTGTGTGTGAGATATAGTTTATGGGAGTGAGTTGGAATGAAGCTTTGGGTGCATCTCTGTGTGGTTTTTCTGAAGATGTGTTTGTGTGTTTTAGGAGGGGGCTGACCGGGAGAAGACTGTTGCTCTTGAGGAGCTGGACAAAACTTTGAGACATCAGCACGAACAAACTGAACTCGCCTACAGAGAGAAGATGAGCCAGCTCACAGAACAACTACAACAACTGGACACTGTTGTGTCACAGGTACAACACACACACACGTCTGGTTTATTATCTCTGTGGGGACTGATTTTTATATCGTAGAAACTGTATATTTTATCCCCTAAACCTAAAATCATAGAAAACATTTTGTATTTTCAAAAAATATATATTTTAGGGCTGTTAACGCATGCACATTTTTTATTCCAGATTAACGCTTTAAAAATATATAGCGCAATTAACTCAGCATCCGTTTGTTTTGTCATCCTTTTTCTAGCGTTACATTGTATAAAAACACTCTTATTCATGTACATGCTTTTGAACCACTTAAGCGCGATTTTAAACATTTGCTTTGACGTGTTCAGTGAAGATAGACCGCTTCTAGCTGTGTGACGCGGCAAAACGCAACGCAAGGTCCAGTCTGCTGTATACGATCACGGGCTAAAGGCTTCTGTATATTTCCTACCTGTTAGACATGATAGCTCTCAATTATTCTGTTGAACGGCTATAATTAATGTTACAATTAAAACCATTTTTTTTTAAGAGACATAATTTGCAGTACTAATATCAGAATGTTGGCTTTCATTCATGAAATGATGCTGTTAAAGAAATCTGTTTCATTAATTTGAAGGTTAAATGTGAAATTATTGGAATGTAAAAGTAGATTTCAAAACATTCATGTTGTGTGTGTGATTAATCATGATTAATCACAGAAAATGTTTTGATTAATCAGATTTTATTTTATGGATTGAAGGCCCTAATCTATTTATTTATAAGCTTTTTTGCCCATGAGGACCCGGTGACACGAGTCCCCATGAGTTGGTGTGTGTTCAGGTTAAGGTCCACACTGGCATATAACAACAAGGGCGCACACACAGGGACCCTCTGTAGACATAATGACTGTCCCCTAAACCTGACCATCACAGAATACTTTTGGCTTTTTATTTGAAAACCTTTAGTATATTTAAGCCATTTGGGAACAGGAAGTGTCCCTGCAAATCATGTTTACGATGTTATACTTATGTACACATGCAGGTCACAAGTGACAGTGTAGGGTTTTAAAGTCATTCAAACTGTGGTCCTCTGACTGGTATATTTTAATAATGCAAAGACTGATTATGACACAAGGATCTTGGTCACATATAACCAGTATAAACAGTTGGTTAATGTTATTTTTCGGTGGTGTTAGTCTTTCTGCTACACAACCGTCAGCACAAGCATCAGTAGTAGTGGGTGGGAGACTGTGCCAGCGGCTGAGTTTAGCTCTGGTTGTTATGGTTACATGTTTTCATGTTGTTTTTTGGCTTGTGTTTGGCAGTTTTATTGAAGTGCACGCTACATTCACAGTCACTGCTGTTTGCTCTCTCTTGTCTTTGGACTCTTTATGGTCAAACAGGACAAAAATGTTTCACAAAACAGCTTTTGTTGTATTTTAAATGCATGAGCGCTTCCTCAAATGTTAGAGATGGGTTGACACCTCTCTGACAAACGCTGATGCACTTCCTGTCTGTATGATGGCTGGTTCTTGTCTGTGGCGTGTCTCCTCAGTTGCGTGCGGAGGTCAGCGGCCTGCAGGTGGAGCTGGAGGGCAAACGGGCAGAGATGGACACGCTGGAGACGCTTCTGCAGCGCAGAGGCCGCGAGAACCAGGAGGGAGATAATCTACTGGCCATGCTTCGAGCGGATCTCAACACCGCCACGCAGCAGAGGTCAGCTGTTCATGTTGCATAAAGTCACTGATATGAGTGAGAATGAAGTCATCCGCTTAACATTGCTGTGGTGTTTTCATCAGACAAGACGCGCAGACAGCACGTGACAAACTACAGAAGATTCTGGTCGAGATGCTTCGAGTTACTTGCGCAACAGAGGAGCACGTCAACCGCAAGTTAGGGACGTGTGGATCAGGTGCTCGCTCAGGAGAGGAAACGCCCAACGCTAGGACGACCAAAACTAGCTGCAAATCACATGAAGCCGGTGCGTTTGTTACATTACTCCTGTCTTTTTTTATTATGAAACCAACTACTGTTGTAATATCTGTTGAACCATTTACAAAATGACTTGAGGTTGTGTTCTCTGCACTCTTAAAAAACTAATCTAACAACAGCCGTTTTAATGTCAGAAGTGTCTGGTGTGGAGGGAGATGCCGACTGCAGTGTGTGGTCTTCAGCGGTGGATGAAGGTCTGGAGTTATCTCAGAGGCTCTGTGAGAGCGTGTTCTCCGGGCCGGATGGAGAGATGGATGCAGAAGGAGAGGAGCTGATGACGGGAGCGTGCACACGAGTGCGCGCCGCTGTGGATCAACTCCTGGAGCTGCTCTCCGAGTCCTCACAGCAGGTGTGAACGCTGCCGCTTTCTTACGTTTGTAAAAGATTTTGTGTCGACGGGCTCTTCGGTATGACCCTCTCGTGTCCGTGTTTCTTGCCGTGTAGTTGGAGCAGATGTGTGGTCTTCAGGCAGCGCTGGGCGAGAGATTCAGAGACGGAGGGGAGGTCAAAGCATCTCTACTCCTGCAGAACGCTCAGCTCCTCCAGCAGCTGGATCACGAGGCCAGTGTCAAGAGTCAACTCCAGCTCGAGCTACACAAGGCTGAGGGTCAGTTCACCTTCAGATCTTCGTCTGAAGACACACCCGTTTTAAACCTGCTGCTTGATGTTGTTTCTGTCCTCTCGCTTTTCTCGTTTGCTGACGTGTGCGTTTCCGCAGGTCTGACGGAAGGTTATGTAGCGGAGAAGGCGGCTCTGGAGGAGGCTCTACAGCAGAAGGAGACGCAGGAGCAGCGTCTGGCGGAGGAGCTGGAGGTCACACGGGGTCAGCTGCAGGAGCTCAGTGAGAATCACACACTCCTCCGGCGTCAGATAGAGGCCCTCACCGCCGGCCTCGGTGACACTGAGAAGGGTAAGAGAGAGGACCGATGTAATTTACACATCATGTGACGTCAGTTCTGTTGTTCGCCAGAGCGGTGACGGTCTGTGACAGACCAGCGAAAGAAAGATTGTGTTCTTGTGGTGGAGGCTTTCCTTTGATCCTGCAAATTCTCTCTGCTCTGTAGGCTTCCTCGGTGTCGAGGGAGAGACAGGTTTGTGCTTCGGAGACTGAAAAACAGTTTGGACACTTACTGCATTTTGTGTTTTTTATGGTCTGGCCAATCATGTGACGCTTTTCTTTGCAGTGCAACATGGTTTGATGGCCCTAAATCATAAGGCTTAATTCAGATTCTTTCTTTGCCAGTTTTCTCTCCATCTGGTTTGCCGTGCTTTGTTTATGTGCATCGAGGATGCCAAACGCTCCGCTCTGCATGTTTGCGTTTTAATTTGCGAGCTTGTCATCGTGGCTGTCACACGCGTCGTTCATTGGTGGTGTTCTTCTGTGGTGCAGCTCTGCTGACGGAGGCCGAGCGTCTGGGGCAGGAGCGTATGGAGGTGCAGCGGCAGGCGGAGAAAGACTGCGGTGGGATGGCGTCCCGCCTCAGGATGCTGGAGCAGGCGCTGGAGGAACAGCACGGTCGCGCTCATCAGCTGGAGGAACAACATCGCTTACAGACAGAAGACCTTCAGCAGCACATCCACGCTCTGGAGAAACAGCTGAAACATCACCGACAGTTCATAGATGTGAGTGCTTTATGCCGTCGTCTTCCTTTACGGTTTACAATAAACGGTTTGAGCACTTCATTTATCTTCAATTTTGTGTGTCATTTAATCACACGATGGATTGTGGATGGTGGCATGTGGTAGAGAATGTGTTATTTGGTCAAATACTTTCATATGTAAACATGAGTGTTGTGTTCAGGAACAAGCGGTAGAACGGGAACACGAGAGAGATGAATTCCAGCAGGAGATCAAGAATCTGGAGGCTCAGTTGAGACAGACGTCTAGAGGACACGCTGGAGGAGACAGCCGGGGTCGACGGGTACGAGTCCATGTGTGAATAAACTAGTGACTGAATGGCTTTGAGAGATCTGTGAATGACATTTGGCTTTATTTTCTAACTGAACGTTCTAGATTGAGGACTTGGTTCTTCAGGTATGTTCCTCGGTCCTGTAGAACCTTGTGCATGGCTTATGAATCATCCTCTGATTTCATGTTCTCTATTTTCTGTAGAGATAGTAGCATCTGCATATACATACTGCATATATTCTCTTTCCCCTGTGCGTCTTTTGTTTGATGTTTGAGGAAAATGTCTTGTCTTAAAAAGGAGCTTAGTTAATCAATGTTCGTTCTTTAAAGCGTCTTGTGTACAGTTAGGTTTATCGCCTCGTAGCGCATTAAACGTCTCCATCCTTTGTTGCGTTGCACAGCTTTGATCACAGCGCCGCCACATTTTCCCTCATGCATGTTCATTGCTCGCTCACGCTTGCATCCCTTCGATCTGTTGTCGTCTTTGGTGATTTCTGGTTGTGTTTGTGCAGGTGGAGAGTCTTCAGGCTCTGATCAAAGATAAGATTGAAGACTACAGCGTTCTTTTAGCAGCCAAAGAGCAGTGTCAGTTCGATGTGGAGGAGCGAAACGAAGAGATCGAGAAACTAGCGTCTCGTATCCGTGAGCTGGAGCAGGCGCTGTTGAGCAGTGCTGAGGCCGGCCGGACCGTCACGCAGCTCGAACAAGACCTCCAGAGAGCACACAAGAACATTCAGGAGCTCACACAGGTACACACGGACACACACGCCGTATGATCCGGTCTCCACACACACACTTTTATAAAGCTCTGGTGTTTTGTTACAGGATAAAGAAGCGTTGCAGCAGCAGCAGTACGCCAATAAACTCCAGATCTCAGCCCTGCAGTCCAAACTAGACGAGACCAGACACCGTTTCCCTGACTCGACCCCTGACCCCAACATCAGAGAACAGCTGGAAGCCACTGAACGACAGCTGCACACCAAAGAGCAACAGGTGTGTGTATTAAGGATGTGAAAACTTGTTGTTTATTATGAATCAGAGTTTGGAGATTTATATTTTGAGCTTAAGCAATCGATATGTAGTGTTTCCATGGAAACAAATAAAAAATGGTGGCTCATCCATAACTTTGAATTTCATTCTTGCACATCTTGTGATGAAACGCACATGACTACTAGTAACGAGACCAATGAGACTGCAAGTTATTGTTTTGCTTTGTGTCTAGTTGCAGCATGAGGTTGTGTTACACGGTTCATGTGAGGTTTTGCCTGTTTTAGCTGGAGTTGCTGTCGGAGCGTGTGGTCGAGCTGGAGAAAGATCTAGACGTGAGAGATGAAGAGATCAGACAGCTCACGCTACAACTGGAGCTCAGGTGCCGAGAGAGCAGAGCTACAGATGACCAACTCCACGCTCGCATCACACACCTACAGGTACATCTGACACACACACACACAACTCTATGGGAGGAGTTTATCACTGATGCAAACCAGGCGCTTGCTGTACTACACATCTAGGTTGAGGTGTGTTGTGTGTTTTGTAGGAGACGGTTGAAGCTCTGACCAGACGTCTGGAGGAGCGCAGCGATGACTGTGACCTTCAGCTGCCTTCTGCTCTTCTGGAGGAGAAGAATCTAGAGATCGATCATTTAAACCAGCAGATGCTCCAGTTACAGCAGGAGCTCCACTTGACCACTGATAACAAGGTGACGTCATCATTTGGATATTCAGGAAGTGATGGAATAACATTTCTCGGAGAATGTTTATTCCAGTATGCTAATGCTGAGTTCAGACCACACAATACTTTTGACTCCTAAAATCTTTTACATGCTGATGTCATTGAGAATGCATCACCTGGCAGGAGCAATGTCATTGTCTCTCGTTTCGCCATGTTTGAAACCTGCGTGTGAACGAGCTCAAACCCGTTCCTGTCGGGCGCCGTGAAGCATCGGTTGTTGTCTATGACACGTTATACGAAATAAGAATTGCGTTTATGAAAAGCCCTACGCCAAAAGATTGTGCCAAAATCTGCCTCATATTGTGTAGTCTTCACCCGGCAAAAAAATGTGCAGAGACATCATGTGTGGTGCTTCAACAATAATGACATCATTTAGTAGATGATCCTGTCCTAGAGTTTTATAGAATTGCTGCTGGTTTTCTTGCTTTCAGACTCTAGAGGAAAAGCAGGCTGAGATGGAAGAGCTGCGCTCCCTGGTGGAAAGTCTTCGCTGTGACCAGGAACGTTTGCGACAGGCGAAGGAAGAGGAGGCAGAGCAACTCCACGAGGTCATCACCAAGCTTCAAGAGGAGTTAAGCCAGCTCGACCCCCACCACCACGAGGTCAGTGACCCCAACACCGACAGCCCCGAGTCCTCGGACTTCCATTGGTCCCCTCGTCCTCACCAGCAGAGAGCGCCGGAGGAGAGCCTGTGTCAGGAGCTCAACACCCACACCCTGCAGACATCTCGCGCTCGCTCGCAGGAGTTACAGATGGAGCTGGAGCGCTCCGCCGGAGAGAGAGACGCCCTTCAGAAAATGCTGCTCGCTCAGGAGGAACAGTACGGGAGTCAGGTGGAGACGCTCGGACGCAGTCTCGCTGAGGAGAGGGTGAAGGTGGCTGCGTTACAACGGGAGGTGGAAGACCTTAAAGAGAAGCTGGAGGAGAGCCGGGTGGACGGTGAGAGGTTGAGCGACTCTGTGAGAGAGCTGGAGGAGAGAGAGCAGCGTCACCGCCCCAGTCTGAGAGAATCTGAGCTCCGGTTGAGAAGGGCGGAGGAGAAACGAGAGGAGGAGGTGCAGAGAGAGCGAGCGGAGAAGCAGCGGATGGAACGTCAGGTCTCGGCGTTACAGGACAAAGACGAGGAGCTTCAGAATGAACTCACTGCTGCACGCTTCAGACTGGAAGAACTTGAGGAGCAAGTCCAAACTGCCAGAGATGATGTCATCGCTTTGGAGGAAGAGACGCAAGAAGTGTGCATGGAAAGAGAGGCTCTGAGAGAACGCGAGGTGCGTCTGCAGGAGGAAGTAGAGCGTATGAAACAGGAAGTGATGTCAAAGACAAACTACATAACACGACTGCATGAGCAGCAGGAGGAGACCGCAGCAGAGCAAGAAGACGCTCAGAAGGAAGTGCTGGTGAGACTCGTAAACGTTTGTGTTTTTAAAGCTCAGGAATGTGCGGGGTTTGTGTGTTTGGAGATTCTCTCTGAGCTGCTCAATACCATACACTTGTAATTCACGTTGTGGAGACGTAGGGCGTTCACTTCATTCTTGCATGATCATGTGATGTAAACAGTCAGTTATGCAGTCACATGGTTTCCAGCCTCACGTGTGTAACGCCTGAAAATACAACAGAGAAAAAGAGGAACGAGAACAGGCAGATTTAGCGTCTCACATGAGAAGTAAACGTACAGAGCCGATGTCTCAGTCTGAAGTCTTTTACATCTCATTTTGAACAGTTTAGTTTAGTTCAGTGTGATATTTTGGCTCATGTGTTACAGAGAATGCAAAGCCTGATTGTTTCCAGATTCTTGTAAAAGTTAAACGTTTGTCTTGGATTGTTTGGTTCATGTTCGCCAGCTCGGGAACAGTTCACGGGTGGAGTCACTTATGTGCTGCATGTGTGAGTCAGAAGTAACTGCAGTGTAACGGCAGCTGAGATGATTCTGTGTGTGTGTGCAGACATGTGCTGAAGAGACTCTTGCCAAGGCCGAGGCCGCTCTGCGTGACCGAGAACAACAGCTGATCCACCTGAGGGCGGAGCATGATGCTCTGAGGGCGGAGCTAGCTGCGGTTAAGGAGGGGCTTTGCACCAGCACAGAGAGGGCGGAGAAGCTACAGGAGGAGGGACAGGTGCGTGTTTGTTCTTTTGAGCTTAATCTCAAAATAGTTTTAAAGCACAAAAATGAATCCGTAAATGGTTTTTCACCCTCAGACGAAAGACCGTGCGCTGGCTGACCTGGAGGTCCATAACCAGCATCTGAAGGTGGAGCTGCGGAGTCTTCAGGACGATCTGGCCGTGCAGGAGGAGGAGTTGGTGTATCAGCAGAGAGAGCTGGAGCAGCTCCGACAGCGCTGCAGTTTACAAGATCACCGTCCCAAACACGAGCGGCGCTTCATCGACGCCCTGTCCCACGACCCGTCGCTCTCCGCCTCCCTCTCTTCTCCAGAGCTGCTGAGAAGGCTGGAACGCAGTGAAGAGCATCCCTCTCGTCTGCACGCGTCTCACCTGTCAGAGCTCAGCGCGCTGCACGACGCCAGCCTGGAGCTCCACGCCAAACCATCACCGATGGACCGAGAGAGACCTCACGCCAGACAAACCTTCATACAGGCTGAAGAGACGGATCCACCCAGCACATGCTCTCCATCACCCTGCTCGCTCACCGTGTCTGAACATCTGTCTGCCCTCGACTCACTGGAGGCAGAGAAGGTCAACACACACTCTGCTCACATCACAGATGTACCCCAGAAATATAATTCAGAATGATTTAATAAACTGTCATCATGTGGTGTATTAAGCTGAGAAGCGAAAACAGAAGAGGATCTTCATTTAGAAGATTCTCCGTGGATTCTCAAGTGGTTGTAGTCGTTTTAAATGTTTTGACATCAGTTTTTGTATTTGATAGTCAAATGTTTTCTGTGCTACTCTATAGCTCGATGATTCGGAGAATTTGGACAGCGCTCCCTCTCAGTCTGCAGTCGGCTCCACGTCTCCCGTGTCTGTGGCGGAGTGGGTCAGCGACGGATACGGCAGCAGTGAGTCGTGTGTTTGTGAGACCACATGCAGAAGTTAAAGGATAGGGCTGGGAAGTGAATCGCGAGTCACACCAATTATACCCGTCCAGGGCGATTCTGAAATGGATTCTGTGTTTTATGCACAGCTCTTCCGTGAACTACGGCTCTTTGATCAGTAGGAAGTAGTGCTCGATTGAGTCGTTTATAACGTGCATTGGGAAAAGCAACACTCGTCAAACATCATCATTGTAAATATACTTCAAACCTTTTAAGGTATTTTTATGATGATGATGAAGAACAGCGATAGAATATGACCAGTGGCATTTCGTGCGACTTGCTGCGTCTGAAATCGTCTACTTCCATACTGTATAGTAGGCGAAAATGAGTGAGTAGTATGTAAAAAACAGTAGGCGAGAGATACCCGGATGGTCTACTACTTCTGCTGAGATTTGTGAGTGTGGATCGGATGGACACTTTTCTATCTATTGAGCAACAGTCAAATTTCAAAAGTAAATCAAATTAATAAAGCGGAAAACCTTTAAGGCGGAGATCTGTTTTTAATGTAAGCGCCAATTTCTTGTCCCATATTTGGAGTTTCTGCGCAAGAGCGCTCTCTGGCTTTCGGATGTGGTGCCATTTAACCGCAATTCAACCGAGCATAAGAAGTGCAGGATACATCGTCCCAGCCCTATTAAAAGAGCTGTGTGTGTTTGTATGTAGATGTGAGCTCAGAGTTGGAGGCCATGCTGAAGCAGGAGTTGGAGCATACGGAGCGTTTGGATGCTCATTTTGTGGAGTATCTGCGCTGCAGAGGGATGTCACCTGCAGACAACACTGACAGCGCCGCAGGCAGCATGCACGAGAGCCACGAGCGACTCGCACCTGAGCTGCAGGTAAATACTGACATTCACAGTGCACGCGAACTAGACGTGACTGACGTTATATCACTTCACACGTGTCTGTCATGTAGGCCATGTTAAAGCGTGTCTACCAGGAGAGCTGCAGGATCCTGTCGTTGTCACATCGCCCCACCCCATCTGGCCAGTCCCGCCCTGATTCTGAACCTGCCCCGCCCCCCTCCTGGCAGAGGGAGAGAAGAGCCTTACAGGAGACCATCCTGTCACTCAGAGAGCTGCTGTGCCGGATGGCTGACCAGGGACCCAGGGTGAGTCACGTCTGTCCTATGACTCTAAGCACCGCCCACTTGATTCACGTTTAAAGCAATAACATGAATGTTTGTGTTCATACATGTAGACTGATGGTGGGGATGGGGACTGGAAGCGTGAGCTGTTACAGGCGGTCCGTAGCGTCTTCGACAGCGAGCGGGAGTGGCTTCACTCGCAGCTTCAGGCCGTCATGGCAACTAGTACTCAGATAGACCACACCCCTCTGCTGGACCAGTTACAGAAACTCTTTCACCAACAGGTACCCTGATGTGTTTTAATGCTCAAGCTTGTTCTTTATAATCTCTCTTAAGATTCTTCGATTCTTAAGTCTTTGACATTTGTTCTCTCCAAGGAGGAGCAGCAGAGGAGGTCTCTGGAGCAGCTCTTCAACGCTGACCGCCACAGTCTGTTGGCCGAGGTGCGCAGCCTGCATGAGCAGCTGCACGAGAGCACACAGCAGAGTCAAGAGCAGCTGCAACAGCTGCAGGATTCACTGCACACGGCAAAAGAACAGGAAACGCAAAAGCAACAGGAATTGCATAGAGACCGTGAGTTCTGTGCGTGTGTGCGCGTGTGTGTCTGCGTGAGTGTGCGTCTGCTGGTTGTAACTCCACGATTGTTTAGTTGAAGAGCTGGAATCACAGCTGAAGCAGGGACAGATGCTGTCACATGACCTGCGATCCTCACTGGAAGCTGAGAAGAGTCGAGCGGTGGAGCAGCAGAGGCGGCTGGTGTCGGAGCTGAAGGTGATGTCAGAGATGAAGGCGGAGCTAGAGGAGACCAGGCAGCAGCTTCAGTCAGCATCTCTAAATCAAGAAGAATTAAAGAGCCAGACGAACAAACTCAGGTAATGCACGCACGTGCCCTTGTCAAGGAGTAAATCCCATTGGTAGGTTTTTTTATTTGTGAGTAAACGCGTTTGTGTTTTCAGGGTGAAACTGGAAAGTGTGGAGGCTGAACGTCAGCTCTGTGTGACGGCTGTAGAGAAAGAGCAGATCAGAGCTCAGGAACTACTGGAGGAACTTCAGCAACAGAGACTCGACAGCCAACAGACAGCTGAACAAAACCAACACGCACATGAGGTGATTGTTTGGTTATTTCTTTCAGTTTTTTTCTCCATACCCTGGAAGAGGTTTATAAAACGCTGAGTTATGCAGATGGTTTTAAATACTGGTGACGAGACATCGGTGCATCTCTAGCAGAATTTATTTTTCTCTTTCAACCAGTGTTTGCGTGTGGCTTTGAGCGAGAAGGCATCACAGCTCAGTCATCTGACGTCTGTTCTGGAGCAGGAGCGTGTCACTGTCAGTAACCTGCGCTCAGAGCTTCAGATAGAGCAGTCCCGATGTGAAGCCCTGCTGGCTCAGGAGCGAGAACGCACCGAACTCGCCATCTCCCGCCTGGAGGAGGAGCGCTCCCGTTCAGACGAGCTCTCCGATTCGCTCTCCCGTCAAGCCCAGGAACACACGCGGCACATGGAGGAAGCTCGCAGACAGGAAGCGGCCAGCGCCCACGACAGGAAGTTCATTCAGGAGCTTCGCATGCAGCTGGAACAGGAGAGGCGCCAGGGCGAGGACTTGGCGGCCATGTTGGAACGTATGCAGGGACAGGTCCTGGGGGAGAAGCGCAGACGGGCGGAGAAGGCGGAGCAGGAGACGCAACAGGAGCAGGAAGAAGTAAAGACACTCCGAGCTGCTCTGGATGGCCTACGGGCTCAGAAGACTGAGGTGGTGCGGACACTGGAGACCGAGCGAGAGAGAGCCGGACGGTTACAAACTGAGATAGACGGGATGAAAGAGAAGATGAGAGAGGTGAAGGAGAAGGAGAGAGTGAGAGAAGAGCAGGTGGAGAGACAGAAGAGGCAAGAGAGACAAGAGCAGGTGGAGAAAGAGCGACGACATGAACACACCAATGAGAAACTGGTGAGAGATTCTACATTTCAAATGAAATCGCAACGTTTTTGCCCAGTTGTAATGGATGCTGTGATTCTGTGGAATCAAAATATCTTGTCATGAAGTCTTTTTATTTCATTTCTCCACACAGTTACAGCTGGAGCTGGTACGTCAGAAAGATCAGCAGAGGTTAAAACAACTCCAACAGACACTCACTGACCTGGAGAAAGAAGAGAAACAGCTGACGTCAGAACGCCAGCAGAGAAACACAAACAACACGCAGGTAACTCGCACGCATATTGTTAGCAACGCCAAGGTCATGGGTTCGATCCCAGGGATTGCACGTCCTCTGCATTATACTATACATTTGTGTCAATGTAAGTCAGGTCACACGTCGGTGTGTGTTTTCCCTCTGATGTCATGATCTGTGTGACAGGACTCGAGCTCATCTCTCATTGAACGACTGCTGAAGGAGAACTCTGAGTTCTGTGAATGTCTCGCTGCTCTGAGCGAGGAGAAGATCTCTCTCAAACACACCATCTGCTGTCTGGAGAAAGAGCTGCAGACCTTGAAACATCAGGAGCAGGTGAGGAAGCCTGAAGACAGTAGTCATGAGTTTGTAGAATAAGACAAGAGTTTTTTCATCAACCATCACACTCTCCATGCAAAAGTCTAAATGTGTTTGTCAGAACATGTTTTGTTGTGCTTGTTTCAGGTCAAGTCTTCAGCGGTCTCAGAGCCGTGCGTGTTATCTGAGAAACTGACCTGGCAGAAGGAGAAAGCAGCTCTTCAGGCTTCATTACGAAATGCAGAAGCAGATCTCTCGAAGCTGGCAGCAGGCAATGAAAACAGACCCATCTATGAACTCTCCAACAGCAAGGTCTAAAAAGCGCTTTATTGTGCTGTCAATTTTCTTGTTTGAAATGTTAATTGATGTTTTGTTATGGGCAGCATTCTAAAGTTGGTTTGCTTCATGTCACCGTTTTCTGTCGTCTTCATGCTCGTGCAGGTGCAGCGGCTGTATGAGCGATACCTGCGAGCGGAGAGTTACAGGAAGTCTCTGGTGTACCAGAAGCGATATCTGCTGCTGCTGCTGGGAGGATTTCAGGAGTGTGAACAGGCTACGCTCGCGTTGATCGCTCGTATGGGCGCACAGCCGACACTGAGCCAATCGCACGCCTCCAGACCCCTGAACCGCTTCAGAACATCTGTCAGAGTCGTCATCGCTGTCTCGAGGTGACTCATCCTCCCTCACTGTGTGACCCCAACATGTCCTGCCGTACACGTTCTGATTTTTCATTTGGTACCTTGAAATTGCTGCAAAGTGCTTGAATTGAACTTCTTGTATTGAAATATTCAGTTTCATGCTATTTATTAATTATGATTCTGTCTTGTTGTAGACTGAAGTTTCTCACTAGGAAGTGGCAAAAGGCTACAAGGAGGATCTCAGCAGGTACTGGCACAGTTCATGGACACGGAGCTGGACCGAGCAAAGGTGAGTCTTCACATCACTCATCTACTGTAACCGTCACATGAGTTCAACTCGACTATTTAGTGCTTTTTACAATTTTCATTGATACAAAGCCGCTGTACATGAAAACATGTCAACTATAAGCAATACATAACATGTATAAAAATAGAAAAAGTATCAAGAGTGGCAAAAGGATCTAAATGGATCTAAATAGTAAAAACTCTCGTTCACACATAATATACAGTGCACACACACTCCTATGACGCAGGACACAGAGCGCACACACACACTTTCACATTTATAACGGGAATGCATGGATTTTTTTGAGCCCGACATTACTTGTATCTATAGGTGATTGAAATTCATGATGTTTTCTTTCCTCAGTTGCTGCTGTAAGGACTGAAGTGCTGAATCCACAGCAGACCGGAGCTGCGTTTAACTCTCCACCCACCCGTGAGCACGTGTTAACCCAACGGGGTGTGATCTCATCGCTGGCTCCACCAATCAAATCACCCTTCAGACAGAGTAACAGGTAGAGTCTTGAGTCACGTCGTTGGTAAAGAACACAATACGTTTCTCGAGAGAAAGACCAGTCGTTTTACATTACATTTCTTCCACCATCCAAGAATGTACACGGGCGCAGTGTCTGGACCGTCCGACCGCTCCTTCAGCTCCTCCCAGGATCAGGAGCGCTCTCTGAAGGAGTATATCCAACATCTGGAGACCGTACAGCAGCGTCTGGGAGCGGCGTGTCCAGGTAAAGCTGAAATCCATCACATCAATTGAAAGCGCAGTATACTGGACACTAGTTGACATTCCCACTCTTGGAGTATCAAACACACACTTCTGCATGTGGAAAGCTGTCTGTGTAATCATGCACCAGTTCTTCATCGCCAGTAATAATGTTTGATGTTTCCTCTGTAGCAGAACTGACATCAATATCAGTCAAAAACTAAATTCAGTCAAACTTTTGTCTGTGACTGATTACACAAGACGGATAGTCTTCTGGCTACAAGGATCCCTGTTAACACTTCTGAGGAGATGTGAAAAATGTGTAGGAGTTATGGCCATCTGTGACCTCTGACCTTACCGTCTTACAGTCCCCAGAGAGAGCAGGAGGTATAGCCTCCCTGAGACCACGAGCAATCGGCGGAAGTGGTTTCTAGAAAATAAAACCTGGCTGTATTTGAGTTGTTTGGCACCGGGTGGGCTGTAGGTGAGTGAAGGTCCGGCCTTGAATTCAAAGAGGGATTCACCATCTTGTGTGATCAGTCACGTTCTGTTGCTCTTGTTTCACAGAGGTGCTTTTAGAAATTCAGACTTCTGGATGCGTCTGCACTGCTGCTATAGTCTATAATCATTTGGTGTTTTTTTTTCTTTCTTTAGGTTCATCATCAGCGCTTCCTTATGCCAGAAAATCTGACCGATGAATGAAGAAACCATATCACCTGTGCCATTTTGTTTTATCGTTCTAAATTATTTGAAGTGTTTTGTTGTCATGCTTGGTCTTTTCAGACGAGGCAACTGAAATATCACTGATCACCTAAATGTTGTTTTTTGCAACAAACATTTTCACATTTTACTATACATTTGTTTTATTCTGAATGTAAATGTTCAAGTTTTGTATTTTTATACATATGTTATCCAGTATGCATTTAAAGACATTTGTGATTTATTATGTCACTGTTTAAATGCACACTGTTGGACATGTTTTGTAAAGTTTTATATACATGAACAGTATTTCTGTAGAAGTCAATAAATATTTTAATCTAATTGTGTTGTGTGGTCTGTTACTTTCAGTTCAAAACTAAGGGCCGCCGACATCATCATCATTTAAAGCCCGTTTACTATCTAGCGTGAAATCTTTAGTTTTACATATACTTAAAAATATTTTTGTACTAAATTCTGGATAGATTACGGATTCTTATTAGTTGTTTGCACTGGTCAAAGGAAGTAGTTGCACAATAAATGTAATGATTTATTCTGACCCTAAACAATTTGACTCTAGGAGACGCTGGGGAGACCGATCGGCCAGTGACGTGACGTCCAAGTATCGCGAGATTAAAAGGCGTGGAACAGAACTGCATCTCAAAGTCGGTTTTCATTTATTTGTTTTAACACTATATACACGTTTAAAGGTGTTTGTACATAAGAATGAAGAATTAACTCCAGCAGTTAATAAAAATAAGTATTTTAAGTGGTTGGTCCATCGACCTGCGCTGGGGAAAGTAATACATGCCAGTGTCTCATATATGAGGTTAAATCAGTTTAAGGAAAGTCGATCACTAAACTAAACTGATCTAACGGCTCCGGTGACGCTTGTTTCCGTCGGTGTGTTGAAGATCCATAATGAATGCTCAGAATTGCGATTTTCAGAGCCCGGATAGCTCAGTCGGTAGAGCATCAGACTTTTAATCTGAGGGTCCAGGGTTCAAGTCCCTGTTCGGGCGGCTCCTTCATTTTTCCATGCTTTTATATTGAAGTGTTTGTTCGTTCTCTTAAGAATTAATGCGCATTAGTTCACAACAGAGTTATCTTGGAGAAGACAATTTCTCAATACCTTTAGAAGAACCTTTACCTCAATAGAAGTGGCCATTGTCACGTGGTACGTTTAACTTTCCTCGGGCAGAATGAACCAACAGTAGCCCACGTGACGGACCGCCTCGTCTGTTATGTTTCTCAGATAGATAGATTTACATTCAGTCATTTAGCAGACGCCTTTATCCAAAACAACTTACAGATGAGGTTAACAATGGAAGCAATTGGAACAACATAAGGACAAGTGCAATAAAAACTGGTCTCATATAGCCCACCACAGTATAGGTAACACATCTGACTAATGTTTTAAGGCAGTTAGCCTGTAGGTGTCGTCCTACACTAAACAAATGGTCAACTCGCACTGCTTGAATAAGAGGATTGTGTCACAGGTTCACTTTAAATAAACAGAGAAGCACAGAGCCTTACTGCAGAGCAACATGTTGCCAAATGAAATAAAACTGTTTCTAAGATTAGATGTTTTCAGTGGACTTTCTTAAGAACATATCGTTTGGCACATATTTGGAGAAAATGAATGTTGTTTGGTAACTCATTTAAATAATAAAATACATTTTTTTAAAGACACAACACATTGAGAACTCGCACCATTACACTGATCCAACAAACAAATAGAACAGGACAACAACGACTCAATTTTCATTCCTGCGTGAATTAAGTCTTCAAAGGTGTAACCTGAAAAAATACAAAGACAAACTATTAAATACATCTTTATTGATGAATTTACAACTTTACAAAATGTAAATATACAACACCGTCTAGGTCTAGAAAACTCAAAACAGTGCGGAGCTGCAGTCGGTCACAGAAGCTTTTTTCAAGCCAATCATTACAAGCAGACACTGGTTTAAAGGTCAAAGGTCATGCACGATTTACACGTTCTCTGCGCAAGCACGATGTATGACAGCAATATAACAGATGTCAGTTCACGTGAAACTAAATAACACATTTGTGTGTCGAGTGCTGTTCTAGGAATGAGGTTGAAAAAGTTCGCACAAATTTGATCTTCTTCTCTTCAGCAGTCACGGGTGTGACAAGAGCGCAGAAAGCTGCGAGTTTCATGCACTTTTTGGATAACTTCAGAACAGTCCTGAGATATTGGGAAAAAACAATGCACATTCACAAGTGCCATGATGAATGTCAAATCAACTGAAAGTGTGGTTGACAAATATGGGTGTTTTCTCAATAAACACAAGATACCTCATCCAAAAAAGGGTTCTGTCGGATTAGCTCATTGCCTAAGAATCGACATTTTGATTAAAGAGAGATAAAGTGCATTCTTCCTCAATATTGTGCAAACAACAACAAAATAATTTATAATCATTTTTTTCAGTGGCATGCTTGAATGATCTCCGGTGGTTTTCCCCTCCGGACCTCACAATGAAATCTTATTCCGCACAGTTTCAAAGCTTGTCATGGCACACTGAACGTTATCATTTATTGTGCTCATCTCATGAGACATCAACACTGAGTTTTACTCTAGGACAAGAGAATTGTGGAGGTTAAGTAAAGTAACTCAGTGGGAAAATAATGTCAACCCCACTGCTTATTCCCGTTTGTAAACACACCTTCCTATGTACATTAAGCTTCTAAAAAGGAGAATAAACAATTATCTGAACTTTACAGATAAACATACAAATAAAAATATTATATAACAGGATCAGAATCTGTCAGTTTTGATCATTTAGTCAGATGTTCTGTAAATAACTTGTTATAGGGTGGGTTAGAGAGCATCAATCCCTAGTCAAATCAAATCTTAATAACACATTTAATGCAGCTCACGCTGTGACCCATAACCAAGTCTGGATTCTTGAGAGAAAATAAATACAACGTCTGTGATCAGTGCTTAAAGCGAATAGATGAGTCTCACTTCTTCCACGATACAGCTGTTAATTCACCTGCAAGAAGACAAGAACGAAGATGAATATAAAGAATGCAACGGATGATCAAACAGTGTTGCAGCATTATATCGTCAGGTCGTGCGTTACACTTTATGGATGCGAGGCGGTAGCTCGTCCTCAGACCCCTCTTCAGGCACCGTGTCGTGGTGCCGCCCCGTTCGGGTCTCCTCAGACCATCCGCCCATAGGCACGCGAGGTGTCCTCTGCACTCCAGAGCTTCCAGGAACAGAATCTGTGGGAATCACAGATCATCCTGCATCACCACTCATCACGGCCCATCTGGCTTCCTAATGCCAAACATTCATGTTGAGTACCTGCGGTTCCTCCGTGGCGCCGCTGCTGTCGGCTGCTGTGGTGTGGAGCGGTGGTGCAGGGGAAAGTGTTGGAGCGAGGGAAGTTACAGGTGGATTCCAGGTCTTCGTTGACGCTCTCGCTGCTCTCATCACTCTCCTGTCTGTACCAGGTGTGTCGAGACAGCTCACCCTGAGACTGCTGCTTATGCATCTGAGCGTACGCCAGCATTTCAAATCAGAATTCACATTATCAGTCAGCTTATTCCAAGCTGCTTTACAGAAAAAGCATGTTTCTACACAACAAAACTAGAAGAATCTGTTCACAATCAGATAACCATTCCTCACCTCATGCATGTAGACGGCATGAATGCTCATCTCTGTGGAGGCGTATTCTGATAGGACCATACTGTTCAGCTGACCTTCCAACGCACTACTGCCGGAGCTGATGGTACGGGCATCCGTACTGCGTAAAGACGAGCCAAAGAGACAACGAACGATTAACAGAATGATGAGAAATCTACACTCGTACATTCAGCATCTCTTTCTTGCTCACCCTGAGCCCGTCATGGCTCGGCTGCCCGCTAAAGCCGCTTGGTCAGGTCGTGGGAGTCTGGCAGATGGGTAGCTGCCCCGCAGGTGTATACTGGAGCTGATGGGAGAGAGAGATCGGAGTGCGGATGCCCCCTCGCTCGCTCCGACAGATAAAGGATTGATGGAGCCTTCACGACCCAGATGCAGCGAGGACAGAGACGGGGGTCCCATCAGAAGATTTGCAATAAGACTGTGAGGCTGGAGTGACAAAAGTTATGTTTACATCTCGCATTAGCATCCATTTTTGGGGCAAATCAGAATTCACGGCGTACCTCCGAATCGGACTGTAGTGAATGAGTTGAGGTAAACACAGGGTTATCTGTTAGGATTCCCTGCTGCCCCCCGCTGGCCTCTCGGTGCACTTTCTCCTTCAGCTGACTGATGAAGTGTGTACTCTCTCGAGGGGGTTGCCAGTGTGGGTTTGTGATGGCAAAGTGCATAAGCGACAGCTCCGTCTTCCCATCTTCTGCTTGCTGATAGATGGAGGCCTCTGTTTTCCCAGCAGACATCCACTGGAAAACACCAAATAAGAGATCAGCCGGACGCTCGTTCCGTCCACTCCCGATATCTACCAGGGACTTTGTAAACACAGTTTGAAAACGATTGGCTCGTCCGCCCTTACCGCCGGATGACCGTGCTGACGGACATCCATCTGTGCGAAAGAGCAAGTGTCGCCCACACCGACCACATCCACAGTAAAGTTTCGGAAGAAATCGATGATCTCCAAAGATTTGCGGCGCAGGCAGAAGATGAGAATGAACGGTGTGATGACGGGACTCAGCAGCTCCTCCAGTATAAACACCTGAAAGACAAAAATCATAGTTAACCGGGATATTGTAATTGCGATTATTACTGTCGATTAACACATTTTACGTTGAAGATTTAAAATGTTTGATAACATTCTCAATTTAACATTATAATGTCAATAATTATGGGAGTTGTGATGTCAATTAATAGTCCAAAACGAAAAGCTAAAGCACACGTCAACGTATCAATTCTCAGATTCGGTGCCTGAACACACTGCCGAAACGCACAGAATTCAGCGCTAACGGACAGCTGTAATTGAGCTACAGCTGATCCCGGCTAGCTTACCGATGAACTGTGCGGCCCTAGGGGTGACGTAAATGTTTGCGGTACACAGAGAAGATTTTCCAGCGTGACTTACAGCCTTGTACTGAAAGAGCTGAGCGAACTCATCTCTGGTCTCGTAGCGCTGGGCGTTACCCTGCCAGTGGTCCGGCATGTAGTGGATGTGTGCCAGAATGACTTTAAGCAGCTGCTCGGGACAGAACACCATATGCTTGTCCGGGATAAAAGACCTGGAGCAGATTGAGGATCACAGACGGTCAAATCAACAACAGCTAAAAATGAAATGATGGAGACTGTCGGGTGTTTATGGTGAGTGACAGAATTTGAACCCGTCCAGAGTTACCTTTGATTTAGTTTGCTCACCTGCAGACTGTGATGCAGACTCCCAATAACGTGATGCTGCTGAGCACGTGCTCCACGGCCAACACATCTTCATCATAAATGGTCAGAGCGATCAACACCGCTAGGATGGAACCAGCGAAGAACGCCACGTTCTTGGCCACCACCGTCAGCAACGGTGACATGAAACAGTTCATGTATTTGGAAGAGGCCTTGTAGCCCTTACTGAGACGGGACATCAGCTCATGATCCAGCTCATTAAAGTGTCTGAGGTAAAACCGGCCGTACAGCGACCAGCATCGAGCTCCCAGACTCCCCGGCTCGCGCTTGATCACCTCCGTGTGGCTGAAGAACGCGTAGAGAATCTGCCAAATGAGAATGACGGGACACAAGAGAAGGTTAGCGATTCCGATCCACAAAATCCTGGAGCTCAGACGATCGGCCAACTCCAAGCGGTTTCCTCCGCGTTTGTATTCGGCCTTCAGACTCCACTCGTTCTCGAAAAGCGATCCGGGACCCCAGAAGAAGATCAGCTCAAAATTGTACTTCAGGCCGCGGGTGTAGAAAACCGTGTCGCCCAGCAGAGGCAAATGAAAGCGCACAGGGAGAAGGGACTTGTTGACCATGGCCACCATGTAGTTCTTAAAACGCAGTATACGGTGATAAATGTCCAGCTCTGTCAGTTCTTTTTTGTGGATGCAGATCTGGTGCTCCTTCTGTATCTCAACGATCCGCGCCTGCACCTCCTGCCAGGTGAAATACGGAAGATCCGCCTGCGCAAAGCACAGAAAGACTCAGTGGAGAGCGTTTGCTCTTAGTGATTATTATTAGATGAGATTCACACATAACTGCTGGTATGATATGTTTGCTTTGAAAATGAAAATCAACGCGTTCGTGTTAATGTTATTAAGAGAAAAGCTCACCATGGACACTTTCAGGGCGTGAATAAAAAAGGATCGGATCTCCCAGTAGCAACAGATGTTGTACATAAACTTGACAAGCCGATGGAGCCAAAAGACTCCTGATATGAGGATGATAAAGATGACAAAAACATTGTGCCGGATCCTAAAACAAACAGACAGTTGATGATAAGCCCGTTCATAAAAGTCACCACATCATTTGTCATTTTTAATAGATCATATTTACCGAGCACTGCACACGTCCACTGGAAGAATGGCGTCTGGCAGTGTAACCTTCGACGAATCGGTGTGATTGACAAACTTGTTTGCGAAGAGTATGTCATAGTCCACACAGTTAACCAGAAACACCGTGAATGCCACCACAAACACCAGTTGCCTGAAACAAAGATTGGACATGTTATTGTCTTTCCTGAGGTTTTCCATAAAAGCGTCTACAAAATGCCCGCATGTACTGTAAAGGAATTTCTACATACACAAACATAATCATGTTCCTATCTAAATGCAGTCATCTCTAAACCAGGCATTAACAGAAACCATATGTGTACGGCCACACCAGAAGAGCACAAGAGGAATAAATAGACTTACACAAGCTCGAATATTTCTCCCAGGAGCATACAGGTAAATCCATTCTTCTGGTGGAGATTATAGACTTAGTGAATGTTAAAGTAAATATGATTGGAACAGAAACATCTGTTGAGTTAGTTACAGCATTTTCATCTATTAGAAGCCATAACCGAACTGTTCATTATAGTGCAAAAAGGATATTCTCTGAAAGAACAGGTCCAGATTTTCAATGTGGTGCCATGGAGCTGAAATTCATAATGAAATGTGTTAAAAACCAAAATCTCATTGTTGGGTCACATGTTGGGTCTCCTTACAGACATTACTACACCGTATGTGGTAATTGTACATTTAGCTGTGCTTGCTTTCTTGAGAGATGTGTGGTCGTGTATCTTACATTTGGATCCCTCTGGAACGTGCACCAGCAGATTCTCTTCTCCAGGAGGAGAGTCACTGTAAGACGCCTCCAGGCGCTGGTACTCGGTGTCAAAGTGGGCCATCAAAACTCCTGTCACGCTCTATTAGCCTTCTGCTGCCTTTCAGAGAAATAAAACATACAAAATAACATCAAGTTTCATATTAGTTAGTTTCATATTTTAACTGAACAGAACATACCTAATCTCTTAAAGGGACAGTACACCCAAGAATTACAATTCTGTACAACCTTCAAGTTGTTCCAAATCTGTATAAATGTCTTTGCTCTGATGAACACAAAGAAAGATATTTGGAAGAATGCTTATAACCAGACAGATTTTGCCGCCCATTGACTCCCATAGTAGGAAAAAATACAATTCTACATTCTTCAAAATATCTTCTTATGTCCAACAGAGTCTTTTTTTCCTAATATGGGAGTCAATAGGGGCGAGATCTGTTTGGTTATAAGCATTCTTCCAAATATCTTTCTTTGTGTTCATCAAAACAACGAAAAGTATACAAGATTTGGAACAGCTGGGAAATGATGAGAGAATTTTCATTTTGGGTGAAGTATCCCTTTAAAGACATTTGAAATAAACACAGACTGTAAAAAAAGACTTTAAATACACAATGTTTATAAACACTGTGTACAGTTGAGTGCTAAATGTGGGCCACACATATTATTTTTGTTTGTGTAATGACAGCAGCCCACAATAACACAATGACACACCGGACCTACAAACCTTATTACATAAACAACCAGAAAATCTAATCATTTCAAACAAAACCACGTATCCAACAAAATGAAAACCATTATAAACCATTTTCAAACATGTTAGTGATCTCTGTAAGCACAAAACAATGCCTGTAACGGCACCGGAAGGAACACAAGTGCGTTTAAATGTAATCTTATTCTTACCTTATTATTCCCGCCATACCGCAGAAACCTGAAGAGACTTCGGGCCGCTTCTCCTACAGATGAAATGACATTAATGTAAACACACGCAGACATCGCTCACTCACAGCACAACGCACAGCCACGTGAATGTGACACGTTGACCTCGCGCGATGATTTACATTAGTTCATGTAAAACCGATGATATTTAATGTCGCAGGCTGATGTTTATGTCAACAGAAGGTTTTGGGACAACATGACAGGCGCGTCACCACTGCAGCAGACACAGACTTCGCCTCAGGAATAAATAAGGTTGATATTAGCTCTTACCTCACGCGATATGAGGGGCGCTGATGTGTGATTTCGGTTTTTAATGACAATTTCTCTTTTGTTTTCCCATTACAAGCATTTTTGCTTTCGTTTCTTTACGCAATGCACAGGGGCGGGGTCATCCGTGCGACACATTTGCAGTCCAATCAGCAGCGGTTTGGGATGCGAAAGGGCCAATAGCCACAGGAGGCGGGTGTTCCAAGGGCAACGATGGGTCATTCGATGTCATTGAAGCTGCGCAATATGCGCAGAACAACCTGCATTGAAGTGTCGCGAGAGCAATAGAAAGCATACGGAAACGTCTGGTCTCGCGGTTTTTCTGATGCTATATGCAGATGGTCTGCGCAGCGTCACCTAAAAGCATCAAAGAGAAGAATCGATCCGACTTGTGACGTGCATCGTTTCGCGTTATTTCATTAACTGTAGTTATGCTTGTTTTGCATTAGTATTTTTATTGAACGTTTTTAACAAAGAAGAGGCAGACTTGTGAAATTAATGTTTATAGAAATCTATGTCGACCATTGTGGACGTTGCTTATACTCAAACAAAGAGTTTTTTTCCCAACTCACACTTTTGCTTCAGATAATGTTATTATATTGTAATACTTTAAATGTCACTGCATATTAAACTGAGTGATTGTGTTTAGAAACACCACACACACTTCTGACATTGAGTATTTAAGTGTTTAGATGTGGAATGTCTCCACCGTGTGGCTCGTTGCTGAATCAACGGTTCATTGGCTGCGTAAAACAGCGTAATATTACAGTAGTTAAACATATAGTGTTCTGTCGAGGATTAATGTCAATTTTAATAAATGCATCTTTTCAAATACAAAAGCACACATATCTCCCTTATAATCTGCGTGCATACTTTGTGCGTGTGTGAACTTGTTTTTATACATTGTGGGGTCCAAATGTCCCCACAATGAGAGTAGAAGTCTCACACACTTACATCGGTCCCCACAATTCAAATGGATTATTAAACATAGTAAATTATGTTTATTTTAAAATGTAAAAATGCAGAACGTTTTCTGTCATTAGGTTTTGGGGTTGGGTTAGGGGATCAAATATATAGTTTGTCCAGTATAAAAATCATTACGCCTATGGAAAGTCCCCACAATGTATAGAAACCTAACGTGTGTGTGTGTACTGTAGGCTAAAATCTGTCGGGCATATGTCCACTGAGCTCTTAAAAGACAGGGACATTCATTTATTAAGTAATGAAAAGGTCATCTCATCAAGCAGTTATACACTCTCAATATCCCACCTTTTCCCAACACCAAGGTAAACACAATTTACCTGTAAATATTACAATAAAGAGGTTAATGTGAGAAGAGAAGGTAACACGTCAGTAGAGAGAGCTTTTATGATGCTTGTGGCAAAACGAATAACTGTAAATCAATCCTCAAAAGCACACCTAAAGGAAAAAAACATATAAATCCTCATATGGATTGATAATTTCAGTAGAAAGGACTGTAAACTTTCATAATCCAGGTCATTTAGTGAAGCGGGCTAATTGAATGTGGGGGATGTGGTACCCGTTAAAGCTTATAGATGCTTGTTTTAACCCAGCACACATGTGTTTGGTGTGTGCTTGTGTGTGGGTGACTGTACCGGCTGACCTTTATCTGTGCATTAGTGTTATTGAGGAGGACTGATCCAGATGACGTCGGGTCATATTGGAATTGACAGGAGGAAGGATGAGGAAACGGGGGAAAGTGGAGGAGACCCCTTTAGTCCAGCAGTGAGGTCATTCCTCTGGGGACATTTAATTAAATTAAACTCCCGCTGCCTGCCGGGAATAACAAGCATCCATACACGCACACAGACACACACGCGCAGTATCTGTGACAAGAATGAAGTACACTGTATCTCCAGATACGTAGCACATACATGTTTGATAAGAGAATAAATGTAAAGAAATATGACAGCGCTACAGTTTTTTTCAACATGGTGATCAAGGACATTGATATCTGCATGAGATCATAAAATACACCCCCATACCCCCCCCGTCCCGTCCCGTCTATCCCAACACCATTATATTTTACATCCAGACACAACTCACAGCACTTACCTACAGCATCAACCGTCTCATGACTGTCTGGACTAATAATGGCTATTGATTCATCTTAGATCAATACTGAAGAAGTGAACAGGATTGTGGATCTAAAACTGTTATTTAAGAAAAACACCTGATAAACAGTGTGTTTGCGTTTCTTATACACTATAAGAGGTCATGAAGTGAAATGAAATGACACTTCGGTGGATTGTCTGGATGGAGCAGGTTAGGAGGGAGAAACCAGATCGCTATAGGCCGAGGCATTAGTTAATTTACAGAATCAGACGGATTTATGCTACTGGCCTTTGACAGTGATCGGTTTGTTTCACACCCAATGACAACACGATTATCGACAGGCTCCCGGGCACAGATACAACTGTCTGATTCAGCACTGAAAGATGAGGATGCTGAGAGGAGAGAGAAAAATGTGTTTTTACTTGGCATTGCTGTAGTCACTTAAAGTTACTCTGCAGCATCTTTCATTGTCATAGCAACATGGCTGCCACATTTCCACCATACAGAATTTAAGAATTCCACATGTTTCATTTGATAGTCAATACAGGTTTTTTGAAATTCAATTATTGTTTTTCTTCTAGTTCAGATGCAACATGCCTCTAAGTGCCATATTTCTTCTAAAATCATATTTTTTTATCAGGCTCTGCCTCTGATGTTTATAATAAAATGTATTTCACTTTAATGGCAAAAAGGACGTATTCAGTGAAATCACTGAACCTAAATACTGGAGCCTGATTTAAAGGCCAATTTTGGAAGGAAACCTCAAACGGCACTTAGAGGCACTTTTGCATCGGAACTTTTATCAAATTTAAATTACAATTCACTGTGCTTCACTGCAAAAAATGAATTTCTTACTTAAAATTTGGTCTAGCCCAAATATATAAAGATTCTTAAAAAAAAAAAAAAAAGTTTACTTGAGAAGCAGAATGACACTGTAAGTTAGTAAATCATGTTTTGTAAAATAAACGATCAAAATTGAGTGAGTAAGTAGAGAGATTAAGTAAGGGATAAACCACAGCTAGCCGTGGACGTGGAGGCCACCCGACGCGAAGCTTGCATTAAAATACTTTATTACGCGGCTCATTTGAATGCTTGATTCTGATTGGCCAGTCGCGACATTCCAAGGGTTGTTATTTTCAAATAACAACGCTCAAAACTAATAACACCCTGTAACCCGGATGCTGCAAATCATTTTGAGAGGGGCAGTTTAATATTACACAAAAATGTATCATAAATATGTCTTTTAATAACATATATGACATTATATTTACAAATGACTAAACCAATTTGCCTGTTCGTGACCTTACTTTAAAACTAAACAGCTTTTCCTCGCAGAAGGTCTGCATTCGGTAAAAATGAGCTAATGAAATATTTCAAATTCACATTTTGTGTCCAGTTTTTTTCTCATGTGGCAAGTAGCCGTGTAATAAGCGGGGATAATGTACAAGCAGCCGGCTGTTATCGCGAATGAAGCCCCTTCAGTGTGACACCAGACCACGTCCTGATCACACTGTCGGGGATTATTTCTGCCATAACACTTAAAGTTAAAGCTGTTATTAATGTTTATAGTGTAATTTTTGACTAGACAGGTGAAAATGCTATGTTATTTTTATCAGTTAATTTGAAATGTACTCAAACTGACTGGAACTACCTGTGCATTAAAAGGTTTTAATGCACACCTTCCAGCCAATCAGAATCAAGTATTCAAACACACCATATAAGTAGACGTAAGAAATCCATTATTTTTGCAGTTTGTTTGATAGGTGTATGAATGTTCAGATAGATTAAAATGTATGTTAAGAACTCTCTGACTTCATGTCTGAATGCTCAACCCTGTTATTCATACAGTTGACGTGCATCCTGGTCACATTACACAAACCGCAGGGCTTGTCATATAGTATATCACGTTCTTTTCATCCATCCATTAAATGTCACGCAATGACATCACCCCGAGTATCCAATAGATGGTACATTAAAAAGACATTTGATTCCTAAAGTCCACATGGGACATGACTCTTGTTTTCTTCGTTGAGATCTCCTCGCTCTAAGTTAGCTAGTGCTTGTGTTTATTGCTTCACTGTTTTAGAGGACTTCATGGTCATTGTGCAGCATGGAGATGTCACGACTGTGTGGGGGGTGAGCATGTGTAATAGCCCCTAACATTGAAAAAATAAATCAGCAGAACGAAACCAAAGACGCACGTGAGCCTCTGTTACTGTGGTGTGACCCTGGCCCGTATCCCACGACGGGAGGCAGGAGATGAAAGGATGGAGGAGACAAAGAGGCGACCGCAGTTCGGGTGTTGTGCTGCAGGCTAGAGGACGAGCTGAACTGGAGGCCCCTAAAACCTCCAGAGCCCCGGTGACAGAGAGAGACACACAATAGAGAGACTCAGACAGGACCGCCTTGCACTCGGCGAAAGACACAGCTGTAGCCTAGAAGAACACGGAGAGTTTTAACAAGCGTTAAATGGATGATCAGAAGTGTTGTTGTGGTTTTCTGTTGAATGGAAGCTCAGTGTCGAAAGCTAGGGTGTAAAAACACTTCGTATTCACATTCATAACGGTTCCAATGGCATTGCAAACAGAATAGTTTTGCCAAAAAATCTGAAGAGGTGTATATATATGCAGTGTGTGTGTGCTTATGGCTGGAACACACTACAAGACTTTTAAATCGGAACAGATTTTTAAACTAGTCATCATACACTTGCAGACTTTTGGAAAGTTTCAGATAGAAACACACCAACAGATCAAATCTGCAGACTGGCACAGACTTTCTGAAACAAGTCCAGACTGAAAATCTGAGCAAAAGTCTTGTCGTGTACTAAAGTGTAGCCTAAAGAGTGTAAAGTGAGTAAGTCTTAGTGATAGTGATGTAGGTGACCAAAGGGGATTTGACATTGTCCTCAGCTAAAGTTTGCCAAATGATACAGATATCTTCAGTACACCTGATACCACATTCACGTATTTTGTATCTGATAAAAGTTGAATTGCATTATTCTCTTGTTCCGTTCACCGTGAGTTTTAGCAAATGTGAACTATTCCACAATAGGCTCAACAGCAACCTCTGTAAAATAAGCAAATCAACCGTGACAGCATGGAATCGCGAGACCCTTGCGTACGCAGAGCTTTCTAATCGCTCTCGCGATACTGTGACGTCAAACGTCGATCGGTCTGCGCAACGCCCAATGAAGTTGAACACGCCTGGAAACAGCGTGGAGCAGAAAGATGTGTCGCTGCCATGGAAACCCATCTGAGGTCCATGGACGACCCACGCAAGCCCCACTACACGGGACCTGTGCTGCATTTAAATCCACGTCTTATCATAAAAGACGCATCATGCTCCTCGATTCTTGTATGACATTGAGCGTTGGTTTTAAACTCATGGCATGTTACGCAGGAGTCATTCTTTCGTCCACTACCGGTATGCACGGTGAAGGCTGAACCGGAGGGGCTGTCTTTACGCACGTGCGCCGCCCCACCGGAGACGCGCGAGCGGACGCGGGTGCGCACACCGGAGTCAGCGCGCGGAGTGTGTGTGGACGTCGGCTTTTGATAAAGAAACGTACAGAAACGAAAAACCTGACCGCTCTCTGTTTTCCACCGGCTGTGTCATCCGCCAGCTGTCGCGTTTCTCTCTCCACGGACGGCGCTCACACCTCGCGCAGGATTGCAGTGCGCCGCGCTCCGTCAACATCCGTGAATGGAAAGCATCTGCATAACACGCGTATATTTGGTCCTGAACCATCTGCATTTTGGGGATCGATCGGCTGGACACCGGGACAGCAGATTTTAGGGAAGATGGAGACCTTCTTCGCAGAGGTGGGCTTCATTTCTAATAATGGCGCATCCGCTATGCGTTAGGTGCAACGCAATAGATTGCAATGTGGTTATTTGAGAATAAACATGTCTTGGATAACGTTGTGTGGTGCAGGTTTATATTTCTCATTGGTTGTGTGGGTTCACACCTACTGTGCCTTCACGATGTGACATGCAAACGTCCACATACCGTTTCACTGCACCTGTCTTCTCAGAACAGGACTGTCATTTTCACACGGTTTATTATAGAGGTTTCACACTGTGACCGTAGGTGATGGTTTGGTGATGTCGCGTGCGCGCCTGGGCTGTGGCGCGCGCGAGGGGGGAAGGGGCTCGCGCACTGAAGCACAAGCAAGGGTCTTTAACTGACATCTTATAAAGATGCTGTAAGACGTTTCTTTAGTTTGCTGTGGATGTGACGGGCATAGATTCCTAAAGCAGCACGTGAAGGCTGTTTGGAAATATTTGAGATTATTCTCCAATTCCACATTCCCATCACTCCCCTTGAGTCTCATGTTAGGGATGGTTCACAAACATATGGCCTGCGGGGTCTCAGATTGAAGGACGGATGGTGGATTTGTTGACCTGAAGAACAGGCCTCATGCCGTACGCGCTGAATTTTGTTTACTGCATTTGCACAAACTCTCCTCTCGTTTACAAGAACTATAGATTGTGATGCTCGAAGCTGATTTGATCAGTACCTCTCGCTCGCACACAAACACCTGCATTCGGTCTAATACAAAATAACGCTATCCCAGTGAGCCATTTATCCTCTCGAGCACTGGGGTGGTTTTGAGCAGTCAGCGTTTAATCTGTGTCAGAATGAACATTACGAGGCTTAGTAAATAAATTACATGAAATGATGATGCAAACACTCCAGTTATGGTATTAAGCAGGATGTGGATGGAGGGGATCTGAGATACGGCTCATAGAGATGTTGTTTTCGAGACAGAGCAGGAGATCTTGATCTCAGCAGATCTTTCACAGACTGCTGCTGGGTGAAGACAATTCTGTTTTTTTTTGCAAAAATCACATCTATGATGCTTCGGGTGTTCTGGGCGCTTGCTAGATGAGAAGAGCACACCCTCAAGTCTCAGACATTCTGCTTCCTAGATTTGGCTTTTTTTAAGATCTGGCTTAAACGGGCATTTATAAAGACCAGAGAATACTTCTATTGTCAATTCACAGATGAACAACAACATTTGAATTCTCCTCAGTAGTATATAACATACAATAGATATGGATGAGTGCACATGTAAACAGCGTGTGCAGAAGGACATACATAAAGACAGGCCGTTTATAAAGACTGAGTTGACCCTTTAAAGCACATATACATTCTCATATTCATTCTCGTCCTCTCTCTCTCTTTCTGCTGTCTGTTCAGGTGATATTGACGGTGACTCAACTCACCTCCAGTCCCCACAGCAACATCACATCATGCGCTTTACTGGGTCCTAGTGCCACTTCATTCTGGATTACCTATAGAGCTATTTGCATTGTCAGTGCAAATGATGATGTATTCCATGATGTTTCTGTTGTTGAAGTAAATCAATTTTGTTTGGTAATATTGCAAAAATGCTGTTATTCAATGGACCTCCTGCTTACTCTTTATAGTCTTCAATGACAGATGAGTCATTAATGTCTGCTATGGACCAGATCTGTTCAGCTTTGAATCTCTTCAGCTCTTTAAATCATTATTCAGTGATCTATCTAATGGCCAAAAATGTTGATTTTAAGGAAGATTTTTGGTCACACTTGGTCTAATGTGCAGGAGGATGTGTTTGAGTTGGCCACGCCCACTTATTTACTTATTACGGTATGTACTTGTGTACTTGAGTGTAAAGGTGATGTCCCTTTGCTCTCAGCGTGTTCTTCCAGGTCAGAACCGAAATCATGTTAGCATCCTCTTCATGGTCTCCTCTCTCTCTCTCTCTCTCTCTCTCTCTCTGTCTGTGTGTTACTGGTTCTGAGTGAAGCCACAGGAGATGTGTGACCTATATTTCATCTTAAAGTGTGAATGTCTTTACTCTTTATCTGCTTCTCTCTCTCTCTCTCCCTCTTTCTGAATCTCTCTTCTCTTTTGAATCATGTAATGCAGTCATTTCATTGGTTGTTTGAACTGGGGGCTTTTGCATTAACTTTCCCCTGAGGAGAGAAAATGATGGTGACCATCTAGGTTTCCATCCCCCTTTCCTCTACTTTCTTGATTTAAAGGAAAAGTTCACCTCAAAATCTAAATGACATTACTGTTTACTCACCCACATGACGTTCAACATGTTTTAAGACTTCCCGGCGTCTTCGGAACACAAATAAAGATATTTTGGGACATCCGAGAGATTTCCTGGCCTCCTCATAGACATCATGGTTATAGTTGTTGTCAAGGTCCGGAAAAGTACTAAAGACACTAATTGAATTTTTTGAAGCGAGGAGAATACTTTATGTACCAAAAACAAACCAAAATAACGACTTGAATGGATATCAGTCTTGTCAGTCTATGTTGCACGTTCACGAGAGCACTTCCACGCATGCGTAACATATTTATTTTAAAAATAAAATCATTAAAATATTGACCATATGTTGCCTCAAAAATAAACTCAAGTAAGTTGAAAGCAGAAAATTATAACAATAAACAAAAACTAAAATAAAAATAAATTAATCATATATAGGTACATTAAAAATAAACCAATAAATTGTACATGACAAAAGCAAAATTCGAAAACTTCAACTAAAATTAACACAAAATCTAAAAATAAAAGCTAATTTAAAATATGAATAAATCAATATTTATTAGTAAATAAACTTAATAAAACTAAAATCAAACTATAATAACTCTGCTCGTATGTCACCTAAAATATCTTTATTTGTGTTCTAAAGATGCCGGGAGGTCTTACGACATGTTGTATGTCATGTGGGGTGAGTAAAAATAAGACAATTTTGATTTTGAGGTAAATTTACAACTTCAAACTAAGCACATTTAATAAAATGATGATGACTTTTGATTTACCTGCTAATACCCAAGACATTTCTATTGAAACGTACGACGTGGTTCTCACAGATGACTGAAGTGTGTGCTCGCGTCATAATGCACACGTCTGTGTCGTTTCAGTTTAATAACAAACCAGTGCGTGTGTGTGTTCAGTTAGCCGAGAGAAGTGCTGAGGAAACGTCTCTCTCGTGACCCAGATGAGGCCGTGATAACAGATCTGACAGACCGAACGCTCCGGGGAAAAATCTCTTTCCAGCACAGTTAATGCATGTGTGTGCGTCCTCTCTCTCTCTCTCTCTCTGTATCCACAGAAGCGTCTGATAGATGTCTGGTCATTCTTCACATCTCTCGTGTTTCATTAGAAAGGTTTCTCATTCTGTTGCTCTTGTCTCGGGTTTGTGAGACAGTCAGAATAAGTCTGCACCTCGTCCAGGGAGAGATCAGGGGTCTCAATCTCAAAACTCTCATCATTCCAACACTTTGCATATGACATGAACTTTTGAAATCAAAGCAACACTGAACCATCTGTTCTGAGTCCATTGTGTTTAAGTCTGTATAATTATATTTCATTTAAAGGCACGGGACTGAATGTTTCATGTACATTTGTGTTTAATTGAATTTGAGCATATTAATAGTATATTAATAATATAACAGTATACAGACAATGCTTTTATGCTTGGTTCTAAGAAAAAGTGGTATAAATAGATGAGAGAAATGTGTATACATGTGACGGAGAGAAAGAAAGAGAGAGAGAGCTTGTGAATGATTATTATGGGGTGGTTTATGTGACACACATACACAAGCTAACAATATATGTCATTTTTTCTGATCCTCTGTCCCGTTCTGGCATCTCAATCATCACTATATGAACGCTAATATTCCACCCATCCACTCCACTATTGCCCTCGTTCACACGGACACTTGCTGCCGTGACCCTGCCCCTCTGTTACCATGGCAACCCATTGATGGAGATGCTGGCAGCTTGGTGGGATAACAGTAATACAGTGGATTTAAATGGTCATTATAGTCTATTGTAAGTCTCTGATGAGAGATCTCTCTCGTGTGACACTGAATGTAGTCATTCAGTACATCAGCAGTCTGTGTTTTCTCCTCCTCGCTGGCTGTAAAGAGCCGTATCATTATCAGAACACAACTATAGCCTCTGTCATGAAAACCACAGCTTTCCTGATTTAGCATCGGTTGTTTCTCTGTGATTTCACTTCGCTGGAGTTCGAGACATGACTTCAGGAGCGTCCATTTCTATCCAACACTTTTATATTCTGAAGATGAATCTCTAATGAACATGTCCTTATCATTATATGTAATAATCGATCATACAGTAACATCATCTCTTCTTATTCTCATATGCAGATGTTTTCATAGTCTTAAAGTTAGATCATGTAATGTTGTTCCTGAGAGTTTCTTTAACACCTAAAAACTTAAATAAAATATTTAGCCTATTCATAACTGTTTTGAAAAAATCTTTAATGCTCATTTGTTTGCAGATCACTTTGAATAATAGCTTCGGCTAAATAAATGTAACTGTAATTTAATGGTAACTGAATGTTGTCATTGTTATATTAAATGATCATGGTATCTGATAAGCACTCATGCATTTAATGTGTATCCCACACACATGTGTATCTCAATCATTACTGAAACACATATATCATCATGTGATGTCTCACATTCATAAATCTGTCTGCAGGACATTAAATATGTGAGGGGTTCTCTGTCCGACATGCGTCTCATTCCTGCACTGTAAGAAAACATCTGTAAAGACCCCGGAAATATACCGAAAAAAAAAAAAATTCCCTGAACAATGATAGGATATATAATAAATAGCGTTACCTGTTTTTCTTGTACATTTTTGGTCTTTTTCTGTAGTTTTATGGTTTTTTACCATATTTTAAAAATAACTGGAAAAAAAATCCTGTGAAAGAACAGTTTTTCACGTTTTTCTTGTAAATTTGCAAAAAATAAAATCTGTAATTTTACGTTTTTTTATTGGATTTTTTAAAAATTCATTAAAATCTGTAAATAATAAATAGTAAAACTCAGTTTTTGACATTATGGAAATTTGTTTGGTTTATTACAGCTGAGTGGATCCCAAAGTGGACGTGAGACAGCAACCACACAGAACACCCTAACCAGTATGGATTTCCAGCATCTGTCATGTGTATATTTGATACTGTAACCACACCGGAAGTGCAGTGTAATGGGATTTTGAACATACATGAGGTTAGGAAACATGAGTAAGGAAAATGAGATACAGTAAGAGGGGGGAAATAAGAAAGAAAGAAAGAAAGAAAGAAAGGGGGTCATTTTTTACCAATAGAATCCAAACAGAAGAAAACCAAACTGAAGAATCTACGATATTTATCCTTTATGATATTACTGCTGTAGTGTACTTGAGTGTTTACTTGAGAACACTGCTGTAAATTCCTATACTACAGTGTTTTTAAACCTTACTATAGTAAATATTACAGTAAACTACAATTTTTACTAGGCTACAGTTTATAGGTTCAATTGAGTTAATAGTAGAGAATGTTATAGTATAGTTAATTATAATACAGTTTACTAAAATAAATACTAATAGGTGGGTCTAAGATGGATTGAAAATGGGATAGAAGTTTATACAGATATGGTCTCTGGTTAAGTTTCTTTCATGTACATGTGCAGATCTTGAGGAATATCAGCTTGTGTAAGGCTGTAGAGATGTCTGATGGGTTTATTTTCTCTTTCATTTCTTTCTGTTTCTTCATCCTTGTGGAGCTGTTGTCAAGCTTTAGTCAGAATTTCTTCACACGTGTCCTTCTGCTGTGTGTTTTTGGCTTTGCACTTCCTCGGTTCTGTATAAATGCATCATTTTTCAGTCAGTGTTCCTCACGCCTTCTTCTCTTCTCATGGCATTTTTAAAGACGCGTGAAAGGTTGATAAGAGCCTTGAGAACATTGTTGAGATGTTGATGGTTTTGTATTTGAGTGTCATAATGTGAAGGTTGTACATGCGAGGACCCGTGGAGAGGTTTCATTTCTGTCATAGCTGGAAGTTTCGTCGCGGTTGTGTAGATGTTTCATAATGGTTGCTTAAAGGAACGGTTCAACCAAACATGAATATCATTCATCACTTACTCACTTTCATGTCATCCCAGATGTACATGACATTTAATAGTTGAATGATTTTATGTAAAAATGCTGTCAAAGCTCCAAAGAACGCAAACATTCATTATTAACCATATGACAACTTTGAATCTCATTGGCTGTTTATGAATAACTAACTTCAATAGAAACTCTTTCACACCCTCCTTCTGAACCTTAAAATGAAGGGGTTTTGGCTCTGGACCATTAAGAAATCTGTGAACTTTGTTATGATTGGCTTGTTGTTGTAAAATGTTATATGCTGCATCCCAATTCACATATTATCTGTCCTAAATATTATTTGAAAATAGAGTTAGTGCGCTCAAAATCATACTAATGCTGAAATGAGTATTCTCAAAGTATTCAGATGTGTGAATCCATGGACACTCAAACGACTGATATTACCCACAACCAACCACAAGACTATACTATACTATACTATACTATACTATACTATACTACTATACTATATACTATACTATACTATACTATACTACAGTTTACTACACCAAATACCTCAGTATACTATTTTTGATGTGTCCATGAAATTATAGAAATGTCCTCACTAATATACTGAAACAAACATGCAGACTGTGACACAACAGAAACTTCACAGATCCTGTGCTTCATGTCATTATTAATGCGTTGTATGAGCCATTGTTACAGAGTTGTGTAGGATTTGTATTCATGTCTCTTACTGTTGATATGTGCTCTTTGTAATAATATGACTTTTAATCATGAATCAGAGTTTGTTCCGGGTGGGCACGTGAACGCAAGTGTGAACAGACACCCACACGTCACTCTGAAAGTTACTGATTTCAGCTGCGAACGAATGTATTACATTGAGTTGTGTCAAACAGATTGTTGTGATCAGGACTGAATGTGGTCTGGGATCGTGTCTGACTTGTTTTGTGTGTGTTTGGCAGGGTGCTCGGGTGTGGGTGAATCATAAAGATCAGCTGGTGCCGTCTACGGTGAACTCCTGTGGAGATGGAACGCTGGTACTCACCACTGACTACGGGGAGGTAAGAAACTCTTAGAAACACACACACACTGTATGCCAACACACACATGTTTCCCTTTATATCTGAATGTGTGAGTCAGAGATGACGCTGGTGTGGTATTGTCCTGTAAATGTCCTGAAAACACAACGCATCAAATGTTGTGGAGATTAACAAGTGCTCCAAACCTAATGACTGAAGACCCCATTAAAGAGTCACTGTGAAAATAAAAACACTAGAAAGCCCCCAGCATGTGCGCTCATCCTCCAAATGCACGTCTTGCAGCGTCTCGTGAAGAGCGCGTGAAGAGGGCAACCATCAGATGTCCACAACATCTCTTCATGAGCGTCTTCAGTCCGTTCTGGTGGAATGTGATATATTCTGAGAATGATCACCAGTAGAGCGCGTATGAAAGAGCACTGGCCCTACAGAGTCATCCCTTAATACATGTTGTCATGGCAACAGGGTGTCTTCTCAGAAAATCATCCAAGACCTTTATCATGACACAAAATGAGTCAGTGCTTCTAAAGCCTAATGCAACATATCAGTTGGGAATGTTATTACTGGTCATGTTATTGTGAGCCAATCCTCATGTTCACCTACTTATGCCGTACACCAGCATCAACGTTTTTCGGGGCAAGACCCCTTAGATGAGAGATGCATGGAGCAGGGACCCCCTTATACTAAATGTGTAAACAGAGCTGTTTAAATAGAAACAACCCTTATTGTCTCAGTAATATTATGTTAAGACATTATGTAAGCACTATTATGCATGTTATTGTTGCATATAACTTACTTCTCTGTGTATTATTTTTATTATTAATATAGATTGATAATTTTTCCTTGTCCTGAACCTTAGTCTTTATTAAGGCTTCAATGAGATGACTGACCCTGTTAATGGCACAAAGACTGTTCTAGTGGAGGTAGAGGTTGTCTCTGGATGCCAAAGAAATCACTGCAGACTTATGCATTCTGTTGTAAAAGCAGGCCGTTTTATTAAGTTTGTAATGTTTTTCTTCCGCTTCTCTGTGTGCTGCAGAACACACCGCTATTTTATCATTCTGAGCGCCGTTGTCTTTCTCGTGGATCAGTATTGTCGCAAGAAAAAGAGTTTTCTCTGCAGAGCATCATGTCAGACTAAGGAGAGAGACAAGCAAAGAGTCCGCGTTATTTTCTGGGCCACTTGTTTGAGGTGCACCATCAGTACACAGAACTATCGTACGTGTTTAAAAACAATGAAACGCTCCGTGTTTCATTGTTTTTAAACACGTACGATAGTTCTATCAGAGTTTACGATGCAGAAGCGGTGTGGCGTCATTTGCCTGTTAAATTAGCGCTTTACAGCTTTAACAAATTTGAACAGAAGTTCAGAAATATATGAGAATTAACTTTATTTTCACGCAACTACTTTAATGCGTACGCTTCTGCTGCCTGAATGGATGTTTTTGTCCGCACGCAGGCTATAATTGCAATGCTCGGGAGCTTCAATGAGTCCACGCGGCCGTGTTATATTTCTGTACCCATGCACATTTTTAACAAAAAGTTCGCTGTGAGTAAACTGTAATTAGCAGACCCCTTGCAGTTCCACCGAGGACCCCCAGTTAAAGACCCATGCTGCACTAAAGCATGCATGCACAATATATAATAATGTATTAATTCAGTGAAACATTCAGTTGATTTATCACCACTAAACTCCTTCATCTCGCAGTGAATTGTGGGTAATATCAGCTGTTAAGGTCTTCGCACATCAGTCGGAAATTTTTGTATGTGTTTTTTTGTATTTGGCGCTCGTTTGTACGGTGTCTCTGAATTTCTTGCTACGGATGCGAAAAAGGCAGAACATTTTAATTTTGGATTTTTTAATGACGGACGAAAGTATCAGAGGCAGTGTGTAACTGTGTTTGACACAACGTGAGTTCCTATTTATTTTTTTAACGTGCGGAAATGTACATGTACACACACACACACACACAGATGCTGATAAAGGTGTGTAGTTTGTGATGTCAGGAGCTAATAATAACATCTTCACTGACCTGAATTCAGCTCTGAGAGACAGTGTATGTGTGTATGTACACCATAGAGGCTGCTCATATTTGTGCGTTGAATATGAAAACATAATTCACATTTCACTTCATACTATCAGAGACAGACACAGACTTTTATTGAGCAGCTCATCATCTCTCTCTCTCATGGACCGCTGCAGGTCTCTCGTCCATCACTTTGGCTCTCTGATAATCTCCAGGTTTCAGTCCAGCACCCTGAGGAACGTCTTTTACTGAATTGAAGTGTTAGAAATGTGGGGGAATCCTTCTTAAAAGAGCAACACTGTTGGAGGACTCTGAATTTTTTATGTTGCTTTATAGAGCATCTATAGTACAGGACTGGATGGAAACCAGCATCTCTCTCTGTGTGTGCGTTAATAATTTAGTGGAGTCTCTCAGTGTGGGTGTGACTCTGTTCCTGCTGTGGATCTCACTGACTTACTGTAAGAAACCAATGAAATAAATCTAATATGGGACATGTTGGCACTGTAAGAAGAACAGTATGTGTAAGTCACCTAACAGGCATCTGTTATCACAACCTTCTCATGACCTTAACAATGTTTTTACAACCTACATGAGATTTCATTGTGTTAAAGTTTGATTCTGTCGTGAGCAGATACTACTGCAAGTTCATATCGAATGTGAGGATATGGAAAAGGTCACTTGATAACCGTGTGTGTGTGCAGGTGTGTGTATGCGTGTTCACCTAAAGCAGGATTTAAAATGAACTGAGGCACAAATATAGACTATGACCTGAATATGAGAAGTTAAAAGGGACTGAAGGAGTTCACACACGAGAGCTCGTTTTCATTTGAGAAGTTACATCTGATCTCACAGACAACGACAGTGAGGCAGTGACTCATGACTTGAGTCAATAGTTTATATGATGTTCATATGGGTTTGGGATTTTTTTCAGGGAATATTTGTTGTGTTTCTCAGATTTTTTGGAAATATTTGAAGAGTTTGGTTCCAAAGTGAGAGAACTATGTTTTTAATTTATTTCAGAAATCATGTTTTTTATTATGTTATCATGTTTTATTGTGTTTTATTGTGTAAGGTAGCTGTATTTTTTTTCAATTAAGGCTTAAATCAAAACAAACCAACTGCAGTTTGATTGATATTAATTGGAATGCACAATAAAAAAACATGATTTTTGAAAAGTTCAAAAACATTATCAGATTTTTCAGAGAATATTTGTTGTGTTTATCAGATTTTTTCAGGGAATATTTGTTGTGTTTCTCAGATTTGTCAGAGAATATTTGTTGTGTCTTTCTGTTGGTGTAAATGTAGGGCACTCATCTCTAAAAAGATCTGTTCTGAATCATGCAAAGCTTCAAACATCAAACAGCTTTGCAGGAATATCCATGTGCTGAGGAAAGTGTGTGTCTGTATGTGTGTATGTGTGTGTGAGAGTGTGAGAGTGTGTGTGTGTGTGTGTGTGTGTGAGAGAGAGAGAGTGGGTGGAGAAAATAGAGCATGAAGACGTCCTCATATCTTCTTTCAAGCATCCACACGTAATCATCACAGATTCACAACCAAAACACACTTGTACTGTATAAATTGCCTGTTTTTGTGTTAATCCAGAGTGAATGTGTGAACCTTTTGACAAATTAACGTTTTTAATCAAACACTGTTTAGCATTTTATCACGCAGTGTCACTTAAGGAGACCACAGATGTGTGTTTTCAGTTACTTTTCGTTCCTAAATTCCTATACATGTAAATCAATGTAAACGTGTTTATTATACATTTACTTTGGGACTAATCATTGGGTGTATTATGTGTGGATACTCTGTGTGTTAAGACATTTCTGTATGGATACGTGCATGTGAATGTGGTCACTGACAGTATTTCAGACAAACCTCATGTCCTATTCAGATTTAGAAGCACATGAGAATAAACGAATCATGACAGAAGTTTCATTTCAGGGTGAACTGTCTCTTTAAGAAAACAAACAAAGCTATGTTATATGTATCTGTTGTTCCTAAGTGGTGTCAATAATACTGCGAACACTGTATTTAATCACTCTAGACTTAAATGTATAATAGTGAGGATTGGATCATATGAACAGTCATAAGGAAACAGATGTTTTAGTTCATGGGTTGAGTGTTGGATTGTGGATGATGCAGCATTTGTGTATCATTGATCGTCTGCTGTCGTCCTGACACCTGAATCAGCTCTTTACACGCCTCCCTGCACCATCAGTCTGGACTCATACCCACCACACATCATCTGCAGCAGGCAAACCAAGTAAATAAGACACCGTTTATATTCAAACTCTTTATTATAACCATCTCTGTAGGCACCTGCCATAGCCTTCTGTTGTTTTCATACTGATCTAATGGTGTTTTCTATCTGCTATCCTTAAACACACCCCTAAACCAAACCCTCACACAAACCTTTCTAAACACACATCATTTAGTGTGTTTAATAATCCATCTTCCTGATCGGGCGGCTGGCCGGAGGTGATGTATCAGTTTTGTTTTGTATATTTGTAAACGACGCGTGATTGTGATGGCGGGACCGCTGAAGGTCGGAGTTATTAGCGTCAGTGGTATTGATCAGCAGTAAATTGTCTCCGCTCATTACCTTTGACCTTTGATACCTGAGCACAGCCGTCTGCTTCAAGTGAACATCATGTAACATCAGTGTGTCTGTCTGCTGTGGGGATTTATCATGGCGTGTGTGTGAGAGGGTGGGACTGTGATTTATGTGCTGTTTATGTTAAAACTCCCATTAAATCAAACACACACGCGCATTAGTGGCTGTATCGATTCTTATTCCATAAGGCTTTCGTCTCTCTTTTGGACCAAGCTGTGCTCTTTTGTTACCATGGCAACGGGCAGCACACAAGCAAGGATGCTGCAGAACTGAAATAGAAAAGTGAAAGAGAGAAAGAGAGAGAGATGCATTTGTTTCAAATAAAAATAATTTAAACTAAAAATTTTTAAAGTTCACTTTATGTACGTTACGAAAGCCCATATATAATATATATTGACTCTTGATTTCTTGTGTTAATGTGTGTTCTGTTAAAGCAGGAATTTTGGCCCCAGTCTCTTTTGACACAAATGTCTCGCTTTCATTTCATGGGGTCTTTACTCTCCACGCAGACACATACATTTCTTTTTACTATGAGGAGTTTTGCTTTTCTGCTGTGTTGAAACTGGGCCAGGCTGCACTCACCACATGACAAGAAGTGGCCCAGGGGGATATAAAGGGGAAAGAAAAGAGAAGCCAGCTGCTGTCTGACTAATGCATTATTGGTGTCCAGCTCGGCCTCCTCACGCCTCTTTCATAGACTACTCATGTATGGATCTGAAACTGTGTGCGTGTGTGTGTTTCAGGTGCTGTATCTTCAGCAGACAGAGATCAACAGAGACAAGGTGTCGTCCATGCATCAGAGCAGCATTGATGGAGTGGAGGACATGTCAACACTGGCCGAACTTCATGAAGCTGCCATCATGCACAACCTCCATCAGAGATACCAGAAAGACCACATCTATGTAAGAGTCATTCAGACACTGAACCGTGACATCACAACGCCGAAATTGTTATTGCACTGAGTTGTTTCATTTAAGTTTCAACTTATTCTCAATTGTACGGAGCCCCTTAAGGGACATGGTGGTGGAAAAAAAAAAGGTTTTGCGTTATCTCTCAAAAAAAGATATTTGCGTTATCTCGCAAAACGTATGTGATCTTGCAAAACATTCGGACAAATATTTCCTGTTTAATGTCCTGTTCAATGAAATGATGAGTCTTTATTTGGGGGCCCAAAGCGATGCGCTTTATTGGGTATTAAAATACAGTGAGTTCAAAGTTCTCTCCACAAACTCAGGAGAAATATCTGAGACACCGATTCATTTACCCTCCATTTACTCTCATTGATGTCTAGTTGAGATATTAAAGAGATCTCACATATGACCGAAGACAGTATAGGGGAAGGAGATGTATTGGTCACATTAGGCTGGGATGATGGTTTGGGTTCAGTGAATAGACGTGTGGCTGGTGTAATATCCTGATCCTGTCCCTCCCTTCATCATTTCCTGTTCTCTGTATGCCAGTAAGACAAAAGGCCAAACACATTTAAATCCACGTATGGATCTTCAGATATTGAATGATTTAATGTGATGTCGCCCAGTGATTACAGGCTTTTAGTTGTCCAGCAGTGATTCTCTTGACGTGTGTGGATGTGTAATGTGGGTCATGATATCACATTAAATGTTCTGTGTTGTTTTCGAGAGGAACTGGAGTTTCCTGCTTTAGTTGAACAGAGTGAAATTGAGTCGAAACATGTCGGTCAGTGATGAAGAGGAAACACTGTTTGATTAAAGCGTTTCCACCCTTCAGGAAAAACATCCCAAACCTACACTGGGTTTCCTAATTCTGAGTTTACTGAAAGAAAGAACCGATGTTCCTGCTACAGTATGTACAGTACAGCTCTGTTTGATTATTGTTGAAGAAATCACTTTTTATATTGATATTAAACCTTTGGATTATTTCTCTTTGAAATCTTGATCCTCTTCTCAAGCTTCAGAAAGTCACAAAAACTTTATAAATCTACTAAAGAGAAATAAAATATAACCTGTTATTAGATAACTGGTTAGATAACTTACACAGAAAGGATTATATGACAGTTTGGGGGGTTTCTTTTGACAAAGCTCCTGTGCATTTAAACCCATAATCTAATATATCAGTCTCTCTCAGATCAGATCATGCTTGTACGTAATGAAATGGCAGGTTTAATAAGAAAGCGTGTGATGGATAGCTCTAATGTTGTGAATATTACACATCTCCCTCATTGATACGCTGCTGATATCTTGTAAATAGTTGATGAAATGTCTTTTCATTTAAATAAGAAATATAGAGAACACAAGGTTTGATTTGTCAGCAGGATTGTGAATCTTATAGCACGTGTCTCATGTTTTGCTCAATGGAGTGAATGTGAAGTGGACAGTCCAATTTCATTTTTGTAAATGGATACAGTTGTATACCTTTCCCAGGATGCATTGCAGCGTCAGGGTCTGATAGCATTGTTTATCTGACACACACAGCTTTCCTGAATGACAATGAATTTCCTCTCTAGTGCGGTTTGTAGATCACATTACCAACATCCCTTTAGAATAATAAAAAACATTAATTCACTTGTTCATTCTGTTTTCTAATAAACATATAGTTTTGTATATATATATGCTGTATATATATTTTCCAGTGTATATGTCTTTATTGCATTTTAATTAATTAATTAAATACATTTTTTTAACCATAAAATCCTTTAGATTTTTAAAAATAATTCTGTCTCTCCTGTTCATCAGGTTTTGAAAATAAAGTTTGAGGTTTTTGGTCACACAACCATACACTGTACACAGTGCAACATGTAGTTAAATGCACTGATGTGTTTTGATTTAAAATTCGATTCTTTAAAAAGTAAAAGTAGAAATACAAATAAGTTTAAGATTAAGAAAGTTATATTAAGAAAATTACATTTCTGGAGAATTTATAATATGACAGAACAAGGAGACATGTCATCTCTCCAGGCCTCATCACAGTGTTGTTTCTGTGTAAATCACATTTACTCTCTCTGATATATTAAAATGACACTCATTCAGTCACATGATCACAGGATGGATGGATTTGTGATGTCACAGATCACAACACACTTTACCCACAATCCTCCTGTGACACACTGACCCCGATGTTGAAAATATGACACACAGTGATGATTAATTTCCTTTATTCTCTCTCTCTGTCAGACAAACATTGGCTCTATACTTGCGGCTGTGAACCCGTATAAGACGATCACAGGTCTGTATGAGATCTCTTCCGTGGAGCTGTACAGTCAGCATCATCTGGGTGAGCTGCCGCCTCATATCTTCGCTGTGGCCAATGAGTGTTATCGCTGCTTATGGAAGAGACACGACAGCCAATGTGTGCTCATCAGGTAAGATCAAACCCCTCCCTCCCCCTGACACTAAGCTCCGCCCCCTCGTTTACTGTTGCTCATGCTCAAGCTTTACAGAACGTATGGTGTGATGAGATTTCAGTGCAGTAACTAGAAATATATTGTTTCGTTATGATCTGAATCAATATGTAAATAAGTTATTATTACATTAAAGTCCCAGTGAAATTAAAAATGACGATGCCTATTTTCTTCATGAAATATTGCAGCGTTTATTGTAAATAGTTGATCAATGTCATTTTTTATTCGTGAAATGCACTTCCACCCTCTCATGACTCTCCATCTTAAATGATGTATGTTAGACGGCTTGGGCGGAGCATCCGTTAACTCCTCCCCTTCAACTGTCAGGCGGCTGCCAGTTCCATTTCAAAATACAACGGCTGTTTGTACACCTCCAATCAAATGGCAGAGAAAGACAAAAGCCACGCCCACTATTTTTCTCATTAGAAATTCCATTTCAGTCGGAAATGCGTCAAAATACGGAAGTAAAAACGATTCCAACTTCCGGTTCACAGGGACTTTAATGTGAATTTACCAGAGTTAAAAACACAGTGTACGTTCTTCTCAGATTTGAACTTGATTCTTATCTCGAGTCCCAATTGTAAGCTTATAAAAAAAAAGATGTATCATATGACGTTATAGGACATGAAGACTTTTTTATTAGTCATATTTTATTTCAAGAGATATCATGATAATAATGTTGTTGTTAATTCTGTTTGAATTCTAAATAAATATTTCAGAAACCGGCTCACTTATGTTTTGTCAGGATTATGGTTCTGTCTGGAAAAATATATAACATTTTTACATCATTGTTTTGTGATTTGTGAGTAAGCAGCAATGTTTTTGGCTTTATTTATCGAGTGATAACTGAAAGATATGTCAGATATTATCTCTCATAATCTGATTTGTGTTAAACCTTAATGCTGACTTTAAGTGCTTGTGGTTTAGACTTTCTGCCACAAACTGCGATCAGCAACACAAATTCAATTCAGACATACAGTTTAAATAGCACAGATGTCAGCTGAAGGTCATTTATACATGTGTGTGTGTGTGTGTGTGTGACAGCGGTGAAAGTGGAGCTGGAAAAACAGAAAGCACCAAACTATTGTTACAGTTCCTGTCTGTCATGAGTCAGAACTCGGCCGGGACGCCACCGACAGAGAAGAGCACACATGTGGAGCAGGCCATCGTACAGAGCAGGTGTGACCCCAGTGACCATTTACTCGGACCGGCACGAGTCGCTCAGGAGAACCCACTTCATCCCTGACATTCCTCTTAAAATTCCTTGAATTCCTCCAAATGAATGTAGACACAAATTAGTAAGATGATATATATTGAATGGTGGTGAAACTGATCAAGTTAGTGAATTCGTTTTGACATGTGTACCTGGAGGCTTGCCGTACCGGCAGCTGTGCGCTTTGTAATGCACGCAAAACCAAACTTAAAAACAGACTACATTTGTTAACGCATCAAACGCACATATTTACTCGAGCCAGCATACAGTGTGTTTTTATTCTTCCATGAAGTTGTGGTGTGAAGAAAAAGGGTCTGAGATCACTTGAGTGCTCAAGAGGACCACAATAAGAACTGGGTTCTTACTATATTCTTTTTCGGCTAGTTCCCTTTCTGGTTCACTTTAAGTGACGAACTAGATGTGAAAACCCCCTTAAACACAAAAGCTGGAGCTTAACTCTTTTCTCTCTGTTTTGTAGCCCCATCATGGAGGCATTTGGAAACGCCAAAACCGTCTATAACAACAACTCCAGTCGCTTTGGGAAATTTATTCAACTTCATTTTTCTCAGAGCGGAAACCTTCAGGGCGGATGCATCGTGGACTGTATCCTTTCCACCGTAACCACACACTCATAACACATGTTTTCTTTATACTGAGATTGTGTTGTGCTGTTTACAAAATGTTTATAGGATGCAGTCATGTTCATGATCATTAGCACAAAATGTTTTTATTCAGCTCCCCCATTCGGTTCTTTGTGTTGCCCTTCTCAACATGGCGGCGATGTCGAACCATGATTCTGTTATACACAGTGAACGATTCACTACTGTTATTATATTGGATATTTTTATACGAACATAATATCCCTCACATGTCTATATTTCCTTCATTTTTCCACTCCAGATTTGCTTGAAAAGGTAAACCTGCAGCCTGCCGTGTGAAATCATGACTTATACGACAACTAGTACAGCACAGGACGTCTTTCCACATGTTTGAGCTTTTGTCTCAGTTATTTTGCGTAGAAAGATTCTGATATTCTCGCCCACTCAGCATGTGGGATCTGACGTGTGTTTCAGAATCGAGTGGTCAGACAGAACCCGGGAGAGAGAAACTATCACATCTTTTACGCTTTGCTGGACGGTGCAAATAAAAGCCAGAAGGGTGAAGAAATGCACAGCATTCATAAACAATGAGACGCATCAACAGACGCCCAGACGTTCAATTATGATTGAAATATTTGACTGTCTGTGTGTTTTAGAGACATATTTACTGGAAGATTCCCCTGAATGCTTTCATTACCTGAGTCAGTCTGGATGTGTGAAGGATCGCAGTCTCGACAACAAACAGCTTTACCATGACGTCATGGTACGATAATCAATAATAAACCTGAATATCAATAAATGATGAGGGTACGTCTGATAATAAACTCTCTCTCTTCTCTCGTCTTTTCTCTCTCTTCTTCTCTCTTCTCTTCTCTCTCTCCTCTCCCTCCCTCTCTCCCTCTCTATCTTCGTATCTCTCTTCTTCTCTCTCTCTCTCTCTCTCTCTCTCTCTCTCTCTCTCTCTCTCTTTCACTCTCCTCCCTCTCTCCTCTATCTCTCTTTCTCTCTCTCTCTCTCTCTCCCTCTCTCTCATCAGCTCTCACTCTCTCCCTCTCTCTCTGTCTATATCTCTCTCTATCTCTCTCCCTCCCTCTCTCTCTGTCTATATCTCACTCTCTCTCTCTCTCTCTCTCTCCCTCCCTCTCTCTCTCTCTCTCTCCCTCCCTCTCTCTCTCTCTCTCTCTCTCTCTGTCTCTCTTTGCAGGAGGCTCTCGGAGGAGATCAGAGACATGTTTAAACTCTTGTCTGGAGTTCTTCAGCTTGGTGATGTTGAGTTCATGACAGCAGGTGGCGCTCAGATCACCACTAAACAGGGTGAGAACTTGTATTCTTTTCTCAGTGCAACATGGACGTTTGCAGTCAAACGTGTGTCAGTGTTTTTCTTTCTCTCCGTCTTCTCCTCAGTTCTGAGTAATGTGAGCGATCTTCTGGGTCTGGACTGTTTCCAGCTGTCTGAGGTTCTGACGCAGCGTTCAATGATCCTCAGAGGAGAGGAGATCTGCTCACCGCTCACTGTCGAACAGGTGAGATCACTTTAACTAGTTTAGTTTCATGCGCCTTCACATCATTCTGCTTTCCCATCAATTCTCGATTCTGATTGGCAGGCGATAGATTCCAGGGATTCGGTTGCCATGGCGCTGTACTCCCAGTGCTTCTCGTGGATCATCATGAGAATTAATCAGAAGATAAAAGGCAAAGACAATTTTAAATCCATCGGGATTCTCGACATCTTCGGCTTCGAAAACTTTGAGGTGTGATGTCACATTCAGACACATAAGACACGTGCACGCTCACATGTTTATGGAGATATAACTCAAGTCTGTGTGCTTTCTGAAGGTGAACCGCTTCGAACAGTTTAACATTAATTATGCCAATGAGAAACTTCAAGAATATTTCAACAAACACATCTTCTCTCTGGAGCAACTGGAGTACAACCGGTACATCTTACATATGTAACCCTGGAAAATCAGTTTTTCTTCATTTGTGTGTTTAGTGAGAGGAGATTGTGTGATGGATTGTTTGTCTTCTCACAGAGAAGCGATTCATTGGGAAGCTATTGACTGGATGGATAATGCTGAATGTCTGGATCTGATAGAGAAGGTAAACACATCACAGTCAGCCGTCAGGGGCTGGTCACATTCATTTAACCTGACTTTATTGGTTTAGATTGTTTGGTTTGGTTTTAGTGGAGCTGCTTCCAAACAAATGGAGGCACAAAGCTCTTGTTTATTTTTACTTATTTTTTTGCACAAAATATTTAAAAAGGTTACAGAATAAAAATAAAGTACATTAGTGTTTAGGCCTAAACCATATAAATAAAACACACAACTAAAATGATCACATTCATCATTAAGAAAACTGCTGAATGAGTGTTGATCAGTCCCAGTGAAATATAAAATTCCAACGCCTATTTTTTCATGAAATATCGCAGCGTTTATGGTATATAGTTTATCTTAAAATTTGTGTGCCCTCATAATCTTTAGTTAAATCTTAAAATGCACTTCCTTCCTGTAATGACTGTCCATCTTAAATGATGTATGTTGGACGGCTTGGGCGGAGCATCCGTTAGCTCCTCCCCTTCAACGGTCAGTCTGCTGCCAGTTCCATTTCAAAATACAACAGCTGTTTGTACACGTCCAATCAAATCGCAGAGAAAAACGAAAGCCACGCCCACAGTTTTTTCATTAGAAATTCCATTTCACCCAGAAATGCGTCAAAATACGGAAGTAAAAACGATTCCAACTCCATTTCAACAGGGAATTTGACATCATATTCAAACAGAGATGGCGATACAAAGTCAAAAGTTATGTTTTGCAGCTTTAAACTAAATTCATTTTCTCGGCTAAATGAAGCGAAAATGTAGGCACTGTTTTATCAAAATGTCGCCCCCTAGAGGGCTGGAGCAAAACGCGCACACATATAGCACACATATATCTGAGGAACGTCTATTTGATGTCTTCATTTACATCGTCAAGATTTTTTTTATTGTTAGCATCTGATGTCATGTAAACATCTAGAAGATATCTAGAAGATGCTTAAAAGTAAAACGTATGTAAAACTGCCCTTTCTTAGATGTTTCTGCACAGCAGATGTTTCCCAGATCTCCAGATCTTTAGCAGACATCTTACAGACATATCTGGGTGTGATTTGCAGCTATGAATCTTCGCCACATATTCATACATCCAAAATACAGTTACAACTGCATGTGTTTTCGGCTTTGCCCGGATTAACGTGTTGACGTGTTTGTTCAGAAACTGGGTATGTTAGCTCTTATCAATGAAGAAAGCAGATTTCCCAAAGGCACTGACTTCACCCTGCAGGAGAAACTACACAGCAGACACTCCGTGAGTTTGATCTTCATCATCTCTGGACATAACATGACAGAAATACTCTGGAGTTCAATCATGGGAGTTTGTTTTTCCACAGACGAACCCTTACTATGTGAAACCCAGACTGGCAGATCATCAGTTTGGCATTAAACACTATGCTGGAGAGGTACGTCTCAAAAGGTGTGTGCATAATAGTGTGTGATTGTGGTTTTATGTTCTTTGTGTGTCTGTGTAGGTCTTGTATGACGTGAGGGGTATTTTAGAGAAGAACAGAGACACATTTCGAGATGATATCCTGAACATGCTGAAGGACAGTCGGTAAGACGCACAAAACAACACAAACTTTCACAGACATTGTAAAGCAGTCATACCCATTCCATATGTGTTTTATTCTGTGTGTGTTTGTGTGTGTAGACTGGATTTCATCTATGATCTGTTTGAGCAAGTGAACAGCAGGAACAACGAGGAAACTCTGAAGATGGGCACGGCAAGAAAAAAGCCCACCGTCAGCTCTCAGTTCAGAGTGAGTTTAAGGGAAACAGAACGGTCGTATTCAAATCATCCAGGGCGAATTTATAAAAACATTTACAGCACGAAACTGTATGATTCTACATGTACCGTTTCTTTAAGAGTCCTCTCTCATTTGATTGGTTGTGTCACTTGTCACTCAGGACTCTCTTCATTCTCTAATGGCCACTCTCAGCATGTCCAACCCCTTCTTTGTGCGATGCATCAAACCCAACACGGAGAAGGTGAGAGCCGCCACATCAGCCAATCAGAATGTTATTCAATTATGATTAATATCTGAAATTTTGTGTATAACAATCTACTCATAAAATTAGAATAAAAGAAATCAGAAAAAAGGTTTTTCAAGTTGTCTTGTCAAAGAATTTACAATAATGACGGGAAATTAGTCGAACTGTCACTCAAAGCGAGTTTAATAATAAATCATGGTTCTCTCAGACATGATTTTATTATTATAATAATATTACTCGTGCTTTTATTCTCCACTACAGACCCCGAACAAGTTCGATCCAGATGTGGTTTTGAATCAGTTGCGTTATTCTGGTATGTTGGAGACGGTGAAGATCCGCAGAGCTGGGTTTCCCGTGCGCCGCACCTTTAAAGATTTCTTCAGCAGGTGTGTGTGAAAACACTCTCAGGTGATGCGTGTTCTTTTAGACCCTTCGGTTTATACTCGTGTCTGTGTGCGTCAGGTATAAGATCATCCTTAAAGAGAAAGAAAAGGCCGCCGTGTCCTCCAATGGAGATGAGAAGAAGAGCAGCACAGATCTGCTGATGGTTTATGACTGGACTAAGAAGGATTGGCAGCTCGGGAAGAGCAAAGTGAGTCACCTATCAAGTCTCATTTCATCCTCTCTCGTGTGTGTTCGATGGCACTGACCTGTAATGACCTTTGACCTGCAGGTGTTCTTAAAGGAGCCTTTAGAACAGAAGCTTGAGAAGCAACGAGATGAAGTGAGGAGTAAAGCTGGACTGATCATACGAGCCTATATTCTCAGATACATCGCAAGGTGTGTGTGTGTGTGTGTGAGAACACTTTTACTGTTTCTCAGGTTTACAGTAACATGATGAAATATTTGCTTTTACTTTGAGAAGCAAAACAGGACTCTTGAAATGTATTTGAACATATTTTAACACCTTACAAACAAGGCTTATGTTACTTGGTATTAATATTCATTCATTTTAATAAATCGTGTTCAAACATGTTCGGAAATATTTAAAAAACCTAAAATAAGAACCGAAGAAGTTTTCGTTCATTTAAGAATAAATCATGGATTAAATGAATACCGCAGAAATGGAAAGCAAACTTTTATCGCTGGTTTGTTCTCACTTCAGGAAGAACTATAAGAAAGCGCTGACCAGCATCGTGAAGATCCAGAAGAACTACCGTGCTCATTTCTATCGCCGACGGTTTCTACGGCGACGGTCGGCCACACTGGTCCTCCAGAAACACAGACGAGGACAGTTGTCTCGAGGAGTCTGTCGTAAACTCAGAGAGGAGAAGAAGAGAGAAGAGGAGGAGAGGAGAACGAAAGAGGAGGAGAAGACGGACGGAGATCAGGAGAAGAAAAATGAAGATGGAAAGAAAGCAACGGCTGAGGTAAAGTGCACGTCCATAATAACGAACGATAAACAATAAAACGTTTTTAAAAGAAAGTTGTTTTTACGTCATCAATGTGTTTGTCCAGCTCGACCATGTAAAGATCTGTCTTCTCATTGTTAAAACTCTCTATCGCTCTCTGTCAGGATCCTTGTTCTTCTTCTGAAGATAGTCGTCAGATGGAGGAGATCCTGCGTTTGGAGCGAGAGATCGAACGTCTGCAGAAGAAGAGAGAAGACGGCGTGTCCCTGCTGTGCGAGAGCTCCAAACAGGAGCTGCGTTTACGGCGTGATGCCGAGACCTTACGTCAGAAGAAAAAGGCCTCCCGCGCCGCCACCGAATTCTATGACCTGTTAGACACCGGAGGCCCAGAGGTCATCCCCGGCTCTCCCAAACGATCCGCCTCCAGACCCACAACCTCCACAGAGGAAGAGGTAGACGAGGGCTTCCACGCGGAGGAGGAGTGCATCGCTCTCCAGCGGTTTCCTCCACCTGTAGAAGGTCCTGTAGACGAGGGGATTTTAGGCTCTCTGCCTCCTCCGCCTCCTGACTTTGCCGAGGGTACGGTGGCTCCGTCCGCTCCCAACGTGCCACCCGGAGCTCCGCCCCCTCCACCGCCTCCACCTCCTCCGCCTCCTCCACTCCCTGGAGAAAGTAAAAAGGATGCAGAAAAGCCCGTGGAGTCAAAAACAGTGAAGGCGGATGATGAGAAGAAGGAGGGAGAGGATGTGGATCGCTCCAGCAGGGTTACAGCAGCCGAATCTCTGCCGGACGCAGAAGAACCCATCTACAGCGTGCCGGGAGACGGAGAGTCAGACTACGATCAGGATGAGCTGGAGGACGGACAGAGCAGCATCGCAGCCACGGACGCAGAACACGCACGCAAATCCACCTGCACCAACGAGAGCCAAGAGTCTTACAACCGCAGCTCAGATTCTGTGAGATTTCATTATGACATCAGCTCATAGCAACGAGGTCCTGTTATGCTCCACATGTTATACATGCGTATATATACAGTAAACACGGTTGTTCTTTGTTTTACATTTTTCTTTTAATGCAAACATGGTGTGTGTCAGTACGCTGAGAGTGACGAAGATCATGATGGAGGTGTGGACACAGATGAAGAGGTGTCCAATGGTAAGGTCAACATCTTGAACGGGAACGGACCCCCGTATTTCCACAGCTACCTCTACATGAAGGGTAAGAAAACACACACGAGCCCTGACTCTCGACAATCCAGAAATCTTTCACATGTAGAAATGTTGTTGTGATGTGTGCAGCTGGTCTGATGATCCCGTGGCGCAGGCGTTGGTGTGTTCTGAAGGACGACACATTCATGTGGTTTCGCTCGAAGCAGGAGTCGCTGAAGTCAGGCTGGCTGTACAAGAAGGGCGGAGGTTTGTCCACACTGTCCCGCAGAAACTGGAAAATGCGCTGGTTTGTGCTGCGTGACACCAAACTCATGTATTATGAGAACGACAGCGAAGAGAGACTGAAGGGAACCATCGACATCCGCTTGGCCAAGTATGAATTCAGATTACCTCAAATGACGTAAAAGAGAAACGAGAGTGTAATCGAAGAGTGTGGAGGTGTAAATGAATGTAGATAATCATCTGGAATTGAGTCAATGTGATGAGAAATGTTTGAGTTGATATTGAGATCTTCAATCATATTGACTTTAGATCTGAGCTCCGTTTGACACGTCTCTTCTCAAACTCTCGTGACAGACACAATTGAGATATTTCACAGCCCAACTAAACGTTCCCGTGAATCTTTACGCTTGTTTAATGATGTGTGTAAAGCTGCTGTGCAACAATGAAAATTGTGAAAACTAGCGCTATATAACAAACATTGAATTGAATCTTTTATTCAGGAGAGATATCTGAGAGACGGATGAGACTTTCCATTTGCTCTCCATTTAACCTCGTCGTTTAGTTACAGGAAGGATAAAGAATGAGTCTGTCGCTGTATTTCCAGGGAGATTGTTGATAATCACGAGAAGGAGAACGCTCTGAATATCGTGACAGATGAGAGAACGTATCAGGTGTTCGCCGAGTCGCCGGAGGACGCCAGGTATGACACCATCAGCTCTCATGAGAATCACATCTGATTTCTCATCCCGTCACTAAACGACTGTCTCTCTCTCTCTCTCTCTCTTGCTCGTTCAGCGGTTGGTTTAACATGTTGAGTCGGGTGGCCACCGCCACACCAGAGCAGCTGATGGAGATGTCTCATGAACAGGCTAACCCGAAGAACGCGGTGGTCAGTGTTCTTACACATCTCGCTGTGTGTATAAAGTGTGAGAACTCTAAATCTAGTTGTTGTTCTCTCTCTCTGTCTCTCAGGGCACGCTGGATGTTGGATTGATCGACTCAGTGTGTGCTTCAGATAATCCTGACAGGTGAGATTGAGCTTCCATTAAAGACGTATTTCAATTGAATGTTTTATGTCTGGTGTAAAAGCAACTCCCGTCTTGTCTCCATTAGGCCCAATTCGTTTGTGATCATCACAGCCAATCGTGTGATTCACTGCAACTCGGATCTGCCGGAGGAGATGCATCACTGGATCAGTCTCTTACAGAAACCTAAAGGAGACACAAAGACGGACGGACAAGAGTTTCTGCTCAGAGGTCTGAGGACTTTCTCTAACACAGATCATTTACACAGATGATTTCATGTTTGACGTGGGACTGGAAGCCTCGGCCATGTTGAAAAGGAGAAAAGAAAGTGAATCTTGTGGAGATTTAGATGAGCATTATTTTGATCAAGCTTTAGGTTGAGATTTATATGAAAAGCGGCTTCAGCTTTACACTGACCTCGCATTGCATTCCTGCGCTTAAAGATGGTTTTAAATTCTATTCTATTATTTAGTATCTTGCCACAGCGTAAACTGATTTTTCGATCGTAATGATGATCATATGGAAAGGTACAAATGCAGCAAGGTTTGTGTCCGGCATAGGAGATAAAATATAGAGTTTGTACAGTATAAAATCAACGTGTTTGTAATGAAAGTCCTCACAAATATCCAAACGTGTGTGTTTCAGGTTGGCTTCATAAAGAGGTGAAGTCGGGGGCTAAGAGCTCGGCTCTCAAACTGAAGAAGCGCTGGTTTGTCTTGACCAACAACTCTCTGGATTACTTCAAGTCTTCCGAACGCAGCGCATCAAAGATGGGAACTCTGGTTCTGAACAGCTTGTGTTCTGTAGTCCAACCTGAAGAGAAGACGTTTAAAGAGACGGGTGAGTGTGGCCAGACGGATTACCTCGAAGGTAGTCGCTGACTTACCCTTGACAGGGTTTTGATGAACTTGCCGTTGATTGTTAATAAAACCCAATAAGACGCTGACGTGTGTTTCCACCGCAGGTTACTGGAACATCATCGTTCACGGGCGGAAACACTCGTATCATCTGTACACAAAGGCGCTGAACGAGGCGATGCGCTGGGTGTCTACCACACAGGGCGTCATCGACAACAAACCTCTCATCGAAACACCCACACAGCAGCTCATAAGAGACATCAAGGTAAAGATGAAGATTCTGGCTCGTGGCAGAAAAGGTTTGATTTGGTTCTAGCGGTTCTTGATGTTTGACACTCGTGCAGGAGAACAGCGTGAACTCCGAGGCCGTGGAACTGATGTACCGCAGAAACCCCATCCTGAGATATACCCAGCATCCCCTGCATGCACCTCTGCTGCCGCTGCCGTACGGAGAGATCAACGAACCCCGTGAGTCTCTTTGATCTGCTTTTGCAGGATCCTAGCATCCGTCTCTAAACGTCATCTGTCTCTCTTCTGGCTGCAGTGCAAAAGGGGAAGGGCTACGGGAGCCTGCAGGACGAGGCGGTGAAGATCTTTAACTCGCTCCAGGAGATGGAGATCGTCTCAGACCCTGTGAACATCATCCAGGGCATCCTGCAGACCTGCCACGACCTGCGGCCACTCAGAGACGAGGTGTACTGTCAGCTGATCAAACAGACCAATCACGTGCCGCAGCCCAACACCCCGGCGAACCGCGCCCACTGGCACCTGCTCACCTGCATGAGCTGCACCTTCCTGCCCAGCCGTGCCATCCTGCGCTACCTCCGCTTCCATCTGAAGAGGTAAACACGCTCCCCTTGTGGGCGGGGCTTATTTCGGCTACGACCCGAGTTGTTTGTTCAGCGGTTTTAACGTCTGTGAATGATCTGGTAGGGTGAGGGAGCGGTACTCTGGCACTGAGATAGAGAAGTACGCACACTTCATCGGTGAGTCTCTGAAGAGGACAAAGACGCGGGAGTACGTGCCGTCTCAGGACGAGAGCGCCGCCCTGCTGGTCAGACAAGAAATGACGACGACTGTGTACTGTCACGGCGGAGGATCCTGCAAGATATCCATCAACTCACACACGACAGCTGGAGAGGTGGAACCCCTTTCATCAGATCTCTGCGCTTTATGTTTGTGGTGTTATGATGGAAGGTAACACTAGATTTGATTTGTAAAGGTGGTGGAGAAGCTGATTCGTGGTCTGGCGATGGAGAACAGCAGGAACATGTTCTCTCTGTTTGAACACAATAAGGTGGCGAGTCGAGCTATAGAGAGTCGTGTGATTGTGGCTGATATTCTAGCAAAGTTTGAGAGGTAAATACAGCTGTAATGATATATCAGGACCAGTGTTGGGTAAGTTATTATGAAAAGTAATGAATTACTAGTTACTAAATACATATTCAATGGTGGCATTAGATCACTGTACAAATTACTCTCGTAAAAAGGATTTAATTACTGTTTACTAATAACTTTCTATATCCCATATCAACCTTGATGAGTTATGTGATTCAAGTTTAATTCATTCAAATAAATATTGAATAACTGCATTAATTAACTACAATTATTCGTATTAACTGACCAAAGTATACAAATGTGAGAAGCATACATCTTAAAGTTAGTCTTATAATTTGGATGTTGTTTCCACTATTGAATAACTCAATTACATCAGATTAACTGTAATTAAATTACACAAGAATGAGTAATCCCTTACTTTACTTTTTCAATGGAAAGTAATTCAAGTACAGTAACTAATTACTTAGTAACTAGTTACACCCAACACTGATCAGGACACAATATATCGCCATACAGACACTTGTGTCCCTTTCTTGATTCTGATTTCATTTAATTCAGTTGAATGTTTCAGTGACCGATCTATTCAGTTTGCAGGTATATAAACACACAAGGTTCAATTGTTGTCCGTTCAATAGCATGTTTGATGTACAAGGAAACTGCGATTGAAAAGTGTTGTGAAAGTAAATCGTTTACTTGAATTAGGTTCATTATAAAATGTTGTTCAAAATATTGTGATACTGTCATATCGTGTGAACCCTAGAGGATACCATTGACACGACCATTGACGTCGAAAACCAAAGATGTGAAATGTTTTTTTAACGTGGCATTTGCATGTGTGTTAGTTTGTTAACTGAAGCAGTGTTTTGGTCTTTAGGTTGGCGGGCGGTGAGGAGGAGGAGGAGGAAGGACCCTGGAGACTTTATTTCAAGCTCTATTGTTTTTTGGACGTTGAAAGCATGCCGAAAGAAGGCGTGGAATTTGCCTTCATGTTTGAGCAGGTGAACTGCAATTATATATTTTGTTTAACCATTAAAGCAGTGGTTCTCAAACTTGTTTTTTTTTGCAAGGCACCCCTGTGTGGACCCCCCAAATATTTTTTTTTATTAAAGAATTTTAATTAAACCCAAATCATATGCAATTATACAATGCTTGAACTTTTGATCGTTGGTTTTATTTTATGATGTTTAATTGCATATGATATGTTTCTATGTATGGCGCAAAAACCATGGGCCCCCCTGGATCCATGTTGGGCCCCAGTTTGATAACAACTGCATTAAAGAGCTCCTGAAAGGTTTCACTTCATAAAAGAATTCTGACCAAATTTATACACGGCATCTGTCGTTGTCTGAACTGATGGGAAATGTAATTTGATGTATCAAAAAATTATTTTATTTTTTAATTATTATAGTAAACTCATTAAAACTTTAGAATACAAACATAAATGTACTTTGGAAAATGTGCAATAAATAGAAATGAAAAAATTAAATATATACAATATATATTTCGGATAATTTTGTCATGAAAAAAGTTTGTCAAAGTTACTTTAAACTGAAATTACGCTAAACTTTTGACCTAAAGTGTATATTAATATATAATGAAACTTTATATATTATTAACTGTAATTATGTTCATGTATGTTTTTAAAGTGAAATTCTTTTTTATTCATCTTCCATCTCTTCTCTCTGTCTCACGCTGTCTCTCGATTATTTTCATCATTTCTCTTCAGGCTCATGAGAGTTTGATCAACGGTCATTTCCCGGCGTGTGAGGACACTCTTCAGCACCTAGCGGCTCTGCGTCTGCAGTACATTCACGGTGATGTGGCCCGCACGCCCTGGAGTCTGAGCAGCGTGTATCCGGTGGGTCGACTCCGCACGCGCATCCTTCAGTCCACTAAAGCCGGAGCGACCGGAGTCCAGGGGGCTTGTATAGTCGGGGCCGGAGTTCACACGTTAGAACGGCGGAAAGCAAACTTTCTGGACGGCACCTTGAGACGCAGCTTTAAGACGGGATCTCTGAAGAAACAGCGTGTGGAGGAGGAACAGATGCTGGAGATGTTCGTGAAGGAGGAGATGTCGGCCACTCTCGCCAGCGTGTTGGAGAAATGGAGTCGTCTGCAGGGAATGCCTCAGCATCAGGCCATGCTTACATACATGACCGTCATTAAAGAATGGCCGGGATATGGATCCACACTCTTTGACGTGGAGGTACGAATCTGTTCTTTGAGGTATAAAACATCCCAGATCACGATGTGATTTTGATCATGTTTGTGTGTGTGCAGTGTAAGGAGGGAGGTTTTCCTCATGATCTGTGGTTGGGTGTAAGCGCTGAAAACGTCTCGGTGTACAAACGCGGTGAACCCAAACCTCTCGAGACCTTCCAGTACGAACACATCGTTTTCTTCGGAGCGCCTCAGCCCAGCACTTACAAAATCATCGTGGATGAACGGGAGATGTTCTTTGAAACGCCTCAGGTAACCAAGGAAAATACACCGCTAATCCTATTATATTCTCTATTCCTATGTTATCAGACAGAAAGTTGTACGATTGACTTAAAATCGTACAATTAAAACGGCGACAGACCATCACAGAATTAAAACCTAGATAGGTTTTAACATTGTGCTTCACCTAAACGAATACGGCCGTTTGGCAATTCAACTGTTCATTTCAGTTCACACTTTAAATCATCGGATTTACATCGTGAGATTGTAAAAGACTGCGGTGATTCAAAGAAAAGAAGTCGGAATTGTAAGTTATGAACAAAAAAAGAGGGATATTTGCATATTTGTCATGGGGTATGAAACTTATGAGCATAACTGTAGTTTAGGATCAAAGAAGTCAAAGAACCAACAGTTGCTGTTTACATGAATTGCCTGTTACGGTTGATATTAATGTTTCAATGAAATAAAACTTTGGTCATCTTAAATACTTTACAGATGTAACTGTAATTTGATTACTACCCATTTAAAAGTAATGAAATACAGTTACTCAAACTTAGAGCACTTTTCCACCATCACGCCGAACCGTTCTAAGCACAGTCTGCAACGGTTGCACGCTGGCACGGATCGGCACGGAGTGGAACGATTAAGCAACGAGAAGGATTCGGCGCCGTGGTGGCAAAGCGCTCTAAGTTCCATGTATTTCAGCATGAACCTAAACATCCAAATTAAGCGTGAAGAAACGGTCTGGTGATCGGTAGCGTGATGAGCCGCTGTGTGTTCTTGTGCTTGAAGGTGGGTGAAATCACAAAGATCATGAAGGCGTACATCAACATGATTGTGAAGAAGCGCTGCAGTGTCATGTCCGTCACCAGCAACAGCAGCGCATGGATGAGGTGATCGACAACCAATCGGAGAGCTCAAGGACCGTGACGTCATCACAGCGGGGATGGAATAACTCAACAGCACGCTCCAGTTTATTGATGATTCACCGTGGCCAGTTTTACTTTGACAAAGCACAACGACACAAGTCTTCTGTTCTCTGCCAGCACTGACTCATGACCAAACCCCGCTAGTTTCTTCCCGTTTGTTGTTTCCTGACACTTTTCCTGAGGTCTGGATGTTGTGTTTGTGTGATTGGTGGAATTCACACGCGGTGTTGTTTTATAAAGCGTGACCGCTGAGGGCTGTGTGGTTTCATCTGATCTGTGCTCAGCGTTCTGTGCACATCAGCTCATGTTTGAGACCTTTCCCTCTTCATCAACAGCACAACAAACAGTCTTATTTTGTATTAAACAGCGGCGGCTGTACATGAACGTGCTGACGTGGTACATTTGATATGAAGCTTTGGGTGTAAATTTACTGTCACTCCTCCAGCGACCCAAGACTTTTATTCTGTACCAGTGCACAGCCGGCTGAATGAGCGATGTGATGTTCATCGGTGCTCTGCTATACAGATGGAGTTTTCTATTAAACAGGTCTTGTCTGCCCGCCCGATGCCAGCAATGTAAAGACGCCACGCCAACAGATAAGTATTAACCTCAAGATTGGGTAAGCATGTATTTCACTACACGGATGGATTGTATGACACTACACTGTTGTCATGTGACAGATGGCAGATGTGTTAGTTGGAGATGTTTGGGTGCACATATGGTTATATTAGTTCAACCATAGCCACAAACTATGCTTCTCGCTCATTGGTTGCTGGTGGTGTAGGGTGAGGGACATTATTTATTATCCTTTGATTGGACAGAAATATGTGACAAACTGAGCATTTTTGCTTCATTTCATTTCCCAGGGATCAGAAAGGTTTTAAGATGACATACATTACAATATAAATGATCTATAAACCTTCATTTCAAGTGATCTCATGATGCATTTCTGTTCTCATGAATCGACCGGCCCGTACCAAATATCCAAAGTGACCCGATAAACATTACCAGAAGACATTTGAGACCATGTCACGTGGAAGTTTACAGTGTTTGAACTGTTATTTTGCTGTCTGGCATTTTATCATCCACTGCGAGGCCAAACCAACCTCGTGTCTTATCACGGATGAAATCCTTCGGTATTCTGACCAGTTCCAGACAGTTGTGGTCATACAGCCGGAGAGACGTAACAGAGAACAACACCATCTACTGACTCTTGATCTACACGGGATGAGTTTTTCTTTCTTTTTTTGGTGTGTGAGTATAATCCTGCAACAGTACTTGTGTAATTTTGCTGTTTGATATGCACATGATATTTGTCCGTGTACTGCAAGCTCTTTTGTGAACGTGTGTTTTAATTTAATGATGGATCGACACGAAGAAGAGAAAGATGATGAAAATGTTTATGCAATGAAGCGTCTGTGTATGGGTGTTTCTGAATTATGATTATATTTATGAAATATATATCTGGAGAGGGGTCATTGAAGGTTTGCTGTGTTTTTCTGACATGATATAGTGTTATATGATACCATAGTGTTATAGATGATATTTGGAGAAGAAGGCATTGTGATACTTGTCATGGGCAAGAGGACATTTAATGTGATGATGAAGATGTGAAGTGTGTGTGTGTGCGTGTGCGTGTCGTGTGCGTGTGCGTGTGTGTGTGTGTGTGTGTGCGTGTGTGTGTGTTAGAAGCAGGTGGTGTGTCCCCTTCCGTCACAGTTTTCTGTCTCTTCAGACAAATTGATTTTCAATTGAGAACAGAGCAGCCGAAAATAATCAGGTGCTTCAGCACAGTTTTACTCTGCCTCACACAAACACACACACACATTCAGATCAGTATAACACACACACACACAAAGATCAGTATAGCACAAACACACACACACATTCAGATCAGTACAACACACACTCACAATCATATCAGTACAACACACACACACACACACACACACACAGACAGTACCTTCACAGTACAATACACACAGATCAGTATAAAACACACACAATCAGATCAGTATAAACACACACACACACACACACAGATCAGTATAACACACACAAAATCAGATCAGTATAACACACACACACAAAGATCAGTATAGCACAAACACAATCATATCAGTACAACACACACACACACAGATCATAAAACAACACACACACCTTCAGGTCAGTAAAATACACACAGATCAGTATAAAACACACACACTCAGATCAGTATAACACACACACACACACACACACACAGATCAGTATAACACACACACAATCAGATCAGTACAACACACACACACACACACAAAGATCAGTATAGCACAAACACAATCATATCAGTACAACACACACACACACACACAGATCAGTAAACACACACACACCTTCAGGTCAGTACACACAGATCAGTATAAAACACACACAATCAGATCAGTACAACACACACACACACAAAGATCAGTATAGCACAAACACAATCATATCAGTCAACACACACACACACACACACACACAGATCAGTATAACACACACACACCTTCAGGTCAGTACAATACACACAGATCAGTATAAAACACACACAATCAGATCAGTATAACACACACACACACACAGATCAGTATAACACACACAAATCAGATCAGTATAACACACACACACAAAGATCAGTATAACACACACACACCTTCAGGTCAGTACAATACACACAGATCAGTATAAAACACACACAGATCAGTAACACACACACAACACAGATCACACACATCAGATCAGTAATAACACACACACACAAAGATCAGTATAGCACAAACACAATCATATCAGTACAACACACACACACACAGATCAATAAAACACACACCTTCAGGTCAGTAAAATACACACAGATCAGTATAAAACACACACACTCAGATCAGTATAACACCACACACACACACACACACAGATCAGTATCACACAATCAGATCAGTACAACACACACACACAAAGATCAGTATAACACACACACACCTTCAGGTCAGTACAAATGACACACAGATCAGTATAACACACACACAATCAGATCACTATAACACACACACACACAGATCAGTATAACACACACACGATCAGATCAGTATAACACACACACAAACACACACACACAGATCAGTACAACACACACACGCACACACATTCAGATCAGTACAATACACACAGATCAGTTTAACACACACACAATCAGATCAGTATAAATCACACACACACAATCAGATCAGTATAACACACACACAAACACACACACACAGATCAGTATAACACGAACTCACATATCAATATATAACACACACTCACAGATCAGTATAACACACACATTCAGATCAGTGTAACACACACACACACACACACACACACATTCAGATCAGTACAATACACACAGATCAGTATAAAACACACACAATCAGATCAGTACAACACACACACACACACACAAAGATCAGTATAGCACAAACACAATCATATCAGTACAACACACACACACACACACACACACACACAGATCAGTATAACACACACACACCTTCAGGTCAGTACAATACACACAGATCAGTATAAAACACACACAATCAGATCAGTATAACACACACACACACACACAGATCAGTATAACACACACAAAATCAGATCAGTATAACACACACACACAAAGATCAGTATAGCACAAACACAATCATATCAGTACAACACACACACACACAGATCAGTAAAACACACACACACCTTCAGGTCAGTAAAATACACACAGATCAGTATAAAACACACACACTCAGATCAGTATAACACACACACACACACACACAGATCAGTATAACACACACACAATCAGATCAGTACAACACACACACACAAAGATCAGTATAACACACACACACCTTCAGGTCAGTACAAATGACACACAGATCAGTATAACACACACACAATCAGATCACTATAACACACACACACAGATCAGTATAACACACACACGATCAGATCAGTACAACACACACACGCACACACATTCAGATCAGTACAATACACACAGATCAGTTTAACACACACACAATCAGATCAGTATAACACACACACACAATCAGATCAGTATAACACACACACAAACACACACACAGATCGTATAACACGAACTCACATATCAATATATAACACACACTCACAGATCAGTATAACACACACATTCAGATCAGTGTAACACACACACACACACATTCAGATCAGTGTAACGCACACACACACCGGGATCAGTATAACACACACACAAACAGATCAGTGTAACGCACACACACACACTGGGATCAGTACAACACACACATAGCACAGTTGGATCTCTCTCTCAGACACTTTCACACTGGGGTCTTGCTCCGCTGCGGGCAGCCAGTACAAGGCCTGAAGTAATGTTCTCATTACCATTGTTATTATACAATAAATTATACACAAAAATAATAAAAGTTGTGCTTGTTAAAACATACTGAGAGAGAAAATGCTTTCTTTTGTAACTGGCTTTACAAAACGCTTTAATAAATTGTTGTAACTTAGGATGTGGTTTATTTTATCTAATGGTCTTTGAGATGAATATTATAAGATATATGATAAGTAAATATCATTGAAACATGTAATGCATGCGCTTTTAAATACCAGGGGGCGCCATTTCCCTCTTTAATTTATAAAGTAGTTTGTATACTCGTTATCGTGTTCTGTTGTTTCATCATTTTACTGTAATGCCCCTACTGGACTGTTAACTTTGTAATATATAATAAACGTAATACTTGCATAAATACATCTTTATATCAAAGTATCGTTGTTATATGATTCTTTACAGACATCCTGTAGTTCTAGTCGACAAGATCTTAATCTATCCAGTCTGTTGAGTAATAATAATGAGTCACTGGACTTTCGTAATTGGATGCCTGCAACCTGACGTCAGTATTGCGTCATTAATATTCATAAGCCACGCCTTCGCCAGGTAAGAGTCTCAAATCCTATTCACTCTCCAAAGAGAAACTAGAATAAACCTGTTCCCTGTTCCCAGTGTCAGCTGCACAGGCCCAGCAACAGCAAACTCTTCGCTTTCGGACATAGTGGAGTTTATCCTGCTTGATAGTTTTGTTGATTTTAAATTAGAGAAGATGAGTTTTACTCCTGTGGTTCTGCTTCTCTTTGCTTTGAGCTCAACACTGGCACAGAAAACGACAACACCACAGACTCAAGTCACACCACAGACCACGACACAGACCACGACACCACCTCCAAGTAAGACAACCGGATTCTTCTGTTACAATCTACATTTCTATTATTTCAAGGAAAAGCCATAAACAATTCACCCTTTAATAGTTTTAAGCTCTTTTAGTGTATATGTTGATATTGTTATTTACTATTTCTATTGTGATTGTTGTCAGGGTGTATACTGTGTGTTGTAACATTTATTCCCATGGGAGACTCATATGTCATGTAATATGTGTAAATAACAGTCTTACTGTGATTTCCCATGATGCTTTTCTGAGGTTTCATAGCTGGAGATGGTCTCAAAGGGCCCTCTTGCAAAACACAAGTGTGCTATAAGTATACTTCTCGAGGGAAGATAACAAAGTACACTTTTGTTCTTCCTTTCAAATAAATATAAGTTACAAAATTATATAAATGACACTTTATTACAATACACTAAATGACACACGGACAGATATGTCTCAGTATATGTAGCTTACACTTGTCCTCAAGAGGTATACTTAAAAGTATAATAAAGTATTTTATCAAATAGCTATTAAATCTACTACTAGTTAGTAGTACTGAGTGTATACTTTCATAACAAACAAACAAATGCGCTACAAGTTTTGAACTAGTTAACTATCAGTATACCTGTTAAGCTGCAGTACAAGTGAAAATGTAGTTGTAAAGTTAAGTACACTTCAAGTATACTTAAAATGTACTACATAAAATGATACTTTCATGAACTACAAAGTGGGCCAGTTTAGTTCCAAGTAGTATTGAAATAGAACACTTAAAGGTATTGATATTGGTATAATATTAGATATTATTACACTTATACATTTCATCAGACATTAAAATATACCTGAACTTTACTCTGTTCTTAATAAAATAATAAAGTGAATTTGAAGTACACTTATTTTGTGTAGGGGTCTAAATGTTGACTATTGTATGAAGTCTGGCACTGAACGTCACGGAGTTATATTGTTTACTCTTGTGATAATCGCATCTATTATAAATGAAAACATTATGTGATTTGTGTTTTTAAACTTCCTCTAAAAAGCACATGAAGATGAAATCCACAGGAACGTTGTCTACTCTCTCTTCTCATTTCTTTAGGCTGTGAGAGCAAAAACGGCAGTAACTGTGAGGAATGCTTGTCAAATGTCAATGTGAGTTTGGATGAATCTCTTTCTCTTTGTGTTGTGATCCTTATGTTTGGGCTGTTTCATTCACACTACATTTACATTGTCTTTTAGCAGACGCTTACAGAGAGCAATCGAGCCATATGTCATACAGGAGCAATAATACAATAGGTGCCAATACCAAATCACTATATTCCACAAAAGCCAGAACATCACCTGTTGAGAGAAAGAGAGGGTTAGTTTTTTGTGCACTTTGTTTGCATGTTCGGTAAGATGCAGGTCAACACGGCCGTCTGTTAAGAGGAAGGTTTGTAATGTGTACGTGATATCTGATGAGAAGCAGAAGCAGACAAACAGCTCACATTCAGAGCGTCAGGAGGAAGAAATGTAGCTGGATGGGTTGGATGTTTTTACGCTGATCAGATTGTACGTCATCTCACCTGTTGAACAGGTTCAGGCTGTTCTGGATGTTTTTAGTTCATTACAGTGTTTCCCTGGAGCTTTCTGCTTTATTCAGAGGATTTCAAATCACTCTTTCCTTTTGTATACTCTGTAAAGCAGGCACATTATTTTGCTCTTTAAACAAATCCCTAACCCAGAGTAGAAAACATTAAAGGGATAGTTCACCCTCATTTACTCAGTCTCCAGTTGTTGTTAACCTGTATACATTTAATTCGTTCTGTTGAACACGAAGAAAGATATTTGGAAGAATGTTAGCAACCAAGAGTCCTGAGGCATCATTGACTTCCATAGAAACAATTATTGTATGTATGTTTTAGTTCTGTTGAACACAAAATGAGACGTTTTGAAGAATTTATGAGAAGCAAACAGTTCTGGGGCACCTTTGACTACCATCACAATTGTTCTGCAATGGTAGTTAATGGTGGCCAAGAACTGTTTGTCGCTAACATTCTTCCAAATATCTCTTTTTGTGTGTGTGTGTTCAATTAAACAGAGAAATGTATGCAGTTTTGGAGCAGCCTGAGTAAATGTTTTGGGTGGAGTATCCCGTTAACTATTCGCTGACACAAGTTGTACAGAATCTTAGACGAACATCGAAGGAGCGAACTGAGTATGTCGAGACTAGACTATCATAAAGACTTTTGGTGGGCTCTTGTAGCAACCCTTCTGAACAGCTTAACCACACTCAGCGGCAGCATCTCAGCATAGTGGAGGAGAGTTTCAAACAAGATTTACTTGAATCCATAAATGTGTTTAAAGAGCATAAAATAAACTTTCTGCAGGTGATGTTTCTGTGACCGTCTCACGCATGTTTGTTCTCATGATGTGTTTTCAGCTCCACATTTGCTTTTGTGTTTTTTTAAGCTGTAGAATGACAGTGATGTGTGTGACGTCCACATATCTTTGTCACTGACGTGTCGCATTTTCCATTCAGTTGTCATTTTCACGATCGCCATCAGTGCTCCTGTTACTCTAACACACGGACCGAACAGTGTTTTTTTTATCATACTTGTGTTTAGTGTTTATGGTGCATCCCAACCAAGAGGTGTCTGACATACCCGGTCAAAACCATCCTGCCCCCCCATTCCCTCTGCCCGCTGAATGATGCTCGCTGGGGTCTGTGCACAAGTAAGACATGTTTCCTCCAATCTCTTTCGTTCATGTAATCCAAGCACTCGATCCAAGGTTCATTTGTTTATACGAGCAGGTAATGATGCATCACACAAAGGCGCTTTCTTCTTTTCTTTCTGTTGTGAAATTCAGTAAACTTCCAGATCTTGATCATCACGGTGTCGGTGGCTGGAGCCCTCCTCATCCTTGTTTTTTTATCTGCATCTTCTGTTGCTGCAAGTGTGAGAACATCGGGTAAGACCGAAGATGTGTTAACCCGTGTGTCACATGACCTTTAATAACGCGACACTGCATCGATAATGATTTTTCATTTAATCACAGATCCTCTCGATTTGAAAACAATATGAACCGGAAGGCAGACAAGAGAAAGACAAAACAAGGGGAGAGGTGAGATCTTACAATCCCCTCCCATAATGCTTAAACCAGTTCAACAAGATTGCTGTTTTAAATTCATGTTCTTTATTCGTATGAGGCTTTGTTTGTTGTGTTCCACATGGCTAGATTTAGATTTGTCATTGCTCAGGTTAATCAGAAATGACTGAACATCCAGAAATGAATATAGCTGTTGAGTGTCATCAACTTATCAGTACTTCAGTCCATCTAACAGGTTAAAAACCTTGTAAAACTGCAACACCATAGTAATGGTTAATTATTTAAACAAACATATTTTAAAACTGAGGACTGATGGAAATCTGAGCGCAGAAGTAGTTCAAGTACAAACCTCGGCATTTTCCAGCATCACGTTACGAGGAACTTAGGTTTGACAAAAGATGAGAAACCAGTTTAACAGCTGTGAAGGGCACATGTAAGGGTGGGTGTGTCTAGACTTCACTATATCTTACATTTACATTTAGTCATTTAGCACACGCTTTTGTCCAAAGCGAATTACAAATGAGGCAAAACAATGGAAGCGATCCGTTCAACAAAAGGGCAAGAATGCAATATCAGAGCTATATATGTACATACACGTACACAATAGATATAGACAATGCTTTTATTTGCATAGTAAAAGATAGAAAGAGTGGGAAAGAGATTTTTTGTGACAGGTGTTGACGAAAGAGATGTGCTTTTAGCCGATTCTTAAAGATGCTAAAGATTCCACTGTTCTTATAGAGACAGGCAGATCAGTCCACCATCTTGGGGACAAAGTTGTTCCCAAAAGTGAGCAAACCTGACAAGTCCCAGCAAAACCTCATTTGTAAAAGCGCCATAAAAAATATAACGAATGCAAAACATTTGTGTGGTTAGTAAGCTGTGTATTAAAGCAATAGAAGCGTGTGTGAATGTGTGGTTACAGTAGGAATTCATGTCCTTGTCATTTTGTTTCACAGAACCTCGGAGCTGAAGACAAGACATGATGAGATCCGGCAAAAATATGGTGAGTTACTCTTGTCTGTATCTGTAGGAGTCAGAGAAATGAAAGATGTTTTTATGTCATCGGCACACAAACCAAGTCCAGGACATTAATACTGAACCCAGAAGAGAAAACACTGGGCTGTTAAGACTGACTGAAACTGTAGCTGTGTCTGAATTAATGCCATAGATATCAGGTTAATGCCACGAATGCACTTTTATACTTTATAACTTACTACGTTTATACTATGTTCTTGTTGACAGTTATTTTCTACTTTTCGAGAATAAACAGATTAAATGAATGTATAGACAGTGGTGCTTTATTTTAGATATATTCAATCATTTTATTAAACGTAATAAATTTAATAAAATAAACGTTTTATTCTCTTTATACAAAGTATTTATAATATTTTATAAATATTTTTTATAATATAAAAAAATTGACAGTACAAAAACGTGACAAATAAAGTAAAATGAACCATTGTATTAAACATTCCATGAAGCCACACAGGTGCATTTTAAGCGTTATGACAATGAACTGTCAGACGCAGGTTAAATTACGTCAGTGTCCGAAATATTTCACTCATTTTCATTCACTTGTTCCCTATACAGTGGACTATTTAGCAGTCTCTATATAGGCAATAGTGAATGAGTAAACAAGTGAGCTTGTGTGGAATCTGAATGTGGTTGTGCGCCCTCTGCTGGTAATAACGCGTTCTGTCCTCTTGTTTACGCCGTTCAGGGTGTATCTGTACATTCTGTTTTCTATGTTACATAAACAAACGCTTCATGAGAGCTTTTGTCCTGTGAGCAGGTCTGATGAGAAAAGATGTTGATGTGAATAAAAACATGAATGGTCTTTCGTTACAAATATCTTTGGGATTTTATGTCTTGTTTTCTGAAATACATCAAACTTCAGGGATTTTATGGTTAAACCAATCAAAATATATCTTCCATTGGCATAAGAAAAACTTGAATCAAAAGGTTTTTTACCCCATGGGCATATATTTTCCCCTTGATTTTGATTATCATTACAGAAAACAACATGTTTGTGAGCATGTGTCTTTATTTAAGAGGATTTAGGAGAAGATTTATTTGATTGGAGTTATTTTATTGCAGATGTAGTGTTCATTTCTCTCTCTCTCTCTCTCTCTCTCTCTCTCAGGTCTCAGCCGAGCGAGCCCTTACGCCAGATTTGAAAATCCCACCTAAAAGTGTTGGTTTTAATGTTCCATAGATATATTCTTTTTCAGTCTATAGTCTCCATGCAAACAGGAAGAATGTGATTCTGCTATTCTGCACATTGTGATTACTACAGTATCAGAATTCATCTTCATATATATTCTATTCAGTTATTTTATTCTGTATGTCTCAGAAAAAATGGAACTTTCTCGGGTAGGCCTCATTTCTGGAAAAATGGTTATACATATAATAAAACTGCCTGTATTTATTTATGTTAAGTGAACATGTATGTTGTATGAAGTGTTTTTGTCCAACACTGATAAAGCTTCAGAATGCTGACACAGCACACGGTCTCTTCAGCACTGAATGAGCTCAGCGTCCGCACGACTTTGACATCTACACACGTTTCTCATGCTCTGTGAACGATTACAACACGTGCAGTCAGATTAAAAATCACCCATTTTAGAAAAAGACTAATGTGTGTTTACTGATTTATACCAGTTAAAAGAAGATTCTTAGACAAAGTTACTTTGTTAATGTCAAATCAATGCGAGGTCATAGTCACTGTGTTACGCATAAGTTACTCTGGGTTGCTTGTCGAAAACAGTTAACTATTATTTCTGTGCACTTTCATCAATAAAACGGTCCATTAACTTTCTGGGAAAGAAGTGAAAATGCATACCATAAACTTTAAAGTGAACTACACCTTTAAGACTATAGTATCAACATGTGATTTATTTCTAACTCTTATCAATTAACCTCAGTAGTTGGATTACATGTATTTTAACAGCAGCCAGATGGAATTATGGTCTTACGAAAGTTAACCGTGATTTTACCACAGGGACCGTAGTTTAATCATGACTTTTTGTTGTAAAACTGGTCAGGCAAATGTTAATCAATCCATTAAAAAAATTGTTACTACAGTTAACATTTTAAAATCCAATAAAAATGTTTATAAGGGGTATAAAACGTTATTTTCCTATCTGTCACAAACCCGCCAACATAACTGAATGGGTGGATTATTTAATAATTAATATTACTTATGATGTTTAAATATTTCCCTCCCAATATACTGTTAATTATTTTAAAACAGTTTTTGAAGTGTGTATATATTTTATATAAAATCGACCAATATTCCGTCCCGAAATGGATTCACAATAACAGAAAAATGGCCCGTCCAGAAACACAGGCCCGTGACGTGTGCATCATCTACATAAATTCGCGGGGGAGCTTTGCGCGCTCTCGCGGACGAGCGTCACGTGACGTGAAACCGTCCAATCGTTGATAAAGTAGGTAAAGGAAAGCGCGACCCCGTCGGCAGCTGTGTTGCTCTACGGTGTGGAGAGCGCATCTTGTGTTCGCGGTATCTTCATAATACAGACAAATACACATCTGCAATATGTCCGAAGACAAGCCCAAGGTGAGCAGCCGCTTCATAACGAGACTATATGTTTAAAATGTGGTTTAACGTGAGCAGATTGCGGCCGAGTTCGGCTTCGTTTTGCGCAGCCTTGAGGTGATAGTCAGATTGCGCATTTGTGCGGGAGAAAGACGGTGGGCGAGCAATCATCGTCTTTTTTTGCATCCACACTCCATCCGATTTCATTTCTGCGGTGAATGTTCGTAAGATTTCGTGTTTTTGATGAACGGTAAAGCGGTGGTTCATTCAAAGTTCGCCATTGTTGTGCGCTCGCCGCGCGTTTTTTCCCGGCGTAATTCGGCGTTTGCGGGTTTTTTCCTTTGTGAGATCCGTAGCGGCCGCGCTACGCCATTTGCGTAAGAGAAAAAAAACCTTACGCTAGGCATCGATCGGTCTCTATTTGTGCGGTAAACACGACGGTCAGATCGGGGTTTGACTTGGTTTAAAGGAATTCGTCCAAAAAGTTTTGTTTGGTGTGTCGGTGTGTAGTTTGAGTGACACACCGCTGCGCCAGATGCTTAAAAATGGCGCACAGGAGCCACAGCGGTGTTTGACAAGGCGGCGAATATTCCGTCCCACCGGCCGCTGTGAACGCAAAGACTCGAACCAGCGTTTTACATTCGGCGTTCGTGTCGTGTTGCACATTTTATTGCGGTTCTGAATCGTTCGCGTGAAGTAAACTTTTAGCATCTAAGTTTCTGGACTTTCCCACAATACAAATGTGTGCCAGAGGCCTCTGTTAGGAAAAGAAACCGGGGTTTTACGGTCGTAACCGTGTAGTAGGCATGGATTTGATGGATTGTGTGTTACTGCAATTTAGCTTCAATACAAATATCGCGGTTTTACGTTGCTTCCTGGTTGTAGTAAAACCATGGCTAACTTTACATTGCATTAGGACTGCACGGCTGAACCTCTCTTCACATGTCATGCACTAACATGCTTATTACTTGTGATTTTAGGAAGGAGTGAAGACTGAGAACGACCACATCAATCTGAAGGTGGCGGGACAGGATGGCTCAGTGGTCCAGTTTAAAATTAAAAGGCACACGCCACTCAGCAAATTAATGAAAGCTTATTGTGAGAGACAGGTAAGATGCTTTCAGATGATTAGATGAACGTGTGTGTGTGTGTGTGTGGTAAGAAACATGGTACATAGTGTAACTACAGTGTGATCTGGCCATTCAGATCCAGCGTTAGTATCATGTTTTTAATGGGAGTCAAATCGCACAACAGGCTTAATGTTTGTGATCACTCTTTATCCCTGTGTTTTATTTCTCTCACTTTCATTTCAATTAAAAGACTTTCTTGTCTGTTTTGGACTGATGAAAATACTGCTTTACTTTCAGGGATTGTCAATAAGACAGATTAGATTCAGGTTTGATGGACAGCCCATAAACGAAACAGACACACCGGCGCAGGTAAAGTCAATAAAAAGTTCTCCTGATACTTGATTTTAAACATCTTGATGTAAAGCTTCTCTAACTTCTTTATCTATGTTTTATGATCTAAATTTTGATGAACTTGTATCAAGTCATTCAAAATCATGTTTTTGAACAATCCTTCTGAAAGTGTATATGATGACTGACCAGGTTGTCTCTCTTGTGTGTAACAGTTGGAGATGGAGGACGAGGACACAATTGATGTATTTCAGCAACAAACTGGGGGCGTCTGCTAAAACACCACCCGGACCCCACACTTATCTATTTTATTCCTCATGTTGTTTTCATTCGAATGCTTTCACATTATTCCACCCCCCCCCTCCTCAATTCTCTTGTCAGCTTTAGCTTTCCTCGTGTGGCCATCACAGCGTGTTTTCAGTACTCAATATTTATACTCATGAATTAGACGGATACTTTGGTGGGGAAACTCAAGATGGCTGCCGGAGGGTGCAGTCGATCGTCCGCGAGCTTCACAATGATCACTGATTCACAAACCCACCGGCCGATCAAACAGGGAACAGTTGACCCCCATAGTTACTTTGCCCTTTTTAAACGAAGGGGAAGCTGTTTTCTTTTTCTCCAATCCTTGAGAGCTTTAAGTAGGGCTGTTTCAACTCTGATTCTCTTTGTATGTTGTAGAAATATTCAACCGGTGTTGTATTCATCTGCCTTTTTAACGGGTCTGCTTCTCACTGCATGGGTGGGCTGGGGGGGTCTATTCTTATTGGCCGTTTAAGAGACTTGACTTCATGACACAATTTCTAATGATACCTTCTAGACCAAACCCCAAAGGTACTCCAGTTAGAGGATTTAGACAACGCTATTCCCCACAAGTTTATACTTTTAAATGTCTGTAGAAAATCCACCTACAATTCTCATTTCCTCATGTCTCGCTTGAGAAGGCGCGAAGGATGTAAGAATTCCAATGTCTTTTGTTTTGTTTTTTAAATCCCCCCAAACTGTTGCCAGGTCTTGAAGTAAAACAAAAGGGAATCTTTTCCGGCTTTGTAGCGGAGATGTCGTTCATCTCTCGTAAGGCCCGGTGTAATCTCTTTAAAACATCTCTAGCCCACCAGAGAGGCTTTTAAAGGTCGACTCAAAAGATTTCCAGATGTTGGCATCCTTCTGTACTGATTTGTACATTTTTTTGTTGTCCTTTACTACTGTAAACAATAAATATAGTTTGGTACTCATTTTTTTGCAGATGATCTTGGACAGCGTGTATGATGTTTGTTCTTGGTTATTTTGTGACATCTTATGGGCTCATGTAAGCACGATGATTAATTATTTTCGAGGGTGTCCAAGATTTTCTTTATACCATTATAAACGTACATGTATAAATATACAGACTATTAAGTGTCAAAGATTAAATATACATTTCGGAGTCACAAAGGCGCTCGTGTACATCACACGGGCACGCTGTTACATCTTTTCATGTCCACTTTTAAAGTGTGTTTCTACGAAAATCTACAATAACAAAAATACCCGAAGTGCAAAACTGCTAAATAAAACTCTTGCCTTCAGAACAGTGATGAGCAATATTTTCTTTATATACAAATCTGAATAATTCAACAGTATTACATAACGTGTGTGTTCTTTCATCAAGCCGTTATTGCTCATGTTTACTTTGGCTGAAAGGAACAAACATCACCACCTATTTGGGTGAATGTAGTGTTTTTCTCTTCTCTTGTAAAAACTTTAATTAGTGTCTGAATGGCTGTCTGGTATTTTCCAGGGAATTTCAGGTCAAGTATGTTGGTAAACACTTCTCTGAGTTTACTGTCTGAAGAGAATAATGTACAACTACTAAAGCCTATAGAAATATCAATTTTCCTCTGAAACCAAGTGTATTTTTCACATTCAAAGATGCTGACAGACAGGCAGATATACACGTTTTTCTTATGTGTGTTAAATGCAATATTTACAGGTGTCCGTCAGCTGCACCTTTCTATTCTATAACCAAAGAAAGCAAGTAGAAAGGACCAGTCTGAGAGGAGATGCTTTTTTTGTTCCCTTGATGAAGGCCATAAACCTGAGTTTACGTATTAGCTTAAAATGTCTTTATTTGCTGGTGTGGGGAAACCTATACTTCACGTCTTCGGTTCTTTTTATCCCATGTGAAGCACCAGTATGTCTGATCCTTTCTCGTGTGAGTGCACCGCACTGAGATCAGCAGATTCTTCGCTCTCGCCTCAAGGGGGCGCCAGAGGACAGTCAACGGCAGCGCACGTGCTCACAGGATGCCAGCTTCACGACACATGTAGTAAAACGGACCTCTCCTCGCGATCAGGTTATTGGGGGAATCCATCTCCACGATATGTCCTTTATCCATTACAATTACTCTGAGAAGAGGAAATGTGTCACATTAACGGGTGATACAGAACTGATGCAGCGCTGGAAACATTTTCAGAACTTTGTATAATGTGCTATAAACGTCACTCAAAGTGAATTTTCTTTAACTAATGTTTGAGAACATTTGATCAACGTTGTATGTCATTGCTTAATGTTTATTGTTAAAAACGTTGTTACACACATAGTCAGAGGAACATTTAAAACATTCAGAACGAATGTTTTTAGAACTTGAAATACACAGTTATTGTAATATTATGTGCTGGGTTAACATCCACACCAACACATAATAAAGCGCGGCGGTGCATTTTAAATTCAATTTTTTTATTTCTCCTCTTGCACCAAACAACACTGCACGGTTTCAAGTGAAAGTGTTTGTATCGTGACGTACTTTGTGTAATCCATGATGGTGTTGAGGCGATGTGCGATGGTAAGAACAGCACAATCTGCAAACTGACTGCGGATGGTGGACTGGATCAGGGTGTCTGTCTCCAGGTCCAGTGCGGCCGTCGCTTCATCCAACACCAGAATCTTCGTCTTTCGGAGAAGAGCTCTCGCGAGGCAAACCAGCTGCCTCTGACCAAGACTGTAGAATTCAAAGATAACGTCGCTGCTAAAACCGAAAGATTCCACCAAAAAATCACCAAGCAAATGCTCGTACCTGAGATTTTCTCCTCCCTCTGAGCACTCATAGTTGAGTTTATCTGGAAGTCCAGACACATAGTTCTTAAGGTGGGCCAGTTCCAGGGCGTTCCACACCTCCTCATCAGAATACACATTGAAGGGGTCGAGGTTCATACGGAGAGATCCAGAGAACAGCACTGGGTCCTTGGGAATCAATTGCCAAAAGATTTCACAATGAATCGAAGTTCTACAACATTAGAAAAGGTGCAACTGTACAGTCGATTTACAACAAGATGGATTAACAGCGGGTGTTTCGTTGGTTATACCTGAGGAATGATGGTAATGCGGGATCTCAGATCGTGAAGCCCGAGTTCTGATATATTGATTCCGTCAATGTAGATCTCTCCTTTCGCTGCCTCCAAGATCCGGAAAATTCCAAGAGCCAAAGAAGATTTTCCTGCACCGGTTCTTCCCACAATACCAATCTGAAAAGATCGAATGAAAACCAAAGATTGAAACTTTGTGACATTGATGTATTTTATGCTATTACATCAAATGATTTGAAGCGCTGCACCAGGAACGTACTTATAGTTTGAATGTTTTAAATATTAGACGTGATGTTTGTACCTTCTCGCGCTCTTGGATGCGGACAGAGATGCCCTTCAGGGCCAGTTCTAGACCTTTACGATACTGAAGGCCATAATCGTGAAACTCAATAGTTCCGGTCTGAGGCCAAGATGAAGGTAAAGAACTTCCTTCTATGCTCCAAGGCGCCTGTAAATAAAAAGATGGATGATAGGACTAAAATCTTAACTCATCTAAAGGAAGAAATCTGGAAGTGTTCCTCTGTACCTCTTTCGGTGTGTCTGCGTATTCTTTCACTCTCTCAACCGACACGATGTTGTTCTCGACATCCGTCCACGACCTCACGATCCAGCTGAGAAAACCTGTCACCTGAGAGACAGTTCAGCAGTTTTCACAACACAAGACTTGGAAGAGTGGGTTTGTTTGGTCTTTATGTAACGCTGCACTTCAGTCCGGTTGACCTCGAATGAAAATAAACTCCACAGCAGCTCTTGCGCAAGAGGGAAAGGCTATTTCAAAGCTGAGGTTTGACCGGCGGCCACATGCAATCTCATAATGTTTGTGTTTATAATGTTGGACTCATTTGGAACGATTCACACCTGAAGTGAATGTGACACGGCCAGACCCACCATCCCGGGGCTCAGCGTTCCTTTGGCCATCACAGAGAAACTAGAAGCAGCCAGAACAATGCCGTTACCCAGAAACTCCAGATTCACACCAAGCCACCTGCACAGAAACACGTCGAAGGAAAGGAGTTTCGTGTGATGCTCAACTCGATACGCAATAAAGTGTAAATGCATTTGAAATCGTCAAATTTAAAGCGAGCACACATCTTGAGTGAATGATATCAAGCATCGCCTCCCTGTTCATTCTGCCACCAATCTATTGCTTAGCGGCAAGCTGATTTTAACTCCCCCCTCCATCCCCAACTCCACTTTTATCCATTTATCCATTATCTATGGATGAAGTTGATTTGTTTTGTGAGGGTTTTTGTTGCAGCGCTAGTCCGCTCTGTCCGGAATTAATGCTCGGATGGGCGCGTGAAGTTTGCCCAGAACAGAACCACACCGCCAACACCAACTAGATGCATTATTATTGAATACACAATGTTATTTGACGAAAGTGGTCCTGACCGAAGTTTGTTTATGACCCTATTGTGACCGTATGTTAGTGTCTCACCTCGTGGCCACAAATCGGGGAAAGTAAGCCGTTTGGTTTTGATCCACCCTGCGATTGGCATCCATGATGAAGCGTGATTGCTCGCTGAACGCCCGGATGACGCTGACACCCTGCATCGTCTCATTCAAATGTGTGTAGATGGGAGAGCGACTCACAGACTCCAGACGACGCAGCTGGCACGACGTGGCCACGTAGAAACTCTACGAGGGTGAAATGTCAGAAAACAGTCAAAATCCAACATTCCCGATGGATCGGGGTATTGTTAGTGTCAGCTGTACCTGCATGAATGCATAGATGAATGCCATCGGGAGGATGATGACAGCTGCGAATGGAGTGGCCATCAACACGATGATACAGACTTCCATGAGTTTAAAGAAGTAACTGAGCATCATCTTCAGCCCGTCGGGGATCATGTTGTCTATAGCGTCGATCTCCTTAGCAAAGCGATTGAGGAGGTTCCCGCTAGGCGTGGACTCAAAGAACGACATGGGCGAGTGAAGAACGTTATTGAGAAGATCCAGGTGAAGATGATGGGAGGCGATGATGCACCCTAGAGAGATGGCAACTGTGGTACCAAATATAGCGATTCCTGAAACGCAACAAGATGATGACATTTATTTAATGTCAAGCGGCAAGTTTGTGAATCAAAAGACAGGAGACGCGCAAACCTTGCACAAAGCCGAGAGCTCCGTAGACTCCCAGTTTGATATCTGTGTTTAACTGGGTTCCATTGATGACAGGCTGATCGGCCCATAAACTCAGCCAGTAGTTATAAGACAGAGATGCCGCTTGTTGGACGGCGTACAGGAATACGATAGAAACGATCAACGGCAAACCAATGGTGCGGAAATACTCAACGTACATCTCAAGTTTGACCTAGAAACAAAAGACACAGTTAGGAGTTTACACAAGGTTTTAAAAACTGAAAACTGTACTGACAGTCGTGTTGTGTATCTAAAGCACAAATGTAAAGCGTACATTTTTTAGAACACCGATGTTCTATACAGTAAATGTACCCTATGTCATAAACCAAACATATAGACCATTTCATCGGACACTCGCAGCTGACCCCCAGTTATCTTCTGGTTTGTGTTTGGATAGTGTCTAATGATTTAACTATTTATATTGGATTTCATTTATGTTAATAATAATTTATATGATTAGTTTATTGTATAATAATTGTATTAAATAAATGTATGTTCATTTTGTTGAATAGGTCGTGTAGTTCGGTCCCATTTAAAGAACCCGTATGGTACATTGACATCTAGCGGTGGAGCTTGATATCTCAGTCTAAATTCAAAATATTGGAGAGACAAGTTAAGCCAAGTGCTTCTTCTCAGTTTCTTTTGATTGTTATCAGGAATAATCTACAGGCGCTCTATTGTTTGTGAATGTGTACCGGAAGTCCAGAAGGGGTCACAAAAGTGCGCATGCGCAGTAATGTTTGTTTATGTATAAATTGAAACCGCCTATAGCTGCGGAAAAAATTAAGAGCTCATTTCAATGTATTTTCAGTTTTTGTGTTTAGGTAAAATGATCATTTATTTGTTCATTCTGTGAACAATATTTCTCCTAAATATCAAATACAAATATTGTTTTTATTTGCAGAGACTGAAACCTGGAGAAACAGGTAATAAGAGAAAAGATGCTCTGCATTTTGTCAGACCTCAAATACTGCAAAGAAAACAAGTTCAGATTCACTTGTTAAGCAACACAACAGTCATATTTCTACATGTAGTTAGAAGTTTATTTGTGATAACCTGGATTTTTGTGTCAGTTTTAGTCTCTCACATTGCTGTTGGATGACATTATGTCACTCCTGAGGTTTGAAAGATTGAAAATTTGCTAAGATCTCTTAATTTTTTTTCCGCGGCTGTATGTTGTGAGGTGTCAGGTTAAAAACCAGTCTTACTCTGCCTATGCGTGCTTTGTCAGCTTTGGTGAGTTTGCCGAGGTCTTCTGGGATTTGATCTTCATCAGAATCAGGTAACGGCTCGACGCTCTGCATCGTGATGCTGTTTGTGTCTCCACTGAAAGAGATGCGAGTCTGAATCAGTCATCTTGTAGCGATGTTTGTGATATTGTTACGACAGTTCTAATGTCTGCCGCTCCACCACAAAGCTTTACAATTAGTTTCATACTAAAACCCCAGATAACCACAGCATTCTGTGCAAATATCACATACCCAATGAGCTGCTCTTGAGATAGATCCAGAGAGAACGGCATGAAGTCAGTAACACTTAACCTTAGAGACTTTCTGGAACCTGCAAGTGAAATAAATGGAAATACTCAATCAAAACAAGTGAAAAACCCAACGACCCAGTAACAGCACAGAAGAGTAATATCACCTCTCTGACAGGCTTCTGTAAGGCACTCTTTTCTCTCCGAGTTAGCGAACGTGTGAATGAAATCAGCGAAAGCTCCGTTTCTGTTCAGAAGCTCTTGATACGATCCTCGCTCTGTGATCTCCCCATCTACCAGAACCAGAATCAGATCGGCTTGAGGCAGAAAGCTCATCCCGTGAGTCACCAAAACCCGCGTCTGTAGAACAACTTCACGTTAGATGATGGAATGGTCGCGGAAGAACACGAGGCTCGAGGTGAAACCCTCACCTTGTCTCTCAGTATGCCTTTGGGTCCGATGACTTTATTAAAGATGTGCTGACCCACATGAGCATCTACAGCAGATAGAGGATCATCCAGCAGAAACACGTCAGCTTTCCTGTACACGGCACGCGCCAGACTCACCCGCTGTTTCTGACCTCCTGACAGGTTCAGACCCTGATGAAAAACAACGTGGCTGTATTGACTCTGTTTGTATAAGATCAACGTGACTGGACCGGTTGAGGTCTGAGGGTCTCACCTTCTCTCCGATCTCAGTGGCGTCTCCGGCGGGCAGGTTGTCTAGGTCCGGCAGAAGAGCACACGCCTCCAGGACTCGCTGGTACCAGCTTTCCTTCTTTTCACGTCCAAACAGAATGTTGTCCTGCAGACTTGCGTTCTGGATCCAAGCTTGCTGAGGAACGTAAGCGACGGTGCCCTAAAAGACAGAGGTGCAGAAAGGTGAGGCTTTCTCTTCCTTATTGTATTGTGTAGTCAATTCTTTACATTTTGCTGCCCCAGAATTCCAAATATCTTTCTCTGTGTTTAACCAAACAAAGACATTTATACAGATTTGGAACAACTTGAGGTGAGTAATTCATGACCTTTTTTTAGGGGGGGTGAACTATCCCTTTAATATTTTATTGTTTATTAATAGTACTAAATGCAATGAAAACTTCTCAACGGTTATTGATTCTTTGTGGATGTCTAACGGACCTTACGTTAAGTTTGGCCCATATAACGTTGAAACGTCTATATAAATTCTACTGTATTCGGTACATAATCCTGTATCAACCATTTCACTTAATGCCATACTTTGTATATTTGTGACCAATAATACATTTTTGTATTTAATTGTATTACTACTGTGTATATCTATGTCGGTACTTAGACGTGTGTACTGGAAGCTTTCATAGCATTTCTTTTAAACCAAAGAAAAGTTCTTGTAGATGCACGCTTGTCAAAATGTCTGGCTTTGATTCGAGTATTTACCCTGACTGATACTGTCCCGCTTCTTTTCTCAGTCTCTCCGAGCATGGCAGAAAGCAGCGAGGATTTGCCACTGCCCACATGACCGACGACAGCAACCAGCGAACCGCAAGGAACCTTAACACTGATCCTGCACAAACGCACAAGTGAGTGAATGCTTGCTAAGACTTTCAGATGAACATTGTTCACTTTCTAGAAGAAGATACCTCTTCAAACATAGAGGACCGTCTTTAGACCAGCTGAAGGTTCCGTTCTCAAACACGACACCATCTCTGTCTGAAAGAGAAACACGATGAAGAATTATGAAACAAATGTAATATCACGCTTTAAACATTTGTCAAAGCATATACTTTCTATAGGCAGACGGACATGTCCGTCACACACGAGCACACATTATGAATGAATGAACATATGTAAAGATGGATTGATGAATGAGCAACGTTTTCTGAAGCTATCCCAAGATCTTTTGTGTCTTTACCAGTGATTCCACACTGCAGGATTCAGAGATGTGTTATATTGCTGTTGTCATTCTGAGGAAGTGAGACAGCGCTAACGTCTAACTGTGAAATTCAGACACGGTCGTTCATCACTTCCATTCATATTTCCATCGACAGACGGAAGCGAGGGACGGACACACAGTCTATTTTTAACCTCACCGATCTGTCACACAAAAAACCATCTCACCGGAATGAAACGTTTCTCTCGACACATGTTCTGGTTTGAGCTCAACTTGACAGAGAAACTTCCCCAGCCGCCTGAGTGATACCACGGCCTGCAACACACCAGTCACGTCAACATCAGAAATCTATCACAAACATGAAGTAATAGAGAATGAGAGCCGGCGTTCACCTGCATGGTTGTGCTCATGGCAAAGGGAAGCTGACTTAGAGGAGTCTTCAAGATGTTGATGAGAGCCATCGACACGAAGATTTTCTGAGCATCCAGAACGTTCTTGTCATCGATGAGCACATACACTCCGAACATGGCGAAAGCAATCTGGAAAAGAAAATAACCATTCAGGCAGTGGTGGGTTAGTTACTCTGAAAAACTAAGTATTACATATTCAACTGTGTAGTTAGATTACTGTACGAAGACTCTCTCCAAAAAGTATTGAATGACTTATTACGTTCTATATCCTAAATCAACCTTGATGAGTTCAGTGATTCAAGAATAGACACGAAACGGCTCTTAATGCATTGAAATGAATAACAAATAACTACATACATTATTCTTATTAACTGACCAAAGTATACACATGTGAGAAGGATACAGTAAAGCATACAATTGAATGTTAGAGTTGACATATTGAATATACAACACAGTATTTAGTTCAATTACATCAGAAGTAACTGTGATTCAATTACAGATAAAACAAGAGTAATCCCTTACTTTACTTTTCAAGGGAAAAGTAATTAAATTACCTTCACTAAAGACTAAGTAACTTGTTACACTGCGTTCAAGTCAACTTATAGGAAAAACCACGGATGAGATCGAACCATTTGTTTGATGAATCTGTTTTCTCACCAAGAAAGATGAGGAGTTGAAAGAAGCGATGGACACGGAGTATAAGATCTGCGATTTCTTCAGAGTTTCCAGCTCTTTCTCTCTGTATCCCAGCACCTGCTCCAGAAAAGCTTTTTCCCAGGCGTAGAACTTCAGGATCTTAATGCCGTTGAGAATCTCGTTCATTAGCTTCACCCGTCCATCCATGTACTTCATCTGTATCTCCTGTGGAATGAACATGCCACCGCCAATAGTCAGCGAAACACCTCAGCAACACTTCACGTCTGAATAAGCATCTTTGGTCAAACCCAGAAGGTTGCGCAAAAAACAATAATCTTGCATGAAATTGTTTAAACTGGACTTTTTTGCACTAAAATACGAGGGCTGTAATAATGTATCGTGATAGCAAACAACTTACGATATTAATTGTATGAGTTTTCACAAATACGAATCCTGTTGACTGGATGTTTTTATTTTTACTTTGCACTTTTACTGCTTTTTCTCTTACGCCCCGTTCAGAAAGCGACAGGCGATGTCATTCATTTCAATGGTAGCCTAGTGACACGAGCGACAGTGACCGTTGGCGTCAGGAAGTGGGCGTGTCTAGCGACTTGACAACGTTGAGATTTGCTCAACTTTATGCAAACGATGAGCGACTTTCAGGAGCGACTACCAATAGGAGTAAAGCAGTGGAGCTCATGTCATCCATCTCCCGTCTGTGGCTTTATTTATAAATGTTTCTAGCATCGTTATTAACGACCTCGTAGCAAGAGACAAGCGACACACATGAACGCAGCATTAGGCTTATTTTATGTTAAAATTCAACGACAGTTACGTTTTCATTAATCCACGTACGTTGGATGTGTTCAATTCAGTTATTTTCGCAATTCGCAACTACTACATTTGTATGAATTCATACGATTCATATATTCATATGCTGTTGTCCAATCTGCGTCCATGCCAGTGATGGTCAGTTTAGGGGTGGGCCTTATATATTGCTTTTTTAAATATTTTTTTTATCAGTTTTACAACAAGTGTTGTATATACTATATTTTTTACATTTCAAAATATTACTATACTATTGTAACATGAACTCAGTATTGTGTATTGCGTGGAATCGTGAGCTGAGTGTTTTTTTTTATAAGTGTATTTTCGTCATGTATTAGCGGATCACATTCAGTCTGTGACTGTGAAATACAGTCAAGACATTTCTAACTGCATGTTGACATTCTGTCTTTGAGCTGACTCGTGCAGATTTGTTCAAGTGGCGTCGTGCCAAACGTCTGTTGTTTTCTGAAGCGAAACCTTTAGCGTTTATTGCAACTCGCCAGCGCTGCGGTTTGCTTTGCTTCGGAGGAAACTTCAAAGGAGCGAGAGAAGCTCGAATCCAACCCGCGTTACGCTGGCTTCACTATCTAAACCAGCTGTGAAGCCTTCTTGCTGAATCACATTCAGCACTCTTCTACGGCATCAGATATCACCAGAGCGCTTGAGCTGATCTAAACTAATCTTCATCGCTCTGTCTCCTGGAATAAAGATCTTGTTATGTTTGAATCGATTCGCGAGGTCAGAACACCATGAACCGTGTGTTACCTGGAGTTTGCTCCTCTTCCTCGCGATGAACCCGTTGAGAGGGAAGATGAAGATGACTGTGGTGATGCCTGCTAGAGCCGACGGTCCCAAATGCTGAAAAAAGAATAACGTTTATTAATACAAATAATTCCTTTGGTGCAGAACAGAAGCCCAAACGACACCCACTAAACCAATAAACCGAACTGCTATTAGGCTGTGTTTGTAGTTTTATATAGTTTAGGGATAACAATATAAGTAGGATTATATGAAATTTTGGGTTTATGTGAAGAAACTACAACAAGAAAGTAAGGAAATAAATCATGATTTGTTGTAGTTATATTGCTGGTCATGATGCCCTCACCTGCCACAGAAAGAAGAGACAGAGCGTCACCTCAATGGGTGCCAGCCACACGGCATTAAAATACACCACAAAATCCATCAACTTCTGGGTATCAGCCGACACCAGATTCACAATCTCTCCTACTGTACACGTCCTGCGAGCTGTGCTGTTCAGTACAAGAGACTGAAAGAGAAACAGACAATTACATTCGTGCATATGGCAGACGCTTTTATCCAAACATCGCATTACTCTATATGTTTGTTCCTGAGTATGTACAATCCCTGGGATCCAACCCAAGAACAAACACTGAGCAACAGGAAAGCCAATTTAAAGGGATAGATCAGTCAAAAATGAAAATTCTGTCATCATTTATTCTCGCCCATGTGGTTGTACATCTGTATGTGAAACACAAAAGAAGATGTTTTGAGAAATGTCTCGGTGGTTTTGTGTTCATACAATGGAAGTCAGTGGAGTTATTTGATTATCAACGTTCTTCAAAATATCTTCTTTTGTGTTCTGATGAAGAAACTCACATACAGGTTTTAAAAAACCCAATAAAAACCCAACAGAAACCATTCGAGAAATGTCCATTAAAATACCATTATGAACCATTAGCTTTTTCCAATAAAACCATTACAAAATTCCTCTTTGTAGTGTGTTTTGGGCATTATTCCATTAGGATTCAACATCCCACCACTTGAATCCATCACACACCAGTAGACACCATTACGGTTTCCATTAAAACCAATTCAAATCCCTTTAAAACCATTCAAACGATTACACCTTCTTTAACGGTTTCTATTGCAGGTTAGTGTTATTTGGGCTTGATTCCAACAGGATTTAAAATCACACCATCATAATCCATCACATACCAGTAGACACCTTTATAATTTCATTAAAGCCATGACACATTCTATTGTGTTTTGGGCAGGGTTCTACTGGGGTTTTTTCAGCTGGGGTCATTACCTTTCTGTAGATGAGTCCCATGACAGCTGTTTTAACCCTCATGCCCACAGTAAAGCAGGTGTATGTGTACTGATGATTGAAGACGGACTGAAGGCAGGACAATAGAAACATCAGCGATGCGTAGAAATAACCCTTCCACAGCGGAGCGTCCTCGTCCTTCATAAAGCCCAACAACAGACTTGAAAACAAAGACAGAAGAAGAAATGAATGCACTACATGAAGATATGTGCCGATCACATCCTAGCGTGGTGGTTAAACTCAAGGTTTACTGTAGTGTGTTTAAGGACAGCTTTCTTTACAAATCAAGAACGGTGGATTTGTTGAAGTAGCATGTTCGCCTGCATAAATGTTTTTCTGAACGTTAACCAAATGCTCCAGAATTCATGCTGGTTACTGTGAATGTTTCCACTTGATCTCAATACAATAGAAGAGCCGAAGACCGCCGCTAACCGACTGAACCTCCCATTTCACTGGCTGCGTTCCTCCAGTAAACCACAACCCCGCCTGTGTTCCTCTCTACCCTCCCCGAAGCCAACGCGTCTACAGCGGACGAGCGCTGTGGTCATCTCTCACTCTCCTAAACCAAATTCAGACGTGAAGCCAAAATTGCTTGGCTGTGGGTATAAACAGGGCGATCTCTGTCTGGCGGCTACGGCGTCTCTGACTCAAGCACCTGCCGCACGTCTTCCTGTTTTCATCCCGAGATACGGTGAAGCGTACTGCGTCTCTCTTGAGAATATTTTGATGACCTTGCGAGCACATCTGGGTTTATTTGAACTTTGCGTAATCGTAAGGCGGAGGTTTCCTAGATGTACCCAAGCCTGTCTGACTCATCTCACCTCAGAACCTGTGGAACGGCGAACATGAAGGCATCGTGGACCACGAGGCACAGCGTCCCGGTCAAGAAGTACGGCCCGAAGCTTCGCGCCAGCGTCCGCAGAAGACAGAACCCGGAGCTCTGCTCTTTCTGGATCTTTCTGAGAAGTTGCGCCTGCTCCGGCAGTCGGGATCCCAAGGCAACGCTGGTGCTGAGGTGTCTGTTGAAGAGACAAACAGGCGTGTGCCTTGACAACTTCTGTCGGAGCTCAAACAGGCTTGTCCTAATTGAAAACAGAGCGATTACAAGACCAGTTTCCAGGAATTATAAAACACACACGACCTGTGAGGATTTCAGAACGATTCAAGCTGTTAAAGAGGCGAAGCATCCTACCGAGCGCTTCTTGACCTAATTCAGTCCAGTTGTGGGCATCTTTCGGATGCGATGGCTTTGATCAAAGCGACTCGAGGAACCACAACATCGACTGACACGTGCTAATGAATGTCACGTGTGAGAAATCCGAAGGCCGGACAGAACTTACTGCTGTAGTTTAGTGCGTTCCGCTGTCCATTCTTCCTCCAGGTCAGATATGATCTTCTCAGACGTGTCCTCTTCCCTCAGACTCCACAGATCTTCTGCTTGCAGGGGTGAGCGGTATCCCTTCCAAACTAACCTGAAATCACACGCAAGATCACGTCAACTTGATTTTATTACACTCTTTACATGACGTGGACACAGATATGTACTGTTTATAAAACAAGCGTAAAGGAAAACATCAAATCTGTAATACCCGCTGAACCACCAGAAGAGGATCTTTGACAAGAACGATGCGTCTTCAACAGGACATGCATTCTAAGAAAAGACACAACAGGTTGAGCAAAGTCACACACTATATGATCAAACCCTGAAAACACACACATGTGCTTGCATCACAGTCATCCTCTACATCAACCTTTTCGTTGCAGAATAAAAATAGAAATACACTTTCTGTACAACATACAGGTAGAAATGTACTGTACTGAAATACAAGAAAGCTAAGTTCAAACATTACACCCAAAAGAGACAAGCAGATGTGAAACTGTCAGTTTTAGAAAGAAGACTTTCACAGTTTTGCTTTCTTGGACGGAGAAACCAGAGGCTTGAAATCTGGCAGTAGTGAGCTGAGAGTCAACAGAGGAACAGAATGAGAGCGTCTGTGAGTGCTACATCTCTCTCTCTCTCTCTCTGTGTGTAATGTACCACAGTAACTTGCTTTCACCCACTTTTGACCTCAGTGCTGCCCCCTACACCCATTCACCCAAACTCTCTCTCTCCGCCTCCTCACCGGAGGTCTCTCGCTCTTCAGGAGGCTGTGAATTACCCCACACAGGACGTGACTGAGTCAGGAGGGGATCAAGGGGTGTGGCGCTTACGTCTGTGGCTACAACCTCATCGCAAACACGTTAATTCCTCTCCGAGCTTGTTTTCTTGTTTTTCTCTGGAAGAGAACAGCTGGACGTCAGCGTGTTGGATTGCTTTGAGAATGTTTTTGCTCCAATGTTGCTCTTTCATAGCTGAGGAGTTCTCAGGTGTGTTTCATTTATGTATCAGTTTAGTTCCAGATCTTTCTGCTAAAATAGCTCAGGAGAAATAAATGAGAACCTTTTGAAACGCGTGACGAGTCTGGAGGTGAAAAATGAATGTAGATTGTAGAAGTAAAATAATCTGGATTTGATTGCAAACTTGAGAAATCTGATTTCTGACTCTTACTCTCTTGAGAAATATCTGAGACACAGATGAGACTCAAGCTGTCCATTGTAAAACGTCATTGAGATATCTCCTCATCTGTGATTTTTCCTTCCTTATGGGATGTTCAATGACGTCTTTCGCAATCTGCATACATGACAACCAAACTGCGGGCAGACTAGAATTTCACTTTAAATACATCGCATGTATCATTATCTGGCCAGGAGGACCACAGAGAACCTGTGTCTATGCAGATGACTCAAAAAACCATCACTTTTATCCCATCATGAGTTGAGCTAATATCAAGGCAACACATACTTGTGGCGGATGCCAGGAGGATGTGCCGGCCATTACCATAATTCACTGCAAATGGAAGGGTTGCGTTGTGTATTACGTAAAACCGGGAGTAAACAAAAGCGAATCACCACAGGGTTGTTTGTGATGTGTTATTTTGGTTGATGATGATGAGTTTGTTCTGTTCGTACCTTGAGGACAGCTTTGCCTGAGGGTGCCCGGTCTGCGAAACAGCTGAGGAAAAGCTGCGCCAACTGCAGCCCAAAGTACGAGAAAAAGGCCAAGTACCGCACGATATCCGGAGAGAGACCCTGAAAACCAGAAAGACCAGAACGAATGCTGAAAAGATCTCAGACTTTCCATTTTGAACGAGTACCACAAGCAGGGACTTTCCATAATCTAAAGCGATGCTAATCCGGATGTCCCAGCATCGTTTACATGTTGCTGAACGATCTGCTCGTATAACTTATCAAATCCCAACATCTCATAATGAACCTCGAGGCTGCAGGACTTTCACATCAGACGATCGGATTCGCAAATGCGTTCTAAGTATGTTTTGCTATCATTTTCATTAAGCTATGAATGCTTTATTTTTAGAACATTTTGAGAATGTTTAGCCACAACATAATGCTAATTGTTTCTGGAAGAAAAATCTTCATAACTTTCAGAGAACGTTCTAAAAACGTTGCCTATAGGCTGCAGAGTGATGTGACGTGAAACTAAGCATTCAAGTAAAAAAATCGATATGTCATTTATTCTATATCCTCGAATTCTCATCTGGCTTGTCAGAAGACATGGGTGTGCGCGCGCATTAACAACACCGTAAAGCTTATTTTGAACGGTTAAAGCAAATCATGGTGAAAACCAAACTCTTTAATGGCCTGTTTTCTATAAATGAATTACGTATGAAAAGAGTCATAAAAGGCCTCGAGTCACGCTACACTCTGGAGACGCCTACATCTCCGCCGGCCACTATTATCTGGTGAGAAGCCAAAAGCTGAACAATCACATATGTTCTTCATATGGTGCTCATGCATTGAAGCACAAGACAAATGGGTTGTAAACATCCGTTTGACCGTAGAGACCCTTGCTAAGATACAGGCTACATTCATAACCCCACCACGAAATAAAACATTGAAGCCAGAGTGGTTTTGGTGGTCGAAATGTGGGTCAGTCAACATATCTCTTTGCCCCCTTATGCACACATACAGTCAATGCGGTGAGAAATATGCATATGTGTAGTTCTGTCTTGACCCGGTTGCAAAGTGATACGGGTCCAACTTGACTAGTCTGGTTTCTAAAACTCTTCGGGCTAAATCTGAAATGACTATGAAAGAAACACGAGGTTCTGGTGACTGAATTTCATGCAGCGTTGTTGTAAAGACGTGTCACTGAGTTCAGTTCTCATATATCTGTTTGTGTAGATGATCATGCATATACGTTTGTGCGCATCTACACGTGAACGTTTCTTCCGCTGAAGATGAATCTGTATGTTCTGCATGAAGGGTCCGTCCTGGATTTTGAGAACGTCCCGTGAAATTGAACGGCTTGGATTGTGGGGTCTGCGTCAGTGTCATTTCTCTCACCTGATGCACAGCCAGCTGGATCTTCTCATGAAGCGGGATGAGAGAACAGAGCACGCCCAACAGCCAGAAGAAGAACAGGAACGCTGAGGATCGACATCCCCGAACTCTCTCCCAATGAATCACGCACACGGCTAACACCTGTCAAACATACCACTGTTATTAATCACATCCGCTCACAAAACTCTCCATCGGTAAATAAAGCAGACTGCTTTTTGTTTTGCTTCAGCAGCTTTGCAGTGGTTCCGCTGGGATGTCCCTGTCTACAGCCCAGCCGCCTCGTCTTTATAAACAGTCAAGCGCGGCTTCTGTCGACCTCTTTTAAAACCCGACCGTCATCCCGAGCGTAGCGAGATGTTTTCAGCGTGTCCGGTCTAATCTTCGTCAAGGAAACATCATTTGTTACAGCATCTCCAAGGTAGCGCAAACACGACGGGATTACATAACAAACAGCCTCCTGGTGTGGTACAGATGAGACATCAGGGACCGCCACCACAGACCAAACCAAAGCCTTGTAACCTCAGAGAAATGAGGTCAACGTTTACGAGGAACTCTTAATCTCCTCCTAATGAGGTTTGGTGCTACCTGGAAACAGAGCTCGTACACCACATTAACGTCTGCATTCTTGTTGTTGTTGTTGTGACTTTTTGTGTCATGAGAGTGGGAGGAAGACAGAGCTTGTTTTCCAACCATACATTTGGTGCACAGCTAGTATTTAGACATGAGAGAAAGGAATCCTGCACTTATCTGTCGTGTCACAGCGATGGAGAAGATCTACAGCTTGAGCGTTTATATTATGTCAGTCTATCTAAGTCTTAGATGTTTCTGATCAAGAGAAGAAACAGAGTTACAATAAGAGTGTGATTGTTGAAAGAGTATGGAGGTGTCAATGAATGTAGAATAAATGAATGAATTTCCATTTTTAATAAATCTTCAAATTGCTTGTTATGCTTTTAAGGAGATATTACAGTCCATGTCCAATTAAGATCTCAGTGTGTTTTTCAGGAGGAGAGCTCTGAGGACAAGAGCCCGCTGTGTTTAAGTGTATTTTTTATGTGTTTTTTTAAATGTTGATTTAGGTGTCTGAGGAGACCACTGATGGGTCACGAGTCGGCTCGGCTCTGGAGTCCATCTCTGTAGAAGTGACGGTGAGATTGTTCATTCGTCTGTGTGTAGGTGTTTCTCCAGACCAACCTCACCTCCAAACGTCACAGTCTATTACATGAAAACACTCCTGCTGTGTGAACGTTCAGCAGCTCTTTTACAGACGTAAGCTGTGCTGCGTGTTGACAAATGAATGATGGGATGGATGGATGGCTTGTATGATGAACGAAGCTTAAAGCTTTTTTCATATCTCTTGAACATTGTTGTCATTTGGAGGCTGGTTTCACCCTCAGGGTTTCATAAATGGTCGACCAACACGTTTTACAAGAAGGAAAATCTGCTAATTCAGCTTCACTGGTTATGCGGTCAGTGAACTAGACCAACACCAAACCAGTGTAAACCACACTAGACCAGCATGGGTATTCATTCTGATGTAATCTTGTCTTTCAGCCTACGCATGATGTTACATTTTAGCATCATTGCAAAGGAGAAAAATCCACTCTTTATTAAAACAATTGATTTACAAACTTGGCCAAAGTGCTTTTGGGGAAAACACTGATCTGAACATCCTTAAAACTAAATACCCACTAATAAACGCTGGTCTGTTTTAAACTCATTGTTGCGTAAAATGTGTACAAAACCAACCAAGGGGTTATAAAATAACATTTATGATGGGTTGTTTCAACCCAAAATGCTCACGCATATAAGAATGGATAACCCTACGGTTGGTTTTGTCCACATTTTACCCCAAAAAATGAGTTTAAAACAACCCAGTGCATGGTTTCTGACAAAAAATTGTAAGTCTTTGATCTAATTTCAAAGTAAAACAAGATTATTTTTCAATTGTTTTGTATTAGTTTACGAAAGTTTAACGATTAGTTTTAAACGAAGAACAGCGCAACTTTTTGTTTTGCTCCGAAATAAGTAACATGTCTTGTTTTCCAACACGATGTCAGTGGGAGCCTCAGGTCGTATATTGTAGAACCTGCCCCGTTACAAACTCATCATAAGAATGGAAGATAAGTTTTACTTTACCACGGTGACACTTCGTATGATGGGACTGAGCAGGAAGACGAGATGTTCCTGGATTTCAAGCCGTCGTTCCAGCAGGATGTAGAAGAATTCCACGAAACCAAAAGAGGCCAAGAAGAAGCCCAGCAACTGTGAAAGAGCAAAGAGAAACTCAATTCATATCAGTGTGAGAACTGAGTCAGTCTTCCGGACACTACTGCAGAGGTCTTTACGTGACATCACATCAGGATAAAACCGGACGGAAGTGTACGTGACTCACAAAGAAACAACTTTATTTCAAACAAATGGTGTTTTTTTAGCATGTCATCTCGCTGAAGTGCTAACCACACTGGTTACACATATACCCCCAGGGGTCTACCTAGACCACCACATACATGTTGTTTTAACACTCTGGTTTAGGTTTTACAGGCAGCATTGAGGGTACTTCTGAGGTTTGTGTAACATTAACAGGTGTTAGTGGTCTGTCTCACCAGTTTGGCACTGCAGAGTGAAGAGAGAGGCAGGCGAGCGCGCCCGTAACAGTACAGATGGAGACAGTAGAAGGGTGACAGGAGCCACAGGTAGATGCATGGAGCCCAAACCAGAATGGTGTTCTGGAAACAGTCGCTCAGTTCAGGCTTGTGCGTGTACCACGTCTGATTCAAGTCCTGAGGACAGAGGGAAGGTTACGCATTTCTCCAGAATGTCAAAACAGACACAGCAGCCATCCAAACCCCGTCTGAATGTTGTGGCACATCTTAAAGTGGATTAGAAATGTGAACGGTCTAACAGTAAACGTGTCATGGGTTTGTCTCACATCTGTTGACAGTTTATGGATTGCTTGTCGAGACCAAGTTTATCAATAACACTTTATCTTTCTATTAATGGGTGTCTTCATTTGTTCTCTCTCGTGTGGTTGTAAATCTTCAGTGGAGCACAAAAGAAGATACTTTAAGAAATGTCTCAGTGGTTTCGTACAATGGAAGTCAAGGGAGTTCAGTGTTGAACATTCTTCAAAATATCCTCTTTTGTGTTCTGAAGAAGGTTTGACATGACATGATCATGAGTAAATGATGGGAGAATTTTAATACTTTTGAGTGAACTGTCCCTTTAAGAAAAATGTCTGGGAATCAATGACCATCTGCAAGCTCATTTAAAAATCTAACAAATGCAATTCTTAAATCTAACAACAGAATTCATGTATGATGTATCTCACTCTTTGAAAACTGTTTCAAAGATGTTTCAGGTCTTAGTTTGGTCTTGGCATCATCCAAAGAATTTCAATATATCGCTATCAATATAAACAATCTTACAGAGCAAAACAACAACTGTTTACACATCAGCACACAGTCTGAGAACTCTTTTATATATCAAATCTATATGACTAATATGAGATGTTTGCTCACCCATAGAGGGTCAAGTCCACTGAGACTGCAGAACGTATCCATTCACCCGTCTGGTCCTGAGGCTGATCCGTGTATCCGTGTTCTCTTCTCAATGTCAAACTCTCTCTCCGTTTTTACTGCTCTCTCAGTCTTTGCGTCTTCTACAAGTGTCTGCTTTTTGACCACCGGTCTGACAGACGTTTAAGGTGGGTGGTTATATTCACTCTCTCCTCCCAACCCACTTCCTTCAACTCTCTCTCTCTCTCTCTCTCTCTATTTATCCCTCTCGTTCCCAGACTCCCACGTACGTCTTTATCAAAACAGCACTGTGGTTTGAGCTCCGTAACGCCACCCGAAAAATATCCCCACCCTCCTCTCTGCTCCACCGTAGCCCCTCATAAAACACCACCCCCCCACCTTGATCCAAATACAGAAAGTGCTTCTAGTAGCACCTCGCAGTGTTTGTTTGTCTTTATGGAGGTGCTATTTTTCACTTTTCTCGCATGTACCTGAGAAACAGATCAGACACGACCAAGCACCTCCACACTGAGGTATCTCAGGACTGTCCAGACGATATCTACGGTGACTCGCTCAGATTGAACCTACCAAATACCAGACCGTTGCCCAGCTAACAGAAAACATGATCAGAACATTGGCTATAACGGCTCTCTAAACATTCTCTTAAGGTTCTCTCAAAGTTATCAAGAAATGTTCTTGCAGCGTTTCATCAACACAGTTACACCAGGGCTAAATGTTCTATAAACGTTCTATAAATAAAGCCAAGCATTCGGAACTGGTGGACAGCATAAACAATGCAATACACTTATTCCTATAATTGTTAACGTAGACAACACTGGTCCAATGCTCGTCCACAAGAACTTCCTGTTTCAGTTTTTTAACACTACACAAACGTTTGAACAAAATATAACCAACAAAACATTTAAAACCGAATCAAAGTGGACCAGTGTTTACATCTTGAGAAGTGGTCTATACACTTATTTACTTTAAAAGAGAAAGGAGAAAACGCTGCCCACATCTTGTGTTGTTGACATTAAAGCCTGTATACATTTTACAATCTTGTATTACAAATTCATCTGTCATTCTGTTAACGCTCGCAAATTTGCCAACATCTCCAGAAGCCGTGATCAAATCTACACATGTTCATTTGTCTTGATTCATCGTGTATTTACATTTTAAGCTTTTATTTGACAGTAACGGGTTTTTAGTAGATAACTCAGGTCACCTGCTATTGCACAATATTAAAAAAGCCCACATGGTGTTTTTTTATCCAAAAACAGTTTTGGTAATGTGGTCAACAATCAATATCCAATGTTAGATATGGATCCTCAAGCAGAACTTCTACCCTTCCTCACATGTGGCTGAAGCAATGTAAAACATGTCATGGTCTGCACAGGTGACTGCCGCACATCAGACAGGTGAAGACGACGGAGGATGCATTCTCACATCCATATAGACAGATTCACACACACCCATCAAACACTAACACACTGATGCATTTGTGTTTGGAGACGGGCAGAAGTCAAACAGACGCTCAGACTGATATTATGTCTGTGTCTTTTGAAGCTCTCAGCAGTCTGTTATGAAGTAACATCACTTCTACAGAAAGACTGGAAAGTATTAGGTGGACCTCAGCCGAGGAGCTTCTGTAAAGACATGGAAAAAGAAACGATGGACGGACAAACTTACCCACAAGTGCTCTCAGTGACCAGTCGGTGTGGGAGGGACGTGTACCGTAAAACAAATTCCATAAAAAATGGAAATTTTCTGTCAGCTGGGGCGACAGACATATACCGTAAAATAACAAAATTTCAAAACTGTTAAAGTATTTTTTTTTACATTTTACGTGGAAAATAACGGAAACGTTCTGTTAAATTAAGTTTTAACGCTGTATACTGTGTCATTTATTCTACAGCCTATTAATAATCATTTAAAGCTTACCGTAATGAATCAGAACTCTTTTATTTTAGCAAAAAACGTTACAGATTGTAGCTTTAATGTTAGCATTCCAGCTCCTGTTTCTCTTGTATTTGTAATTCCCAGTGAATAAACTTCATGTTTCCACTTTCCTCAAAAATCGTTTCTAATGAACAGAAGGTTCTGTAAATCATACATGACCTCTGAAGGGACGTGGCCATTTATTATTTCTTGACAACAAATGACCAAAGCAAAGATGGCCTGATTTTGCATAGATTTTTTTTAAAGACATTACGAAGCAACGTGATATTGTAGTCAGGTGAACAGAAAAATCTGTAAGATTAAAGACATCTGTTTAATCTGGTTTTAAATAGCATGATATTCCGCTCGCATTTATAAATGTTTACGACATTTGCACGCTCGCTTTTCAATTGTGGACGCTTAAGTGACCAGACCACCTATAGAAAAGCCCAAAGTGCAGAAACGTAGCATTATACTGTCAGAGCGACTAAACACGGAGATGAATAGATGCATTCTTCCTGGTCAACCATCAATCCAAGAGGTTTGGCAAACGGACTGGAAGCATCATCGACTGTCTTATTCTGGCTATAGTTTGGAGGAAAACACTTATGGCAGTAAATAAACCCAAATGTCGAGAAGTGAGACACCACACGCACTATTGCACGACAAGGACATGACGGTAGCTCAGGGTTAAACAGCTGTCAGAGATTCTCATCCCACTTTTGTTTTGGTTAATCAAGACCAGACGACCAAATAACAGACTTAGAAGCAAACATTCAAGTGTTATTATGTTTCTATGTTATGGGGTGGGGTCAAACCGTATCCCGCAGTCCATTATCTGATGTGCGTGTATCGCTAAACACCACAGTACATGTGGAGATCATGTGCATCTCATCCGGAACTCACCGGAAGAACGCACAGAGCATTATGACTTCATGTTATATAACCGTCTGTGGTATTGAGTGGGAAGCTAAAAATAATCAGGCGACCAAAAATAAACCCAGACTACACTCCAGATACTTGCCAGATGGAATCTGGGGGTGGCAAACGTCTCCTGAATGTGGATGAGACCTGTATCAAATATGTTTTTAAGGCTCGGTTAAAAAAGCATCTTTCAGCAAGATCATGAGTCAGATCATGAGAAGATTTTATGTTGATGGCCTAATACGTTCAATTTGTTTGTAGTTTTTAAACCTTTTCTTTGATCACTTTGTCTGTTTATAAGTTGTCAGCGACTAGAAAGTAAGTCACTTTATAAGACAGAAAGACTATTCACGTCGAGCAGGCGTTTTCAAACTGGGGTCCGGGGAGCCCCGGGGGGCCTCCAGAATGCTGCTAAGAAAAGTTTGAGAAGGAAAAGTTTACTGAAGATTATTGCAGTTTAATTTCTACATCATTTTTATAATAAACACTTTGTCATAATAATATGCACTTATAACAGTTTAAATGCTTCTTTATACAAAAAATGGATATGCATTTTAGAAAGGGGGTCATCGCAAAAGGTTCATCATTTTTGGGGGTCTTTGGCATGAATAAGTTTGAAAACCCCTGACCTAGAGCATCGACCTCAACTTAATTTCCACAAACCTCTCTCTCTCTCTCATTTACTCTAAAGGGAAAACAGTGTAGAGAAAATAATGGTGTCATTTTTTCAGCGCACTTTCTCCAGCAGAGATTAATATAGCACTGGCCACGGAGGTGCCAAACCCATTAAGACGCAGCTTAGGGTAGGATGTAAGAAAATATGTTTCTTTCTCTTTTTACTTTTTGATGCACCGTCACATAAAGTCTGTGGCAAAGAGCCAAGGATAGGCAAATCCAGATGTGTTAGCCTACGCGTGGAATTATGACTAGTGTTGATTTTTGCCACACTCTCCCCCCGATGTGTCATCTGCCCCTTCACAACATTCAGGAGGGATCAAGAGTCATGCTTGTCTGACAAATGCACATTAATAAAGGTCTTCGTATAATCTCCATTTAGGGTTATTTTATATACAGTAAAACACAGGGGCAAAACATATGTTGCACCAATCTATCAACAGCATTAAATGACGTTTTTTTGCTGAATAAACACAAAAGGAGGACCACAAGAGGAAGAGGAAGAGCAATTGCGATGCCAAATTGCAGACGCTATAGACGAAGGTTTCGTCTGTCTGGATTGCTCTGGATGATATGATCGTTTGCTTTCACCGGAAATGTACACGTCAAGATTTTCATCTCTTCAGTCACATGCTTAATTACAGGTTGGTGAAATGGAAATGTGTCTTAGTTTACACACTTTGTTGCACCGTGTAATTATGTCGGCGTGCATGCCAATCACATACAACAACACCTCAATATCAGAGACAGAAACCCTCCTCCAGATTCATGACCAACTTATAAAGACACTTCACCCAAAAACAAGAATTCTCTCATTTATTCTGAGTTCATTTGTAACTGAGCTCAGATTTGTCAAGTCCGCAATCAAAAGTCAATATTATTAAAGAACTCAATATCAACTCAAACATTCCTCATCAAATTTACTCGAATGCAGATTATTTCCCCTCCACAATCTACATTCGCTTTATATCTCTAAGCACATTTTAGGAGAAACCTCAGAAACACCCCAGAACTCAAATCAAATCATTTCCCCAAATATTATTCTCCATCATCTTGTCATTTTTATTCAAATCCTGATTTTGGATTTTTAAGGTTTACAATGTCCACAGATGCGAACAGCATGTCGAAGATGATGCATCCGCGTGTCATATAGACCAGCGTCTGTCAACTGCGGATCAAAGGCCAGAAGCAAAACTGTGGTCAAGACTCAAACCAGAGTACATCTGCTCATGCAAGCTCCACGAGAACGTACGCTGTCGCAGGACTCTGTCTTTGAGTAAACATTGTTCAATTACTCCAGCCGTTCTTAATGGGATGTTGTGGCTTTTTACAAACTACAAGCAGGCCCTCTCGCTTCAAAATAGAAGCTTGTGGAAATCCGTGGGCTCGGCCCGCAGACGGCTCACTGGAGCCTGTTCTCTAATCTAATGGAGAATACCACCTACTCACCCCATCAGTGACGTACATTCATTCATTTATGACATTATTCGCGGTGCCGACTCATGCTACACAAACACGGCTTCATGTTTATTGGTGTATTTTGGCGAAAAATATTTTCGCAGGACCGAAGGGTGAGCGGCGGCCCTTTATGGGTGTTTCTCCACAAAGAACAAGAATGTGTTTAATGAAACAAGCAAAGGCATGAAAATCCACTTTTTTTGTGCAGCGTCGTCTGAATATTTTATTTTCTTACTTTCCACAGCTAATTGAGATCAGATGGAGCTTTAAAAATGCTTTAACAACTCAGTTTTATACCGCTAGTGGAATTGAGATGATTTACAGTAGTGTTACTTTTGGACACGTTTAATGCACACATCAATGCACAGATCACAAAATACCAATGATGACAGATTTCTTTTCTAACCTCTAGAAAAAGGTTACTTGCCTTTAATTTATTTTGTAAAATATTTCAGAATTTGGAACATATCAACTGTTTTGTATGAGCAGATTTTCTTTTGAAGTGCTTCAAAGTCAGTACATTCTTCTGTGTTGTACACTTCATAGGGATCATGTCTACATACTGTACATACAAAACTGTCTTGGTATGACTGTATCAAAACGGCTCTTTTAAAACAATTGTATACTACAATTAAAACATCAAAGATTCATCGTTCTCCGAGCCAAAATGCTACTTTTTACAGTCGTTTTTTTCTCGGTTGTGTTTCTAGCAAATGGCACAGCTGTCATCCAGATGGGCCGCACCGCAGTCTGTGTAGAAGAGAAGGGACACTATAACAAAACAAAACAAAACCATTCTTTCATATTCTGTCCACAAAAATCAGTCTCTGGCCAAAATATTTCTGAACACTATTAAACATGAAGTCATGATTTAAAATAAGGTTATTTTGAATAGTCAAGGTTCAGAGCCCTCTGTATTAAATGGCCCGTCACAAGACATTGGATTTTTCTTTAATGTGACAGACGCTCCGGCATCTCAGACACACCCTGAGGGTCACGGCAAATTTCACTCAGGTTAAAACGACACTTTTGTATCAATAAAGAACCAACCTCACAAATGCACGTGTTACCGCTAGACTGCCTGCACCTGAACTTTGAATAGAATTTTGTTTACAAAATGATCGACTTGAACTCACAAAGCTTGTGGTGGACCCCCATGAGACCTAGAAGACCTTACAGGACATTTTCTGTCAGCTAGAGCGACAGAAATATACAGTAAAATAAATGTTTTCACTGTAATGTTACAAGATATAAGGATATATGATACATTTTTTCCCCTGATTTCTTGTTAATTTGCTGTCTTTTTTTTGTAATTGTACAGTTTTTGAATAAATAAAGTGTAAAAAAACAAACCAAAAAATATATATATTTTTGGGGCGCCAAAAATAAACTGTGAAATTACGGTTTCACGGTTTTCTTGGAAATGTGCAGCTTTTTGTAATTTTAAGTTTTATGACCGTATTTCAAAATCACAATGAAAATCTGTAAAAAAAAAAACAGTAAAATATAGTTTCCCCCCACATTTTACGTGGAAAATCTGTGTAAAACTACGTTTTTTTTACAGTGATTTAAATAAGAGAAAATGACAAATGAGATCTCTTTAATATCTATTTCTCATCTTATAATTTCTTCTAGACATCTATGAGATTACTGTAATTGGAGATCAGATGGAAACTTTTGCTTAAGTCTCATCAGTGGCTCAGGACGCAAGTCACTTGGTCTCAGATGTTTCTCCTTAAATTGTTTAGAGAGGAGATGAGAGTGTGATTGTTGAAACACACGCAGAGTCTGGAGGTGTAAATGAATGTAGGTTGTCGAGGTAAAATCATCTGGATTTGGGTCAATTTTAAGAGAAATGTTTGAGTTGATATTGAGATCTTCAATAATATTGACTTTTGTTTGCAGACTTGACAAATCTGAGCTCAGTTTGACACATTGTTGACGTCTCTTCCAAAACTCTGGTGACAGACACATTTGTGACATTTCTGTCTCTTTTTCTCAGGAGAAATATCTGAGACGCACACGAGACGATTCAATTCGCCCTCCCTTTAATCTCACTGATGTCGAGGAGCAATAATTGAGACATACACAGACTTGCTTGCTTGTCGGCTTACTGTGAAATCTGATTCATCTCAGACAGACACAGGCAGGTTAGTCTGGACACGAACGCATTCGTCCCACAGCCAGGTGCAGATACACGACACGCTGGACGAGCCCCTGACACCTTGTCTCCTTCCATCAGTAGTGGACTTGTTAAAAGATGACAGACATACGGAGCGGCATGAATTAGCTTACATTGGTCTGCTGAATTCCCACAGTCTGCCATGCACGACAGACTGTTTTCCATCGATTTAACAACGTCTGCAGATGACGAGAAACATCTCTCTTCAATACTCGCTCTCTCTTTAAAAGCAGACTATAAAAAGAGGTGTGCGTCCGCAGGGAGACAATGCAAATTGAAATCTGAATTTGATTTTTGCGATGTTGTCCTCGCTTTTATGAGTCAGTTTGCCTTTTCCAGGGGGATACCATCGAGCAGCAATAAAAGAAATGCGTTGGGCCGGTTTTAAAACTCGAACCAGTGTTACATAACAGACAAGCCAGTAACGTGGTCCCTGACCACAGACTTTTATACACACACACACAAATCCACTGTGATCCGCTGGTGGTATACAATCATTATTTCTCCTGTTATGTTACCACAATGTTGATGTCTCAATGTAGTCAATATCTTTAGATCGAGTACGTCACATGACTCGCACACGAGACGAGAGTTGTCATGTCTGCCGCATCATCAATGAAAACAGAGAAACGTTTGCCCGGGACTCTTTTAGACATTACCACAGCTATGCTGTCTGACCAGCTTGGAACCGAGGTGAACACATCATCTCCATCCACACTTGCGGACACGCTTCTGCCAAATTTCAAGTTTACATAATACTTCAGTATACTTACCTGTGCAATAAATGAAAATATAAAGTTGCAATGCTTAAATCGCATTAGATCTAGACACATTTTTCTTTTTAATGACACTGCAAGTGAAGTTGCCCTGCAATGTTTATCCAGGATGAGATTCCCATCGGCTGTACATACAGCTCAGTGTTTGTCCAATGCCAGTCACAGATCCATAGCAGTCAGCACCTCCACCGTCTGATGGTCAAACTTCATTTTATCACTGCAGTGACATATGTGCCGTGTGCCTTAATCTAAGACATAGACACAGTTACAGCATCCGCAGCCGACTTGGATGCAAAACTGCATTCTACACTTCACTAAAGGCAAGTACAAATCAAGGTTGACACATCTAGAAAACATCACATCACTGGAAAACGCACCGACTTGCTAAACTGCTCCAGTTAATACAAGAAGCAGAAGTTAAACTTCCATGTGACAGAAAAATCCCAGATTTAATGCCTAATTATTTAATACGATTAAATAAAAAGCCAGTGGAAACTCTTGGAAGTCTCCTGCATTTCAGATGCTTCTTTCTAGGAAAAAGAGGCAGAAATGTCTCCATTAGAGTTTGAGAAGAGATCTCAACAATGTCACTTAATGTGTCACTATTTTGAAGGATTTTGAACCATGCGTTTTTAACCTGAACGTAAATACAACGACATGTTAAATGGAACGTGATTATCAAGTTATCTACATGCACACACTTGTTCTTATTAGGGACTGGATTACAACTATCTGTGTAGGAGCGCCACCTACAGGCCACTAGGTGAAGTACTAAAGAGACGATTTAAAACCCTAAACGTAAACCCAATGTTTTTGTGACGCATAGCAATCTTTAGGTTACTCTGTGCCAGAAAAACAAGTACACGCGCATCCTGGGCGTATCACCTCCGGCAGGTTTCCATCGTTATGTCACTTGTGTAGGTAATGTTCGTTCACCGATCATGTGACGTAATGACAACAAAATAGTGTATTGAGGTGTTGTTAAATAAAAAAATTAGTATCACTTACACTTGAAAGGTTGTCTTGGTTTTTAAATGTATTAACTTTGTTTTGTTCGACAGGACATGACGCAAATCTCAGCGGAAGCAGCAGCACACCACCCGGACATTTCTCCCGCGTATTGCTTTGTTTACCATACTTCCTTTTTCCTGTAAATCGCTTCACTTCCCTGTGTTTCCTTCCAAGTTTGGATTGAACTGTTCATTTTGGCCCCATATTTATGGCGGGAGGCCTCTAAAGCAACGGGTTATTGTGCGGCTGCTTTATTGAATTTGGAAAATAAGGCTTACATAATTAATCTATGCAAATACTGTGTACTTTCTTGTGTTTAAGAGATTTATAAATATTTATAGATATCCTACTTTTATGGAAACAAAAAAGCTTTTTCTCATATGTGTGTGGATTTCTTTAAACCCTCGGTCCGTGCCAATACCCCTTAAAAAAAAACGTAAATAGTTGAATTTAGATTGTTTGCCATTTTGTTGTGTAAATCTGTAGTATCTTGTTATATTTCAATAAAAAAAATATTTTGTGGAAACAGGAAGGAACGCGTTTAATAAGCGACCCGCTGGTGACGTCACTACAAAGCGCCACAACCTTTACCAGCAGCGCTGCTCGAGCATATTCTCTTTAAGTGTTTATTTCATTGTTTGTAGTAATGCAGAGAGTGGCGGAGTGTGCTGTAAGACACGCGAGGAACCGTGTTCGCGTGAACGGAGGTAAACATGTGCTTATGTCTGTGTGTGCTGACAAAACAAACATACTGTTCGTGACAGCGACCCCTGTTTACATCGTGATGTCACGAACACCGTTTATATAACACGCTCATCTGTGACAGTTACTTAAACAAGATCAATCTCATTCTGTTAGACGTCTTTTAAACTACAAGGTTAAATAGAAAGTGTCCACTGGATTTAATGGTTGTAAAGAGAATTGCGTTGATTTGAATGTAAACTATGATGGTCTTTATGTACGTGTTGCTTCTGTTGGTGTCATGTTATCTGCCTGATGGGAACTGATAGACAACCATTCAGTCTTACTGGAATTAGACCAAAAATACTCTACATACTGGATATTTGTAAAGGTTTTGATATAAACAGCTGGTGGTTCATGTGATGTTTGTAATGGGGAACCCTTCGTATCGCTTTTTCTTGACTAGATGTACTGTATGTTTCTCGTTGTTTTATGAACCTCTTGATCTTAAAGAGCTAATGCATTAGTAGTTTAAATTAAATTTGTATTGTTTGTACATACTGTATGCAGCACTGTTATGTGACCATTATGTAACCCTTATTAATGATCTTGAAAATGTTACATTGTTTCAAAGCAGCTTTACAGAAAATACATTTCAGCACTAGAGACAAAGTAATATAAACAGTATAGAAATAAGGAAACAATAGAAAACATGAAAATTATACCATACATGGAATTCATGTTTATAAGGTGGACATAGCGATAGTATTTGTAAAAGTGATTGTCTTTAAGTTTGTAATCTTTTATTTTCGTCTTTATATATGATGGCATAGTGAATGCTACAACAGGTGTATCCAAACATGCCAGGTGTCACATTGAGCTGGTGTGTCTAAGGATTTCTTTAGTGCACTGTGAGTGTGTCTTTTGTCATTCTGTGATTGTCATTGGGTGGTTGCAGTAAATGGCTCCGTGTTATGTAGAAGATACAGTGTCCTTCCTCCAGCACGTGATGAAGAGGAGAAGTCCATGTTGGATAGGATGCTGAGGGTGGACCACGCAGGAGAGTATGGAGCCAATCGTATCTACGCCGGCCAGATGGCCATCCTGGGAAGAACTCAGACAGGGCCTCTAATCCAGGTACTCATCACCAGCACCGTGTCTTTAGATACATGTATGGCAAATTTACCATCACAGCAGATGGATGTACATTTTTTTCACACAATCTACAGCATATGTGGGACCAAGAGAAAAAGCATTTGGAAAAGTTCAACACGATCCTGGGTGAGCAACGGGTTCGGCCGACATTATTGTTGCCGCTGTGGAATATCACAGGGTTCCTGCTAGGTACGTTATTATTGAGGCATGCTCATGCATGTACCTGTGTGCTTTTTTAATTTTCTCTTTTCGTCTGCGGCTGCAGGGGCCTGTTCCGCTCTTCTGGGTAAAGAAGGGGCTATGGCCTGTACGGTCGCAGTGGAGGAGAGCATCTCTGAGCACTACAACAGCCAAATCAGAGCGCTGATGGAGGTCGACCCAGAGAGATATACAGAGTTACTGCAGGTAGTGTTTACATCTGTTTACATCATGTAGTGATGGTTTGTACAAAGGGACCTTTAACAGAAAGCTCATGTATTTCTGACTTCATCAGATCATCAAAGAGTTTCGTGATGACGAAATGGAGCATCATGACACAGGATTGGAGCATGATGCTGAATCTGTGAGGCTTTGCTTCTTTCATCAATGTCAAATATGAATTGACCCTGTTTTTTATCTCGTCTAAAATACACAAATATCTTTATCTTGTTTGTGTTTTTTTTTCTCTCTCTAGGTGCCGGGATATTTCTTCCTGAAAACATTTATACAGACTGGCTGTAAAGCTGCCATCTATATTTCTCAGCGTGTATAGTGAGGTCACCTTTTTAATAATGCCTGGATTGTAAATATGGTTTTGTTTCCGTTATTCGTGTACAGTAAACGGTTGATTCGCTCTTTAAAAGAGGCTCTGATAACTTATGATGCTAAAGAAAATTGAGACGATGTTCGATTTTTGAAGCAATTTTAATTCAATTACAAGAATACAAACTGTTTATAAAAGCAACAATTAAACGTGTTTGCACATATTTCTATTGTGAAGTCCAGTCATTTCAGAGGTGCGAGTTTTTTAGGTCATACAAATGCAATGTAATCATGGTAGACGCTCATGAGTCTTACGTAAAGATCATCAAACAATAGATCATCTATCTTTTTTTCTCCGTGTATTTCTGTGTTGGAGTGTTGAATGGGAATCAAACCCCGATCTGGCATTGCATTGCCAGCAGCATCCTTAAACTATTTAAAACACAGATGAAAGTAAGAGCTGAATGATTTATCTGTCCTGTTAACCCATTACTTCACCTCACCATACGTCAGATGATTCCACCCTTACAACACCCTGAACTAAGCAGAGCCCTGCTTTCCCTGTAGAAACACTGACGTGTGTTCATAAAACTCTTTTAATTTAGCTCCTTCTGCAAACTTTAGTTTGAAACGGCACTTACTGATTTTGCTTTAGGATAGACTTTTTAGTACATTTTTAGTAGCAAATCTTTGTCCCACATCGACTCAATTTGTTTGTAAAGTGTTAATTCCTGGCCAGTGTTCTGAAAGGTTTCCTAGAGATTCATTACTGGTATAAATACACCGTACATAATACATTTCTGTATTGTATAAATAAAGCTTCTGCTGCAGTTATGAGAGTGAAGTAACGTTATAAAGTGTCGCTCATCTATTCATCTGGACAATGGCAGTATTTGCACACCTCAAAGTGAACCTGGGTCGGATGATTGTTTTCTGTTTCAGATTAATAGTGCTGACCGCGCTACAGCGTGATGTAAGATGTTTAAAAAGCAACGAGCATTGAAGGGCACATTTGGCATCCGTATTGGGTGACAAAATGACCATAACATAAAAACATGAGTGATGAGTCCAGTCAAGCTGCAGTGGATTTATTAACCACAAACCATAAAACCAACATCTATATTAACACACTGTGTCAGCGCTGAGACGTTCTCAAAAAAATAAAACAAGAACGAATGTTAAAATGACGATAAACTGTGTATATGGCTTTTATTTTTTATGTAACTCCAAAGTCAGTCTTCCAAGATGTATTTTTATGCACTGGATCTTTTTAAGCTCGTTCTATTTGTCAAACAAAGGCAGGAACAGAACAGGAAAAGTGCCCTGTAATACAAACGAAGCGTCATTCATCAAACCTGCTTGCATGCTGTCAACTATAAACGCTTGTAAGATATTGCTCATGTCATACGCGCTTAAAAATAAAGATGCTAAAAAGGTTCTTCGCAGAACAACTTTTGGTTCCCCACAGAACCTTCGAGTCAAAGATTTGGGCTAACGTGTGTTTCCTACCGTCTGCCACCAAAGACTGATGGCTTTAACCTGTGGTCTTGCTAAGATCATGTCATACTACTTTCTTATTACCACTGTTTTCAATTTGAGTTCAACTTTATTTTAATTCCAATTAAAACACTTTGACTTTTTAAAGGACATTTTTGTCTTGTTTTCGAGTAAAAATATTTCAAACTTCTTAAATGACGATACATTTACATAACAAGGAAAACACCTTGTTTTATGAAAGAAAATATAAGAACTAGATAAGTTTATGTTTAAAACTTAATTGCAAATGAAATCTACAGTAAGTTACTGGCAAAGCTTGACACTGTAAAGATGTTTTTCTTTCTTTATTTTAGGTGAAAAACAAATACTCTCCGAACAGTTATTGTCTGTTGTTGTCTTTAAAGAACAAGGAAACAAGACGCACTTGACTTTCAGGAAACGCACATTCAACCGTGAAATGGACTTCCGTTAGACAGACAGACTGACAGATGTTCATTCATAAAGTCAAGGTCCATGTCTGAAAGTGTCTTTGGATACTGTGTGATGTGATGTCTGGGAATGAGATGCTTCGCCTAAACTCACCTCTCAGAGGAATTCACTTCATATTCAGGAAATCAGCAACAAAACCAGACAGAAAAATTCAAAAGATTATGGCAGGTGAAGCTGTGAAAAAGCATTGCTATAAATTTTAAGCACATTGCTCATATAAATCCACAGAAAACATCAAAACTTTCGGATACAGATCATTTTGTTTCTTGGCAACATCAGAGGCGCCCAATGAATCATTGACTATAATGTTAAACATTCTCTCTTACTCACGTCTGTCTGCTCGCTATTATTCTCCCATAAGATGAAAGTGATGATGGTTTCTCTACTGTACGTCGCTGCCTTTGAAACACAGACATTTACATGTGTTCATCTAGCGGAAAATTGAGATGATATACAATTTAGTGTGTTATTCCCTGAAAAAGCAACATTCCTAGTCCAAAAAAGCCAATGTGATGTGTCAGATGTTTCTGTTAAATAGCTCTCTAATGGCTTTAAAAGTTATCAGGCATCAAAACGTGTCAATGAGTCAAAGCATTGATAAAAATGAACAGGTGAACGTGTATGTCTGGATGTTTGTCTTAGTAAGTCACGAGCTCTCCAGCGGCGGTGTTTCTGATCAGATGGAGGGCTCAGGGGGTGGCGTGACCCCGCGGATCATTCATCAATGCTTTTGACATGACTGTGACTTCACCGGCATAACTTCAAGGCCGTGTTTCTGCTCAGCTCGGTCAAGTTATTTGGCCCCACATGAGCGAACCGATGATCAATAACAAACACTATACTGACCACATCGAGATTTAGAGATTGATATCGGTTGAAAAATGAGAATGGTGACCGAGAGGTTGTGTGATCCTGTACAGTTGAGCAACGGTCATGGGTTTGACTCCCAGACGACACACTGTGATAAATGGAAAGACTGTATGCGCTGTGAGTACCGTGAGGAGAAAAACCTCACGAATGCATAAATGTCATGTTCATATGCATGTATGAATGTACCGCCGGTATATCAGTGGGCGCATCTCGCAATCTGGATAAGGTTTGTCCAAGACCGTGTCAAAACCCCGGAAGTCTTTAAATGTAGAGACAAAATCCCCAAATAGGCAACACTGTGTATAATGCCCAGATAATCAAAAAGATGTCGCTTAGATTTCCTGTTTAACTTCATTTCACTGTGTTTCATTCCTGTTGCCAGCATGTTTTGCGTGGGTTTGAACAATGTGAGTAAATGTAGAAAGAAAGGCTCTTCAAGGCACATTCAAATCCAATGTTCCTTTAGCTTTTTTTCCTGAGACACTTTCTTCTAATCAAAGTTTGAAGGCTTTCAAAGTATAAGGTTTAATTTGACCTCCACCTACATTACTGCCACAATATTAGTGTTGCGATATCCAAAGTGTTCTCTATTTATATTCTTCATAGAATTGTGTTATTCCGCCTATAAAGCTTGGCTGGAATCTGTCTTTAATCATGAAAAGAAAAGGGAAGACTTATTCATATGAAGTATTTAAAAGAGATAAGAACAGATCGCATTTACAAATCTACTGGATTCAAGTTCCCTCTTAAGTATCTAAGTACAGTATGTCAAACAAAAGTTAAGACAACTTGTTTCATTCGCATGAAACCGCTGTCCATGATTGAATCGTGCAGCTCTTGCATGACGAAAGTGACCTCTGAGTTCAGTCCAAATCGCAATTTCAGTCATGTCATTTATTCTCAACGATGTCTGTGACATCACGAGGCCATCAATCGCATTGACTGCTTACAGAAGGTTAGCATGTCACCCACCATGACACCCGCTTCAGCGTCTGTGCCCTTCGGTGGGCGTCTCGCACTTCGCACCAATCCAGCAAAGCCTGAGAGATGTCGTGTCCGTGACAAATGGCTTCTCAGCGAAAATCATCACATCGTGAGCGAGCAAGTCACCCGCACCTCTGCTCATAAATTTCACTCCTGAGCGCTGGTGACATCCAAATGAACACCTGCCTGCTGTGTAAATTGTGGATGTTTAAGTCTTTGGCGTTGGGTTTAGATGTTGATAGCCTTTGGATCACGACCCTTTCACATTAGCGTGCACTGAAAATCGCATGTATTGCGCTTCTCGGAGGTGCGGCACGCTTTGATGCCTGTCAGCTGAGAAATGCGCTGGAGCTGCATACGGCTTCGAATTCTGCGATGACACAAACGCACACGAGTGCAAACAAAGACAACGACCTTGAGTGTCCTGACCTCCATCGATCCAGAGATGGTGTGTGACTGCGTGGAAGACGAATTTCGAAAATCTGCCGCGTCTTGCCAGCTTCTGCACAAAAATCCATTGAAGCAGATATCAAAGACAGAGAAGACAAGCAATGCCATCTAAGAGGTTTTTTCAAAACCTCCTGGCTGTATTGGAGAATCAAGTGAAGGATTTACACCTTCTTTTTCTCTGTTGTTCTGCGTTTTGAGGTCTGCGCCGCAGATTGCAGCAGTGAATTCTGGGAAGACAGAAGCATGTTGCGTGCTTCTAAATACAGAAAGAATGAAGAATGTTTTCGCCTCGGTAGATCAAATGTCATTTCATTAGCTGTATAGACGTTTTTTTATCGAAATACTTTCACGTATCTGAAGCATTTCTGGCAACACTTTAAAGCCTTCAGGTCTTTCAACACAAACGAAAGGTGAAAACATCTCATAGTAAGCATCCCAACAGCTGATGTCGAGTCTGATTTATTTTCGCCTCCTCAAAGATACAAAACAACCTATAAAAGCAGAACTGTAAAGTTCTCTGATAAATAGAAGATCAGTTCTTTGGAATACTGGATTGTGATTGGTCAGTTGCAGCATTCTGCAGTCGTTCTGCATTTAGCTTTGATCCTCTCTTAAAATCAAATCATTTGAACTCAAATCAGTATTTGATATGATTTACTTGACATTTGTAGCTGTTCAAATAAACAAGTGATTCTTGATACAACATTTCAGTTTTCCAGCTGAAGACGGATGCAGCAGGTGTGGTCGTGAGGGTGAAATTTATTTCTTTTTTAAAGAACATCACAAAACTATTGGTTATCACAGTAACTGATTTAAGTCTACATGATGTGCTTAAATGATCTGAAAACAACAGCGAGTGGAGCAACTGCCACACAAAACTACACATAATGTTGTAAATAATACAAATAGTTGCACAACAATACGCCAATTTCACAAAATGGCGACAGAGACTGGAAGTAGGGGAAAACTTTTTCCAGCCGCACTGCTGCCATAGCCATTCATTCATTCATTCAGCTTGTTTTCTTACAGAGATGCATTTTATTTACCGAAAACAAAAGTAGCATATGTTGTCCGATTTATTCATGGTTTACTGCGAGATGTAAAATAGGGAAAACAAACATTACAAAAACATAGTTATTTGAGCGATATATTTATTATCAAGGTCTGATATATGTTTGACAAATCAGCTTAAAGGGAGCGCTACATGCCTAACTTCTTCTGGTCTCCGCAACTGTTCTGTGTAGTGAACGGAGCTAGAGAATTGACCGGACAAGCGTTTACCCTGCTTTCACTTTGTACACGTCACGCTGTGAAATAGGTTTATTCACAAGCTCAACCTTAAATGCATCTGACATATCTTGATCAATATCTTAAAACTATGCGCGCTCTATAATCTGTCTTTAACTGAACGCATCTCGTGTCTAGTTAACGACAACACGTTTTGTGTGTAAACTCAACGTTGTGTTGTGCCTTTAACACGAAAGCAACACAAAAGTTCATACAAAAACCTAACCCATTCTTTCTGATTGTGCATACGCGTATTTAGATGGGAGCGTTTTGCTAAATGAGGTCAGATGAAGAGAGGCCTCCTAATGTTAATGTGAGCTTTTTCTTGCTGTGATGTTCAGACGTCAACCTCCATCTGCCTGCTATGAAAACAATCAGATATCCATAAATAATATCCACCCTGAACAATCGACCAAGCTTCTCTTTTGAGAGTCTGATTTGGTTGAAGGAGTGAATGAAGAGCTTCTTCACATTAGAGCGAGTGGAGAGAGGTCTGCTCCACTGACCCGGAGCCGCATGCCATGTAGCCGCTGGGTTATGCAGGTATTTCAACCATGTAGGTGTTTAAATCAAAGTCAAGCTTGGTCTAGGAACGGCTGGGAGGGCTTGTTGTGGGACTGTGTCGGGTTGGGGAGGGGAATTCTTTGAAATGCGGTCGAGAGAGCGCATGTTATCTTTTCTCCTCGCCATTAGACATCCAGGTTTGGTGTGTCATTGGTTACAGCCCAGAGCTGGCGTCGAATCAAGGGGGGGATGTAGAGACGTGCGGTCCATATGATGGCACTATAAAATCAAACGCAGACCACAACCAAAGATCTAGACCGGTTTGGGACGCCGACGTGACATCAATCCAAAAAGAGGATTTTTGCTGTTGAAGGTGCGAGGAGGACCAGACGCGTTGTGTAAAAGGGTACGTTTGTTCACTTGTGCTCTGATATCTGATGGTTTATGGTTTCCGCGGGGTGACATTATTAAACATATTCAAATGAGCAAATGTCAGATTTTGACCTTAACTGATTATAATGGAGGTCTTCTATAGTTTCTTCTGCTTGTGTGTTTTAGGTTGGTCCTGTTGGATTTGATATGAATATACTGTGTCATGTTATGTACCTGCTTCTTCTGGGAGTCATTTCTTGCCAGAACAACCGAAATGCCAAGCCAAGTGGAAAAGGTGCAAAAAAGCCAAACATTCAAGCTGTAGAGACCAGCCATCATGGTCCCGAAGATGATCCGATCCCTGGGCCGGCGGGTGCTGCTGAGCCCAGTAAAGACACCAACGCTGGAGGTCGAGGAGCCACACAACAAAGCGCATCTACCAGCAAACCCACTGATGAAATGAAGCTGTATTTTCTTAAGAACACATTGGTGACATGCAACGACGGGACTGCCGCTGGGTAAGACAGCAATGACATCCTCAAAGCCGTCTGGAAAAGTGCTTAGAAAACTTGTAGTATGATTACATTTTGTGACCATTTATGCACCTCAAGGAAATGTGTCAAATGAAATGTAAAAAATTGGTGACCAGTGTCACTGTTAAATACACACAAAAATGAGTGTCACATAATGGTCCTTAATACATTAAGAGAAATCAAATATGTCCTCATATGGTTGTGTTCTCTAGACGTCTATATTTATTTGTATCCCACAGGTTTTACCTAAAGGAGTTCAAAGGAAGCAAGAGATGGCTGATATTTTTGGAAGGCAAGTATTTAAACTGTAGTTAATTTTGTCAAGAGAGCTCAGCGAGCTTCCACACTCGTTATTTTCATCTTCTTAGGTGTGATTTTTCTCGCCTTTTTTAAGGGTGTCCACAACCACTTGTGTTTACCGGTTAAGAAAATGCAGCATGATGTGTGGTTAAAAACAGTTTCACAAATCAGATGCATTATTCAAAGTCTTGAGAATCATTGTCTTCAAAGTCTTAAGAACCTACAATTCAACAGCATGTTTTCTTCTAATATTTCATTCAGCTAACAAGCGGCTGCCATCATTGTGTTATTTTGTTTTTGTATAAAATTTGATTTAAATAAAGCATTCGTAACCCATTAAGGTCAAGTTCTTCTTTATCACCAGATGGCTGTAGATCATGCAGGTACAGTCATAGCTGTCTGAGTTTTAGTCTGCACAAAGGTCTTTCATGTTTCCCAGTCGATCTGAATGTGACTTTATTTCTGATTCATCCTGTTTAGGTGGCTGGTGCTGCTACAGCAAAGAGACATGCGACTCCAGATATAAAACTGTCCCCCGTCTCATGAGCTCAACTGACTGGCCGCAGACACGCAAATGTAAAACTGATATTTACCAGACAGACAGCAAAACATCTTCTAGTCATTTACACAAACCACAGCGGTTCAGAATGAATCTTAACCCTGTCTGATGTTTTACAGGCAGTGGTATTCTGTCTGCACAAATCGATGAAAATCCTCACTGGTATAATGCCAATATTGTGTAAGTTTCTGATCGAAATTTACAAAATTCAAGATACGTAACCTTACTGAATAGCACATTTGAATCATGTATGTGTTTAGGTTTGTTCCTTACTGCTCGAGTGATGTATGGAGTGGAAACAAAGCAGCGTCAAAACCCAAACAGGGAAAAGAAACAGGTGGAATCTTTATAAGACCACACAAAGTCTTGGTTAGCAAAACTGGGTCTGTTTTATGAATCCTCTTTATTCTACTTCAGAATACACTTTCATGGGATCTGTGATCATTCGGGAAGTCATCAAAGATCTTGCAGCAAAAGGTTTGAAACAAGCCAAAGTTGTGATGCTGGCAGGGACCAGGTGAGAACCTTACATCTGTTGTAAACTCTATTTTTACTTTAGTTTTAAAGTTAAACAGGTGATGTTTCCCAAATGTTTGATACTTACTTGAATGAGGATTTATTGAACAGCACTTTACACTACACTTTGTTGAAGTGGTTTGTGGCTTTTCTATTTAACACTGTTGATTATTAATTAAATTTAATTAAATGTAATAATTATTTTTTATTTTATTGTTTTTTTTATATATTTTTTCTTATTTATTTAATTATTTTTCTTATTTATTTATTTTTTCATTTCATTTATTTATTATTTATTTTATTTATCATTATTATTTATTTTATTTTATTTATTGTCTAAAAGTCATTTCAACTTACTTTAAAAAAAATAGCCAGTGGCTGTACGCTTTAAAAAGAAAGAAAGAAAGAAAGAAAGAAAGAAAAAAGAAAGAAAGAAAGAAGAAAGAAAGAAAGAAAGAAAGAAAGAAAGAAAGAAAGAAAGAAAGAAGAGAGAAGAAGAAAGATAGATAGATAGATAGATAGATAGATAGATAGATAGATAGATGATAGATAGATAGATAGATAGGATAGATCGATAGATAGATAGCTCGACTCGATAGCTAGCTAGATAGATAGCTCGCTCGATAGATATAGAGCGATAGATATTTAAGGACAGATTTGTTTTTGTTCTTCTATGGTGTGAAGTTTTGTGTAAAAGTGAAGTTGAAATTGTTCCTTTTTCCGACAAGTTATTGTAAAAACCCTATACATTAAGTATTGTAAAAGTATTTTAAAAGTGCTGAAATGACTAATATGATTGGACTTAAAAACATTATTAAAGTGAAGATATTTGTCTACAATCATAAAACTGTAGCCATGATAAAGAAGCTATTTGGATGTGAGGTAAAGATAACACGAGTCAATCATTACACCTGCTGCGACGCATTTAGATGCTTTAAACAATTAAAGCTGAGCCATCTGATCACGAATCCCACACCCGTCCCCAGAACACTGTTTTTAGCCCATCCTCTTGTCTACCATTAAAATGTTGACTTCACTCTGTAAAGCTATAGACGATGACATCATTTCTATATGTGTCCTGCCACACAGGCAGAACGACTTCTGAGGATTCCTCCGAGCTTGGCAACACGCTCTGTTGGTTTCCCGAGAGCCCAATACATCATCACACGTTGAAACACACACTATCATATTGTACTAGAGGAATCCGATTTGTGTTTTCTTGCAGTGCCGGAGGAACAGGTGTGCTGCTGAACATTGACAAAGTGTCCGGTCTCCTGGAGCAGTTGGGTGCGGACGCACAGGTGCGAGGTCTTGTGGACTCGGGCTGGTTTCTGGAGAGCAAACAGCAGAAGGCACCTGACTGTCCCGACAGCGCCTCCTGTACCCCGGTTGATGCCATAAAGAAAGGACTTCGGTAAAGTCTACGTTTAGATTCTGGATCAATAGTGTCATCGGGGTTCATTTCTAATGCAGCGAGCTTCATGGCACAATATGATTTCCAATAGTTTTCTCTATACATCTGAATCCTTTTCTTTAGGTTGTGGAATGGTGTTGTCCCAGACAAGTGTAAGCAGCAGCACAAGCGAGGCGAGGAATGGCAATGCTTTTTCGGACACAAACTGTACTCCCACATAACAGGTGAGATCTCGCTGTCTTTATATGATAACATCCATCAGAACTAATCAAGTTTAAGGCTCATGTCGCGCTGTGTGTGTTTCCAGCTCCTCTGTTTGTGGTGCAGTGGTTGTTTGATGAGGAACAGTTACGATTGGAGAACATTGCTATGGGCGGTCAGTCTCTCTCTGAGCAGCAGTGGACTTACATGCAGAATCTGGGAAAAGAGCTGAAAAACTCTCTCAAAGATGTGACGTGAGTACAGCACTCTCAGGTGAAGAGTTTATTTATTATGTTTCATTGTGTTGCTTAGCTGTATTTCTGAGTTATAATGGCAAAACAAAACAATTCATTCAATATTGATTAGAATGCAAAATAAAAAAACAGGATTTTTGGAAAAAATACAAAGAGTTTGGTTCCAAAATGAGATGACTTCATTACGTTATCGTGTTTTTATTGTGTTGGTTAGCTGTATTTTTTTAGTTATTGTGGCTCAAATCAAAACAAACCAACTGCACTTGATTGATATTAACTCAAATGCACAATAAACGCTTTTTTTTTTTTACATAAATTCTTCATATATTACTATTGGCATTTCAGCATTTACAGGTTGCAGCTAAATACACTTTATAAAATGTTATAATTGAATTTAAATATAAATAAAAAGGCAAAATTGTCATGTTTTATGTGTATTATCAAAAGTCTGCTTTGTTGTCAATTCTGCCTCGTGTACAGTACATACAGTACATATGGAGGATTACAATTGCGTTACGCTCAGACCCATGGTGCATACAAATAACACTACACACAATAAAATATATATATATATATAGAAAAATACAGATTATTATAAATATGTAAAATACAACTACAACATGTTGTGCTGTTTGTTGTTTTAGGGCTGTGTTCGCCCCCTCCTGTCTGTCTCACACTTTAATAACCAAGAGGTAAGAACACACACTCCTCACGGGTGAGCTCATACACCCGTATCTGACCGCTCATTCATCATCATACATTCTGAGTGTCACCATGTGCCACTTCACTCTTCACACACTTGAATAATAGCCCTCACCGTTAGAGAGAGAACAGAGACGCCGATGATTTGTGGGTGAACCACGAGACAATGACAACACAACGGTGAGCTCACGCTCGCTGTGCAGGAGAGAATGTTTATGAGGAGAGAACATGAACGTACAGCGAGACTTAAAGTCTGAGACCGTGTAGAAAGATGCTTTCTTTTGAAGAGACTTACCAAAGAATCTTTTTTAGGAGATTATAAGTGATACGATACAATGTGTTAATAATTGTTATAGACATACCCGTGAGAAGAGAGGAAGAAGAGGAGAAGATTTTGTTTTTTTAAGTGTTCAATTTCTTTAAAAGATTTAAAGTGAAGAAAAATGACAACGTGAAATAATGTAAAAGGAATGAGAGAATTCATTCTTTAGGTTACTAAATAAAAAAAGTTCGACACTCACCTTTCTTACTAATATATTTTGATCATTTTTTATTATTCAGGTAGTTTTCAGATTTCTTTTTGTAGTAAAAATGGAAAGATTTTACCACATTCGATGACTAGCCTGCATTTTAATTGCATCCCATAAGAAATATATATTTTATATTTCAATTATTTCTCCTAGACAAGAAAGTCTCAGATATTTCTCCTGAGAATAAGAGTCAGAAATCTCACAAATGTTTTAGAAGAGATGTGTCAAACTGCGCTCACATGAGTCAATCAAAAATCTATATTATTGACGATCTCAATATGAACTCGAACATCTCTTATCAAATTTACTCAAATCCAGATTCCTTGACCTCTACAATCTACATTAATGTACACCTCCATACCCTTCATGTGTTCGAAAGAAAGACAGCCGAGATGTTCATCGAATCTGCCACTTCTGAGCAATGATCTTTGTCTTCCAGCACCTGGATGGATTTTCAGATCAAGGGCACGTCCGTGTCTCGTGCTCTTCAGTGTTGGGACAGAAGTCTTCAGGAGGTCAATAAGAACAGTAAAAGCGCTTTGAAGGGCTGTCCACTTCATCTCATAGATAACTGCCAATGGCCGCAGTGCAATCCCACCTGTCCGGCTCTGATGGATCAGGTCACACAACAGGAGATGACTCTTCTCCAAGTGTTGGCCAGCATGGGTCTGGACCTGCATAAGCTGGGACTGGATGCAGGAGAAGATATTTCGGCTGGAATGATCAGCAGCGGTGGCTAAACCATTCACGTCAACACCATTCACCTCATCCATACTTCAGAGACCATTTCTGATGACACATCTGGGATGCTTGTCTAGTGAGCACGTCACTGGATTTCAATACAAAACCGTGTTCAGTAGGTTTCCATTGTGAGTGACTCACACACACATAGCTAGACACAGTTACCAACGGTTATCATCATAATTCAAATCTACATGAAAGTAAGAGGAGGAATTTATTGCTTTAGCTAACACGTTCTTATGAGACGTTTCTTATTAACAAACAGTGTGAAAAATCATACCACTAGCTACAGAATGCTGTTGAGAGCATGTTTTGAAATGTTTGTCACACTTTTTGAAAAATGATGTTATTTTAAAGAGCTACAGACAAGGTTCCAAAAACACGTCTGCAGAAAAATAATAGTGACACTTTACAATAAATGCTATTATTTCACATTAGTAAATGCATTAGCTTACATTAGCTAACAATGAACAATTGAGTTTTTCAGCATTTATTAATCCTTGTCAATGTAATGTAAATGCAATACAGTTATTCATGTTAGTTCATGGTGCATTAACTAATGTTAACAGTGAGAACTTTGATTTTAATCATGCTTTAGTAAATGCTGAAATTAACATGAATTAATATTAAAGGCACAGTTCACCCAAAAATGAAAAATCTGTCATCATTTACTCACCTTCGAGTTGTTCCAAATCTGTATACATGTCTTTTTTTTGATGAACACAGAGAAAGATATTTGGAAGAACGCTCATAGCCAAACAGATTCCCCCCCATTGACTTCCATAGTAGGAAAAATTACTTTTAATTTTTTTTGTTTTGTTCTGTTGAACACAAAAGAAGATATTTTGAAGAATGTAGGACAGCAAACAGTTCTGGGGCACTTTTGACTACCATTGTATTTGTCCTACTATGGGAGGACCTTTCTTTTTAGGTGAAGTATCACTTTAATAAATGCTGTAGAAGAATTGATCATTGTTAGTTTGTATTAGCTAATGCCTTAACTAATCGTTAACAAATAGCACCTTATTGTAAAGTGTTACCAAAATAAATACTAACGCTATGTTTGACATCTTTATGTATTTTTGCATGTTGTTTTAGGATGTTGTGTTGAGTCATTGGAAAGCAGAGAATGAATGGATACATTTAAGATCAATTTTTTTGGTTGTATAAGAAATGTGTGATTAAAATATTGAGAGCCATCTTTGAACCATATACTACATCATATCAAGAATCGCTTTCACTAATAATAATCTTGTTATACTTCTTGCCTGTTTTCATGAAGTGTGTAATATTCATTCTTTTGACATTTATAGTTGGTTTGACTCATCTTGAAAGCTAATAAAAGAAGACTGAAACTTTAGTAGATGTACAAGAAATTCGTGACCGTTGCTTTTTGAAAAGGATTTTCCAGAAATATCTAATGCAGTCATTGCGGTCCAAATACTTCAGTTGACTAACTTTACCATTTTATTCTTTTATAATGAATTCATGATTTATTAATTCATGTTACTGTAGTGAAAAGCATTGTTAGCTTCAACTTTACATTAGAAAGCACTGCGGTCAGGTCGATCTGTTAACTCTAATAGACAGCGATGTAGTTTAAAGGTGGTTGAGGCGGTTAATCTTTTAACCTAGATAGATTTATCAGTTTTAAAATCAAATGTGTTTTTGGTAAAACACAGTTTCAGACAGTTTCCGACGTACTGGGTTAAGGTGCACCGCTTTATATCTTGCCTGTCATTTACCATCAACATTTCTACTTTTTTTCCAGACTGTCACGATATCAGGACCTTTTTGACTTGGTGCGAATGGATGATTTATCTTGAACGTTCACACAGGTGTTGTTTCTCATGCGAGTATAAATTATTCTTGTCGAAACCTCAGGTGGGAGTTTCACGAGTAAAAATAAGCACATGTTATTGAGCAAAGATGTGACTAAGACACGTCTCCGCTGGGTTAAATGCATTCAGAGGGATTTTCACAATTGTATTTCTGCGCAGAAACAAATCATTATGAGAGAAGGATGATGGTTAAGGAAACAAAGCACAAATCATCATCACACATGAGACAAACCCTTCAGTTTCCTGTGTAGATAGAAAAACAGTGTGAGTTAATGTCAGGTCGTTTAACTCTTGATGTGCGTCTGAGCAAAACAAACAACGCCGTAATCTACAGAAAACAACATTAATAACATCATCACACATGTCATCGGCTCACATGCTGGACATCTGTAATGTGTATCAACTTTGCAAGATTGTAAATTCAAGCTTGGATTACGAGTCTACAAAGACTTAAGAACAAATTTGGTGTATGTTTTATGAATTTAGTGCATTTTGTAACATTAAAAATAAGTAACCAGAAATCCACGAGGACACAATAATTGAACTTTCTTGGCCATTATTCACTAAGAGGTAAAACTGGAATATTCAAGCAAGTTGTTCAAACAAGGAATTCAACTTCAAGAACTACGAGTGTCTTTCGGTTATATTGCATAGGTTTTTTATTGATTTATTTATGAAGGAAATAGTCTGTGTCATATATGAGCCCAACTCCAAACCACAAATATCAAATGTACAGTATCTGGAATGGATGTTTTTTATCTACTATATCATCTATGATAATTGGTGATGTTTTCCACCCGTGCACATTTAGTAACACCTTAAACCATTTCCTGTTTTTATTGAGACCAAAATAAGTTATTTTGCTCTGCTACTATGAATTTTGACAGCATATGCGTGATGCAGAGAAGAAACCACCGCTCAGTCTAGCTATGACCTTAGAACACAGTCCAAAACTGCATTCACTCGCATGCACTTTGACAAACTTTCAACACTTCTGCAAGTTAGTTTTTACTACGGATGCTTTGAGAAACAGAAAACTTCCTTTTTTTGCGTGCGTGTGTCTCTGTTTGATCTCTTCAATAAAGTTCAAATGTTCTTCAGCTTACAGTAGATGACAAATCTTCTTATGAGTTCTTTTTATTTGTAAGAAACATTGAGTGTTTACATTATACAATTTACATTTACATTTAGTCATTTAGCAGAAGCTTTTATCCAAAGCGACTAAACAATGGAAGCAACTGGGTCAGCATTAGGACAACAAAAAGCATAAGTGCAATAAAAACATGTCTCAAAAAGCTACAGTGTACAGAGCTCAGTTGTTAAGATGGAGTATAAAAGATATAGAATCAGAAATGACCGCTCAGGTGATGACGGAAGAGATGAGTTTTCAGCCGATTCTTAAAGATGGCCAGCCAGTAGCGCATTGCAATAGTCCAGTCTGGACAGGACAAGAGCCTGGACTAGGACCTGCAGAGGAAAGGTTGGAGATGTTGTAGAGGATGAATCTACAGGACCGGGTGGTGCTGGCAACCTGATCTTATTGACATATAATTCAATTCTACAATTGAGTTATATGTAACCATAACGTTTTCTCTCTGTGGTTACTTTAATAAAAAGATAGTTTGGCCAAAAATAACAATTCTTTCATCATGAATTCATGTCATGTCAAACCTGCACGAGTTACTTTCTTGTGCGGAACACAAAAGAAGATATTTTGAAGAACGTTGATAATCAAACATTGACTTCCATTGTATGAACACAATACCATTTCTCTTTTGTAATCCACTGAAGAAAGAAACACAGATACAACCACATGAGAATATATGAGAATGTGAATAAATGATTTAGATTTTTGGTCATCTATATGCCATGTCTGTATTTCTGTTGTACATTTTTGCTGAAAATAATGCAAAACCAAATGATTTTGTGTGCATTCACATTTCACCCAAGATGGTTTATTGTACAGAAACAATCAAGAGGTAAAAACAGATTCAGTGTACAGGTGATACCATAAACTGAGGTTTATTCACAGCTTCAGTTCTACAGTTCCTTTACCCCGCACATCACCTGAGTTGCGGCTGAAAGTGTATCTTCCTGCCGAGGCCTCTTTCCTGGCAGAAATGTACTACACACCAAACCACACGTGCACATGATGCAACGGTGCGTGTCCCTGTGCAAACATGAACGGACTGAGGGGACTTTAAAAACCATGCTGTTCTTTATCATCTCAATCTTTCATCTGTCACACCAATCATTCATTCACAAATGCAATTCACACGTGTCATGTCATTTTTTATATAGCCTACAGTATTTTCTCACTATCAAAAAATCGATTCGTATCTAATCTTATAGTTTCATTAAACTATTATCAGTTCATCAGATAATATCAGATCATCAGTTCTCTTAGCGTCCTACGTGTGAGTTTTACTCTGTCGCACGGTACTGTTGCCACCGAGTGACAGTCTATTAAATGACCCTTTGAAGAAATCTCAGATCATCTACTGCCGACTTATATGCAAGTATGACATTAAAATGATGTACGACATTAAAATGATAAACCGGTCTTAAAGTAATGGCGAACGGTTTGATTTGATAAACATGGCTTAGAAAAACCCTGACGAAGGAAAACTGTTGTAAGAAAGCATAGAATGCATGTGCAAAGGGGAGTAAAGTTGTTGTTTTTCAGCAGCGCAGGCTGTGGTAAAACCCTTTCCTTTGGTCTTTGTCTTCAAAGTCAAAAGCGGTGCTTCACCTTGTTAACACATGAGCTACAGAGCTCACGTATTCACTGTCGATAGAGCAGTCTTGTAGAAACCTTCCGAGAGAAATCTAACAGAAATCATGAAGGCATTTCACGGTAAGCTCTTTTTAAAAGAGAAAAGAAAGTGTATTTGGACGTTTTGATAAAATAAAAAATCTGAATGAAATCTGGGATTGTATTGGCTCTCTGACACACCGTATCTTTTCTCAGCAGTTTTTTGTCCTGCTCTGCTGATCTGGTCGTGTCACATGCAGGTAATGCTTTTGAAATAGATTGTATGTAATCGTGCATTTTGACGTCCAAACATCACCAAAGAGATGATCCATGATCTGCCAGTTACATGTTTGTTTTCTTCTTTTAAAATGAAGAAGGACTGCGTATTGTTTAACAATGGAGAATTTGTCTTTTTTTTTTTTATGAAGATTTAAGAGAAAATCGTGCATTTTAATGTCTTTTTTTTCATCTATTACTACTATGATTTTGTTCTATTTTAATGTATGTAAAGCTTCTTTGCAACGATTTGCACAGTACAAAAAACAGCCTTGACTTTCCTTTCAGATGAGCTGGTCAAACTCGACGGATTTCTACCAAGATGACGACAAATTCTCAACAACATCCGAGTTTACCACAGAGATGGACTACAGCGGGATGGAATTCCTTTGCGAAAAGGACTCCAACCGCAACTTCCGTAACTGGTTCCTGCCCACCATCTACACCGTCATTTGTCTCCTGGCACTCTTTGGGAACTTTCTGGTCATCTTGACCTACCTCTACTTCAAACGGCTGAAAACCATGACCGACGTCTATTTGTTTAATCTGGCACTGGCTGACCTGCTGTTCGCCATTTCTCTTCCCTTCTGGGCGGCCAGTTTCATGAGCAGATGGCATTTGGGTCTGTATCTGTGCAAGGCCATATTTACCATCTACAAGGTCAGCTTCTTCAGCGGCATGTTCCTACTCACCTGCATCAGCATCGATCGCTATTTCTCCATCACCAAGGCCGTCTCCGCCCATCGGTGCCGCAACAGCGCGGTCTATTACGGCCAGGTGTCTTCTCTGATTACCTGGGTGTTGGCGGTGGTCTTTTCCATACCTGACATGGTGTTCTCTGAGGTCAACATCAACGGCACGTGCGTGGCAAACGGCAAGCGCTTCGTAGACTACTACAGCAGCATGCTGGTGAGTCAGATGGTCATGGGCTTCATACTTCCAGCCGTCGTCATGGTGTTCTGCTACGTCAGCATCATCAAAACTCTCACCCAAGCCAAGAACTTTGAGAGGAATAAAGCCTTCAAGGTCATCATCGCCGTGGTCGCCGTCTTTGTGTTCAGTCAATTACCCTATAATGCGGTCATGGGGGTGACCACGCAGGACACGACGGACTGCCAAAAAGACAACAGTCGCCTTTACGCCATGGACGTGACGAGAGCCGTGGCTTTCCTGCGCTGCTGTGTCAATCCCTTCCTGTACGCCTTCATCGGGGTGAAGTTTCGCAACGATCTCCTGAAGTTACTGAAGGACTTGGGCTGTCTCAAGAAGAGCCATCTCCAGTACACTCGCTGTGGAAGACGACGATCCTCGGTTGCCCTGGAAACGGAAACCATGTCGTTCTCTCCCTGAATCATTCCAATGCTTCGCCATTTACTCATGCTGAAATGCTTGATTAGCTTCTATCAGATCATACCGAAGTGAAAGTGTAAGGTGAAAAACCGCCGTGCTTTTTTTGTTGTACAGTGCAAACCTGTTCCTGCTTTGTAACCGAGAGCCTTTGACTTCTTGTTTCTGACATTCTTTGAAAAGATTTTTATAGAACAATGCCTTCGGTACATGTACAGATGTAAATACACACGTGACTCATTAACAACAAAACAATGAGCAAATGTTATTTTCTTTTTTTTTATAACACCTGTTGATCATATTGTTAAACTGAATAAATCTTAATATTCCACATCCTTGACTTGAGTACGGAATACTGTTTACTTCATGTCTATGTCATCCTCAAACACAGCACGAGTCCCACATGTATCAAAATCATTAGACGCTTTTATCCAAAGCAATATTGCTCAATGTGAGTATTCAACGTAAACCTTTAGATCTAACAAAGGGAATACAAAGCTAAACGTCGCAATAGAATTGAACTGCATAAAAGAAAGGAGTGTTCTTCAAATATATTCATCATTACAAAAACAAAGTTAAACAATAGAAGTTAAAGATTGTTAAAGATGGACAAGTGTGTTTAAAATAAAATATTTACCGACGGCCACAAATGCCAGAGGGTCCCTGTTCATTGGCGTTTATCAGTTCGGTGTGAACAAGCCTTTAAAGGAATAATTCACCTAAAATGATAATTCAGTAATCAAGGATTCGCCTCATGTTGAGCTAACCTTAGATCTGAAGACAGTCTGTTCTGGAGAATATCGACTCTTTGTTACTTTATCTCATACATTGAAAAGAAAAGGTGAAATGACATCCTATAGTGTCACAGGTGAGAAATGACATGATGAGGAGAAAATAAGAAAATCATTTCATGTTAGGAGAATTCTTCCTCTAAAGAGATCCAGCCAAAGTCAAGCCCTAAACAGCTTAAAAATCGAAATTCTGTCCTCATTTTTTCTCCCTCATGTGGTTATAAACCTTAATGACTTTTTTCTATATTTTGGATATTTTGAGAAATGTCTCAGTGGTTTTGTGTTCATACAATGGAATTAAATGAAGTTCAGTGTTGTTTGATTTTCAACATCCTTCAAAATATCTTCTTTGTGTTCTGAAGAAGAAAGAAAGTCATGCGGGTTTGACATTACAAAAAGGTGAATAAATGACGAAAGAATAATCATTTTGGGTGAACTGTGACATTGCCGTTCTGCGCTTTGCCACAGGAGAGCACCCTTGCTCAAATATATCATAATACTATGGCTGAAAAACAGTGTTGCATAGTACTTTATACACTATATAGCAATAAAAGTGGTTCTTGACTCATAATAATAATATCGAACCAAATCTTGGTAATATATATGTGAGTACTGTATTAAAGGGATAGTTCACCCAAAAATGTAAAATTCTGTCATCATTTACTCACCCTCAGGTTGTGCCAAACCTGTAAAAATGTCTTTGTTCTGCTAAACACAAAGGAAGATATTTGGGAGAATGTCAGTAACCAAACAGATCTCATCCCCCATTTACTGCCATAGGGAAAATAAATACTATGGGAGTAAATGGAGGGTGAGATCTGTTTGGTAACTGACATTTTATTTTGGGGTGAACAATCCCTTTAAAGTTAAACATGTAAAAAAAATATTTATGAAATGTAGTGGAGTAAAACAATCATATATTCTTTATGATGTAGTGCAGTCATTTTTTTTCCAAAGTAAAAAAACAGATACTTGAAAAATGTACTTGAGTAAAATGAAAAATACTAGTACAACAAGTACTATACAACACTGCTGAACATATAACATTTAAAAGCCAAGAATACAGCTCAAAAATGGAAAAAGTAAATAAGATGCTGATAGTGATATTAAACATTACAAATCAGGGAGGAACTTTTTGTATTTTGTTTATGTACACTGTTGATAAAAGTATAAAAAACACAAAATAACATAAAAAACTTTATCTTTTAGCTTAACCATTTGCCAGATTTGTATTATTATAAAAATATTTACAAAATAAAAACTGCATATCACAAATAATAAATTATTCTAAATAATTATTTTGCTGGATGTATGACGAATAATGTTTAAGTGAATATTGTAATACTGAAAAGCATTTAAACACAAACACAGTGCAGTTCTATATTTGAGCAGCAGATGTGGCTGTCTGTCCACACACACGCACACGCACGCACGCACGCACGCACACACACACACACACACACAGGGAAGGAAGTGTGTGACCACAAACACTAGAGGGAGTTACAGAGGAGAGACACAGTCACCTCTAAACCTGCACAGAGAGACTTCTGTTGGTCTGACAATGAAACCTTTAAGAACATTAAATCATGAATCGTATTACAAACAGTGAGAATGAGAGAATTTTCATTTTTGGGTGAACTATCCAAGTTTATGTTATTTAAACAAATTATTTCAGCAATGTGAATCAAACAGCTATGGTACGTCATATTATTTGTCACAGCAACAATTCATCCCAAATTAGATTTCATCCAAATTAACGGGCAGATGCAGAAGATCTGAGCTTGACTTCAATGCAATGAAACATTGAGTTGCACAACAACACTTTACCATGATAAACCATCTAATCATTCACACAGAGTGCTGAGACAAGTGTTCAGAAGATTTCTGCAAGGACAGATCTGTTACAATACACTGTACCATAAAACCCTGTGTAAAGGATTAAAGCTCAACCGGTGGAGCGTTGTGATATAGCAACACAAACCTCATGGGTTGGACCCCACAAAATATATACCTTAGATGCACTGTATAGTTACATCCAAACATGCGTAAATGTAAATGAATTCTGTCTCTAGTCAGAAAAATGCTGAGTATGGAGCAGTTTAGTCTTTTGTTTGTTATTATTATTTTGTGGTTTGTTAATGTTTTATTTTACGTAGGTTATCTATGCAGTTTTAATTAAGAAATTAATGGGAAAGTACATATACAGAATAACGGTACTTTTTAGGAGCAGCAGTCTGTTGGTGTTACGTGTGACCTGATTTTCCTTCTCATTTTTTAGTTACCTGTCACCTCTGTTCTTGACGGGAAAACACCTGACAACCTGAAAACCGAGTTCCTCAGAAAACACCTCTTGTATCGGTCTTCACGTGAACAGGAATGCACAGCGTCACCTGTATGGATCTCGAGTCACGCGGTCAGGTGACGCAACGTCAATGTCATTCTAGGCCACTGTACATCTGTGATGTGCTTTAGACATACATGTACATTTACTAAAGAGCAGTCCCCTTTTTCATGTTTTTATTTTTAATCGTCTTCTAATAATAGAAAAGATTAAGTAGGTATAATCCTTTCTCACCTTGGCATAAATGACATATTGTCATTACGAATACATATGTTATTTTGCTAAACCATGCATTAAATGTTACACTTGTGAGTAATGTATACATCTGGGGCACGAGCACCTATGTAGGCTATACACCATCGCCTCTGTTTCATCATAGTACAACATCTCTGTCTATATAATAAGTAAAGGAATCGCTCAGTAATCTATACATGTTATTAAAAGTGTTATTCTGACAAAAACGCCAAGGTCAAACTCGCTCTGCATTCACACGAACCCTAACCCATTTACATTCATGCTATACATATATGCTACCAAGTAACACTTAACTCTATGTTATCTATCGATTATCTCCTTCAAAGCAATCAGCACTTTCTCATATCCCTTTAAATACACTCACACGATGCAATAAATCATTTATCTATATACGTTATATACTGTCCACCTCGACTCCATAAAAGGAGTAACGTAGCGGGTTCGTCGGAAAGAGTCACGTGGTGCGGCGCGTGCGTGTGACGTCATACAGCGGCGCCGCTCTCGCCTCTAACGTGAAGTGACCTTCCTCTCGCGCCCTGATAGCGTTTCAATCCGACGAGCGGCTTCAGCAGATCACAAGGGACCGAGACAAGCGGCTTCTCGCACGACATAACAGGTACTTCGTTCGAACACTGTCAATGTCTCTAGTCGCGTTTGCTTGAGATCTGAACCGCTATAAGGATTTTTACGGGTTCTGATGAAGAACGGCGTGACATTGCGTAAGTCGCCGGTGTTCGAAAAATATTGTGATGTAACGCATGTTTTCTTGAACGACGGTAAACATTTTATAATTCCAAAGTATTTTGCGTGACGTTGATTGTATAGATATGTTCTGTAACTCGTTTATTACCAGAATAGGCGTTTATGGAAGGTTAGCCAGGTGGCTACAAGCTAGCTTCGTGTCAGGCTACAACGTGGATCTGAAAGCCGGTTTATTACCTCACATATTGCGTTTTTAATCGTTCCGTAGAATCTCTAAGACGGGCTCGAGTGCGAATGTTGTCACATAAAAATCACGTACGACTTCTTTTCGTTTCGATCTCTCGGGTTGGGCCATCTAGCGTCATTATGTTATTCACGTTTCGTAATAAATGTCGATTTGATGTTATTTAGGTAACAAGCACTTTAAACGGGGAGGTTTACAGTTGAGAACTGACAGAAATGTCCAGAGCTGTCATGTCTGCCTGAACGCTGAAAGTATGCTTCAGTTTCACTGCTTCATGGATGATGCACAGATTTGATACTGGTTTCGTTTATGTATCAGCTATACTGGGTTTTAAATAAAGTTGATTAAATGAGCAGATATTGTTTCATAGGCTGATGTTTGATTTCCCCTTGAATGACCTTCCGTTCATGATGTCATAACAGTTCATTCTTCAATTGCTTCCAGGAAAACATGGGTGACGTGGGAAAAGGAAAGAAGGTTTTCGTCCAGAAGTGCGCCCAGTGCCACACGGTTGAGAACGGAGGCAAGCACAAAGTGGGGCCAAACCTTTGGGGTCTTTTTGGCCGTAAGACTGGTCAGGCAGATGGCTACTCCTACACAGATGCCAACAAGAGCAAAGGTACTGAGACAGCAAATGTCTCGTTTAAGAATGGTTTGTGACGAGATGGATTTGTCATGTCGATGTGTCTCATTCACAGGCATCATTTGGGGTGAGGATACCCTGATGGAATATTTGGAAAACCCCAAGAAGTACATTCCCGGCACGAAGATGATCTTCGCTGGCATCAAGAAGAAGGGCGAGAGAGCCGACCTTATTGCATATTTGAAATCTGCCACATCATAATGGTAATGGCAGAGGAGGGAATATTAACTTAAATGTTTGTAGTTTGAATTTGCAATATCTATGACTGTATTCAAAACTGTGTGATGGATCAGATAGGCAGGGTTTTTCATTTTATGGATTGTAGGTAAAACACGAGTTTAGCTTCTAACACGAGTCCATTTCAGCAGTGACTATTTTAATTTTTTGTCTGTCCAGGTGTCACATTGAGAGTCATGTTACTGCAGTTCCTCAGTGTTTCCACTGAAGGAATGAATAAAATGTCCCCTGGTTTCACAGGAGCTGTTGCACGTTAAATTATTGAACTGTACCTGTAGTATTTGAATTGCAATGAGCGACTGTGACGGCAGCATGATGATTGGTAGCTGTTGTATTTACCAGGTGGATTTAACCTGTCGAATAAAATTTCAAGAAGTCCACTGTTATGTGTCATCTTTATTATTCTTCATTATTCTGTGTGTGGTTTAAAACGATAATAGTTCTTCAATATTATTTGAGTATTGTGAGTTTAAAGTGAGGGTGTTGTTGAAGCGTGACTTGGTATGTCCGTCATCTGGAGCTATTTTAGGGCAGGTCCTGACAAAGCCCTGGGAAAATTAAACCGCAAATCGTTTTATTCTGTCACATTCCTGTGTGTACAATTGTTCTACATAATTTTAAAGGTAAATACTGAAACTTTGACCAATGGTCCTGGTGCAATATTATGTTTTAAATATGAAAGCTGTCAAATTAAAAACTGAGGCATCTAATGTGTCGCAATAACAAATTATCATTTCACAATGACATTATTGAAATGTTATATCACTAAAACGCATAAGAGCATAATTTAGAAAATTGGACATGTAACTGAATGTATTGTGTTTAATGGTTTTACATTTTTGCCAGCGTTATGGATGTCAATCTTAAATATGTTGGAAATAATGTTCAAACAATATTAAGTTTGTTAACAATATCCGTGGAAAAAAGCAAACTTCATTTTCCTGTTGCTACAGTGAGTCTTGAAGCCACCAGAGCAGTTTCATGGGGAATTAACGTAAATCCCATCATGTAAAGCAGGTCATCTGAGGTTTTACATCTGCTAGACATCCCGCCAATTGAGGTTGTTTTAATGATGATTGCATTGAAATGAATTGTGTAACTCCAGGTGACCCGGGCACAGCTGTCCGAGATAATGTGTGAGAAATTCTGAGTCCTTATCAGCACTCAGCTTTGATTGAAACTGTACTTTATAAGGAGATGTGTGCAGTGCACATCAGAGAACAAAGTCCACACAGAAATCTGAGTTTCTTTTTGTTAGGTACACGACTCCAATCAGATACCACAACAGCAAAGCTTCTTCATTTTCAAAGAGAAATGTCGCCGCCTGGAGGACACTGAGCAGAACTGTTTTATAAGAAAACTGAGGTTGCACAACTAGCATATTTGTTGTAATACATAAGATAGCAAAGTGTGACGTCATCAACCTTTGTATATTCTAGAATTTAGATTATGGAATAGATTATGATTTCATTTGCCCCCTGTTGAAAAAAATCTATTCTAATTGCTTCACCAATAAAACCATTACAAAATCTTTCCAGTAAAACAGCCCAGTATTGGTTCCCCTTAACCAGATAACATCCCACCAACAGAAGCCAATACATTACAAGCATTGACTTACAGACAACATTATTGTTTCCATTCAAACCAATACAATTCAAATGATAACCATTAAAACCAGTAGAGGTTTTTCATCAGGGGATGATTATGAAATGTATTGTTATATTTTGTTGTCTATATATAAAACACCGGACATGATGATTTGAGACTGACGTCAACATCCTCAAGGTGTAAGCGTCTGACGCAAGAACTGATAAGAGTTATGAATAAGTCATGAGCTGGGAGGACTTAAAATATTAAGAGTGAGAGCAACTCCTCAGGATTTCACCAGAGGTCAGCAGTGAGCTATTTTACTTTTGCATGCAATGTGAAAACTATCAAATAAATAACATTTCTCGTAGTTGGGAATTATGTAGTTATCCCAAATGTTCAGAACATCAAAAACATTCACCTACAAAGACGATCTTCATACTGGAATGTTCAAGATTATTCTCTTTGAGAGCAGATTATTTTTTTAATAAAGGCTGTGTAATGCCTTTACCAGATGAGAACATGTTTGTATGAACTGACCCTAAACAAACACAAGCTTATAGTACTTCAATAAACCAGGAGAATGTATCGAGTTTTGTGACAGAATATTACAAGTTAACTGTATAGTTTCTTGTTTCTTAATCATGATTGTTCCGAAGGAAAGAAACATTTGAATGAGAAACAAATGTATAGAAACAAACAAACAAATAAATAAATCGTAAATACATAAACATTACATTAGAATATATATTGTGAAAGTATATTCTTCATGATATTGCATTTATAGGTTTTTGCGTAGATGTTATATTTGAAATGAAACATATAAACATCCACTGACTAAAGCAGAAATGTTGAGTTTATTTTAACCTAAAATTTGTTTGAGTAAATTTACTTTGAATAAATATTAGTGCATAGAGACTCACAACGTGGACAGTTACCTCAGGAGGGTGGGGGCCATATTCTATAGTACAATTTCACCCTATGTAATTTCTGCATGTATTAAGTGCACCCATCACAGTTTGGTAAACAAAAAGCACAATAACAATTCATGTTTAAATATACACTTCAAAGCAGTCAGGTTTCGTACAAACAAGTGTTTATTCTCACAGAGATCAGTACAGGTCTGATGGCCGGAGCTTCTAAAGCAAAGTTCTGTAATGCACTGACCACACACTCACACAGCCAGAGTGGACCACAGAACTTTCCCTGAGCAGCCGTGCATGTGTATGCATACTTTGTAGGGTTTCTACATTCTATAGTTGACTATATGTATCAGTCGTGTACTGAGTTAAGAAGTTCCTGCCATCTGTTGGGACTCGGCCTGTTCTGCTCGAAGCTGCTCTGCTTGAGCCTGTAGCCCGCGCTGGACCAATCAGCTCACGCGGTGCCTGTGAAGTGAAACACATGTTGGAATTCAAGTCCACTATCTGGATAAGCTGACTCGCACGATGCATTAACACTTGCAAACTATTCCAACAATGTTGAAAAGAATCCTTCAAATCATTTGACAAGCGGTCTTATTTAATACAACATCAAAGCAAATGCGTCTATTTCAACATGCGACACGTTTCCTGCTAAATGTAGATATACATGCATTCTTCCACCTGAGTGCAACTTTTAAAATGTAATAAGAATCTCCCAGAGGGCGTGTTTTACTAAATGATCTATATTTTCAATGAAAATAGTGTCCGGATTTGTGCACCTGAGTTCACAATGTTTTAAATGAAATGTCAAATGAAAGTATTTGAACCTTGGCATCATTACTTTAAGTAATGCAATTTAGTGTGCAACTGATGCACCTTCATGCATCAACTTTAAACATATACCCACAAGAAAAAAAGACCATAGTATACTTGAGTAAACTGTAGTATGCATTAGTATAGTAGCTAACGCATAACAGTTGACGTAAACTGCAGAACTCTATATAGTGCCCTGGGAAACTGTAGTGATACTTATCCTGCTGAAAACACTAGAGCATCTATCATTTTCAATAGTGTACTATAGCTAGTAAACACTTAAGGATACTAAAGTACTTTTCTATGTAGGTAGTCACAAATGTAAGTTGAATGGAGAATCTGGGGTCTTACCTTAGGGTCGACCGGTGGCTGTGTCCTGTCCTGTCTGTCTGAGTGAACCGCTGGACCCTCTTTCCGTCGCTTAAGGAATGTCGACGTGGAGCTGCCAAACGTGAACGTGTAGGGCACACATGAACGCGCTCGCTGAAGAGACTTCTCAGTTCTCGTCTCCGAGCTCGAGCCCTTGGCATAGGTGGAGCGGGCATGGCGCTTTTTACACGGACCTGTCACATTTCACACAGCTGGAGGGGGAGACATTCATGAAAGATGTGCAATGTGTGTTTCGAGCAAAGCTGTATTTTTGTTGCATTTAATCATTTATTTCGTTGCCCTTCAGTGTGTTCGCTATTGGAGCAATTCACCTAAACACATATTTTAATCGGATTTATTAACGCACATTAAAAATAACACTGTTTGGGTTGTGAGAGATCAATTAAGGTGCTTTTACGGTTCACGGAGGAAAGCCTGTGATTTATTTTCTACAAGGCCAGGGGATGTTTTATTGATGTAATTCAGAAACTCCAAAAGTGCTGTTTAGAGTATCAAACGCCGATCTGTTAGCGTTTACATGGGGTTACGTCTATGTGTAACGTTACGAGGGCGTGATAGGGACATTTTCTTTGAGTTGTAACGTTTGATTGGCTAATGCCACAGGGGTGTTGCGTTTCTAGTATTTGTTATCTGTTTTCTGATTGGCTGAAGGTTGTAGTAGGAGGTGTCGTCTGTATTTGGAGTTCTCTCAGGTTACACTTGTGTCGTCAGATGTCATTCAGTAATAAGCACTGCCATCGCGTGCAGGACCATTATCACATTATAACATGGAAGAAGCTGTAACCAAGTTTCAGTACGAGCCGGTAAGTTTAAAAATATTGAATAGAATTTGTTTTACTATGGGTTACATAAAGAAACTAGATTTATTGATCAACCCTTGTTGCATAAACGTAGTAAAATTCCATATAGGATGAGAGTAAAGTTTCTCTATGCAAATTACATTGTTAAATCTTCAGAATAAAGATTGGTGTATTTGGTTTAATTGATGAAAAACTATTTATACCTTTGTTCGTGTGAAACATGTTTTTATGTAGAGATGTAGTGGGTTTTAAAAAGCCCACTTGGCTAAAAAAATTAAAGAATGAATGCAAGCTTATAGATATTTTAAGCATTCAAAAGTTTTTTATGTATCCAAGATTGTGCCACTTTCTTCATCTCGTGACACTTGTCACAATGTGTGGTTAATGCAAGTTTGTGGTTACAGTCAGCATCTCACGTTAAAACATTAGAATAAACTAAAGTATATTTGTCTGTCAGGCTTTTCAGGAAACAAACCGTTCAGATAAACTCCAAAATTCTATCTTTACTTTTTAAGACTCACAATTTACTTTTTACCCAGTTCAACTGCACCTGAAGTGCCAAATTCAATTTGAAACGCGTCAGTATCATTACACTACATAACATTTCAATTATAAAAAACTATTTCATTTCAGTTTAGGGGGACACAACAAAATATAACTTAAATTTGCAATGTTAATTGTCAATTTGATAACCAGATTATCAATCCCTACTGGGATATTTGCTCCTGTATATATAATGTCCCTAAAATATTTAGACGGTTTAACCACAACTTAACATGTATGAGTGCCATTGCATTAAATATCAAACAATGTGACATTTGTTTTAAATGTAGATTGATGCATAATCTAGGTTTCATCTGACTTTTTAAACAAAATGAGCTGCTCTTTTTGATTGGTCAAACCTCTAAAGTTTAAATTAAATTAAAAATTCATTCATTTATAAATTAATACACTGTATGTATACATATGCCATAGTTTAATAAAATAATTGCACACAAAATATAAATCTGTGAGGGTCTGTAACCTTGGGAAATGTTGTCCAGGGCTTATGAAGTCATGTGAGCTGCCTGGATAAATAAAGATTTTGCCTGGTTGAATTTGGGCCATGCAGACACACCCACATTTTCATGTTTTAGGGAGAGTTCACATCGGTTGTCCTTTATACACACAACACTCTATCACCCTGTCTACACTTTCACACAGTTGCATCACATGCACCGCCCAGCTGTAGGTGTGTGCCTTCAACTTTAACTCAACTCACCTTTATACCTTTTTTGTCCCAGTCTTTCTTGTTCTGCCTTTTTCCTCTATTATCTGAGGAATTGTTTCCAATGGGTTGTCGAGCGAGATAAATAGCTCTTAATGCATTCACAATATCTCATGTAATCTGGAGCATTTATTTACTTGCGTGACTTGAACGAGAGGGCAACCGGTTCAAAGACATTATGCCTGACTGCGTTACAAGTGCTTTCTGTTGTTTTGTAACACACAATGATTCAAATAAAGCGCACCTGTTACGTTCACTGATTCAAATAGAGCATATACTGCATGTAACATTTACTGATTCATAGGAAGCACATGTAAAATTTACTGATTTGTAATGGACATGTAACATTTACTGATTCATAAAAAACAAATGTAACATTTACTGATTCATAGATGTAACATTACTGATTCATAGATGTAACATTTACTGATTCATAAAAAACAAATGTAACATTTACTGATTCATAGAAAACAAATGTAACATTTACTGATTTGTAATGGACATGTAACATTTACTGATTCATAAAAAACAAATGTAACATTTACTGATTCATAGAAAACAAATGTAACATTTACTGATTCATAGAAAACACATGTAACATTACTGATTTGTAATGGACATGTAACATTTACTGATTCATAGAAAACAAATGTAACATTTACTGATTCATAAAAAACAAATGTAACATTTACTGATTCATAGAAAACAAATGTAACATTTACTGATTCATAAAAAACAAATGTAACATTTACTGATTCATAAAAAACAAATGTAACATTTACTGATTCATAGAAAACACATGTAACATTCTCTGATTCATAAAAACACATGTAACATTCACACATTCATAGAAAGCACAGATAACATTTAAATAGATTGATTCAAATAGACCACACGTGTAACATTGATTCATAGAAAGCACATGTAACATTCATAGAGCAATGGTTATGTCACTATCTTTGATGCAACATACATAAACAGATACCTGATCATCTGCGATGCTTGAAAATGTTTTTAACTGTGTCTTCCCTTGTAAAATGCATGTTGGTAATAATCTGTACTTCATCACTCAAGTGGACATGTTTACAATTGAAAGGACAGTAAAGGTTACACATTACGTTTTTAAACTACAGTAAACACTCATTTGACACCTGTGGTTCCCGCCCGTGTGACTCTATGAGATGACTGCTAAACTCAGTTAAACTCAAACAGAGTTAAATGAGCTGATGTTAAAGCAACACTTTGTTGTGTTTAAATTAAAATGATTTCAGAACAACTCATAACTGGAGGAATTCTACTCCCGCTGCTACCTGAGCAGCCTCATAGCGGCTACAAGCACACTCTGTAAGTTCTGTGTTGGGGTCGCTACACACAGCCCCGCCAATCCCCTTCCTGCGGAAGAGTGCCATATGGTTTCCAAATGACGTATCTGCATTCGCTGGTTCCATCAGCTTTGTTATTAAATTCACATGTGTTGCTCTGCCCACTGGAAAGGTTATACAGCCACATTATTTACAACACTGGTAACAGACAATTGCGCTTATCAACCACATGGGGGATCCGTGAGCAAAAGTTCTATAGTGTTGCTTTAAATAAAGTGAATGTTTGTTTTTCCCCTTCCATATATGTTGATGTCATCAATGTTTACTTTAACCTAGAATGCGAAGCAGATAAAAGGTTTTATTGGGCTACTGTCATATATCAATGTGAATGAGCTCCCTCAGTGGCAGGCCAACCTCTGAACATACACGATTTGACATCATAAACTCTCCACATTCCATTACATCATGTCCAAAGAAGTGATTACAAGATATTGTTTTATCATTGATGACAGTTGTGTGTTTGTTATTATATGGTGAAAATCTGGCAACTTCATAATATGAAGGATTTTTTATACTTTTCCAGCGATCTGTTCTCTTCTCATGTGCACACTTTAAATGTGGCTTCAGTAAGAAGGCACCTGCCAAGCAAATGAATGTAAATGCAAATGTTTCGCATGTCGAACAACATGAGGGATGAGAGTGCACGGAAGGTTCATGCAAACATATCCTCGTAGTAATATGAGCGTGTGTCTGCAAAGATCATTAACATGTGAAATGATCTGTTTACAGTGCATTATGTCTCTCTGTTTAGGATCTGGTTGATATTTTATGGAGGCAGGATGTGGATTTGGGGGTAGAGAGAGAGGTCTTTGACGGATGTCTACGGGAGAGGACGGAGGAGGCCAGAAGAGCGAGGGAGAGAGAGCAGAAGAGAGAGAGACACCGAGAGAGGATTATGCAGAGGTTACAGAAACTGGACCAGGAGACGGGAGAATTTCTGCCGAGACCTTCTTCAGTCAACTCCCAGGTATCCATTTCATAGAAATGCATTCAAATCTCTAGACACACACAGACAAAAACGTTTTACTTTAGATCAAAGTGTCTGAGACCCTACTGGTAATATTACCACAAATGTTATATAGCATGACTGGAACCTAATGGAAGCAAATTAAAAGCTCAGGCATTCATAGTCTGTCTGGCATCAACTTGCAGTGTTGCTTGGCAACCATAAACATCCTATAGTTACACGGGACAGGAGACATGCCAAAACTAGATCACTCTCATTATCATAAGCAATGCTGGAAGCGCCCGTCTGGGGTGCATTACTCTGCACAGCGTACAAAGCGCAGGTTTAATGACTGACCAACCCTAAACCCTCCTTTATTACACGCCTCGTTGGAATGCTTGATTCTGATTGGCCATTGACCAGTCGCGACATTTGCAGGTTCGTTATTCCCAGATAACAACCTCTCAAAACTAATAACACACGGTAAACCCGGATGCAGCATTTTGACAGGTTTTTGACAAATTAAATATAAATATGTCTTTTAATAACATATATGACATTATATTTACAAATTTTCTGTTCGTGACATTTGAAGGTCGTTTCTTACCTTAAAACCGAGGTACACCGCTTTTCCCCGCGGAAGGTCTGCATTCGGTAAAAATGAGCTAATCAAATATTTCAAATTCACATTTCATGTCCTGTTTTTTTCTCATGTGGCAAGTCGCCGTGTAATAAGCGGGATAATGTACAAGCAGCCGTCTGTTATCGCCAAATAATATTTCTGCCATAACAACCGGCTGTCTGTACATTATCCCTTACTTAATGAACACAGATCAACACTATAAAACACACACACACAAGTTTTAATGACGGGTTCTTTTCATTGCATTTAAGGTCATGCCATTCTCTGTAAAATCGCCCTCCACGGTGTCCACTCGGCAGTCACCCATTACCCAGAATCCTCTGCTGACCGCTCTGCTGTTTTCTAAGTCTCAGAAAGCAGATTCTGAAGAGCAGGCGTTTAGTGAACTTCCGTCAGTGCCAGATTTACAGGTACAGGGACGCACACACACACACACACACTTCCCCTAGACCAAACCATCACAGAAAACTATCTTCATTTTCAAATAAACATCATTTAGTATGTTTAATAAACCTTTTGAATTGTGGGGATCGGCCCTTGGTCTCAACAAAGTATGTGTGTGAGATTTTACTATGATTGTGGGGACATTTGGACCCGACAATGTATAAAAACAAGTACACACACACACGGGCACGTCTGGAACGGCTCACCAGTGCCATTTCCATTTTGAAACAAATTCTCTACACAAAATTTTATTTTTTTATTTTGGGAGAAATTTAATTTAAACATTATTGTCATGATTTTTTCATAAGTATTAGACCCATTTGCATTCATGTTTAGGTAAAATGTTCATGGAAACGACTATCAAAAAACGATCACATTTTTATTCAATCTGTTTTTTTTCAAGCTGGTTGTGAGATCACAGGCCATTGTGAATACTACTGATCTACACTGTGTGTTTCAACAGTATCTCCTTAAACACTACACTCGACCTATCAGCAGATCGATACACTTAAGTAAACATTAATACCATAAAAGCCATTAGTACCTGATATAACTATTAATAAGTAATGATGATATTACTGTGAGGTGTGGTCTTATCTGAGACACACGGGGTTGAAAGTTCTACAATAAGCAAATGTTTCATGGAAAAGCATGAAGATAATCTTTACTATCAGACAGATCTCACCAAAAACTGAAGTTCTGAGATGTCACACCTGTAAATGACACTTTTGTAACAAGACTTTGAGGTGTTCTTGGTCTGTCAGTGACTATATGACACACTAATGCAGAAGACAAATGTGTTTGTGACAAAGTCAAAGTTGTTGAGGAAGAAAAAGAGTGACATTATGTCGCTGATACTGAAACTTTTCACATTTGGCTACTGTTAGTGCGCTATGTTTTATTTTCTCAGTCATTTCACTCATTATACTACTCATTTATTGAGCATTATGATGTTTTCTCATATCAAAAGATAGATAGTCATAAAGGAAAATGTACTTTTTTTATCCTACAGGATCTGTGACATTTCATGATTTTGTGTTTTGTGTCCTTCAGTATTATTTGGATCTGTTGGAGTCTGAGAGCCCAAACTCGCCTTTAGGGGACATCATTGACATGTGCCGACACATCCCGTCACACGAGGAAAACTCAGCGGATGAAGTGTGTGATATCAGTGAACTAACACAGAGCATTTCTGAGTCTTTAGACGTCGCTCTGCTGTTATCCGCGCCCTGTAATTCACTTCTGGAGACGTGCGCACCAGCGCTGTCAGATTCAACCGATTCACCATTAAACACAGTTTTAAGCTCCGGTCCGCCTGAGAATCTCAATCAGATGAGTTTAAATCAATGCCAGTCGATCTTCAGTGACTTCTGTCCTGATCTGAGCATCAGGAGCAGCCCACAGATTCACCCTGAAGAGTCGAGCGGTCCGGCCCGATGGGAAGCCTCACGTCTGCCTCCGTGTGTCACTGACAGCCCCGTCCTGATGGGTTTCGATGACTCTGCTTCTTCTGCGTTTGTAGATCTGGACACATCTCTGTACGCTTCTGACCAATCAGAAGAGGAGCTAGTGTGCATCCAATCGAATTACATCGACCTGCTCCCCGTATCCCTGGACGAACACGTTACGTGTGCGCAAGACAAACCTCAAGCACAACCTCTGCCCAAGCTCCAAACGAGGAGAGGAGCCCGGCGGGTGTGTCGTGACGAGCAGCAGGCCCGAGCGTTAGGTTTGCCGCTCAGCGTGCGTGACATCATCACCCTGCCCGTGGAGCCGTTCAACGAGGCTGTCAACTCCGGCAAACTCAGCAACGCTCAACTGACCCTCATCAGAGACATTCGACGGCGAGGCAAAAACAAGATGGCCGCCCAGAGCTGCCGCAAGCGGAAGTTGGACAGTCTCGTGGACCTGGAAGAAGAGGTGGAGACTCTGAAGAGGCAGAAGGATGAGGGAGAGGAGGAGCGAGAGAGGAACGCCGCAGATCTCAGAGATACTAAAGAAAAGCTCAGGAAACTTTACAACGAGGTGTTCAGCCAGCTCCGAAATGAGCACGGAAACCCCTACGACCCCAAACGCTTCAAACTTCAGCTCAGCACTGACGGAGCGGTTTACCTGCTGCCACGCTCCATCAAGAACAATGCATGGAAAGAGAACTCACCTGTTGCTGTGTGACTTGCGGTACTCATGACATCACAAAGTCACATGACTCTGGACAACATTTTTAAGCAAGGGCCTCATCCTGATGTCCATTGGGTGGGCTTTACCATACAGGACAATACAAGTCCGGGACAAAATTCTAGTTGTCCTCCATGACGGCACTGAGAATATGTAAAGTGCTCTTTTATCCACACATTTTGTTTGTCACACATACACAACTTTTATATATAGAACTGCCAAAATTAAACCGTTTTGTTTATGTTGCACTGACACTGTACATATTAAATATAGCCAATGCAATCAACCCCCGGTGTTCAATTTGACATAAATAAGGTTTCATTCTTATACTTGTGTTCCATTCGCAGAGAACTCACTGACATTTCATGCGGCTTCTGCAAGATGAAAAAGATACATGCGCCCGCGGGGCATGTAGTTAGACATACTGTAGCTCATTGTAAGGTGATTAAAACATATGCTTCATAAGATCTCTATACAATATAGTTATTTATACCACGGGGCTGTTGAATGCTTCAATCTGGACATTCAGGAAAATGTGAAGGTGTTCCAAGTCTGCTGACCGCATTACAGTTCCACATCACTTCGCGAAGTTTAAACAACAGAGAGGTTATAGTGAAGCCTACAGGCCATCACCGCACACTGCACCTGCTCTTTATCTGACGTTTATAATGTCAAACTTGACTGTTAATGGAAACGCGTGTAGTTTCGTTTCATTAAACAAACATTTCAAAAAACAAGAAATACATATACTGAAATCTAATAAGTAAAATATCTAAATAGAAACACAAAATGCACCGATAAACACTGATAGCCTGATTCGTTTTCCTCTTTGTGCTGCTTATAACTGATAACAAATATGTTTTGATAGACCTACTCTTTCAAAAGTTTGCGTGATTTTTTACTGCTGAAGATAGAAAGAATACAATACATCATTTATTATCACTGGCTTTTCTGTCACATCACAGCAAACACGCAGGTGTGCGCGCGATCTCTCACACGCGCACGCGCACGCACACACTCAAATGAGATGCGCAAGAAAGTAGTCCTACCGTCAACAGCATTATAAAGACGATAACATGAGAAACAATTGAAATTAAACATTTGAATGATGTCCTGCGGTGTGGTAACCGTGGTATAATTGACTCCGGTTCAATTATTCGAAAGTTAATGCACACCCGAGGTGTAATGCATTACATTTCGAATAATTGAACGGCCCGTCGTATGTAATTTAATTGCATTTCTGTCGATAGATCCTCCACAAAGCTACAAACTGGACCTTTAAGTACATTTCAATGCTGCATCAGTTTGTTATTACTGCCCCCTGTTGGAGCAAACGACCACAGCATCATGGATGTTTTACACTAAAACTACTACATGTGTCAATTATAGTGTATATCTGAAAAAAACAAATATTGTAAACGAATGGAAGTTGACTTTAAATTCAAAGGTTTCGAATCATGCATATGCAAATTAAATGTACGTAACAGAAATATAACATATTGTGAATGGATGAGACACTGAAGTTTAAATTTATTATATTTTTAGGCACTTTCCATGTACAGATTCAATCACACATGAGCATTACACAATGGAAAAAGGTTTACGTCAGATGAATTCCTTTACACCAATCGAACGGTTTGTAGTGTACCGGCAGGCTAATTCCTGTGATGGCATTCCGACCAGGCATATGTGGAAATATGTTAGGAACACTTTGAATATTAACACATTTTTGTTCAATTACTCCCTCTAAACAATCTAGAAATATACATCTTCAAAAAAGTATCAAGTTTATTCCTTCACATAAGATACCTTAGCTGTCAATCATTTCGGTGTGACCAATCAAAGGAGGGAGCAAAGTCGGGCAAAGGGGCGGTGCTCAGGGGAGCGAGCCTTTGGAGTGGCGCGAGGACCCGGAGGACTCTCGATCGTGCTCTTTGAAGTAAGTCTGTTCAATACGGTGGCAGAAAGATAACAGGTTGCTGAAGGCTTTAACCTTCTCTGCCAGATCATCGCTGGCGAGCTGTGTGGTGAGTATGGTGAAGAGATGACCGAACACCAGAGCGTCCAGTTCAGTCGGCCTGCCACGTTTACAAAGCAACGGTTAACAGAAACAATCAAATTGTGTTTGTTTTAAGTGCCTTTATGTGAACAAAACTTACTGTTTGTTGAAAAAGTAGGGCTGAGTTCCCAACCGCTGTGACAAAGCCTGACAACACTGACTCACGTCTTCATACACCTGAGAGGAGAAAACACAAACCATGTGATGAAGATAACCTTGTCTAGATTTAACAAACAAAATCACATTACGCTTTTCTTCACGTACCTGCTCCAGATTCTTTCTGGCCCATCCGATCGCATTCATCTTCTTCCGGACCTCCCACTGCTTCTGATAGGCCAGAACGTGATTGAGAGGCCAAGCGTATGGACTACTGTAGCGAGGCCTGGAGATCTGAACACATTCACATCACTATCAAATACGTATCATCACCATGCCTGCACTCACAAACGTTCAATGAAATAAGACTTTGTTGCAAAAAAGCATAATAGATAAGACAGAACCACACCTCTGAAGCGGTGGAATCATCACACCATTGGATATACAACTGGAAAGAGACAGAACAAAATAATCACAGATTTATAAACTGTTAGGAAAATATACAAAGTGTAAATAAACATGAGAACCTTTCAACCTAGACACATAACACGTCTCACGTTAAGTGTGTGTACAAGTCTGTACCTCTGCGGTCAATAGCATGTTGTTAACTAACTCCATGTAAGCCTTCATCTCCGCCCTCTGGACATCATCCAAGCCGTCACTCAGTGAATTACCCTATAAACAGCATAATGTCAGGCAACAGTCAGAAACATCTCCTCTTTATTTACTCAAGTTCACTTTTACCTTTGCTTTTGCAAACTGCACGATCGGCCCCAATTCGGACACAACTTGATTTCCAACGTGGATAAAAGGAACCTTTCCTATAATAAAAGAGAGAAATAAGAAGGCACATTCTGACACGTCCAGTTGTACTTTGCCAACATAAAGCGATAAAAAAACTATTATCCGAATATATAAAACAAGAGTAAGCAGACGTTCATTCACCTGATGGTGACATGTATTCAGCATTGGGTCGGCAGGTCACCTGTATTGGCAGGCCACACATCCTCAGGAATGTCTACAAAAAAGAAGACAAGACTGTATTTACTAAACCCAACGCAAACAACATGTCTGACATTTCATGTCAAAATATTTAAGTCTCTATTGCGTGACATCCTGCTCGTTTCTGCAGTCGACTGATTTGTGTGATGATGGCACAACATTTCACCTGGACTGCCAGAGATGATGCTGAATCTGACAGCAAGATTTGATCTTCTGCAAAGCATCACCAGAGAACACATTAGCACGTGTTTAGTTGATGTAAATGTATGACTGAAAACACCTCAATGTTCTCTTACCCTTAAGAGGCTGGTACAAAGTGGCACTTTCAGGCCATGGCTCAGCAGCTGGAAAAGAAAATCAAATCGTTTGGATAAACTAAACTGGATCTTTCCACGTATACTTACATGGCTACTTTGGTAATCTAGCCGCACTTTGCATTAGCATCAGTAAACATTGAATGCTTTTTATTTCTTTGACGCCACATTGACCGTTTCATATATATCAACGTCGCCGCCATATTGGGAAAGGCAAGAATGTGCTATAAACACATACAAATGAACGAGGGAACTGCGGTTGTTCGTGAAAAATGTAGTTATGTTTACATTTGTCAACAGCTTTAAAGCGAGCTTTCACAAATCATTGTAACTGTGAATAATAAGTACATGGAGACGAAACGCTAACTTGCATAGATAAAACATCTTAAATCATCTGACACGTCACAGTGAATGAATCTGTTTGGCTACAGCAATCATTTAACAAACGGATACACAGATAAAATGAAATAACTACGAGACCAAAAATACTTCTGATTTATCCCCTCCAGCCTCTGCGTGACACCAGTCACATACACACGTTGACTCGCATCATCGCGCACAAATATGAACATTACCTGCAATCTGAGAGACGAACGCCTCTGCAGCGAGAGACATGACTGCGCCGGGATAATGTCGAGCTTAATAAACCTAACGACCGGTTAATAAAACCGAAACTGCATTAATTCTCAACGCAAGGGCAAAGCAGGCGCCCGTCCCAGTGTAGTGACGTCACGCGGAACGTCTTCCTGCTTTCTAGCCAATCACAGTTCCCTTATTCCGTCGCGTAATATAAAAGCGGCTCACTCTTTTAAATTTATATATTTTTTACATTACTAACCATTAGACTTTAAGCTGTACCTCGTTATTTGTTTATGTATTTCATTCTAACAGAAAAGTCTAATAATAAATACATGTATTTCTTTATTAAATAGCTCATGTGGAACGGTATTTTATAGTAAAGAAGCAGGTGTCTGCAAGCGTTCATTATGGTCCCATTATAGGACTATATGCGCGGGCTCGTAAATCATGGGCGCGGGGCGGGTGCGCGCCTTACATCACTTATGCGCTGCATCTCAATTGTTGTCTCGTCAAATGCTTCTAAAAGGATTGTTAATTTAATTAGTTGCGTTAGTTTAAACATGTTCTAAATAGATTTAAATAAATGTATAATATATGTGTTTATGAAGAACTGATATTGTTTGTAACCACCTTTAAAGTCTGCTCAATCGTTAAGTGCTTATTCATCTTTCATATTTCATTTAGAAATGCAAATATTTCATATGATTCTTGTTTTGTTTCTCGAATAGCAATGATTGTCAGTAATTCTACAATATGATGATGAAATACAATTGTTTTTCAATAACACCAATAATTGCAGCACGCTGTTGTATAGATGAATTAAAAATAAAAGGACACATTTGTAATAGTTTTATTAATGCTCAACATAAACAATTCAAACAAGATTTCAATTCATTAAAAAAATCACAGTACTCTATAGCAAAGGATAAGATATTTTATTGTTCCGCCGTACAATTACTTGAAGGTTAGCTGCAGTCGGGGAATCGAATCCACGAAAGAAGACAACAAAGACCACGAATTAAAGAATTATGACATTGTAGATATTTGGTTGTCTTTGAAAAGAGATCAGACATTATTTCTTATTAAAAATGCTCAAAATGTAGTTGTAATTGCAGGGATTTTTCACCGAAGACAAACAATATTATATATATATACTATATTGAAAGAAAAACAATAAAAATGTGGAAAAAGTCTTAATAATAGCTGATTCAATATCTTGTTTTATTTTTCTTGAAAGCAGACGATTTTGCATCGTCCATATACTCCCCTAAAACCGAATCTGTGAATATAGGGTAAACACACATTCGGTTCTACAGGGTATATATAGACGACGGGACAAAGCTTACAGATACTTAGAAGATTTAGCTCCTCAAAAAAAAACTATTAAAAAATAAAAAAATGGCCTTAAAATGAAGTCCTCCTGTTGCCAAAAAAACAAAAGTAAAAAAAAAATAGAAAATGAAAAAAAAAAAAAAAAACCATTTTTCATAAAAAAAAAAAAAAAAAAAAAAAATGGTAAAAATTTTTTTTTTTGTAATATCATAATATTAATTTATATGGTATGTGGTAATATATTCTTCAATAAAAATAGTTATTTATTTATTGATATATCTTTTTTTTAAAGAGAAAACGTTTGGTCTCTGTCTTCTCCATCTCTTTTCTTTTTCCGTTTCTCTCCCTCTCGCCGCAATGCAGCAAGGTAGTAAATTAACTAGAGAACCTTGTCGCTTTCCAATTTAAATGATTCGTAAACAATGCAAGCTAAATAATACATTCTGGTTAATTTACAAAAATCGAATTTAAACTTGTCATTGAGATTAGGACTGCCTTAATGTTTTATATTTCAGATTTCGTTCACTCAACAGTGCAACCTGTCACTTGCATTCAGAAAATAAAATACAAATGATCAAAAATACAAATACCCTTTTTTTCACATTAAAACACACAAAAATAATTAAATGTATTAAAATAATTCGGAACAAAATGTAGAATATAAAAAAAATGCATCTCAATCTAACTGCTGCACTTACCACACGATGCAAAGCACGATCAATTTATAGACTACTGGCTCGAAAAACGACTTAAAATGTTTTTAGAATAAGACAAATATGTTGCACAAGTGTTAATAAAGACAGACTCCAGACAGACGGTCCTCACACGGAGCTTTCCTATGCAACAGAGCGCGTGGGAAGGAAAGAGAGGGGCCAATATCACCTCGCGCCCGCATCGCGTCTCATCTGTGATACCCAATGAAGGGCGCGCGAGGCTCGTAAAAACGGCTTTACAACCTTAGCTGTAAATCAGCTATTGAGCTTGGAAACGCTTGGAAACCGCAGATTTTCTACAGAACACTGGCGTTGCCCGCTTACCATTTGCATTCTTAAATAAGACAACAGAAACGCATGGCAAAATATGGTCATTAGCTTCCATCTAAGTTACAAATGAAAGCACAAGTCAGTAAACTGCGATTATTCTTGTAATTTAAATTCGATTATTTAGTTTAGTTCAAAATGCATTGCTGTAGATGCTCATTATAAAGATGTATATGTTATACACGTGTACAACTAAAACTAGATTTTCATGTATAGGCTATCCATTATTAAAAAAATACCGCGTTGCTTTTATGTTCCCATATGCCTCATAAACTGTAGTCTACAAACACGATTCCTCATAAACTGTAGTCTACAAACACGATTATAGCATTTACATTGTATTTAAATTAAACACTTTAATACAACTTTATACAAAACTATCGTTCGCACAGTCCGCCTCTTTTTCATTTCTGCATATTAATTAGCCTATTATAAAATACTGCGTGGCTTTTAAGTTCCCATATGCTTCAACAAACACGATTATATCATTTACATTGTTTTTTTATCCAGAAGCTTTTTTTCAAAGTGACTAACAAATGATTAACAACAGATTATATAAATCCAATATGGACGCATTTAGGGAATATCTACACGCCCCCTTTAGTCCCTTTAGAGTACAAAATTTGTCATTAAAAATATAAAACGGATCCAGGCATGTATAAAATGCTCATTATATCTACCGTTTGGGACTTTTAAACAGTGCGCCACGGGCTTTTATTTTAAAGCTTTGAATGAACTTCCGAGAACCTGTAGTTACGTCAGCGTCACACGCTCACGCAGGTTCCGCCAGGTCCAGCGCTGTACAGGCAAGTTATTTTTTCTAATAGTGAGATTCACAGCAATAAGACGGTAATCATGGTGTTAAATCACACACGTTAAATGCGTGTTTTATTTGGGCTTTTATTGCGGTTTTTGACAGGAGAGTGTAGCCGCTGGTGGAAGTGTTTCTGCACAGTTTCTCTAATAGACTGAATTGTTTTCTTGCTTCCCAGCCGAACTGTTTGGTCGCTGACATGTTTTTCATTCTTAAGTATTCATTTGATGATTTATTTTCTATCCCGTGATAAAGTGGTGTATGTGCTCAGTGAATGAGGGTTTTCGCATGTTTGTGCAGATCATATGTGTCTAGCAGACAGAAGTTACAGCGGTGTTGAATGCGCGTGAGCTTCATTGCCTGGGTTCGGGTTCTTTAAGGTGTGGACTTGCATATTTGACGATGGGAGCCATAATATCACGGTGGAAGGTAACTATTGCTCAATCGTTCATTTCTCCTTTTCTTCATGTTGTCTTATATTTCTGTACTCTCTCCCTATAAATTATACATGTCAAATATGTGCTTCTACAGGAGAAGCCTTCCACTGTGGAACTTCTCGAGTCGCTTGATAAGGTGAGTTCTGACCTTTCAGATCCACAGACATTGTGACCTTTTAACAGAGCAGCAATAATCATCTCAACCACAGCCCTGGCTGTATTCCCCCCTCCTCTCTCTGAAACTCTCAATGCTTTACTGCTGGCTCTCCTCCCAAAGCCTCTGTGTGTCTGGAGACGCTATTGACAGGACCATCTGTTCGCCGGATTGCGGTTGACCTTAACCGTCCAGTAGTGGTCACTTTGGCTAGAGTGAGCTGCAGCAATGCACTTTGCCTTGCCAGAGGGCTTTGCATTTTATTTCACACGGCACTTTTCTTCTGTAAGCAAAAGAGTTTATGTTCAGCGGTTCAGAGTGTTTATGTGTTCTGCATTGGCTCATAGATGCTCTGTATGGGGCTTTGAAATGCCATATCTGTTGTTTCTGTCACCATTTTAGCACAGAATATAAGGAATATACAACACATAATAGTAGGAACATATACAGGAAAACAAAAATATGTAATAATGGTCAGGTTGACTCTTAAAACTACTGAGATTTGATGTCACCACATAAAGCATATTTTTAGGTTGCGTGAAAGCATTTAACTTATAAGGCACTTGACAATATGAATTCTAATGCGATATTTTATTGTGACATGAATCTGAAGGATGTACAGGACCTTGAGGAGTTTCGTGCGAAGAACCAGCGTTTGTTGAAGTTGTGGGTCGGCCGACTTCTCTTCTACTCATCTGCTCTGTATCTGATGACTTGCGTGTGTGTGTATTACCTTTACTTTCCTGAGCAGTGGAGCACTCGATTCATCACTGCCCTGCCTTTACTCTTCTTTCCAGCACTGTGAGTATTACACATAATCCATAATGATGATTGTGTATCGTGCTATATCATGTTTTTGAATGTCGTCTTTCTCATTCCATAGTGTGTTGTTGCTACGAAAGTTGCTCATCTTCCTCTTCTCTAAACGCACAGAAAGAAACAGTAAGCTCTCGACACGTTTTTTCTTTTCTCTTTGTCTACCCCAGCCCATGGTGTTTTGTGTCTCAGATGAGTTTCATCACACGGAGTGATTGGCTGGTTTTTTATATGGCTTTCTCTGTTTCAGATGAAAAGTTAGAGGATTTAAAAACACAGAAACGAAAAATAGTAAGTGTGATCTGGAAAGTGCGAACTCGGCTATCTGATGTTTTCAAATTCATATTGTCTGTATGTTTTTTTGTATTCCATAAAACAAATGAAATATGTTTTTGTCAGCTTGAGGAGGTGATGGAAAAGGAGACCTACAAAAATGCTAAACTCATACTGGAGAGATTTGACCCAGAGTCAAAAAAGAAAGCAGTAAGTGTAATAGTGTGTAAGATAAATAAAACTTGAATGTGAGTTTAAATGCATGCTGGGATTTATTCTCAATGGCTTGTTTTAACAGGAAGCTGAAGCCACTCCGGTCAGACCCCATATGACCCCTCGACCAGGTCAAGGTAGGTCTGTCTTGGATTTTGTTTTAGGACTGGAGTGTGTTTGTCTTCAAGCATAATGTGTGCGTCACTCTCATTATCTCCAGATCTACGACAGCGCCATGTTGCCATGGCTACTCCGGGACCATTGCCAATGACTCCAGGAGCCACACCCCTCCGCACCGCCCCAGGCGGGCCTCCAGAGAAAGGGGGGGCGGGGACTGTTACCAGCCCTCCCAATACGCCTCAACAAATGATGAGACAAAGCATGAGTCCATACTCGCCAGGACCGGGATCAGGTTTGAAACAAGCACACACACGGGCTTTGATGAGTACATGTTCATTTTCTACATTGTGAGATAATAAAGTGTTGATAATGTCAGGTATGCGTCCCCCTGGTCCACCTCTTGCCCGGCCCATTCTCCCTCGAGAACGCACCTCTGTGGACAGAGTCATTGAGTATTTGGTTGGCGATGGACCTCAGAACAGGTAACACAGTGGACCGCTGGAACTCTTCCAGTATTGGACAGTGTCATAATAAATGGGGAAAAAGCATGTTTTGTGTCCTTCCTCTTTTCATAAACCCATCGTTTGCCGTCTCATTCTTTTCAGATACGCATTGATTTGCCAGCAGTGTTTTTCACACAATGGTATGGCTTTAAAGGAAGAATTTGAATATATAGGTAAGAGCCTGTCAGAACACATGACTCCAAACACAAGTCGAGCGTTTCTTTGCCTGAGAAAACTCATATTTTGAAACTGTACCATTTTCTGTTTCAGCATTCCGTTGCGCATACTGTTATTTCATGAACCCGGCGAGAAAGACCCGCCCCCAGGCACCCAGACTCCCAGAGTTCAGCTTCGAGCGACGACTCCGCTCCGAATCTCCCGAAACACAGTCATCCGCCGCCACAGAGACGCCAGAGGACAGCGACGCTCCTGAAGGTATTTCATAGTCACAATTAAGATCCTGTAAACTCACGTGTCATCTTGTCGTGTCATCTGTCAATCATATGCAGTCATACGAAAGCTTGTGTTTGTTTGTTTCGTATTTTACAACGGACAGTATGTGTGATTGTGTGTATGTATGTGCTGTTTGATGATATTTATGTGTTTTTGTAGTGGCGGTCCCTTCCACTCGTGTTTCACACTCTGGCACCCCCTGGAGTAAAGTTCATAGTTTCAGCAGAACTCACTCAGGTCCCAGAACCTACACACATACACACACACTGCATGACGCTTTGGTTCTCTTATATTTGTAAGTACTCCACAATAATTACAGCAATCATTTACAATTTACGGACCTCAAACATAAAAGTACAAAACACATAATGACTTACTAATCATAACCAGGCCAGAAAGTGTGTTTGTATGTGAGTTTTGTGAATTGCTCTACAGATAATTGGTATGAAAATGCTATTCACATGTGTGATTTCAGCTCTTGTGTGTTTCAGCATTTTGGGCTTTCATATTCATTTATGTTATATATACAAAGGATGCTTTGTGGTACAACACAGTTGTCAACGTTGTAAATTAAAACAAGCCATCATCTGTCATCATCTCTCACCAAGAGTCAGATTTACAATGTGTTGAATGTCTTAAAAGCGGAATATTCCCACTGTTCTGATCTTAAATGCAAACTCAGCATGTCCGCCATCCTGACCAGTTTATACTTATAATGATCTGCTTATCTACAGTCTTGATCGTGCGTTCTTTATTCTTTTAAAAAGTTCTTAATTACTCAATGAACAATACTGCCTTCTTCATTTGTAGTGTATTAACAGCCCACACACATTTACATACAGAACAGTTCTGCTTTGAGAAGCATGATTGCCACTATTATCTGCCCTGATGAAAAGACCGGCATTGCCCGTCATCACTATATGTTGTGTTATCAGTGATGATGATGATCATAGGCTGCTGGGGTCCACACCTCATTTCTTAACTCTAGCATTGATCAGGACCATGCTGGTCAGCCAACATCAGCAGCTTGGTTTTGTTGGTAAACAGCAGGTTTAATGCCGGTCTACCAAATAGATCAGCATCAAACCAGCATTAGCCAGCCTGGACCGGCAATGGGGAAGAAGGCCGGTCTAAGCTGGTCTGTTTATATTTATGTAATGCTAATGCCGTTAACACTGCTGTTGCCCCTGTCACCGCTTGTTTATTTATTTACAGATGACATGGAAAAAACCACATCCACTGAACCTCAAGACCCCCCCGTTGGACATGCTCCTGTCGATCATGAGCCGGGCACAGAGATGGCAAACGCCTGCCCATCAGAGGATGCCCAGCTGAAAGAAGAAGAGGCTGCGATTGGGGAGGAGCAGCAGAAAGAGGAGTCGAACTGAAATCTGTCTGAATGTTGAGATTTCACTTCTTCTTTTTCACTACTTTGTTCTCTGGTGTTGGTGTTCATTTACATTTGTATAATTCTATTGGCTGACCAGAATTTTTGCAGATAATTTATTTATGTATTGTTTTAAGCGCAGCCTTAAGAGACAGTACAGCACGCTAAATATAGTATGTGTGATTTGTGTCCCACAGTGTCAACATCAACCGGTCAGCTACATTTGCATGGTTTTTGTGGGTGTTATACACAAAACAAACTACAGCTGCAAAAAAAGTCAGAAGGTGGAAAGTTAGTATTTTTTTTTTTAAGTGTTAACATTCAATATTACAGAGTTAATAGGAACAAACATGTAGCAGGGTCATTTTCACAAGAGTTTTGTCTTCATTAATGTTTGTTTACAGAATCACTCAGTGTAAAAAATACACTCTTTGCCAAAAGTGTTATGTTATTTTGATTTTTAGATATTTATTGGTTTTGTTTTATTTTCGTGTTTGTTTTTGGCCAACGGTTTGTTGGTTGATTTGTATAATTCAATTGTCATGTGCCTTTCTGGTTAGGAACTTGCTGCACTGATAGGCTTTTGCAAAATGTGACAAAAGAACGAGATGTTTTAATGTTTCTCATGCTTTTGATGTTTTCTGCGTTGATAAGTTATCGCTTAACATAAGTAAATTAATGAGACATAATGTTTATTCATAAATATAAAGTCTGAATATTGTTTTGGAGTTTTCTAGAGTGTCTCAGCTCAACAGGTATACATCAATTTCATGGGCTTGTGAACTGGAAGTAGTCATTTGTTTCAGGTTGTCTGTGCACGTGTCTGTTGAATTGACAGAATTGTGCGTGTGCATGTAAAACCCAATAAACATTTGTTTTTCTACAGCTTGATTCATTAAACATTGTGATGCAAACATCACTGTCAAATGTAAAACATATTTCTTATGTCTCAGCAATTGTTTTTATTACCCTCCAGGAAAAGAAATAGAAACCTTCAGGAAAATTCTACTGGGGGGATTTAATGGTATCTAATGGTCTCTGAATGGGTCACTGCTGGTAATATGTTGGGTTATATTGATGGGACGTTATCTGGTGGGTGGGAACCAACAATAAAACAGAATCCTACTAAAAAAAACACAAGAGCCTTAGTTTTATTTTAATATTTTTTATTGGAATTGTTTTATTTAACAGGGTACATAAAGCTTACCATCATGCCAATGAAAATACTGACGCTACTCGCGTTTAAGCCTACAAACATTTATAATTCTACAACTTGTGTTATTGAGGATAAAGCAATGACCGTTGTGTATTTTATTTACTCTACGTTGTCTGTTCGTTTTTTCTACACACATCTAGTAAAACCTGTAGTTCTCCATGTATTTTTAAATGTGTATCGTTGAAACTTTTTATATGAAAAGTACATTAAACATTATTTGTCGTTGTATCGGTTTTAAATAAAGCACTTTTGAATGACCTTCAGCGCGTCACACGGGCATCCGGGTACTTCATTAAAGAGAGGGTCGCGCATGCGCAGCAACTCCTCAGCGGTTCGACCTCTGCAGCCGGGTAAGTGAAGGAGAGCTAAACCGGAGCCGGTGAAGCTAAATCATCACAATCTTCAGCCATCATTACAGTTCTGATTCATTAACGTTCATCCTTCGGGTTATTTCATATTCTACTGATAAAATTGTCTCCGCGAGAGAAGCTATTTAGTGTCAGTCAGCGTTCCGAACGGCCTGATATTGCGTTGACCTTAAACTGCTTTTCTCCACAGAGACAGACGCGGGTTTATTCCTCACCTCACCTCACTCAACGAGCTCAAATAATCATGTACGCCTGTGCGAAGTTCGTGTCCACACCCGCCTTGGTGAGTATGACTTCTGTAAAATATGAAATGCGATGGAAATGTGCAGCTGAGGGATTCCGCGCTCTTATAACGCATTAGGCCTGGTGCACTTGACGTTGATGTGTTGACTGTATACGCGATGTTCTGCGTCAAATCCGAACCTCTCTATCCCGTAATTCAATTGTCATTGTGTTAAAAATGTCATTGGATAGCTGATAGTTGCTAATGCTAATCCGAACTGCTATTCAAGTTAAGTCAAGGTCATACAAATCTGACAGCAAGCCCTTGGGCTTCATTGTCAGCTGAGATGTTAAATATAAAACAAAGTTCTATTAAATGTTTCAATCGAGCTTTAGGAGAAAAGTTTGACATTGCTCACGTCCTGGTGTATTGGTGTCCTCTGACAGTGGAGTGGACACAGACGTAATGCGTTCAAACATATGTATGTGTTTTTGGTCATCATAATGACATTTGATAAATAATTGTCAAAAGCTGAACGCTTCATGTATACTTCATGCTTGACATGAATGAAATGCAGTTGAATGTAGTGGCACTCTCTTAATACGAGTGTTTAGTGCAGTTCAAACTGACAGTGAGGGTTTTTTACACTTGTAAGGTGTTAATCTGGTGTTTTTGTCTTTTTCTCAGGTCCGCTCTGGCTCAAGGGCTCTGTACAGACCACTGTCTGCCTCTCTGCTCTCCAGGCCAGATGTCAACTCTGCAGAGGTGAGCCAGGGCTGGTTTGACTCATTTAAGACCTACTTGTTTTTACTCGAACTCTACATGCCAAATTACACAGTTGTGTGTTTATTGTTTGTAAAAAGGGTTTTAAGGGCTTTCATAAATGACCTGCAAGTTTTTTTTGTCTTGTATGCAATGCATTTTTCAGGCGCTTTATCCAGAGCCACTTGTAGACTATCAGTATGAATGGGTTCTGTGGGATTCGAACCCATGATCTTTTCATCTTTTACTGCAATGCTCTACCAGTTGAGCTTCAGGAACTACAGGTGTATTATAAAAGGATTTTTCAAATGCATCATCTTTCTCATGTTCATGCAGCCCTCTTGGTAGAGCGTTTTGTCAGTAATGCGAAGGTTATTGGTTTGATTCTCGGAGGTCACACATACTGATGAAATGTGTAGATTAAATGCAGTTGCACCTTTGAGCATCACTGTGTGTAGTTTGGTATTCATTTTGATTCGTGTTGTTATAGGCCAGCCCAGCCTTCCTGCCACAGTCCGCCCTTTCCCAGGTCGCAGTCCGGGGTTTCCAGACAAGCGCAGTAAGCCGTGACATCGACACAGCTGCCAAGTTCATCGGTGCTGGTGCTGCTACCGTGGGAGTGGCTGGTTCTGGTGCTGGAATCGGAACCGTGTTCGGCAGCCTCATTATCGGATATGCCAGGTAGACTGGACCTTTGATTTGAGTCTAATAACAAATGGTTTTACCCAGAGCATGGTTGGGAACGTGTTTTAGATGATATGACCATGTTGCAAAGTTAACATTTGACATCTTCAGATTAGGGGACGTTTGTTGAGCTCTGTCTTTCTGTCCGTCTCACCCGCAGGAACCCATCTCTGAAGCAGCAGTTGTTCTCATATGCTATCTTGGGGTTTGCCCTGTCTGAGGCTATGGGTCTCTTCTGTTTGATGGTGGCTTTCCTCATTCTGTTTGCCATGTAAATACTGCTCCGTCCTCCTCCTCCTGCAGCTGTGACGACGTGCGTTTTACACTGGCTACCAAAAGTTGTGTTGGTGTCATTCAATCTGTACATTTTCCAAGTTTTTGTTGAAGGCTGATAGGGTAAAACATGTATTGTAAAAATGTATCCAGTTACAGAATAAATACATGTATTTCACTATTTAAAATGTTTGGTCGTTTTTATTTTGTCTGTGTGAGAGGGTGTCCTACACCAGTGAAGGTTTTGCTAGTTTTCTGAAGTTACTTTTTTAATAGTGATGCATTTTGAAATGCTGCAATCTAACCAGAATTGACTATTGATCTCTGTTAAGTAGTTTCCATAAGCATTATTTTGAGTGACGTTTTTAGCTTTGTGTCATTTATCAGTCACTGCAAAAAAGGAAAAAAAATGTTTTTGTGAAATATAACTGGGATGCATTTCTGTTCTTTCTACAATGTGCAGATGTTCAGAAAACCCAAGAACAAGGTTGTTTGTTAACTTGTGACATTTGATTATCTCACTAGTCACAGTTTGGCCTATTTGTCATTAAAATATGATGTTTCAGTGCCATATGCAGATTTATCAATAGTTCCCACTCATCTCTTGTAGTCCAATAGATTCATACAGTTGGGTCAGTAAAGGGTTTCAGCATCTATGTCTGGCCAAACTTGAAAAAGATATTTAAAGAACTCCAGAGGGCGCTTGAATGAAACAACTCAAAGCTTGACTTCCTTTGGGTTAACTCAACTGTTTCATTCAAATGTTTAGCTTGATAACCTATAAAATAATAAACCACGCAAGTATAGCATACTTACAAAATACCACAAACAGCACTGACGTCAAATACATAAAACAAACTGTTTAATCTCATTTAGGATGGAATATCACACAATTACAATGTCCTAATTTCATCATCGTTTAGGTGACGTGCACTCGCTCGGTGTGTGTTGTTCCCTTCATTGTCATCCACTAAATCCATACTTCTCATTTTTGGGAAGTCTCGCGCTCACTAGTCTATTAGCTCGTGCGCAGGCGAGCATGTGGAAAGACATGTAGGATTTTGGTTTTAAATCAACTTTTATTCTCGGTGTTATTAGGGACCCAAACAAATCTCAAACTTTTTTTTGATCTCAAACTGTTGTCTGATTCTGTTGGGCGGCTGTGACGTCACACGCAGCGATCCACACACGCGCTCGCGCGGCTTCAGGGGTCAGTGTAGCTGTGTTTACTCTTCATTGGACTGCACGGACTTCTCACACTCATAACCTGGAGATGAATTACTATATACTGATTATTCAAATCATTTCACTGTCTCTGTTGGGTGAGTTCTCACGTCTTTCTCTTAGAATTGGCTAAAAATAACATTCGTTCAGGAAAAATGTTCACCCAAACTTTTTAAGGGAGAATGTTCTTTTTCAGAAGTTGACGAACGATGTTATATGCTATTTAATAAGGCACATTATAAAGGATGTTATTCTTTATTAGGGTTTTCTAGGGTAGGCTACTGAATGTGTTATGCGCACTATATGTCCTGTTTGATTGACAGGTGCAGGTGTGCTGTCTGTCGCTCTCATTCAAGTGGTTTGTGACTGATATAACTGCTGCATTGGTCAGTGGCCTGTAATCTGCCTATAGAAAACTATGTTTTAAGTAGTATAACTAATGTTGGACCATATATGCGCTCAATGTTTATAGCAATAACTTATTAAAGCAATAGTAGTAATGTCTGGTTTTTATTCTGTATTTGGTTTGAGCTGAATATATTTAATTCAGTTAAAAAAGTTGATTGAGTTCAGTTCAAGTGTTGATATTGGCACATATTGTCTCATAATAGCACTGTATATATTTCTGTGACATGAGAAAATATTTTTGCCAGCTCTGAATGAAAACAGAAAACAGCAAAATACCCTCTACATGTTTCACAAATAAAATATTTTATATAATATATAAAACTACATTTTAGCTTGATCATTTGCATTCAGACTTTTTGAGTTATTTTATGTTTTAACAATATTATATTGTTTTGTTTGGAATAGGGGGATCACGTGTCACAAACAGTCTTTGGGACTGTGTTTGTCCTTGTGCATTTATGTGTGTGTGTGCACAAGTGTCACATGCAGTTGTTTGCATCCATCAACGTAAATCCTGTGTGTGTGTGTGGACTTGGTTTTTATATGTTAGTGGGGACCTAAACCTGAATGCACACCAACTCATGGGGACTTGTGTCACTGTGGGGACCAATGTTGAGGTCCTCACGGGCACAAAAGCTTTAAATTATACAGAACGATAATTTTTGAAAATCTAAAAATGCAAAATGTTTTCTAGGATCTTTAGGTTTAGGGGACAAAATATACAGTTTGTACAGTATACAACTCATTACGCCTATGGACTGTCCCCACGGAGATAATAAAACATACATGTGTGTGTGTTTGTGACTCCTTTCACAGTGGGGACCAAGATTGAGGTCCCCATTGGCAAAAAAGCTTATAAATCGTACAGAACAATTTTTTTTAAATCTAAAAGTGCAAAGCGTTTCTATGATCTTTAGGTTTAGGGGATAAAATATACAGTTTGTACAGTATAAAAATCCTTACGCCTATGGACTGTCCCCACGGAGATAATAAAACATACATGTGTGTGTGTGTGTGTGTGACTCCTAACCGTGGGGACCAATATTGAGGTCCCCACGGGCACAAAAGCTTATAAATCGTACAGAACAATATTTTTTTAAATCTAAAAGTGCAAAGCGTTTTCTATGATCTTTAGGTTTAGGGGATAAAATATACAGTTTGTAAAGTAGAAAAATCCTTACGCCTATGGACTGTCCCCACGGACATAATAAACGTGGGTGTGCGTGTGATAGTACAGCTAGTACGGTGTTTGTGTGTGTTTAAATAAGTATATGTCAAAATAATTTTATCAAGTGTATGTAGGGTACAGATCAAGTATATTTTAAAGTATTCTTTATGTAGTAAGTATACTAATATTAATGTGCTAATAGTATACTGGGAAGTGTATTACAGTATTCCAACCGTACTTGGGACCAAATTGGCCCTCTTTTAGTAGTATACTTGTTTAGGTGTAACGGTAGTAAACTTTAAACTGATGGTTTACAGTGATAGGTTACCTGTAACTCAGTGGTTCTCAAACTTTTTTGGCTTTTGTACCCCTTTTTATGATTTTTTCAAGCCAAGTACCCCTTGACCAGACAACAACATTTTACCTTAAAATTCAGTGAAATGAGAGTCAAACAGTTATTATATATAAATATATTAATTTATTTTTTATGCATCTTTGTGTAGTCCTAATTTCATATAAAAATACTGTTATCATAATTTATTGATTTTCATTATTTAATCCTAAATGTCAGTTTCTCTCACGTTCCCCCTGAGAATCACTGCTGTAGCTCAGTGGTTAGAGCATGGTAGCTATGTCAAGGTCGTGGGTTCGAACCCATGGATTGCACATACTCAAAAACAAATGTTTAATGCAATTTAAGTCGCTTTGGATAAAAGCATCTGCCAAATGCGTAAATGCTAATTTACGAACACAACTAGTTTACAACTATATTTGAGTGAACTTATAGGTATACTGATAGTTACCAGTTCAATACTTGTGCATTACAAAGATATCAGTGTGTGTGTGTGTGTGTTTCAGGACCAGGGCTGTGCTCAGAGGATGAGTCCAGATTAGTAAGTACTTTGTTCACTGGATATAACAAGGTTGTTCGTCCTGTCAGCCATTTTAAGGATCCGGTGGTGGTTACTGTGGGACTACAACTCATTCAACTTATCAGCGTGGTAAATCTCTCTCTCTCTCTCTTTATATATACACGTTTAAATCCTACTCATTCTTTCTCTATTTCCTCTTATTAATATCATCTCTTTGTTTTTGTATTAACAGGATGAAGTGAATCAGATCGTCTCCAGTAATGTTCGGTTAAAGCAGGTGTGGTTTTCTGTCTCAGAATAAGACCTCGATCTAAATGTTTACCGTGGACATGTGATCCTGATCGGTGGTTCTGGATTTCAGTTCCGGAGAAGCACAGCGCTGCACTTTTTTGATGTCTTACTTTTTAACTAAACATCAGGCCGAGAGGCCAAAGAACAGATGAGACATTCAAAAGCTGCAGCGCCGTGGACTGCCAAGACGCGAATTTGGGAACCACTTACCTATATGCTGTCAAGACTCATGTTCGCATGTGTTTCGTCTCTCTCTCTTTCTCACATTCAGCAATGGAAGGATGTGAATCTGCTGTGGAATCCTGATGATTATGGTGGCATCAAAAAGATCAGGATTCCGTCCACCGACATCTGGAAACCTGATTTAGTTCTTTACAACAAGTATGTCAGTCTGCATGGGTTGAGAAGTGAAACATGCGTGCATCTTACATGACATCATCTATACTGTACGTGTGTGTTCACAGCGCTGACGGAGACTTCGCCATCGTCCACGAGACAAAGGTCTTGTTAGAGCACACGGGTATCATAACGTGGACTCCTCCGGCCATCTTCAAGAGCTACTGTGAGATCGTCGTCCTTCACTTCCCTTTCGACCTGCAGAACTGCAGCATGAAAGTTGGAACGTGGACGTACGACGGCAACCTGGTCATCATCAACCCGGTAACCATGACGACGCGACTATTTTACACGCTTATGTCTGTTTTTAAGCAGGTGTACTACGGTGACGCGTGTGTTTGCGTCTGCAGGACAGTGACAGGCCAGATCTCAGTAACTTCATGGAGAGTGGAGAATGGGTGATGAAGGATTACAAGAGCTGGAAACACTGGGTGTATTACGCCTGCTGTCCGGATACGCCCTACCTGGACATCACCTATCACTTCTTCCTGCTCCGCCTCCCGCTTTACTTCATCGTGAACGTCATCATCCCCTGCATGCTGTTCTCGTTCCTCACCGGCCTCGTGTTCTATCTGCCGACAGACTCGGGTAACTGGATGTGTCTCAGTACAAATATACTGCAACGATTCGAGCGTTACGGCAATGATTTGGCTCTTTTTAAGGTGTCGTGTGTTTGTGTAGGTGAGAAGATGACCCTCAGCATCTCCGTCCTGCTTTCTCTCACCGTGTTCTTGCTGGTTATCGTGGAGTTGATCCCGTCCACGTCCAGCGCCGTTCCGCTCATTGGCAAATACATGCTCTTCACCATGATCTTCGTCATTGCTTCCATCATCATCACCGTGATTGTCATCAACACACATCACCGCTCGCCCAGCACACACACAATGCCCGCTTGGGTCCGCAAGGTACAGCTGACGTGACACATGTCGTCAATAACCAGCGGCATTAAAGACTGTGACATAATTGTCGACTCTCATCTTCCCGACAGGTCTTCATAGACACCATTCCAAACCTGATGTTCTTCTCCACCATGAAGCGTCCGTCACAGGAACGGCAGGACAAGCATCTCTTTCCTCCCGATTTTGACATCTCCGACATTTCAGGCAAACCCACGCCAGCGTCTGTCACTTACCACTCTCCCATAACCAAGAATCCAGACGTACGCAGCGCCATCGAGGGGGTCAAATACATCGCGGACACCCGACCAAAACCAACGTTTTCTTGTCGTTCCCTGTCGTTTTTCATCTTTGTTTTTCTGGCGCCGAGGAATGGAAGTTTGTGGCCATGGTGTTGGATCATATCCTTCTGTGCGTGTTCATGGCCGTGTGTATCATCGGCACGTTGGGTGTGTTCGCCGGGCGGCTGATCGAGCTCAGTATGCTGTGAGAGTTGAAGGGCCGGATGGAGTCTGAGCTGAAACACCAGATGTTCGTGGAACAGAGAGCTTAGTCAACAACTGGAACATTTCCCAGCGAGCCCTGCTTTCGTACTGTATTTCTGTATTAGAGAAACCTCCCCCCGTTTCAACAGTATACGGTGTGCGTATTCATTTTTTATGCTAAAATAGTCTCTCCTGTTCAAGCGTAACATGCAGAGACAACAATAAGTAAAGAAGATTAAACACGGTGACTTTGTGTCAAAACTCTTTCCAGTAATTCAATTGGGGTGGGACTATCGTAGGGGCTGGGAAACCTGTTTTTAAACACTATTAATATTTTTTAAAACACTGAAATATTTAGCACCGAAATATTTAAACGTGTGGCATTACTTAGTTATGTTATTAAGTGGAGTTGATTTGATTTGTAAGAATATTTCCCAGTGTTCTGGCTGTCATGCAGACCATTGGTGGTTTTTGTCTGTTTTACATGGCGGGTGATCTTTGTTCTTGAATGACCTGAAATGATGTGTCCAGAAATAAAATTTATGAAGTTTGTGTTCTTGTAATCAAACATAATACTACAAATACTAAACCGTAAATGTAATGTTTTGAGACTTTTTTATGATTATATATCATATTTTTATAGTCAAAGGCCTATCCTTATATGTGCAATATTTGTCTCGCAATGCATAAGAAACTGCAATGCATGTTTAAGCTCTCTCTCATTACGAGGACTTTGCGTAGACATAGTAACTTAAACAATATAAAACTTTCTGAAAAAAATCTAACAGAAAGATTCATAAGTTCATGTGAAGAAAAAAGTACACACACACTTCTCTACAATCAGCAGTGGAACTGTGTATACAAGCACGTACGTACACACGCACGCACACACACACTTATCTAGAATCAGCAGTACATAATGAAGCACGTACGCGCGCACACACACACACACACTTCTCTAGAATCAGCAGGGCATAATGAAGCACGTACGCGCGCACACGCACACGCACACAAACTTCTCTAGAATCAGCAGGGCATAATGAAGCACGTACGCGCGCACACGCACACACACACACTTCTCTAGAATCAGCAGTACATAATGAAGCACGTACGCGCGCACACACACACACACACTTCAGAATCAGCGGTACATAATGAAGCACGTACGCGCACACACACACACACACACACACCACACACACACTTCTCTAGAATCAGCAGTGCATAATGAAGCAAGTACGCGCGCACACGCACACACACTTCTCTAGAATCAGCAGTACATAATGAAGCACGTACGCGCGCACACACACACACACACACACACTTCTCTAGAATCAGCAGTACATAATGAAGCACGTACGCGCGCACACACACACACACACACACACACACTTCTCTAGAATCAGCAGTGCATAATGAAGCAAGTACGCGCGCACACGCACACACACTTCTCTAGAATCAGCAGTACATAATGAAGCACGTACGCGCGCGCACACACACACACACACACACACACACTTCTCTAGAATCAGCAGGACATAATGAAGCACGTACGCGCGCACACACACACACACACACACACACACTTCTGTAGAATTCCACGCAGTGGAATTGTGTGAATTTTCAGTCCATGATGTGAATCTGTTTCCATCTGATTAACTTCTCTGTCACGCGCACAGTACAGACATCAACAGATGCCTCTCACACACACACACATCTGGAAACATTACATCACACACGAATGTCCCGGATAAAGGGAACAAGGGTTGTGTCGGCAGAGGAAGAAAACCTCTGGTAAAGAAACGAATCGCGGAGATATCGCATCCTGCAGAGAACAAATATTGAGCTTCACTTCCCTCATCTAATGAGATATGATACTATCTGCGCTCGTGCACTGTTAAAACAATAAAGCGTATAATCACAGTATGCGATGGGCGGTAACTGAGTATGTGACGGTATGAAGGCGTGGCCCACAGCTCGTGCGACTTCACTGCACGCTGCGCAAACCCACCGGCGCATGAAATCCAAGTATCGCGACAGCTTCCAACAAAGATGTCCATTCGAATCGGTATCGCGATACTTTGATGTCATGCGCCGACCAGTCTGCGCAGCTCCGCTTGAAGTCGAAAACGCCTGATGTTTGACGGTGATGATCACTGTTGTGTTCAGCTCGCGAGCTGAGCTCTGCAGCGCGCGGAGAAATACACGCACGGACCGGTAAGTCTCACAAAACTTAACGCAACGACATTACTACGATCTGCCTCCGAGCTTTAGATCACTCGCTCGGTCCGCGCTGTTGCCTTTTACATTTACGAAATCAACGGGTTTCCTCCAAAAAAGTTGGCAACTTTTGGGGAGCATAGTCTCGCGCGCGCGCATGTGGCATGGCATATGGCTTTTTGACTTTTAAACGTGTTCGACTTTTATTCTCGGCGCTGTTACGGACATTGTTAAACTGTTTGGTCAGATTCTGTGGGCCGGCGGTGACGTCACGCAGTGATACGCAGGGTTCGAGTCTCAAAGGCGGATTGTTGCTGTAGTAGAGATGCATGTGTTTCTAATCGAAAGGCCAGTGTGGGCCAATTCAAGTCACATAATGCCTTCTTTCATTTTTCTTTAAACTTTCTTTATATTCTTTTGCTGTGTATTGAAGATCTCAGTATTTTGTGTTTGTTTCACGTTGTTTGAATCATAGTTTTGTTGTTTTTCTCAGACTGATGATGAATTTGTGTGTTCACTGGTGGGGAAATGACTTGTAAGACAAGCAAGTGGAGACAAATTACAACTACATAAAGGTTTCATCCTTGCGTTTAATCGCTTTATAAATATACAAATACATTTTAAGATAATTCAACTGCTGCTTTTAACCCCGATTCCCTGCTGAAAACAATACATAAACAAGTGTTTTCCATTAAAACAAGTACAATATTCCTTTATAGTGTGTTTTGGATCTTAATGGTTTTCGTTGGTTTCCATCCGCCAGTTAACACCCCACCAGTAGCACCCATTCAATCCAGTAGAATATCTGTGATGGTTTCTGTTGTTATGTTTTCAGCAGTGTTCTGTGATTTTCTTTACTTTTTTTATCATGTGGGTTTATGTCACACTATTAAGCAACGGTGGATGTAAAACCACAGTGAAGTGCAGCCAGTGCCATGTTTATAGCCCTGCAGTTGTCAGTGATAACGTGAATAGAAACAAGTCATTTGAGCTTCATACAAAACAAGTTCTGCATTAACTTCCTCTTTGTGCAATGCAGTCATAACTTCTACTTCTCTGTTGTTTGCTCTAAAGTTCTTCTTGAGCAATGATGCAGAGATATTAAGAAGTCATGTGATCTGAGGTCATCCATTTGAGTGAAGCCAGAGGTGTCGGTGTTATGCTGAGTTTCAAAGAGGAAGTGGACAATAAAGTGATGGATAGACAGAATGAGCAGAATTGGCCACATTTTTTGCTGTAATGGTGTAACGTTTTGCCCGCAGAGCACCTTTTGCGCTTGAGATGTGATATAAGTAAAGACAATAAACATTGCAAAGAGCAAATGACAGAAATTCTATTCATCATGAGACTTTGAAATAACGTTACACATGGTGTTTTGTGGGTTTCTGTTTCCTGTCTGATTCTGCACATTGCAGGTTCTTCGGTTGAAGGTCTTCACCCATCTCTATTATAGAATCTGCTTGAATTAAAGTTCTGTGAAGAAAGTGATAGATATATTGAGTTTAGCGTTAAAAGATTTCACATCATGTGTTGAAGGGTTTGTCCCTCTTTGAAAATAGCTGATGACCTTTAGTTAACATGACACGTGTGAACTATGATTTGTTAGTTAGATGTGTTAGTAAAATGACATTCTCTTATACAAATAATAGTCAAGAAAGCTCATCTCAAACAAGCGAACAGTCAAAAAGTTACATTTTATTATTGCTTTCACACAAACACAAATCATTTTATATAAAATGTTTCATTTTATCGTACATGGGTCTAAACATGGCGAAGTTCCAAATGAAGATAAGAGTTGACTCAACAACACTGGTCCTGAAGCTCTTTCTGTTTTTTTCCATTAAAGACTTAAAACTTGAAAACTTAAAAAACGTGAATTTACTGACAGCCTGCGGCAGCGCCAAACTCCTTTTTTGGCGTAGAAAACCTACTGTCTGTATTTACTAAAGACAAATTAGCTGAAACGGCGTGGACACGGCTGTTTTTGCGACTGACCTTATTGCGTACGCATTTGTAGGGGTTTCCTCTTCAGATGCAAACTTTATGAGAGGAAAGTATTTAAATGAGTCTTGCAAAGCGATTTACTAAGGTTTGCGCTTGTCATTGCACTGGTATTTGCGGCATTATTTAACGAATAATAATGCATGTTTGTTTAAACCCTGCGCAAAGTTGCGCTGCTCTTGGTTGATTGCGTCGGTCATTATGGAAATGAGATATTGCGTTTCTTAAAGTGCACCCTGTTAGTAAATCACCTGCTGAAATGGCCACTCCCATCTGCGCTTTTTGAAATTGCGAACTAGCTATCTTAGCCTCTTTAGTAAATTTGGCCTTAAATGTTCAATTGTTTATATTTTTGTTTTGTTGCTCATTTGCTTTTTGAAACAGGAAGTGCTTCTGGACCAGTGTTGTTTATGTCTTGCAAAATGGTCTATACAGATTGATACGCTGCGTATCTGTAGTGGCACATTGATAACGACAAAATGAACATTTTGAAAATTGGGACACAGGCTCTGCAGAGGTAAATGTATTGAGACACTGGCGAACTAAAACATAGACATGACATTAACTCCAAAAGGAACGTGATGTCCAGCCAAAGTGTCTGTATAAGACATCATGACATGTCAGACTGTTGGATGTAGAGAGACATTGGTATATAGTGACCTTAACATACTACCTTAACTGTGTCCTTATTCACAACACTGGAATGTAAACATGGTCTCTGTACAAGAATGTCTCATTTCATCTCTGCTCTCATACTCATCACCTCTCACACCCTGTTTTCTTATTTTAACACCTTTTTAGCAGTCAGGCCTGTGAATGTTTCCGGTATGCATGTAATAAGGATGCATTCTCACGAGTTTATACACATCAAAACATACTATTCGTTCCTTTATTAACAGAATGATTCGAGAGGACTTTAACTGCCTCTGGCAAATCTTCAAGGTGAAATGTGTCATTTTTGTGGCACCAAATTAGGAGCAAATGGGAAGCAAGCAATAGTTGTATTTTTCACCAATGGATCACAAAAGGTGCATATTAACCTGGAATATGAAAATAACAATGACCAATCTCATATTCTTAGTTTGATGTAAATATTCAGTTATGGTAATGTAATTCATGTATGTGTTCCAGTACATAATAAAACATTTTTTTTGCACAGCATCAGGAAGTTTGATCTCTTCTCATTGTGTTGGATTAGTGAGGAGAACGTTTGCCAAAATGACCGGATGTTTGTATACCTCTCAATAAAAAACCGAGAGAGAGAGAGAGAGAGAGGGAGGAAGTGAAAGAGAAAAAAGAAAAATAGAGCGAAATGACTGAAAGACGTCCAACTTAACTTGAGAGATGTTTAAGGATGAAAGAGCAGATGTTTTTAATGGCTCATAAACTCTGTGTGTGTGTGTGTGTGTGTGGTGCGTGTGTGCGCGTGTTTGCCTTTAAACTTTTTACTGTCCCTTTTGTCACCTCTGTGTTGCCGGTTGGTATGATCTCGTGTGTGTGTTTGTGAGAGGGAAGTGAAGGGTATATCTGCATGAGCTCTTCCTGTTTATTGTCTCATCCGGATGTCACCAGCGAGGGGTCTTCAAAGAAGTTGCACATAAATTATAAGAGTGCTAAGAAAGGGTGTATTAGCATGAGAGGCGTGTATGCGTTTCTATTTCAGGGACATTATGGGCACAAAATAATTACATCACAATATAGGAAAAGCTCAATTGAACAGGCTTTTTAAACAGACTAAATAGTTGTGTGTGTTGATAAAACTGGTCATGTCTACTTTACAGGTTTGACCTTCGCTGAGTTCTTGGCCTTCTCACAATCGTATAGACCGCTATGTGAGACCATGATAGTGTGGAAGGTCATGTGGTGTGGTTTGTGTCTGTGATTTGGTGTGATTCACTTCTGTGTTTTTTTAGATTGGTGTTACTAACCCCCAGCTCTAAATACATAACATCATATTGTAACTCGTCCGACGCCTGTTGTGCTGCAGACATGATGTTATTATCTCTGATTGTGTTTCTTATTCTTGCTGATTGATTTAAGACATTTCTGTCACTATAGTGGTTTGTGGTAAAACGGAGGTCAAATATTTAAAATGTTAATCTGGAGTGTAAAACATGCTGGCTTGGTTGGTTGAAAATAAGTTTACTTTATACAATTTATTTATTTATATTTACTTACATTTTTATAATCTCACATTTAGGGATTATTTAAAAAAGACACATTTTTTATTAAGAGCACGCCACAGAAGTTTTTCGACCTGTTTTTGTAATATAATCCAATATCGTATTAAAACCGCACAGCGATAAAAAGCCCCAGAGTTACTGTAATTCAATTACTTTTCCCTTGAAAAAGTAAAGTGAGGGATTACTCAAATTTTTCTGTAATTTAGTTACAGTTACATCTGATGTAATTAAACTAAATACTTTGTGTAATATATGTGTGTGCAACAGTGGAATTGACATCAACATTCAAAGTCTAACTTTAAAATCTCTGCTTTAATGTGTAATTCTCACATTTGTAATACTTTGGTCAGTTAATAATACTACTTTATGGAGTTTTATATTTATTATATTTATATATTTATTTGAATGAATTAAGTTTCATGTCTATACTTGAATCACTTAACTAATCAAGGTTGATGTAGGATATTAGAATAGGTAATTAAATACTTTTTGGAGCGAGTGATCTGTACAGTAATCTAATTACACTATTGAATTAGTAATAAGTAACTAGTAATTAATTACTTTTTCAGAGTAACTTGCCCAACACTGGTCAGGACCCAGTGAGAGGAGGTGAAGTCAAGGACTAAAAATGCCGGTGCCACCTCCACCTCCCCCTCCTCCGCCCCCCACCCTAGCTCAGGTACGTAAGCGGAGGATCTCTCGTGTATTTCAGACATCAGTGTTTCATGATTTCCTCTGAAAATGTCTTCTTATCCGCTCCCAGGCCAACACGGAGAAGCCTGTTTTAAATAGAACAGAGCAACATGGCAGGAACGCTTTACTGTCAGACATCAACAAAGGATCAAGGCTGAAGAAGACTTCGACCAATGACCGCAGCGCTCCTGTACTCGACAGTAAGAATGTGAATCGCATGACCTTTCTGAGCGGTCTCTCTGACCGATTTTGCTGTGTAGGTGTGAAGCACTCTAATAATGCGGATGGCTATTTTATTTTTGGATTATACATGAAACACCCAGGCAACCATGTTTATTCATTGATTTTATTTTAGCAGTGATGGATTTCATTCATGGATTAATGCTGGGAATATAGGAGCATAACACAGTTATCATCTGTTCAAGCCTTTCTGTACTCAATACTAATCCGCTTGTGTTCAATATAACAGTGGCAGTTTGGGTATCTGAGAGGATTGTGACGGCGTAACTGCTCTGTTTGTTTTGATAGAACCTAAAGGTGGTGGAGGTGGGGGTGGAGGCGGGCCAGGAGGGGGAGGAGCCCCAGCTGGTCTGGGTGGTCTCTTCCAGGGAGGGATGCCAAAGCTGCGCTCCGCTCGAGATGGTAAAATGGCACACGTTTTCAAATGTTTTACAAAATTGAACGAAACATTTAAATGTACAACATGAAAACTTCAATTAGTTTTTTTCCCTCTCAGATTCTGTAAGCATCAGGCCTCCAGTTCTGCCCCCTGGTGCTCGCAGCTCCGGTCCACGGCCTTTTGGAGGGGGATCTGGCTTCACCCCTCGTCTACCTGTGCAGCGCAGTGAATCTCTCGACCCCCCACGACCCCGGATGATCCCACCCCGGCCCGAAACACCGGGAGGGCCACCACCCCCTCTTCCCAGCGCCCCACGGCCCTTTCAGAGTAACTTGCAGAGCAGGGGACCACCCTCGCTTCCCGGGGGACCCCGTCCGGGTTCCACACCAACCCCTTCACCTCCTAATCCTCCGGGACGACAGCCCGCCCCTCCACCTGTGCCAGGAGGATTCGGTCGCCCTCCCTCTGTTCCTTCACCTGTGGGCCACGCCGGACGGCCCCCTCCACCCCCTGCCCCCGGTCGCGGTGATGACCGCCCTCCACCCGTTCCTCCTGGAAATCGTTCTTTGCCCCTCACTCGGGACAGCCCACCTCTTCCCCCTCCTCCGTCAGCGAGTAGTAAACCGACTCCTCCTCCAGCTCCTTCTCCGGCCTCATTGAGGGCGCCTGTGAGCGCCGCACCTCCGCTGCCACCGGGTCGCCCAAGCCCATGTACTCCAGAGGAGAATATACCACGCCTTCCCGAACGGAACCTGTCACTTGGCTCACATCCCCCCGCTCTGCCACCCGGGAGATCAGGGCCCCTTCCTCCACCACCTTCAGAGAGACCACCCGCATTGGGCAGGAATGCAGCGGGACGAACGGGTACAGTTTTTTTTATGCAGAAACACACTGATGACTTACTGATTAAATCCATTGATTAATTATTAAACCCTAGTTGACTTTAAAAGGATTTGTTCATTGTTTTCTGTGGCTGTATCCACAGGTCCCCTTCCACCCCCACCTCCTTCTGGACGTCCAGGTGGAGGAAGTGTGAGGTCATCACCAGCTCCTCCCCCTCCAAACAGACCAGGTATGGATGCTCATCGTGGTGGCAGTAGACCGCCGCTTCCACCGGACAGACCCACATCAGGACCACTGCCCCCACCTACCCCACCCATGGGCAACGGTTTCCACAATCAGGGACATCAGACAGGTATCATTATTATTGTATAACGAGTATAATTTAAAATTTTGGATGGAGAAATGATAAAACTGCTGTTGTTCCTTGCGAATTAATTGAATTAAAAAGGCAAACGTTTTCATTTGCAAGCTGATCATGTAGCAGGTTAATTAAAATACTGATGTGTGTGTTGTGATTTCTCCAAGATGACTGGGAATCTCGCTTCACGTTCCGACCCATATCGGATCTTCCGCCCCCAGAACCCTACATCCCCTCTCAGAAGACGTATCCTAGTAAAATGGCCAAGAATGAAAACCGAGGTAACCAATCAGGGCCGTGTGTTTACTGACCTTACTGGCTACTGTTGGTACTCACAGAGACAAAATTGACCCACAGCTGTCTCTAACACATGCCACGAAATATTCTGAGTAGCATTCAGTCCTCTCGGCACAATCATAGTCTTACCCGTCTGTCTCTTTGTGTGTGTTTCAGGTTCAGGAAAGAGAGAAAGAGGTGCACCCCCTCTGCCCCCTCTTCCTAGGTGAAAGCAACTCAGGAATCGACAATCCTTCCCTTCTCCATTATATCATTTTCTCTGGTACTGGCTGTATTCATATTATTCTGCCAGAGTAGTTCAAATATTCAGAGTGCTTAAAAAAGAATGGCGAAGACATTGTGATGTTACTGCCCGCTGTGCTGATGACTTTCTATAATTTCACGTTTCGTGTGCTGGAGAGATTCATGAAATTGCTCGGAGATACTACAGCTAGACGTTGCTTTATTTTTCAGTTTGTCATCGTCTATGAGAGATGTTTGTGTGTTATTTTGTTTGTTGAAGGTCATTTATAAATCCACACAGAGCATGAGGTTTTGGGCAACGGTCTTTGTCATCTTTGTAATTTGATTTTAAGGTCCTGTCATTGACAAACACAAAAAAATATTTTTGGGAACTTTTTGACTGAGACACTTGGGCCCCCTACAGTCCGTGTGTCATATTACACAGCATCCACAAAACATTGACATCAAAGATGAAGAGGGAATTAACTGGATGTGGAGGACAGTGTCAGAGTGAAAAAGCCATAAAAGTACGGTGAAGCTTAGGTGTGTATGTGGTGATTCTGTCACCAGATTTGTTGATCTATGCAGTAAATATATTACACTCCTTATTGAATGAAGGATACATTTTCTCTACAATAGTGTGTTTGTTCTATATTATGAATTGCATCTGTGATGATAATGTAGGACGAAAGGCCAAAAGGTGTTTAAAAAGCATTTTATGATGTATGCACTTGCTTTTTTCGTTTACATTACTATTGCTCAGTGTTAGTCGTATGACAGATGTGTGGAGCCTGTTAGAAGTGTGTGGTATGTTATATCTGCCTGATGTGCTAAGAGAAGCCAGTATTTGGCTTGGTTTGGATTTTTACAGGTATGTTTCCTTCACTTTTAGTTTACATTGAGATCATTAATCGCAAATGTCTTCTAATACAAGAATTAAAGCAAATAAAGTTTGAGACAGACATTGAAATGAGTTATATGAACAGTGGCATAGCATTTATTAGAAGGATGTTAAATTAGACTTGAAAGGGATGAAGAAGAAGAATGATTGTGTAACCAAAATGAAGTCGAAAAATGATTTGATATCAACATATAATGAAGGATTCAAAGGTGTATGTTTTATGTTCTGCACAGATGCTTTTTGCGGTACTGTTATTATGTGTTATATTGTGTTGTTTACTTTGCTTTTGTATGCTTCAGACTGTTCTGTGCCCAATATGCTAGTTGAAGTAAATATGAATAGTATATCTGTATTTACACGTCGTTTTACACGTATTCTTATAAAAATCTTATTTTCAATACTGAGACGTTTATGGCACAACGAATGCAAAGTGGATTATGCTCCTTGTTATTTTAATGCATTTGTATTTGTTCTTTAAATAAATAAAAGCAAGGAAACATGCGAATTGTCTGTACTATTTCTAATCTATTTTCCAATCTAAACACGTGTTCGCAAATGTAATTTTAATTTTAAATGTCATTTTATAAGATTGCAGACCGTGTGAAGGCCGACCACTAGCGCATTTGACTTTGACCAATCACATGAGAAGGTTCCGTGTACGCTAAACATTTTCACCAATCGTTGACGCTATTTGACGTGCTAAGGCGGGGATTCTCCAGTCCATTGGTGGGGTCAAGTGTCAGTCATTTATTGCTTCCAAACTCTCTCGCGGTACTGTGATGTCATACGTCGCTCGGTCTGCGCAGCGCCGCAGGCACGCAAACACTCCTCACGCTGTCACGCACCCGGAATGAAATCATGGACGTGTTTAATGTTTTACAAAACGATTTCCAGCTCATATGTCCATCGAGTGTGCACGTGAATACATGGTACGTCATTTACGTCCTTAATATTTCCGTTGCTTTCTGCTGCATCACGTTATTACGTTAATAAAGAGCTGGTTTCGCTGACACATAACGTGTCTTATTTTGTTTTCCATTTTAAAGGTATTTTGAATATTATATTGACGTTAGACTCTTAATCGATGTGTTTTCTGAGTAAGAGTCGTTGATGAACGAGTAACCTAATGGTTTGATTTAATTACACGTGTTCTGATTTAAAGGTATATATTATGAATACCGTATATTTTTTACGTATTTTGCTGTTTTATTTGGTCATAATATATCATATTTCGGGACAAAATATATTATCTTTATAATTATTCTGTACAACTTTAGTTCAATAACATTTTAAAATATAATGTATTATTAATGATTCATTTTACAGATTTTTTGTTTTATATTTGTATAGATTTATAAATTATTAAAATATTTATTTGATCAATGTCTATCACAGTTATTAATTTACATTTGAAAAGATTTTAAAGTTTTAAAAGAATGTAAATAGTTAATGTTTTTATATATACTATTTATTTATATACTATTAAAATATCAGTCTCCCTAACAGTAATTTGTTTCTATTACATTTTGAACGATTTAGAAGTTTTAACTTTTTACATACTTTGCAAACTAAAATATAATATATATTTATATATTTTAATACATTTACTCTATTAAACTGTAAACGGAATCTTGTTTTTAGACAGTTTCCTCTGATCTTCACTGTTAGATCAGCGCTCAGGGCTCAACCGCCGTGACATCATCATGGAGGGTCAATACGTCACCATTCACGGGCTCAACATCACCCACAGCCCCCCTGCAGCACCTGCGATGTCCATCGGCAACCTCTTCCCGGCCCTGCTGGAATGCTTCGGCATCATCCTGTGCGGCTATGTGGCGGGTCGCTGTGACATCATCGGCGCGGGACAGGTCAAAGGGCTGGGCAGCTTTGTGTCATGCTTCGCCCTCCCCGCCCTGCTCTTCAAGAACATGGTGCAGCTGCGCTTCGAGCACGTCGTCTGGTCGTTCCTCTGGAGCATCTTGATGGCAAAAGTGTGCGTGTTCACGCTGGTGTGTGTGCTGACACTGTTGGTGGCGAGCCCCGAGAGCAAATTCAGCAAAGCCGGGCTCTTCGCCATCTTTGCCACTCAGAGCAATGACTTTGCACTGGGACATCCTATAGGTTTGCCTGTCACGTACATCTAAAGAACTCATGCACACACACAGAGTTTTATATACTGTGATGATGATGGTTTGATCTTAATCTCCACACAGTGGATGCTCTGTACAGGAGCTCACACCCGGAGTATGTGCAGTACATATATCTGGTGGCGCCCGTGTCTCTGATGTTGCTGAACCCCGTGGGCTTTGCTCTGTGTGAGATCCAGCGATGGAGACAAACCACCGACGGCAACTACAGCAAACTGCGCGTGATGTTCACTGTCACACTGCAGGTGTGTGTGTGTCTTATTGTGTCCGTTGGCCTTAATGTCTTAATTCACTGTTTCCTTTTCTCATCAGATTTTGAAGAACCCAATAGTCTTCATGGTCATTGTAGGAATTCTCTTCCATTTCCTCTTTGGTGGCCGCGTCCCGGTTTTGCTCGCCGAGTTTGTTGACGGACTTGCGAACTCTTTCGGAGGGGCGGCGCTTTTTTATCTAGGACTGAACATGGTGGGACAGATGCGGAAGCTGACGCGCTCCGCCGGGGTTTCCCTCATCCTGCTCATCACTGCCAAACTGTGAGTGATAGAGAATAGATTCGTCAGATGTGCAGAGGCGTTTGTCTCTGTGTGATGGCGTGTCATTTTATTCCAGGTTAGTGATGCCGCTGATGTGTAAGGACATGGTGGAGTTATTAGATGCTGGGAATTCCAGCTTGGTGAATCACTCCAGTCTGTCTGACTATGCTTTTCTGTACGGAGTCTTCCCCACCGCTCCCAGTGTGGCCATATACGCTGGCCAGTACAACATGGAGCTGGAGGTGGTGAGTGTGAGCAGATGTGTGCTGTATTATTTTGTGTATCATACTGAGCGCGTGTGTGTGTGCTAGGTGATGTCTGGGCTGGTCATCAGCACGTTTCTGTCAGCGCCCATCATGTATGTGTCGGCGTGGTTACTGACCATTCCCTGGATGAAGGCCACGTCACTGGTGAAGGAGCTGCAGGACGTGAGCTTCAACATCAGTGTCATCAGTCTGATAGCCCTGGTGAGTGTCACCAACTGACATAAAGAAATACATTCTGCTCCCTTGAGCTCCCATGAAGACAAATGCAGACAGAAGCACTGAACTGGGACATTTGGACATAAACACTTGAAATGTACAGTGTATGAAATTTAGCGACATCTAGTGGCGATGTTGTGAATTGCACTTTTCTAAGCACTCCATGGCTGATGTCACGTTTTGGCTTCTTTGCCGCAGGAGATTATGTTTTTGTGAAACGCGCTCTGTAGAAGTTTGTCCGTTCAGGGCTACTGTAGAAACAACATGATGAATTCCATGTAAGCGGACCTGCGGTGTGTGTAGATAGAAATAACTCATTCTAAGATAATAAACACACAACGCTTCATTATGTAAAGTCTTTATACACCTCAGTCTCAAGACATAGTTATGTGTATTAAATTGCACTTTTGTCAATAGATCCTCCAAAATATTACACACTGCACCTTTACCCAAACCCAAAACAGTAGAGGACTTTGCCTTCAATTCAAACGTCCACGCTGGTGTGTAACTGTAAAGAATGTGCATATGAATTTTAAGAGAATTGCAAACTAAAGAAACACAAGAGTTACTGAATTTGGATTATCTGTGTGTGCGTGTGTGTGCGTGTGTGTGTGTGTGTGTGTGTTGTAGGTTTGGACTCTTGCTGTCATGCTGCTGAGTAAGAAGTTTAGGAGACCGCCACATATGTTCACCACAAATCTGTTCTTTGCACAGGTACATCATCTTCCACAAAGACACACATTCACATATTGTTTCACTTTGTTGCTTTTTGTTAATTTCATGTGATTAAAGAGTACATAACTAGGGATTTGTTAGGTCCTACTTTGGTTTCTGGAGTGTCCAACACCAAGTTTATGTCCGTAGGTGTAAAAACATGATTATTTCATAATAATAGGGAGTTATTCTTGACTGACTCTCAAATGATTGGTTCCGCAATTCATCTGTGTAATCCCTCCTTTCCGGGGCCTTCGCGGGGAGTCCTAGCAAAACGTAGGCGGGACTATATGTAGTGACGTACATCTGTGGCGGTTCGCAAATCGGACTAGGGACTAGGGACTAGGGTGATTCGGAGTCCATTCCCTTTTTTCCAAGCCAATAACTTTCACCTTCGGATTAACAACTTGGCAGACTGCTTTCTTTCAAACACAGCAACATCACACACGTCATGAAATGTTATTTTCATGATCTCATGTTATTTACTCTTTAAGCGAGCAGTGATAGTTTTCAAAACCCTAAGTACAAGTTAAACCGTTTTGTAGGTACCAGACATGAGCTCAATTCCTGTATCTTGTTGTTTTGGGGTCAAACAATAAAATGAGTAAAATCCAGTACATTTATGTTGAGGGAAAGTTGTGAAATTTAGAGACATTTACTGGAAAGCCGCAGCACTAACCCTTACTCACGTTTTCTCTGAGCGTGAAACAAAACTGAGGTGAAAATATGAATGTAATGTGTTTTGTTGATGATATTCTGCAGTTTCTGGCGTGTCTGTTGATGATCGTGTGGAGGTTTGCAGTGAGGCAGGGCAGTGAGGCAGGGCAGATTCTCATCTTTACTCTTCTCTATGGATGTCTGTACAGTACGTACATGTGGACAGGTAACACATCACCAAACACAAACATTACCTGACTGATGAGAGTTATTGATCATTCATCAGCGGCTCTTGTGATACATTTGCGTGTCGTGACTCGTGCAGTAGAGATGTGTAGTAGTTGTGTAGATGTTGTGTTGTAGGTCTTTTGGCGTTTTCTCTCACTTTATTGAGGAGAAATGAAAACATGAAGGTGAAACCGTGGATATTCGTCATGTTTGGATGGGGGTGAGTATGTGTGGGGGGATTATTCACGCATTTTGCATTTGAATTGCTTTTTTACACGTTTTGAAGTTAATTTTGATTCTTTCAAAAATCAAATATTGAATATTTGATTCTAAGTAAATATACAGAGAACGCCCATTGATCTAATTTCAAACATATATTTTTAATTTCCTTTAGTGTTCCTTTTTTAATTGTGGGCGGGTTGCTGGTGGTAGGACAAAGAATGAGTGACAGCAGAGACTCCGCCTTCTTTTACGGCAGCGGGCAGGTAGGTCGCATCAAAGGCGCTTTACACTTTTAGGTTTTTTCACTTGAATCATGTTTTCAGATACGATTCTTCTCTCCTCAGATGATGTGTAGCGTGCTGCTTCTGGGCTGCAGCATCATGTTGGCCGGTCTGTCTCTGATGGGCTTGACTCGAGGGGTCCGGGAGGAACAGAACTATCAAGTTCTCAGTCAGAACTCGGTGACCAGCACAACAGAAGATGTGAGACACGAGGATTCTCCTGAGCGAGAGCCGTCTCACAGCAGTCTCAACAGAGGTACAGCTGCGGGTCTTTCAGCTCTGCTTATCTCTAGCACGCGCGTCTGTTTCCTCTTCTCATTTGTTGTTGTTGACAGATGTTTGTTGTAGTGAACCAATGCCTGATATGATAGCTGGACACCTGAGCGAGTCACCGGGACCTTCAGCAGGTTATATACAGTATTTATTCTACTCATATCTTCTGTGTATTATTGAGAGGGGCGGCGTGTGGATTTATATGTGTGTGTGTTGGTGTTTTAGGAGCTCCGCTGAGCGAGGCGTCGAGCTCTACACGCGTGCAGGAGGAGAGACAGATCGCTCGTCATGTGCTCCTCTGTCTGCTTCTCATCGTCGGCATGCTGGCGGTACGCAAGACAAACACACGATTCATTTTCAGCAACTTATTCCTTTGAATGACATGCAGAATATTTAGAGTGATCTGACCGAAGCCTGATGTGTTTTTAAAGGAGTAGTTCACTTTAAAATGAAAGGTTCACGATAACTCACTCGCCCGCATGTCGTACAAGCCGTCCGTGTGCTTATTTCTTCTGTCGAAAACAAATTGAGGCTTTTGAGGAAAGCTTTCCAGGGTTCTTCTCCATATAATGGACTTAAACGGGGGGCTGTTGGTTAAGGTCCAAATTTCAGTTTCCTCGCAGGTTCAAAAGGCTCCATCTGATGAATATGTCTAGCGAAACGATTAGTCATTTTCTAAGAAAACGAAAAAATGATTTACTTTTTAAAATTTTCTTGAAAAAATGACTAAACGTTTGGCTAGACCAACACACTTATTCATCGCCTGGTGTCGTGTAGAGCCTTTTAAAGCTGAGATAAAGTCCATTATATGGAGAAGAACCCTGGAAAGCTTTCCTCAAATGCCTCAATTTGTCTTGGACAGAAGAAATAAACACACGGACGGCTTGTACGACATGCGGGTGAGTAAATATCATGACATTTTAATTTTATAGTGATATACTACTTTATCAGGTTGAGCTTTGTAATAGGGAAACAAATAAAAATACATAATAAAAGCAATATATCATTTTAAATCATTTTCCAAATGAAAAGTATTGCATAAACAATTTCAAATGCAACATTTTCAAGTCAGGAGTGAGGGCTTCGAGTGAGCTGTTGAAAATAAAGAAATAACATGTTGACATTTTCGTTTGGAGAAGGAAAAAGACACAGAGGGGTTTGAGGATGAAGTCACAGTTTGTCCGGTCACAGGGTCTCATGAATGTACTTTAATTTAAACTCTGTTTTCAATTTTACATTTACATGTATTCATCTAGCAGACTATTTTATTCAAAGTGACTTACAGATGAGGAAACTTTTTTACAAATCGAGGACAGGACATGAACTTTTTTCCAATCATTTGATCTCTTATTTTTGTGTTCAGAACGTGTCCAGCTGTCTGTGGTGGTTGTTCAGTGATGATCCGGGTCGCCTCTATCTGGAGCTTCAGTTCTTTTGTGCTGTAGCCAATTATGGACAGGTGAGGACAGTCACACGTCTGCAACCGCAAGAGTAAATATTACAAATAACCTTTTCCTCTTCATCAGGGATTAATATCCTTTGGGATTTTTGGCTTGGATGAACATCTTATCCTTCTTCCTTTCAAAAAGAGGTGAATATCGGCACGTTAACCATTTTTATGTTTTTATTTGCACAATTTTTCGGGTGTGATCTCAGCAGCTATTCTAACTGTGTGTGTAGGCTGGCGGCTCTGTGCGGTTTGGGTCATGATGAAATCCCCGAGTCATCTGCAGTGCAGGAGGATATTCGACTCACCCGTACACAGTTTGTGCGCTACCACAAAGATCAGTGCGTTCAGGATATCGTCCGTAACAGAGGGTGAGAGTGTTTGACAGATCATGTTTTCAAAACATTATTTATGAGTCCGTTGTGTTGTGTGTCCTTTATTTGTCCAGTTTCTTGCTCTCTTATCTGTTGCTTTCACTTTCTTCTTAGTGGATCTTCTGAATCTCTTACGGGACCTGCGGGCGAGTCTTTCCTTTGATGGACAGGTGTACTCGCTGGTATCCAGGCAGTCGTTTGATTTTGTGGGTGTGGTTAAAGAAGGACATCTTTGGCCTTGCTTTCAGAAGAATGGTGTCTAACAACACGTGACACATTTGTGTGCCCTGTAATCTTACTCCAGACGTGTGTGATAGGTCCCTGCTGTTGATGATGTGACCCAAACCCTGGAATAGACTTAAAAATTGAGCTGTTCTATTTTCAAAATGTTTTGCACTTGTTGAAAAGCTATGCATGGCATGCAAGTGGCTCAGGATTCTCTGTTTATCTCATACACACACACACACACACACATTGAAGAGCTCTTGAATGCTCTGATTCCTGCTCTGGTGATGCAGGTACACAAACACAGAAAGCCTGTCGTCTATACAAATTTACTACTGACTGGGATTTTAATTGTATTGTCATGACAACAAGACTAAAGCCTTGAAGTTAAGCAATGCAAGTGATGTTTACAACATTAGATACACTTTGAGAGTAGCTAAAGGAATATTCAGGACGATCCTGCTGGTCAAAACATATCTGGTATTAAAACGGAGACATTATTAAGCACTACTGATGTTCACATTAGTGTCAAATTCAGCTTATTTATGTCACTTTGTGTTGCTGATGTGAATCTGTGATGTGGTTTGTTTCTGTGACTTAGTACCTCATAATCTTATTGTATCAAGATGTGTGAAATCACTGGTAAATTGGTTTAAAGTCACTGTTTATATGATATTGTTTGTACAATAAAGTTTAAAGTAATGTCATAAGATGAGCGTAAGTGGCAAATGTAAATAACAATTCAGTTCTTTGGATTTAATTCATCAATTGTTTCTAACACATAAAATTTAAGATTTCCCCCAAAACGTTCTTACAGTTTTAGGAGGGTTATTGTTTATTTAGTTTATTTATTGATTTACAGTCAAAGTACAGTCATGAGGCAATAATAAGAAAGAAAAGCATGCATGTCAGACTAATCTGTATGTAAATGTGTAATTACAGGACAGTCTTATTGGATTTCGTATTGTCCTAAAGTCTTGATATAATATATATTTGAATCTCTTTCAAGAACCAAAACAAAGATTTTTATTTTACTGTATTCAAATCAAGTTTGGTTTATAAAGCACAATTAAAACAACAGTAGTTGACAACTATGGTTAATAGACAGACTGAATTAAACTTATTTATATAACAAATTAATACAATATTTACATTTATGGACGTTTAAGAACTCGTTCTTCATGTTCTACGTTATCTTTTTCTATTGTACATATGAAGAGTTTGGTTCCAAAATGAGATAACTCCGTTTTTTCCTTCTTATAAATCAGGTTTTTTTATTCTAACACAAAAAAATAAAATAAAACATGATAGCAATAAACAACATGATTTTAAAGCGTTATCTCATTTTGGAACCAAATGGTTCATATATACTTTTATTATATATTCTATTCTACTTTTAATGTAACGTCTTTGCGTCACAACTCGTTTCGGCCAATCAGGATGCGTGGATTCCAGGCTCTTCCGGTATGCGCGTTCTTTCCCTTCCATCGGCCGAAGTGTGAAGCGGCGTGTGTTCGCTCGAGCACAGTGAAATTCTTCCTCTGTTGACACACATTGCGTGAAATCAAGGTGATAAAACACACGCTTTATATTGTTGTATGTAACTTACATGTCAGGGAAATTATATTGTGTTGCAATCGTCTTGTTTTCATTGCAAATGAATCTGTCCAAACGACCGGCATGCTAATCTGCTACACAGTCATGAGTTGAGGTGGATGTGATCGACACGCATCTCTCAGCTGGATTCAGATCAGCCATAATGTTCCTTCTATTAAAGCAGCTGTCAGTTGGCAGATATTTCAGGTTTATGTCTTCTGTTACTCGTCCAGAGAGAGGCGTGTGTTTAACAGTGAATCAGGCCGGTCACTTTACACCCCATGTGGAGGCTATTTTGGGATCGTGGTGGGCTGTCCACTGTCAGCGGGGTCACTGTCGTGAAATGGCAACCCGACAGTTGGCCCAGCAGTAAGAAACTACACGTTATTAGGCATTTTAATAGTGCAAAACATATTGCACTCGTAATATAGCAAGACGGGAGTGACAGCATTCAGGCATGGCTCCTAAAAAGGTGTGGTAGCTGTAGAGCTGCTTGTTGTTTGGTTAAATATGTAATGCATTAAAGTGAATGTTGTTTTCTCCACAGATGCCTCCAAAGAAGGGAGATGGACCAAAACAGGCGCCCCTGATTGGACGCTTTGGGACTTCGTTGAAAATTGGAATTGTTGGGCTGCCAAATGTGGGGTGGGTGTCACGTAGCTTTGTTAAATATATCATTTGTTTATTTTTTGCATTCGAGAGGAAAAGCTAATGTGAAAACGATTGGTTTTTGATTACAGAAAGTCAACGTTCTTCAATGTTCTGACTAAGAGTCAAGCAGCAGCGGAGAACTTTCCCTTCTGCACCATCGACCCCAACGAGAGCCGCGTGCCCATTCCAGACGAACGTTTTGACTTCCTGTGCCAGTACCACAAACCGGCCAGGTGCCCAGTGCATGTCTGCGTTATGGAATTATCAGAACCACAAGAAAACATCTGGAGCCAGAACTTAATCTCGCTTTCTCTCCAGTAAGGTTCCAGCGTTTCTGAACGTGGTGGATATTGCAGGCTTGGTGAAGGGTGCCCACGCGGGACAAGGTTTGGGAAACGCTTTCCTCTCTCACATCAGTGCCTGTGATGCCATCTTTCACATGACACGTGAGTACATCCCCTTTGTTTTTACCTGCAGAAAAGTTGAAGGGTTCCAGGGTTGCCTTCGTGAAGACATTTTGAAATGGTCATTTTCAGTTCAGGAATTGTGTTTTTTGAATGAAAGTAATTTCAAGGAGGTAGTGAATGAACGTTTTCTGTTTGTAAAACTGCAACTGTTTGTGTGTCTGTGTGTAGGAGCTTTCGAGGATGAAGACATCATTCACGTTGAGGGCTGCGTTGATCCCGTAAGGGATATGGAGATCATTCATGAGGAGCTGAGGATGAAAGATGAGGAGATGATCGCTCAAATCTTAGACAAGCTTGAGAAAACAGCCGTCAGGGGGTCAGACAAAAAACTCAAACCTGAATATGTGAGGAAACTACATATCGCTGTGTCAAACACAGATTTCAAGCATTATTTGCCAATACCTGTCTTTTGTTTGATGTTGCTCTTTTTCTTGTGCTTGCAGGACATCATGTCTAAAGTCAAGACATGGGTGGTCGATGACAAGAAACATGTCCGTTTTTGCCACGATTGGAATGACAAAGAGGTTCGAATGGTTTTTATCTAAAAAAGTTCAATGTTACGCCCGTAGTTGTTTTTTTATTCGGGTTGAGATCCTCTTTTCCTTTTTCAGATTGAGGTCTTGAATAAGTATCTGTTGCTGACATCCAAGCCAATGATCTATTTAGTGAACCTCTCAGAGAAAGATTACATCAGGAAAAAGAATAAATGGTGAGACATCGCTATGACTTTCTGTAGTGCTCTTGTATACATCCTTTATATCCGACGTTTGCGGTCTCCTCTTTCTCTCATAGGTTGGTGAAGATCAAGGAGTGGGTGGATGCTCACGATCCAGGTGCGCTGGTCATCCCGTTAAGTGGAGGATTTGAGAGCAAGCATCAGGACATGACCGATGAAGAACAACAGAAATATTGTGAGGAGAACAAAACACAAAGGTTGGCATTTTATCTTCTCTCTTAGAGCTGTATTCACCAAGAATGAATTGGAAATGCTGTTTAAGAACGAGGTTGGTTAGATTATGCGTTTTGTGAATTTGTTGTTCGTTTCAGTGTTTTGACTAAGATCATCAAGAGCGGGTACGCTGGCTTACAGCTGGAGTATTTCTTCACCGCCGGACCGGACGAAGTGCGCGCGTGGACCGTCAGGGTGAGACCGACGCACCGCTTTGCGCATCCATACGCCTGCTCTTCCGTTTCCTCAGCACCTCTAAACTTACACGTGCATTTCTACCTTACAGAAAGGCACCAAGGCCCCGCAGGCTGCTGGAAAGATCCACACAGACTTTGAGAAGGGATTCATTATGGCTGAAGTCATGAAGTATGCAGACTTTAAAGAGGAGGGCAGTGAAAACGCTGCTAAGGTGAGAATCTCCTGCTTTGAGGATTGCTGATGAGGTCAAACACTGAACTGATCCTGTTGTGTTATCGCTCACAGTCCGCAGGGAAGTACAGACAACTGGGACGGAACTACACTGTGGAAGATGGTGACATCATCTTCTTCAAATTCAACACACCGAGTCAGCCAAAGAAGAAATGATGTCACGGAGCGTCAGATGGATGGACTACACAGCACGGCCTGTGGGCAGCATTATGTGGCAGCTTTGGCGAGTCTCTACGTTTTTGGCTTTGGAACATTCAGAACACAATGGCACCGCAGCGGTGTATGATTTTTTATTTTATTATTTTGGCTGAAGGTTGAGATTAACATTACGGCTGCTCCGCTTACAAAAGCTGCATGTTACACATCAAATCAGGCTGTAAATAATAAAACACTTCCTCAGACCAAAGTGTGCTCATTTACATCGTTATTTTTTTTACATGTTATACTACAATCATACAGATAGATTGGCTGATATAATGATGTAGGTATGGCCCTTGTTTTGTTTCTTAGTATGCTTGTTGAAATGAGTCTAGATGTGAATAGAGCCCAAAGCAAAGGAGCTCTCCACCAAACACTGTAAATGTCAAACAAATCCCAATTTACCACCACTAAACCAACGAGTTTAAAGTGATAGTTCCCCCTGAAAATGAAAATTCTGTTATCGTTTACACACCCTTATGTATTTTTATACCGATATAAATTACTTTGTTCTGCTGAACACAGATTTTCGCAAGAATGTTAGGGACATCATTGACTACCAAAGTAGGAAAAATTTAATGGTAGTCAAATGTGCCCCAGATTGTAAAGATTCTAAATATCTCATCTCGTGTTCAACAGAGCAACACATTTACAATCTCTTTCCTACTATGGTAGTGGATGATGTCCCAGAGCTAAAAATGGCTTACATGCTTTCAAATATCTTTGTGTTTAACAGAACAAATAAATGAATGCTGGTTTGAAACAACTGGGGTGAGTAAATGATGTCAGAATTTTTGGTTGATTGAAAATTGGCAGTAGGTAGAAATGTGAAAGTGGTTCGACCAAATCACGTTAACTTATGGCCCAAACTTTTTACATCTATTTTGAAGTAACAAATTGCTAATTCCCTTAGTTGAACTTCAGGTGCCTTTGAGGTTGCCACCCATTTACGTTTGACTAGTTTTTCAACTTTAGGTAAAACTGAAACAAGTACTAGATACTGATTTTTTTCGTTGAAACATTTTTCTTTTCTACAAGTTACATTTACTTTTGTGAATTCTTCATGATTGATATTTTAATTGAACTAGATAGAAACGTTTCAAGGAACAATAGTAATATTACTAGTTTGAGGATCTGCAAAACGAAACAGTATGCATTACACTTAACAGCAGATTTTGGTCACTGTAGTATCATGTTGTGTGTTGAAGGTTCCTTAGGTTAACTCGGAGCATGTACCTTGGGGAATGATGTCTACAATAGAATTATTTCCTTATCTATTATAGAAATCACGTTTTCTTTTCCTTTATAGGTGATATGACTTGCACTGCGTTCTCTTTTGTATTGGATGTTCAAAATATGCATCTGTGCTTATGATAAACTTCATGTCCCGTCTTGCTCAGGTCTCACTGGAAGATCATCAGTGTGGCCTTCATGGTTAAAAAGAACAATAAATAAGACAGGTGTAGCATCCATTAGATCACTTTGTGTATCATTTTAGATCTATATTGTGTCCTGCAGAAGAGTGAAGAGATGAGCAGTTGAGGTGGTAGATTGATGATGACGATACGAGCTCTGAGGACATCCGGGGTCACATCTGTTTCCCCAAAGCGCTGTTTACACAGGTGGCTAAACCGACACGTAAACTCAAGCAAACCGAAAATTACAAGTAAACATTTCATTTCGCGGTATCTAACCTTTGACACACTCGATTTGATACATTTGAGTGAAGTGTAAAATAATTCCGCTTTTACACTTTAACCAAAAACTAGCCTTTGGAGACAGCCGTGACATTTAAACGAGTGAAAAACGTACAACATATTTCACATTTTGTCAGTGCTGTGCTTTTATTGTAACGGCCACGGGAGTTGCGACGAACTTCCTGCCATATGTGAACAATTCCAGCCCGATTTCCAAAGAGCCTCCGCGTCTGCGAACAACAAACAGGAAGCGTCTGTGCCGCGAATTTGACGGACGCGCAGCTCGACCACTCCATGTGCGGCGTGTCGAATCACACGGCCAATGGCGTCGTAGAAGAAAGGCGGGACTTCCGCTTACGCGACGCAAATTTCACTGGCACTCTCCGAAGCCCCACCTTTTGTGTTTCCCGCACCGTCAATCAAAAAATAAGAAAAAAATCGACCCGAATCTCCGATCACAACCCGCCTTTGATTAAAACAATCATGTTTGGAGTTTAAATGAACAGATAAAGCGCCGATTTTTTACCTTTTCACGCTATGACTGGTACGTAACACTTAGCCCGATCGAAGCACAGCGCCGCCGGTGAGTTTGGAGAACCATTAGCCAAGCGAGCTAGCTCAGTGTTTAATCTTTCTCAGCGGCGACGCTAACCGTTAGCCAGCTAACGTTAGCCTTGACTTTAACAAAGTAAACATTTCTACCGAGCGTTGCTCGGGCAACGCCAAGAGCGCAAGAACCGCCCGATTCGTTTAAATTCCAGGCGGTTTGGTGGCTAATCTCCGCCTTTTTCGAGGTGGGAGTTCGGTGAGCATGAATTTGTTTTGAGGTTTTTTCTCTCTCGCTGTGTCTCCGTAGCCCCAGAACAGCCAGCGAAACAGCAGGAAATGGCTGCCTTGGACGTGGACAGCAGTCAGAGCGACTTTCTGCAGCCCGCCGGCGGCGCCCAGGACCAGGTATTCGGTCCCCTCTAATTTTGCTTGCTCGATTCCCCGTCGCTGTCTCGCGGGGTGTTTTGGTGAAGTTCACACGTTTTAAAATTTGGGGGGAAACGTCGAACGCTTCCTGTGAGCCTTCGGCTTGTACGGCCACCCACTTTCTTACCCTTGTAAACCCGCCCATTGTGGGTCGGACAGACTCGCCACCGTCGCCTTGCCCGCTTTACCTGCGGTGCTCCCGGGTCACCCCCACGATAGGGGAGGACCCCTCCGCCGGGATAAGCCTCCACCCCTGCCCGGTCTCTCGCAGATCCACCACAGCTCCACCGTTCACCCTGGAGCTGCTGCGTGCCAACACGAGCTCCTTGTGTCTGATTTTTGGGGAATTAGATTTTGCTTTTTCAAATATTTTTCATTCATCCTTGTAAACAGATACACAGACGTTAAAAGACGCCATGTTTGAGATTGAATAACCAATTGAACCCAACCTAAAGTACCATTTTGAAATGATTGATTTACCTTTTTTATTTCATTAAATCCCCACTGTTTATTACAGTTGTTGCGAAATGAATGATGCGATTTTTCCATATCACTCCTCAGCAGACCACAGACCTCACGGGCATCCAGCTGACAGGCTCATCGGATCGCTGGGAAGTTCTGAGCTCGGGTAAAGACGAGATGGCGGTCGTGCAGGTATCCAGCGGAGGACTTCTAGGCAGCAACGGGCAATACGTGGTGCCGCTACAGACTATGGCAGGGCAGACCCAGCCTGTTTTTGTTACAGCAGGGGTAGATGGCACCGGTGCCAACGGGGTGCAGTACCAGGTCATCCCCCAGCTCCAGGGGACGGACGGGGCGTCATTAAGCTATGCAGCAGCCACGGCGGACGGAGCCACGCTGGGCACAGACATCGCCATCCTTCCAGACGGAACTCAAGGAATCACTACGGCCACCAGCGCCAACGACCTCCAGGGCCTGCTGAGTCAAACGGGGCACGTACAGCATATTCCCACCGTCTCGTTGGCCGGCTCGGGGTTTGGCGGGCAGGGTCAGGTCGTCGCCAACATGGGGCTGCCGGGGAATATCACGTTAGTGCCGATAAACAGCTTGAGTAACATGGATCTCGAGTCTTTGGGGTTGGCTGGTGCTCAGACCATAGCCACGAGCATTACAGCTGACGGCCAGCTCATCATGACCGGTCCTGCCTCCGCGACAAGCGAGAACCAGGGTGAAAGCGCGGGCGGAAAATGCGCGGAGCCGCTTAATGCCAACAATGCTAACGCCTTTGTGCCAACCACCACCTCTTCCACAACGACGTCTCTGCCAGAGACGATAGATGGCACCGGGGTTCTCACGCAAGCTACCGCCGTGTCGGCTGGTCAGCATGATCCGTCCTATATCCAGCAGAACCACAACGCCGGCGGCGAGCAGGTGGTGCAGATCTTACCGGCGCAGGCGGCCGACGGTACGGCGCAGACACTACAAAGCGTGCAGCTGTTGAACGCTGGTACCTTTCTGATCCAAGCGCAAACCGTCTCTCCCACCGGGCAGATCCAGTGGCAGACCTTCCAGGTTCAGGGAGTCCAAAACCTGCAGAATCTGCAGCTACAGGGTGGTGGTGTCTCGTCCTCTCAGATAACCCTCGCCCCTGTACAGACCCTTTCTCTCGGCCAGTCCGGGGCCGCGGGGGCTGTCGGTCAGATCCCCAACCTTCAGACAGTCACGGTCAACTCTCTTGGTCAGTACCAGCAAGAAGAGAACACAGAAGGCCATTCAGGTATGTGAGAGAAATCTTGAAACATCAATTGGTTATTTTCGTGTGTATAATATAATATTTACAGTGATGCTCTTTAAGCAAACATTGATTTGAGGTCTTGTGCGCAGACCATAGACCCTTCTCTCATTTTGCAGATATCCAAATCAAAGAAGAACCGGAGTCAGACGACTGGTCTAATTCCACCCTGAACACCAGTGATTTGTCACATCTTCGCGTGCGGATGGTTGAGGATGATATGGAGGGGGCGGGGCAAGAGGGAAAGAGGCTGCGTAGGGTGGCCTGCACTTGCCCTAACTGCAAAGAGGCTGGAGGAAGGTAATGTGCACTTGCTCGTCATTGAAGGGACAGATCACCCAGAAATGAGAATTCTGTCATGAACGACTCCCTCTCTAGTTGTTCCAAACCTGTTTGCATTTCTTAATTTGGTCGAACGCAGAGAAAGATATTTGGACGAATGGTTGTAACCAAACAGTTTTTGGACCCTATTGACTAGGAAAAATGAGAATGGTAATCAAAAGTGCCACAGAACGGTTTACTGTCCCACATTTTTCAAAATATCTTCTTTTGTTTTCAAAAGAACCAAAAAAAGGATTAAGTATTTTTTCCTACTATGGTGGTCAATGGAGACCTAGAACTGTTTAGTTACAAGTATTCGTCCAAATATCTTTCTCTGTGTTCATCAGAACAAAGAAATGTGTACAGATTTGCAACTCGAAGGTGAGTAAATGATGACCGAATGTTCATTTTTGGGTGTAGTATCCCTTTAAAAAAACACACTTTGGTGTGCAAGGACAGTTTACTTCATTTTGTACGTGTGTTCGCCCTCATTTCAGAGGTTCGGGTACGGGGAAGAAGAAACAACACATTTGTCACATCCCGGGGTGCGGTAAGGTGTACGGCAAGACGTCTCACCTCCGAGCTCACCTCCGCTGGCACTCAGGAGAGAGACCCTTCATTTGCTCATGGAGTTACTGTGGAAAGAGATTCACCCGCAGCGACGAGCTCCAGCGCCACCGCAGAACACACACAGGTACACTAAACATCTGTGAACGTTGGTTACATCAGCGTTGCCCTGCGCACATTTCAAAACTTGTGCATATGTTTTTCAGGAGAGAAGAAGTTTGTGTGTCCGGAGTGCTCCAAACGTTTCATGCGCAGCGACCATTTGGCCAAACACATTAAAACTCACCAGAACAAAAAAGGGCTAAACTCCAATGCTGGGGCGGGTCAGATGGAAGCGGCGGCCGCCCCCTCGGACACCATCATCACCGGGGGCGGAGCCACTCTTATCCTGACCAATCTGCAACAGGCCGGCACCCAGGACCTCCTTTCAAACTCCGACCTCCAGCTGGTCACTGTGTCTGCCAGTGAAGTTATGGAGTGACCAAAACCCTGCCCACTTTCACAGCTCGTCTGCTTTTCACTATCAATTTTTATATATATGATAAATATATATATAAATATATATTATAAATATATATATTTTAAAAATGACTTATCCATTTATGTCCAATAGCAGTCTTTTGTACAAACAACAAGGCAAAAAAAAACCCCAAGACATTAAAAGTGGTTCCAGTTGCATACACGTACACGCAAGCATCTACGTGCTCATATGAACTCGCTCTTGTACACGTGAAAAGACGTACACGGAAATGCCTTATTTTGTATCATAATCTGTAGTATAATATGCTGGAGTTGCATGTGTTTTTACTTTTGCTCACGTATATGTTCAGGGGACGATGGTGTGAGAGAGTGTGATTGTTCCATGGATGTTATGGTACCCAGACTGTGTTCGAGTGAGTGGAGTGGTGTCTGCTGCGAGGGAAACGTACTCATGATCTGTCCATTTTTATCCTCTCTTCCCTCTCAGCCGGCCTTCGTCCGAACGTGTCTTCACTCTTTGATTCGATTTTTTTTATCATTGGATGTCATGTTAGCGCTCTTGGTCTTGTCCTTCGGATCACGTCTGAGGGCAGCGAATTCAAACAATCGTGTAATAAACTTACTTTTCTCGTATCGTTCTTCTTGCTCTTCAGATTATACCGAACATAACATTCATAATGTCTCTTCCGTTTTCTTTGTTTTCTTCAGCCCCAAGCTGTTTATAGCCACAGTTTATGTAGTCTAATATTGATTGTGTTGTATGAAAGACTTCTCATTTTGATTACTTTTTAAACGTGTAAAATTTGATGTTACTTTTGTACAACTTTTTTCTTTAAATGGAACACGATTAAAGTCGGAAACCTTCTTACGACTATTCGTAACCAAATGTTTGTATTCAGTTTTTCCTCTTGATGTGTGTGCCAGTGATGCCTCAAAACTGTGCCTGTGTTTGAAGTGACACTTTCTGCAGAATAGAGTTTTCAGTGTGCTTACAAGGTCTCGATGACAAAGCAATGTAGATTAATACTGTGTGTGTTTAATATACAGTTTCAAAATAACAGTATGAATGACATTTCATTCATCACAGAAATGTGAAATTATTATTATACAAATATCGGGTGTATTCGGGTAGATCGAGACATGTTTTCACTCTGAGATGACTGGAAAACTGTCCCAATCGATCTTAATTCACCATACAGTCTTAATTTGTGCCCGCAAATCAAAAAGTGTGCTGTATACAGTATGTACTTAAGCAACTGCAGGAATGGAAGATTAATATTTTGCATGCCTTTAATATGTTATATTGTTGGTTTTACTGCCATCTATTGTGCTAAAAGAGCTTTTATTCAATTCATTGTGTCACACAAACCCTGTATGGGCACTTTGGCATCAGTAGAGGGCAGTATGTCAGTAAGTGTTATTTTCCATGCACATATCCATGCACTTAAAGGGACAGTTCACCTAAAAATGAAAATTCTTTATTTACTCACTCTCAAGTTGTTCCAAATCAAACCTGTAAAAATTAATTGGATCCAATGATCAAGTGTACCCGAACTGTCCTACATTCTTCAAAAGATCTTATTTTGTGTTCAACAGAACAAAGAAATTAATAAAGCAGTTTTTCCAACTTTAGTAGTCAATAGGGAGCCACAGAGATGACGTGTTTTTGTTTGCACACCCAGAAGTTAGCCGTGCACGATAGACTTTTGGAAAATCGCGAAAAATAAGCTCGGTGATTAATAAAGGTTCATAATGTTTACACGTTTCGTCTTATCAAGATACTCTTCACAAATGAACACAACATTTGTAACTTTGGAAGCCGAAATACAATCGGCAGAAGTAAAAAGCTAACACGATGCTATAAACAGACTACACTTAAGGTCGCTCGATACGTCACCACCACCAAGCCTCCGACAGCTCTTTCAAACTTTATTAAAAACGTGTTCCCTGGTAATTAATTACTCCGTGAATGAATCCACATCTAGGATTTTAGAGATGTGTGCCCATGTTGCATTATTTGTGAGCTTTATATGCGCGATGACGTCTAACGTCCCCGCCAAAGGAAGTAGTCAACCGCCGGTTTTAAGACACAATAAAAAAAACGTAAAAAATCACAAGCGGGTTATATTTGGTGTGTTTTATGCCATAGAATAAAACGTGAAAATATTTTGTCCAAAAACCCATAGATAAGGGAGCGATGGAACCGGAAGTCCTCGATTGCTAACTCGCTTCCGGGTTTTGCATACAAAAATACGTCATCTCTGAGCCTCCCTATGGTGGTCAAGAACTGTTTGGTTACAAGCACTCTTCTATCTTACATTGTGTTAATCCGATCAAAGACAATTATACAGATTTGCAACAACTCGAGGGTGAGAAAACGAAGACAGAATTTTCATTTTTGGGTGAACCGTCACTTTGAAACACGTGCACAAGTTTTATACGATCTCATTCTCTGTAATTGGAGCTTAATTTAAAACTAGGTTTATGTTGATATTTTCAGTCTGGATTAAACTCTAGAGATGTGTTTCATGAAGGATTGTGCATCAGATCTGCACGGCACGATGTGTGCGAGTATCAGGTTATCCCACACTCGGGTTTCATGAACAGCAGGTGTGAGTTTCTTACACACACAACACAGACGCAGGTACAAAACGGCCATTCATCCTGTCGCCATAGTGACCTGAGTGACCCACTGGAGGGTTTCAGATTCCCACTGGAGACTCGCATGAGGTGATCTGTCGGATCTGCTGGAAGTCAATATTCAGATGAACAGTTGATTTGTGTGTGGATAGATGCTCGAAGAGATACTTTGACACATCTCAGCTCTCTCCCTCTCAGCATGGCAGAAGCCGGTGTCCGTGTTCCTCTGGAGCAGGTGAAGGTGAGCGCCGTCTCAGATGAGCGAGTGGACTTTCTGAGGGAACAGGCCTTCACTGTTCTACGACTCAAAACGGACAAGTGGAACCGTTTTATCGGACTGGAGGAGAATCAGAGAACCCTGCTGGACTTTCTGGACCAGAGCTGGCGAGAGTATCTGATTCTCTTCATGGGACCGGGAGGAACTCTGCATGCTGGAGATGAACAGGTGAGTATGCTCTCATCCTGGCCGCCGTGCAGAGCGATTCTTCTCGAAGTGTCTTTTTTTACGTTCGGTACACTGATCGACTGTTTGGTGTACGAAATAAGTCCTCGCTTGTTTCGAGTGCTTTCGCTTCTGAAAGCGCCACATCCTTCTGTTCCTCCCATAAGAGCTCCTCGTCCTGGAAGACCAAACTTCTGTCTGTCCTGAAGAAGAGAAAGGGGGTCGTCTCCAAAACCTCCTTTAGATCTCAGCTGTGGCTTGGAGAGGTTCCCGCACTACCCCTGGATTATACCCCTATCATCATCTCTCAGGTAGACAGAATGAAGAGGTCAGGTTTGGATATCACGATGTCTTTCGGTCGTCCTCAGTGACGGTGTGTTCGCGCAGGTGTTTGTCTCGCTGATGGGATGTCCGTTAAATCAGCGTGTCTGGCCTCGAGTGGTTGGGCAGGACATTTGCAGACACCTGGAGCATCTGCGCAGTCAGGCGGTCACACTGAGAGGACGAGCTCACGGTCAAATTCTGCTTCCTCTGCCGCTGTGTGTGGAGAGAAAAGACGAGCGTCAGCTCAGGTATCATTCTGTGTGTGTCACTCCATCCTCTCATCTCACATTGAACCTGTTCATGAAAGTGTGTGTGTGTGTGTGTGCGTAGCTCGGATTCGTGTCTGATCGACAGAACGCTATTGTACTCGATTGAGACCATGGTGATTCAGTGGTGTGAGCTGATGGGCTCTGTGCTGCAGCGGGACTCTTCTAAACTCCTGCGCGAGGGGGACCAACCGGGGCCCACGGCGGAGCTCAGTTTCTGGGCCAAACAGAAAGACAATTTATTAGGAATCCAGAAACAGGTGGAGATGAAGTGCAGCATTACTTTCACGGTGTCTGCTTTTGTGTCAATTAAAAATATCAGCGTTTACAGATAGTTCACTCAAAAAAGTAAATGTGGTCATTTTTTACTCATCCTTGTTTGAATTGTATTCCCAAACACACAGGGAACATACATACTGATATAAAGAAATGGAAACCTTGATTGCACTTCACTTAATATATGAATATATATGTATTCACAAAAAGCTAAACAGATCGACTTATTTGATCACAGAAAGCCACAGAATGACACAAGGGGCTAATTAATGACCAACATTCATAAGTGAGCTAATCCTTCAAGACATTTCCTCATGTTTCATGCAATGGGAAATGAAACTTTTGATTTGACACATTTTCTGCAGTTAATTAAGAATTTCAAGGCACGCAAACTCTACGTAAACTTTGTTGGTGCCCAGTGTATTTGAACCTGAGTTTGTCTTTATGTGCAGCTTCAGAACCCAAAGGTCGATCGGGTGCTGGAAATATTGCAGAGGATCAACAGCAGTTATTATTCACCTTTCTGTGACATCATTCAAAAAATCAACCACGGTAAACACACACACACACAGGTCAAAGGTACACACGACCTCTAAAACAAACACTTCTTTACACTCCTCATTGATCACAATAACATCTGGTGTGTTAGCAGATAAATGTGAAAATACTTCAGCATGACTTTTATTACATTGAAACATAGAAGGTTTTACACAGGTATGTTTATACATTGTTACTTCGGGTGAAAGGAAGCTTGATATGTCGTTTGTTATAAGGTCCACTATTCTGTCGTGTCTATGTACATCCCCTTGTAAGCATGACAGCCATTTAAAATATGTGGCAATGTTTCAACAGTCTGTTCTGTGGTGTGATGCAAACAATGAGGGACTTGAGTTGCAGGAAACCAAATAGAGAGATTTAATCTAGTAGGAAGTACTTGTAACCTAGGAGTTCACATCTATTATGATATTTTATCGGCTGTTTTTTATCAGTCCAACAGTCCATTTCAAGACCATTTTTATGACAAAAAACATTGTGTGCTTAAAGAAACTAATACGTTTGCACAACTACACATTTCAGACATGGTGCGAATGTCTTCCATTCAAAAGGTTTGTAAAGTCAAGAGAAACATTTCATGACCCTAAACATTTCAACAGTAGTGTGTGTTTCTTTGATTTGGTTTGTGTGTTGTGACTGTGGCTAAAGATCTGATAACTGGAAGGTTGTAGTGTACAGTACTGAACGGACTCCTGTCGTCACTGTCTTACAGCGGTGGTGGAGGCGCAGGACATTGATCTTCACCTGCGTACGCTGCGTCGACTCATAAGTGCGTTCGAGGAGCGGAGCTTCAGTGATCTGGAGCCTCTGATCCCGGCTCTGTTTCACACACTCGCTCTCATCTGGACACATTCACACTTCTACTGTCATCCCAAACACATCGTCACACTGCTCACTGAGTTCTCCAACCTGCTCATCGACAAGGTGAATTGATTTCACGTTAGACGTTTAACACACGAAGACTTCTGTAACGTGTTTGTGCGCTTGTGCAGGCGTCTCTGTATCTGATTCCTGAGGAGCTGTTTAAAATGGAGTTAGAGGAGGGGGTGGACCGGGTTCGGAAGGCCATCCAGGTGTTTTGGGTGTTCCAGCGGAGTTTCCGGCAGTACAGAGACAAGCTGACACCCGATGGACCCTACAGCCGCCCGGGACACACGGTCAAACCCTGGGACTTTCCATCTGAACTCGTCTTTCACAGCAATGACTGTATCATGGAGAGACTGCGCATGATTGAGGTGCGTGTGTGTGTGTGTAAAAGATCACGAATGAAGGTGGCAAACATAATCAAATGTATTTGAAAATAGTATGTTTATACTGGAGTTAAAATATAAAGTACAATGACAAACTTTCTGAAACGACAATCCACAGACAATCCCAGACAAGAAACAAAGTATATTTATAATAACAGAAATTACAGAAAGATGACAACAAATAATAATAATAATGCTAGACAATAAGTGAAGTTGCACGGGTGACACTGTTTGGATTTTTAAGTATTCAGTATGATGTTGTTTCTATTGTTAGGATGACAAATCATTAATCAAAGTCCCCATGAAAGTGTAAGTGTTTTTAATATGAACATGTTAGCTTTGATGATATCTATAAACTAGCAAACACCAAAACACAGAAAAAATGCACATTTAGATGATATAAACATTAAAAACTTGCAGGAATGGATCAACCATTTTTACGATATCATTCGGCACTTCAGCTTCTCCTGAAAATTGTTCCAACCAATCAAAAGCTCTCTAGTGTTTAGAGAATCTAGAGCAGCATCTTGGGGGGCCCCAAGATAGACCCAGGCGGGGCACAGATTTTGTGGTATTTTATGAATTATAGAAAATGTATCATATATTTTATTTAATCAAACATTAGAAAAATAAGACCACCAACCTGAAGAATTGATGTTCCAGCATTGTATAACTGAATATGTTTAGTTGAATTAAAAGAAAATGAAAAGTTTGGGGCCCCAAAGCAATGCACACTACCCAAAGGGGCTCTTACAACGAAAAGGTTTGAGAACCACTGATCTAGAGAATCTATTGTACTAGTTACAAAGTTTTAGACCATTTTAAAAGAAGAGAAAAAGAAGAAGGTTTTTTGTATTAGAGTCAACATTCAACATGGTTTTTTTTCAAATATTCTGGGAAGAGATATTGTTGTGTACCCATCAGGAGCTTCAGCACCACTACAGTCTGTGATGTCTGTGTGTGTTTGCATCAGGAGTTGTTTGCCTCCGCTCTGGATTTTCTGAAGCTGGAGCGCGTGGAGTTGGGCGGCTCTAGAGGAAAGATTCTCAGCGAGATGGTGTACGGCATGAACGACGAGTTCTTGGACAGCTGGAGAACTCTAAGAGAGAGCAAATACGATCCACTCGACTACGACAACGAGGTTCTACCACACCTCCACAAATCCTGAAACACGGCAGACACACACATTCATGTACATTCTCTCGGCTGTGTTTTAGGAGTTTGTGCGTGACTATCATCGCTTAATGGAACAGTACGGAGATTTTGATCAGAGATTGGGAACTGTGATAAACTTGGCCTTCCAACAATCTCCGGGTTTAGAGTCTGCTTTCAAGGTAACGGCGTTTGTAATGGTACCGATGTGAGTGTGGTTTGTGAAAATCCTGTGGATCATCTGTGTGTGCATGCGTGCAGCTCCTGCAGATCTTTGGGACGCTGTTGGAGAGGCCGAGGGTTCACCAGCTTTTTGCACCGAATTACAATCAGCTGCTGGTCATGTTTGAAGAGGAGATCCACATCTGTCAGCACATACTGGACGGCCAGAGGGAGAAGGTGAAAATCGGCCTCTTTCTTCAGTGGAATGCAAAAGAAGATATTTCGAGAAATGTCTCAGTGGTTTTGTGTCCATACAACGGAAATCAATGGCGTTTCATTATCAATTTTCTTCGAAATATCTTAAAATATGGTCTTACAGGTTTGACATGACTGTCCCTTGAAAAGCGTTTCATGTTATTGTCTGTTTGTGTTTTGTTTGTAGTTGCGTATGGGCTGTCCTGTTCTTGCTAAAAACATGCCCAATGTTGCCGGTAACCTGAAATGGTCGCAAGAACTGAGAGATCGGATCCTGTGTAACCGCAGTAACCTCAGTCAGCTTACACATATGTAAACAAACCCCCTCCACACACACACACACACACACACACACACACACACGTGAGCTACACTTCTGCCACATTTGATGATGTCGTACCTGTGTGTGTGTGTGTGTGTTAGGCCGTTAGATGGGCCTGAAGCGCAGCAGGTGTTGCGGGTGTGTGAATGTTTATTGGAGGTCTTGGATCGGCTGGATGAGGAGGTCTATAATAACTGGAGCGCTGGATTGGACGAGTTGTGCCACACCCATCTGAATGAACCGCTGCTCTTATTGGACGAGGAGAGGAGTCTGTACAGCATGAACTTTAACCCCGCCGTAAGAACAGACGCTCATCAGAGTCTCTAGCATCCTATCTAAAGATGTGACGAATTCATGGGTTTCACAATAGAACTCATCATGGTTACTAAACAGCTAATTTGAATAAAACTGTGAACTGTGTATAAATCTAATTTAATTGTATAAAGTGTATAATTGTTCCAGACCTCTATAAATGTATTTGTTCTGTTGAACACAGAGAAAGATATTAAGAAGATTGTTTGCAATTTTGTTTTCTTCTGGGACCTCATCCACTGTCACAGTAGAAAAAAATATTGTTTGTTTTTGTTCTGTTGTACACAAAATAAGATATTTTGAAGAAGTCAGGAAAGCAAACCATTGACGACCATTTTCCAACTACTTCCTGCTAATATTGCTCCGAATATTTTTCTCGGTGTTCATCAGAACAAAATAATTTAAACAGGTTTGAAAGAACTAAATGATGGCAGGATTTCCATTTTTGGGTTGACTATCCCTTTAAATCTACTTTTATTCTGAGCAGTTTTGAAAGATATTAAGATTCAAAGTTTTGTAGAAATAAAATAAAAAGTCCCAAAATGTACACAATGTAAAGAAAAGTCAGAATAAGAATATGCAACCAACTAAATTTTGACAAAATAGATAGCAACAGATAGAACCTTATAAGGTGCCGATATGGCTAGTTTAGGTTTAAACATATAAACACCAAGCTTGTTCTCTCTGTGTTGTGTGTGTTTTAGTTGACATCAGTTTTGAGGGAGGTGAAGTATCTTGGTAATCTGAAGACTCACAACATTCCCAAAGCGGCTGTGAATCTGTACTCCAAACGGGAAACACTTCACCTGGTGAGATCACACGTGTCTGTGCGGTTCGTTCATATGTTGTGCATTGAAAAGTTGAACTGTGTTTTGATATTTTATCTATGATGTTGCTTCTCTTATACGTTCTGTAAACCGCCTAGAACCTGAACGATGCTTTATTGGTGAATGACTCAATCTCTATAGAATGGTTCTTTCAATACATTTAGGATATTGAAAGGATCTGAATTCCCTGCCATCTCATGTGTATACGACCTCTTTTCTTCATCTGAACACAAACAGATTGATTTTTAAGAATTTCCGGCTCTCCTTGTCTTGAAATGCCAATGGATGCTCCAAAAAAGCCAGTGCACCCATCATAAACGTCATGGATCGTATAATGCCACAGTAGTTCACTTTTTTCGATACGCCCACAATTTTAACAAGTTTTTGCAGTCATGCAAATCATTTGATATCATACGCACCTTGCTCCTTGATTTAATTTGTATAGTCTACTTTCAATGTATCATATTGATCAAATGAAGCTTAAATGAAGCAAACTTTGTCATATAATCGACTGTATGTCAAATGTATAAATATTCATATTAGTTGACATCTGATGTGTGTTTTGGTGTTTTAGCACACCAGTGCTCTGTCTCAGATCTGTCGGTGGTATAATGAACTACACAGCACTATTCTGGCGGTCGAGCTGCGGTTGGTGGAGTCAGAGCTGGAGGAAGTGAGACGTAAGCTGAGGCCGGCGCTAAAGGAACTGCGGTGGAGTGATGAAGACCTCACTGAATACATCAGAAGGTGACGCACCTGTACTTCACGATCATCTGCATGAATCTAGAGATTTTAATGTGTCAGTATGAGCAGGTAAGATGTTAGTCAGTCACGGTCACCATTTACATTCAAAAGAGTCAACATTCTTAAAGCAACTTAAGGATAAGTACATGACAACAGGTTTTTTTGTTGTTGTGTTTTTGGGCGAGCTGACCTTCATCATGTTGTGTGTTCCTGTAGCACGTGTGATCTGGTGCGCAGTGTGTCCGAGCGTGTGCAGAAGAGCAAGGCCAACGTGGACAAGCTGCAGGGCCTGATGGGAGTTTTCAGTCAATCCGCCTGCATCACACGCAGGACCAGTCGCCGCGGCAACATGCTCAACCTCGCCGATGTGGAGGAGAACTTCCGTCGGCAGTACGCTCTCGTCACGCAGACAGGAGAGAAGATACATGAGCTTGTGCAGGTGTTTCATGCGACCATAAAACTGGAATAAGAATAAACAAACTAGTAATTAAATAAACTGTTAAAAATAATTCAATAAATCAGTAAATTCATTATGTTAAGCTTGTAATAATGGTTTATAAGTTGAGCTGTCATTGGAAATGTCAGTTTGGCCTCATTTGACTTCAACACACCTGCAATTTTATATTTCAAACAAAGATGACAAAATATGTTTGAAATCTCATTCTCTCTGTGTGGTTTGTGTTCAGGACAATGCGGTTCTTCTCGGTGCTGATGTAGACTCCGAGTCATGGCAGTCTTACACAGAACACGTGGACAGAACGGTTCTCTCTGGGTTCTGCAGTGCCGTACGATGTTCTCTGCAGTATTTAGTGGAGAACACGGATCCATTGCTTCGCATCGCTCCTCTGTTTGAAGTTCAGTTGACCCTGACCTCAGACATGACCTTTCACCCTTCACTCGACCTGTCCAAGAAGGCCAACTTCTACGACGTCGTAGACCAGATGGTAGCAGATATTTTCAAAATGGCCTCATTCATGAAAAGAGTGGCCAAGATCAAACAGTCTGAGACGTATCAGGTCTGTATCGATAAATCCTTCATGCCATCCTGTAAAGTTATGTTCATTTATGATGTATTGTGCATCTTTTTTACTTAAAGTCCCAGTGAAATTAAAAATGACCATGCCTATTTTTTCATGAAATATTGCAGCGTTTATTGTAAATAGTTTATCAATGTGGTTCATTCTCTTTTTAAAATTGGTGTGCCCTCATAGTCTTCAGTTAAAATCTGAAAATGCGCTTCATCCCTGTAATGACTGTTAGACGGCTTGGGCCTTCACCACAACTATAAAAATACATTGTACGGTCAAATTCTGTAATGAAAACGTATATGACCAATAAGCTTCTGTCCTTTTTAAATGGACCCGCCCGTAACTGCAGTTGCCACGGGTTGTTTTGAGGTTGTAGTGGCATTCGTGTGTGTTCATCCCAAACATAATCATTCAAACGTGACTTTGAGAAAGTAAATCTAAATCTGTTATTGTTATTTTTCAGGCGGATGTGGATCAGATGCCCGAGCTAGCAGGGTTAGCTCAGCTGGTGCGTAGCCGTGCACATGAAGCCATCGCTAAAGTCAAAGAGTTCCAACATTCCTTTGATTCCTATCGCTACCTCTGGACCGGAGACCGGGCGGAGTTCATGAGGCAGTTTCTGCTATATGGACACGCCCTTTCTGCAGAGGAGGCGGAGCTTTATGCAGATTTCGAGCTGCCTAAAAACCCGCCCAAACTTCAGAACTTCAGAGAGCAGGTAGATGTCGGCTACACAAACTCTGGAGAATAATGATACATCAATAAACATTGACGCAATTTTGAAACTTTGGTGTAGCAAAAATGTGTGCTTCACCCGTTGAGCTACACAGGTTTGCACGAGGTCATGAAATGCAATAAATGTCCTGTTTGTCTTTAGATCAGCGAGTTTGAGGATCTTTACGAGAAGGTGCACGTGCTAGAGGAGAAGAGGGTGTTCTGTGGCTGGTGTCAGGTGGACATCAAACCTTTCAAAATGTCTCTCATGAACATCGTCAAGAAATGGAGCTGGATGTTCAAAGAGCACCTGCTCAACCACGTCAGCGACAGGTAACACATCTCTCCATGCCGAAAAACGTTTCGTGTCCAAATCACTGAAGAGTCAAAGCACGCACCGTCACGTCTCTCTGTTTTATTTAGTGTGCAAGACTTGGCATCATTTATCGGGAACACGGAGCTCGGGTTGGCGAAGACCGTAACCGACGGGGACTACGGTAAACTGGTGGAAATCATGGGTCACCTGATGGCCATCCGAGACCGTCAGCTGAGCACAGAGCAACACTTTAAACCTCTGAAAGCCACGGCGGACCTGCTGAAAACATACAACCAACAGCTGCCGGAACACAGCTATATCCTGATGGAGGTAACCCGCTCACATACACACAACACATTCACATTCTGATGTTTCACTCACACACACACACACATTCCTTCAGTCACTTCCAGACAAATGGAAGAACCTGAAGAAGTTGGCGTTTACTGTGAAACACGAGGTGGCCCCTCTCCAGTCCAATGAAGTTGCCGTCATCCGCAGAAAATGTGTACGATTTGAGGTGAGTTAACGTGAACATTCGTCACCGCCGATGGCTCGTTCAGTCTTGTGAGGGGATGATGGGAAACTGCTTTGTTTTGTAGATTAAACAGCATGAGTTCAGGGAACACTTTCGCACGGAGTCCATCTTCTGCATCCGTCTGGAGGAGCCGTACAAACTCATCGACAAGGTGCTTTCACTAAAAACACGATTCTGTGCTCCTTCAGTGGGGTACAATTGTCATATTTGCATTTTGTTCAAAAAGATGAGGAAAGATGTAGTTGTTCTGGAGTTTTATATGTAAGAGTTTTACAAACAAACCAATTTTTCATTCTTGTCAAATAATTGAATAAAAAGAAACAAAAATCGAAACCTTAAGCAAGTTATTAAGACGCATTTATTTGTGGTTGTTTTTCATTCACTCCTGTTTTGTTCTTATTGTTTTTTATTTCAGTTTATAGTTTAGTTATGTTATAAATAAAATGCATTATTATTATATATTTTATTTTGTACAGTATATATAAAGATTTGATGTAACCATGCCTTTCAGGCATCCCTTTTGGCCCCTAATGTATGTTTTATTTTTTTGTGTTTTTATCGTTCTGTTTTGAAGTAACAGTTTATCCAAAAGTTCTCTCACCTCTCAGAAATAAATGTCATTTTTGTGTGAACTGTTCCGTCAATGTTTGCTTTTTCTCAACATGATGTGACACAACACAACATTATGCCAACGTTATATTTAAGACCATATTTGTGTGTAATATGTGTTTGCGTTCAGGCGAATCGTGTTGTGGCTCAGTTAGAGAGTGAGATGTCTAGACTTCAGCAAACAGCCAATCTGTTTGAGGTCAGTTTTCCTGAATACAAACAGCTGGGACAGTGTCGCTCGGACCTCATCCTGGTTAAAGTCGTCTGGGATATGGTCATGTTTGTCAAGGTAATCCAAACTTCGTCACGCCTGGCCTGCACAGATCAAGAACATCTGTTTCCCAGAAATCTAATATTTTGCCTCTCCAACATTGGTCTCGAATCGTGTGTTCTGATTGGCTGGTGATGGGAATGACGGGTAATTGTAGTCCAGTACCTTAGACTGGACTAAGACTCAATGGAAGGAGATCAATGTGGAGCAGATGGACATGGAGCTCAGGAGGTTTGCGAAGGTAAAATCACATTCACAATAATAAAAGAGTCTGTTGAGATTGAAAATGGAATTATCACCTTGAAAGTTTGACAAAGAATCTAATATAAACGTATAATTGATGTGATGAAAGCACATTTGTTGATGTGTGTTCTGTGATAGTAATATCTGTGTGTGTTTGTGTAGGAGATGAAGACTCTGGATAAAGAGGTGCGAGCGTGGGACGTCTACAGCGGTCTGGAGTCTATCGTGAAGAATCTGTTGACATCATTACGAGCCGTGAATGAACTTCAGAACTCAGCCGTCAGAGAGAGACACTGGAAACAACTCATGAACACAACAGGGGTGACAAACACACACCATCCATCACATAAACGATTGTTGAACTTCAATGTACCATACGGTTCACACTTCAGGACCCATTCAACAAATTGTTTATTGAAAAATACAATACAGTTAACATAAATGAGAATATAAATAGTTCTATTATTAGACACTAGCCAAACCGGAAGTGTATACGTACAGTAAAGGCTATTCCTTCTCTCTGTTTCTCTCCCTCAATTTGTATTTACTGATCGTGGTTGGTTACAATATTGCCAAAGCATTATACATTAAATACATAAGTAGTGCCAGGAAATAAACATCATCAATAAAAACAAGCGGTTATGTGAAAATCTCTCTCTGTAGGTGAGCTTTGTGATGGGTGAGAACACGACGCTGGGTGATTTATTGGAGCTTCAGCTCCACCGTGTGGAAGAGGAGGTGAAGAACATTGTGGATAAAGCTGTTAAAGAGATGGCCATTGAGAAGGTACAGAGGGTCTCTACCGGGTGTGTGTGTGTGTGTGTGTGAGACAGATGTGATGAAAACCTTCCTGTTTGTGTGTTGAGATTCTGGCTGAGATCCAGCAGACGTGGTCTATGATGTCTCTGTCATATGAGACGCACAACACTACAGGAACACCTCTGCTGAAAGATGATGAGAACCTCATCGAAACCCTGGAGGACAACCAGGTGACTTGACGTATCGCCTCAGAAATGTGTTCGGCCGGATGTATGGCGTCACATTAACGCGCTTGTGTTCCTCAGGTTCAGCTCCAGAACATTCTGATGAGTAAGTATGTGGAGTATTTCATGGTGGAGGTGAGCGGCTGGCAGAGGAAGCTGATGGTGGCTGATCTGGTCATCGGGACGTGGCTGGCGGTCCAGCGCACATGGGCTCATCTCCAGAGCATCTTCACCAACTCTGAAGACATCAGGAATCAGCTGGCGCATGATGCCGAACGCTTTCAAGGCATCCATCAGGATTTCCAGGTATCCGGCGCATCTGTATAGATTCATCATCTGACCGAGATCGGACATATTTCAGCTCTGAATGTTTTTTAGGGTTTAATGGTCGCCGTCGTAGAGACGAATAATGTGATTGAAGTCACGAACAAGCCAGGGTTCTTGGAGCATCTTGAAACTCTTCAGCAGAGGTGGATCACATGACCTGCACCATCTGCGTTTTCATTGGTGCTGAGCAACTCAACTTTCTTCAATCATCACACACAACGTGATCTGTTATATCTGTGTGTGTGTTGTAGATTGTCGGTGTGTGAGAAAGTTCTGGCGGAGTATTTGGAGACCAAGCGTTTGACGTTTCCAAGGTTTTATTTCGTCTCCGCTACTGACTTGCTTGAAATCGTGTCAAAGGGAACTCAACCCAGACAGGTGTCTGTTATATCAGTGTACTGCACACTTTCATAATAAATGTGTGCGTTTATGGTTGATTTGTGTGTTGATTGTGTGTTATGTGCAGGTGACACGGCACCTGTTGAAGCTCTTCGATAATCTGGCTGATCTCAGTTTTAAAGAGGAGGAAGATGATGGAGACGCCGAACCGAAGACAACGGTGGCACTGGGCATGTACAGCAGAGAGGGAGAGTATGTGCCATTCTCACAGCCCTGTGTGTGTCAGGGACAGGTAACACACACACACACACGCACAAACACACGCACGTACGCACACACACCAACACAAACACATGAATACTGACACACGAACACAAATACAATCACACACACACAGAGAACAAACTTTTCAGAACTTTCCTTAGAAAGCTTTTCTTTCTCTCTCTCTTGTATCAGGCGGAGTGTTGGCTCAATGCTCTGGAGGAGGCCATGTGTTCCACAGTCCGTCAGGAGATCTCTGAAGCCGTAGCCGCTTATGAAGACAAACCCAGAGATCAGTGGCTCTTCGACTATCCAGCACAGGTGTGCGTGTGTGTTTGTGTATCATAAACCGAATCGATCACATCAGTGTGAGTTCACGCACATCTGTGTGTGGTATCAGGTGGCGCTGACCGGCAGTCAGATCTGGTGGGTGACGGATGTGGGAATTACCTTTGAGAGGTTGGAAGAGGGTTTCGAGACGGCGCTGAAAGACTACAACAGAAAACAGGCAACCGAACATATAAACCCAATCACGGACGCTTGAGAACATGTTTGCGTTGAGTAAATGTTGAACCCGTGTCTGTGATTGGCTGTAGATCAGTCAGCTGAACTCTCTGATAAACATGCTGCTTGGTGACCTCACGCCCGGCGAGCGGCAGAAGATCATGACCATCTGCACCATCGACGTCCACGCTCGTGACGTGGTCGCCAAACTCATTTCACAGAAGGTACGAAAAACATCTGCACTTGAAGGTTTAAGGTCAACGTGATGATGTCATAATGGCCTGTGTTTCAGGTGACCAATGGGCAGGCGTTTGCGTGGTTGTCACAGTTACGTCACCGATGGGACGAGCAGCTGAAGCACTGTTTTATCAACATCTGCGACGCTCAGTTTCAGTTCTCGTACGAGTATTTGGGAAACACTAACAGACTGGTGATAACTCCTCTCACTGACCGGTGAGCGCCGCACATCTGTAGATGCTTTAGAAAGTGAGGCGGTTACTGATGTTATTTCTCTCTCTCTGGAGATGTTACATCACTCTGACTCAATCACTGCACCTCACCATGAGCGGCGCCACATCAGGACCGGCCGGAACCGGCAAGACCGAGACCACCAAAGACCTGGGCCGCTCGCTCGGCATTATGGTCTACGTGTTCAACTGCTCCGAGCAAATGGACTACAAGGTGCATGCAAGATTTAACAACATTGACTTGTACGTGACTTCATTATGAGCGCCGGTGTCTCTCTCTGCCTCTTTCAGTCCATTGGAAATATCTATAAAGGTTTGGCTCAGACGGGCGTGTGGGGATGTTTCGATGAGTTTAACAGGATCTCGGTGGAGGTTCTGTCTGTGGTGGCCGTGCAGGTGAAAACCATTCAAGATGCTGTCCGCAACAAGAAACAGAGGTCATCACCATTTATAAACAGCGACTTCATCTTTCGTCCTCATGTTGTTCCATCTTATTTTGGCTCTTTGCATTTCTGTCGTGTCACGTAGGTTTCACTTTCTGGGGGAGGAGATTGAGTTGAGACCGACCGTTGGGATTTTCATCACTCTGAATCCGGGATACGCAGGGAGAACTGAACTGCCAGAGAACCTCAAAGCTCTCTTCAGGTTTTATGTGTTCTTCTCTTATTCTGTGGCTATCATCAGTGTTGGGTGCATTACGTAGGAACAAATCACGGTTTTAAATTGCATAGTCAACTTTTCGTTTTTAAGTCATTGAGTTACAGGTACTGATGATGATATACTTACATTACACACTGTACGTACTTTCAATAATTTTGTATGTACAATATTGGATATAAAATGTAGCTCAGTGGTAAGAGCATTGCGTTAACAACGCAAGGTTGTGGGTTCGATCCCAGGGGATTGCAAATACCTATGTATAAATGTATAGGATAATGCAATGTAAGTCGCTTTGGATAAAAGCGTCTGCCAAATGCCTAAATGTAAATGTAATGTAATGTAAAATCTAAATGTGTGTCCTTAAGCTAGTGTACTGAAATGGAAACTATTACAATTTTTGTTGTTGTTTGAAGAGGTGAGAACAGGGACAGCGTTGGACGATAGACTTGAAATATGTGAAATATAAAAGCGTTTTTTGAAATTAGAAACATGAACATCCAGTGTTAAACACCCAAAATCATAATCAAAGCCTCTAAAACAGCAAAAGAGTTTGAGTTTTGGTTTCCGTTGTCCTTGTGCTCAAGCTCGATATGAACTTGAATTATTAATGAGAAATACAATTACTTTCTACACCGTGTTTTGACCGAGTAACTCAAGTACAATGTTGACTCTCTCCACAATGGTCATTATAAGGTTAAATGTGATTAATGTGTGTGTGTCTGTGTGTGACAGGCCGTGTGCGATGGTGATTCCTGATTATGAACTGATCTGTGAGATCATGTTGGTGGCTGAAGGTTTTATTGATGCACGTCTGCTCGCACGGAAGTTCATCAGCCTCTACACACTGTGTAAAGAACTGCTCTCCAAACAGGTGCACAAAACACACACATTGATAAACACACACAAAGACCTTATTCTTGTGCCATCATTGATGTCATTGAGTGTTGTAGGATCATTACGACTGGGGTCTGAGGGCTATAAAGTCAGTTCTGGTCGTGGCCGGATCGCTGAAGAGAGAAGACAGAAGTCGTCCTGAAGAGCAGGTGCTCATGGGAATTGTCTCTTTACATTATGGCACTTTCCTGTAAAGTTGACTATAACATGTAATGAATCATAAGAGTACTATTGTTTCAAATATTTGTAATATCCACCCTACTACAGCGATGTTTCAGCGTCCATCTGGTGTTTTCTCAGGTGCTGATGCGAGCGCTGAGGGACTTTAACCTGCCGAAGGTCGTGACGAGTGACGTGCCGATCTTCCTGGGACTGATCAGCGACCTGTTCCCGCTTCTGGACATCCCGCGTAAGAGAGACCACCAGCTCGAGCAGAACGTACGGCAGTCGGTCACTGAGCTTCACCTGCAGCCCGAGGAGAACTTCATACTGAAGGTTTGTGCGTCTGCCGTGTGTGTGACAACTGGACGGATGTGTGATGACATTTCATGTTTTCTCTTCTCTCAGGTGACTCAGCTGGAGGAACTGTTGACTGTCAGACACTCGGTGTTTGTTGTGGGCGGAGCCGGGGCAGGAAAGAGTCAGGTCAGACCAATGAAGAAGGACGGATAGATCTTTCTGGAAACATCATTGTGTAATGTTCTGGGCTTTCGTTGTTCTTTACGCATTATGAGTTAGACAGATTTGTGTTGTTTGTGTGTCAGATTCTGAAGACGCTTCATAAGACATACTCCAACATGAAACTAAAGCCCATCTGGACGGACATCAACCCTAAAGCTGTCACAACCAATGAACTGTTCGGATTCCTGCATCCGGCCACACGAGAATGGAAGGACGGTCCGTTTGTGTGTGTGTGTGTGTATGGGAGTGTTGGATCTGTTTTTGATGCGTGTGTGTGTAATTCTTCATTTATGTTTTCAGTAGTATGTGCGTGTATAATTTTGTTGATTGAAGTTAATAGTAGTAAATAGGAGGTCCTCAACATGATCATTTGACATTTAATCAAATAGTACCATGCATTCTATATTTTTTATAATGTTACTGTTTTTATATTATAACAAATACATGTATATTATATTCATATATATATATTAATTTACATCATTTTATTATATACTATACACTACTATTGGGACCAATACATATTTACTGCAATGCAAAATTGTAAAAGGTGCAATAGAAACCCATGAATTTGAATTGAATATCAAGTGCCTTGAATTGATCTAATGCAATCGATATGGGATGTAGTCGATAGAAACATCTCGACTTTGATAGAAAAAAACATCCTGTTCGTGTGACCTTTAAGTACTTGTTTATTTGTGTTTCAGGTCTGTTTTCATCCACTATGAGAGAACTGTCTTCTATATCTCATGATGGACCGAAGTGGATTGTTCTGGATGGAGACATCGACCCCATGTGGATTGAATCTCTCAACACTGTCATGGATGATAATAAGGTTGATCATCATGATGATTTTTCATTTGTTTTTTTCAATAGCATTTGAACATAGAAAATAAACAACAGCAAGCCAATATACAATTAGCTTTCCCTAAAAATGACAAACAGCATTACAGCATTTACATAGACACAGGAATATGCAAATATATTAAGGGAAAAAGAAAGAGAGAGAGAGAGAGAGAGAGAGAAGGGTACAGAGTAGACAGACAGCATATTAATTACAAATATTAAACAAATGTTTTAAATGCTTTCCTATTTGTAGATCTTGAAATTGTATCTAGATATAAGTTCAACTCTTGTTTGAAGACGTTAAAGTGGGGTTTACTTTTTGTAAATTTACATTTGTGAACAGAAAACATTCCAATAAATAAAAGTACATTTATACAAAATCTAAGTTTTAACAAATTCTAGTCGTTAGTAAAAAATCCAAAAAGAATATGTCTGTAATATAAGGAAAATCACAAAAAACATTGAGGAGAATTGAAGCATTTACATTACACCAAAAAGAGTGAGTAAAAGAGCACTCTCACAAATAAATGACTCGGTTTCATATACTCCTCACAAAATTAACAAAAAGTGTCAATGTTAATACAAATCTCTGTAAAAAAGATTTGACAGGTATAATCTATGAATAATCTTGTAAAATATTTCTTTAACTTCATTTGTTAAGAACACATTGTGTGGGACTGACTACACACATAGCTAATTGATATCTTCATAACGGTTATTTCAATAAGAAATACTGTAAGGGACAGAAGAAGTAAAGTTCACAAATAATGATTCAATTGAGTTTTTTTATCATTATGATGATATCTCCAGATCAGAGACTCTTGATGGATAGAGAGATGGTGCAGGGGCCGCCTGTAGAATATATATATATATTTATATATATATATATGCATATTATATTGCCTTTAACCTGCGCACAGTGTCATATTCATGTGTTTATGTAACGTTGTATGACATCAATGTCACATTAAAAAATCATCAATATTTGATGTAGCATACCAAGTGATGGCCAAAACTTTACTGATGTAACGTTAACTCTCCTCCGTCACATTATCTGCATTTACACAACGAATTACACAAAACACTTAAGATGGCAATAAACAAATAAACAAAGACCGCGTGTCTTATAGAGGGCGCATAATAAACTGCTAAACCTTAGAAACTTTGATAAACCGTCACCGTCAGCGCACTCGCGCTCTCACATCACATCGTCATCACTCACGACTGCAACGCCCGTCAAAATAAGAGAGTCCTTTGTAAGACAGGAAGAGCTGACTTTATACATAATTAAACCCAGCGAATCAGAAACTTAATTGCAATAAGTTATTTGATGTACAGTCATGTACAGTTTATACATGTATACATAACATGCTCGTATAAATAGTCATCTTAAACGCATATTAATGTGGGAGACCTTAGCTTACATTTGTTTTTTATGCATATTCTTTTTTCACAACAATAAGTCACACCCGACCAACCCCGTTGCAAATAAATAGTTAATAGGTATCATTAATCATAATCATTTTTTTTATTGAGGACAGAAAATTCAATTAATTTGTGCTCGGTATATAGAAAATGTTAAGAAACAGCACCAGTTTGATGTGCAATATTAATAGTCTTTATATGAACTAATAACATTCAAGAAAGTAAGAAATATGACTTTAATCTTCAGAATCAGTATCGGCAGATATCACTCTGAATAATCTGCTATCGGTGGAGAAATTAAGTCTCGATGCATTTCAAGTTAACTGTGTGTTTGTCTCCATGGATGTGTAGGTGCTGACGCTGGCCAGTAATGAACGCATTTCACTAACTCCATCCATGCGCTTGCTGTTCGAGATCAGCCACCTGAAGGCTGCCACCCCGGCAACCGTATCCAGGGCCGGAATTCTGTACGTGAACCCTCAGGATCTGGCCTGGAGTTCGTAAGTGACAGTATTCCTTTCAAACACTGCTGGATGATTCTCTGAACCATTTCACGCCTCTTCATTTGATTCAGTGAATGTTTTGATGCCCATCCATCATTTTGATTGACAGGTACGTGACGAGCTGGATTGACACCCGTCACGCCCAATCAGAGCGAGCTAACCTCACAATCTTGTTTGATAAGTACGTGCCGTACTGTCTGGAGCAGGTGAGGTGTAACCTGAAGACCATCACGCCCATCCCTGAGACCAGTATAGTGCAGGTGAGACGCACATTCACACACTCGCTGGTGAAATCTGAACTCTTAGAGTAAATCCTCTTCTGTTTGTGTTTCAGACGCTGTGTTGTCTGTTGGACTGTCTGCTGACGGATGAAAACACACCTCCGGACTCTCCTCGAGAACTCTATGAGATCTACTTTGTGTTTGCGTGCGTCTGGGCTTTTGGAGGAGCTCTGTTTCAGGATCATGTCAGTTCATCCTGAGCCTTGTTTGATGATGTGACCTTCACATCGTGATGCTCACTCTCTCTCTCTCTCTCTCTCTCTCTCAGCTGATAGATTATCGATCAGAGTTTAGCCGCTGGTGGTGTAAAGAAATGAGAGCCGTGAAGTTTCCGTCTCAGGGCTCTGTGTTCGATTACTACATCGACCCCAACACTAAACGCTTCAGCCCGTGGAGCGAGCGCACACCTCTGTTTGAGCTGGAGCCTGACGTCCCGCTGCAGGTCAACACTTAACAAAACTGAAAATACTTAATAATCACATTTATCATTGTTGTGTGGTTTTACATGAATTAATTGCTCCTAAAAATATATCCCAACCAGAAGTGTTTTTATTAAATGTCATTTTCATTTCAACATCGAATACTAGATAGACTATTCCAATTTATTTTAACGTTTCTTCTAATCAAATACGTTGTGTCCAAATACTTTTTGGGCCAGTCTATGTTTTAGTGTAACTTTCTATTTCGCAGAATTCGAATGTTCTCATGATATGATTTTGTGTCTTGTGTTCAGACGATGTTGGTTCACTCGGCTGAGACCACCTGTCTGACGTATTTCATCGAGTTACTCGTGCAGAAGGGAAAACCGGTGATGCTGGTGGGGAACGCTGGTGTGGGCAAAACCGTCCTGGTCTGGGACAAAATCTCCAAACTCAAGGAGGAATTCATGGTGACCAAAGTGCCGTTCAATTACTACACGACCTCAGCCATGTTACAGCGTAAGTGAGAGGATGGACGTCATAAACGCACACTAACAAACACACAGATGACGATTGTGTCTTGTGTTTATGTAGGTGTGCTGGAGAAGCCGCTGGAGAAGAGAGCGGGACGAAACTTCGCTCCTCCCGGCACTAAAAAGCTCATCTACTTTGTGGATGACCTGAACATGCCTGAGGTTGATGGCTACGGCACTGTCCAACCTCACACCCTTATTAGACAACACCTGGACTACTCTCACTGGTATGACACTCAAACATCCGACTTGGGCAAAGCTTCGCTAGGGCGGCCATATTGATCCCCATTCATTTCAAGACGCATCTTTTAATAAGAATATTTTTGATGTGTGTTTCTGTAAGGTATGACCGTCAGAAGCTGGTGCTCAAGGAGATTCATAACTGTCAGTACATCACCTGCATGAACCCGACCGCGGGAAGCTTCTCCGTCAACCCTCGACTCCAGGTAACCATAGGAACCATTAAACATCAATGCAGGAAACGGTTTCATTCAATACATATCCAACCCGGTACAGTGCTAACAACCAATACGTATCTATGTATGTAACATATGTACATTCATTCTCTTTCTCTTCAGAGGCATTTCTCCGTGTTCGCCGTTCATTTCCCCGGCGCTGAGGCTCTGAGCACTATATACAGCAGCATTCTGAGCGGTCACTTCCAGCAGGGCGGTTACAGTTACGGTGTGAGTCGTATGGTCAGCATGCTGGTGCAGGCCGCTATCTGTCTTCATCAGAAAATGAACCAGAACTTTCTGCCCACCGCCATTCGCTTCCACTACATCTTCAACCTGAGAGACATCTCCAACATCTTCCAGGTGTGAACGATGAACGCATTCAGATGTGTACTGTATATGGTTCACAATGCATTTCTAAAGGATGGTGTTTTGTGTGCGTGTGCAGGGCATTCTCTTCGCTCTGCCCGAGCAGGTGCGCTACCCCATAGACCTGGTGCACCTGTGGCTTCACGAGTCCTCTCGAGTATATTCAGATAAACTCATGGAGGAGAAAGATGTGGAGCTGTTCAACAAGATCCTGCTGGACACGGGCAAGAGATACTTTGAGGTGAGCAGAACGTCTCCGCACGCCGCGGAGTCACCTGACCTGTAACCCGAACGACTCCGTCTGTCTGTAGGGCATCGACGAGTCGATCTTCATCAACCAGCCGTTGATCTATTCTCACTTCGCTCACGGGACGGGCGAGGCGCGGTACGCACAGGTGACAGATCTGGAGAAGCTTCAGAAGACGCTGACGGACGCGCTGGAGCATTACAATGAACTGCATTCCGACATGAACCTGGTGCTGTTCGAGGAGGCCATGCAACACATGTGAGAACACGTTCCCAGATTAACGTCGACCTGTCTGAATGACGTGAATGTGTAAGTCTTTGTTTGTAGTTGTAGGATCAGTCGTATTCTGGAGTCTCCGGTGGGGAACGCGTTGCTGATCGGTGTGGGTGGAAGTGGGAAACAGAGTCTCTGTCGACTCGCTGCTTTTCTCAGCGGACTGGAAGTGTTTCAGATCACACTGCGCAAAGGCTACGGCATCAGCGACCTGAGGGTACATTTCATTTCTTTCCATTTCTTATGGGTTCTGCACAGTTTGGGGTTTTAACTCCTTGTGCTAACCGCAAACCAGCTGCACATGACGGGTGTAAAACCTTTTTTTTGAAACAGAACTTTATAGATGTTCAGAAACAAATTATAATGTTTGTTTAAAGAAATTATGCAATTAATAAGAGACACGTGCCAGAGGAAGTGACATCATCACATGCTTTATATGAATGTAACAGAGTTGACCAGAACATCGAGACGGACACAGAATGTACACTATACCCGTCAAAAGCTTTCGAACACTTACTCACATTTTAGATAAATAGCAAGCTCATCAAAACTGTGGAATAACACAAAGGGAACTACAGAATGAGGAGGATGGAAATGGTCATTTTCTCAAGCAGCTTCTTGGGGTTTCACCCCATGATGCTTTATAAACACTATAAAAGGTGTTTCCATCTATTATGGGCTCTTACTGGCCGCTCTCGTTTTCATTATAAGTCATCAATTATTTGGTTGTTATATTTAACAGTTATATTTTTGTCCATGACACTAATTTCAGACATTTAAGCTTGACGCTTCATATGAATTCTTTAGACAATGAGAAACATTTGTGACCCTGGACAACAAAGCCCGTGTTGTGTCAATTTTCAAAATTGAGATTTTTACTGAAATACACTACAAGACTTTTAAAATCTGATTTTTAGAAAACTAGACATCATACACTTGCAGACTTTTTGAACGTTTACGTAGACAACAATACTGCAGACTGGCGCAGACTTTCTGCAACAACTCCAGACTGAAATCTGGGCAAAAATCTTGTAGTGTATTCCAGCCATTAGGATAGTAAGGATTGTTAGGATAAGACAACGATTAAATAATCTGAAATCTGAGGGTGCAAAAACTAAGAAATATTGAGAAAATCGCAAATTAAGTCCTTAGCATAGCATATTACTCACAAAAATAAAGTTTTGATATATGTACGGTAGAACATTTTGACTGGTAGTCTAATTGTTTTTGTTACTGAAAATATTTAATACAGAAAATAGATATTCCATGCAATTGATTTTACAAGTGTTAATAGAGGAAGCACCAAACATGTCCCCTGGAGGTTTAGTTATGGACATTTTTTATTTCATACTTATTAAGTAAGTTTATATTCTCTCTCTCTCTCTCTCTCTCTCTATGTGTAGAGTGATATAGCTGCTCTGTACATCAAGGTTGGCGTGAAGAACATCGGTACGGTCTTCCTGCACACAGATGCTCAGATTCCCGATGAGAGATTTCTGGTGTTGATAAATGACATGTTGGCATCAGGTACACAACACAAACTCACCTCACATTCACCTCCGACCCTCCGTAAGCCTGTCACTGACTCTCTCTCTTTCTCTCAGGAGATATTCCTGACCTGTTCAGCGAGGAGGAGGTTGACATGATCGTGTCTTCCATCCGTGTGGAGCTGAGAGCGCTGGGTTTACTGGACACGCGTGAGAACTGCTGGGACTTCTTCATTGACCGCATACGCAGACAACTGAAGGTGTTCACTTCATCTGTGTTTAAAACATGATGCACAAACTATCGTATAAATCCGTTTTTCTCACCGATAATGTCGTGACGTCATGCCTCTCCTCCGCTGTAGGTGGTGCTGTGTTTCTCTCCGGTGGGCTTCACTCTTCGCACGCGTGCTCGGAAGTTTCCGGCACTGGTGAACTGCACCGCCATCGACTGGTTTCATCCCTGGCCCCAGCATGCACTGCAGTCTGTCAGCAGCACTTTCATACAGAACATCCCCGGCCTGGACGTAAGACACACTTCCAGCAGTTGACATGGCTGCATGCTACTTTGCATACTTCTAATACTGAAAAATTGATGGAAAAGTGTGCGTGGACGTAGGCTTTGATTCGTCTTGCATACTATACAGTTATATTATGTACTTTATAGCATGACCAGTTAAAACACAATGAAGAGACGTGATTGTTATTAATCCAGACGTGTGTTTCTGTGGTGTAGCCGGCGGTGCGAGTGTCCATCAGTGACTTCATCTCGTTCGCTCACACTACCGTCAATGAGGTGAGCGTGAAATACCAGCAGAATGAGAAACGCTTCAACTACACAACACCCAAGAGTTTCCTGGAGTTCATGAAGCTCTACGGCAACCTGCTGGGGTCAAAGAGAAGAGAACTCAGTCAGAAGATGGAGCGTCTGGAGAACGGCCTGCAGAAATTACTGACCACCGCATCACAGGTCAACACAACGCATCTCTGTCCCTGCTCTTATTCAGCACCACTGCGTGTTACTGTTATCCTGTAGCACCTTATAAAAGTCCCCATATACCAAAATAAACGCTTTTCGACTTTTAGTATGAATATGTTACTCCTAAAGACCCCCTGAAGTGTCTGAGCCGAACACATTGTTTGATGAATTGACGTCATTTTCACTGAAACAGGACGTTTTTGAGACCTATTGACTGGCTCCTCCCTCTTTTAAAATAGCCAATAGACCTTAGTTAACCTAATACAGCCTGAAATCTAACAAAAAGGTGAAGTACAGAATGATGTCATAGACACATTGATCGATCGATCCATATAGAGGGTTTCAAAGTGACTACATAAACAAAAGTAATATATAAACAAAATATGAACAATTATATAATTAGACACTAGCCAAACACAGACCGGGAATTGACTGCAGTCCCGGCGTGCATGTCCGATGAAACGGTCTATTGACAGAAGTGAAAGCCTACGTTTTAAAAACTTAAATCTACTGAATTTGAATTTTGATAATATTAGAGTTAACCTTAGGCTAACATATTCAAACAAATAAACTTCCATTTAGATGATATGGTTTCTGGTTATATTTAAGTCCCCATGACGAGTAATACTTCTGGTTTGACTGGAGATCATGTCAACGGATTTAACCAAGCTGTGCATTTCTAACAGAAGCAGAAAGAATAACTATATTTACCAATCATATCAAGTAAAGTAAAGTAAGGTGACGTAAAGTAACGCAAAGGAAAGTAACGTAATGTATTGTAACGTAACGCAATGTAGCATAGCGAAATGTAACGTAAATTAACGCAACGTAACGTAGCGCGACGTAACGCAATGTAACGTAATGTAACGTTTCTGTCTGTGTGTGTCAGGTGGAGGATTTGAAGGCTAAATTGGCCATACAGGAGGTGGAGTTACAGCTGAGAAACACAGATACTGAAGCTCTCATCGCCAAGATCGGACAACAGAGCGAGAAACTCAGTCAAGAGAGAAGTGTTGCAGACGCTGAAGAACAGAGAGTGAGACACACATAACACAGCAAAACCACTTAACAATATCACTTTAATATATTCTGATATATTTGACAGGTATTTAGTTAGAATCCCTTTTTATTTGCGCAGTGATAACGGCTTTATAATGCATTTGTAAATGACTTATTAATCATTAATGAACACATTTACAAATGCTTTATAAAGGGAACCTTGATGTAAAGTGTTACAAGGATTATTTAGGTGTGACTGGTGATAATGATCATAAATGTGTGTATCAGGTAGAAGCGATTCAAGCAGAAGTGACCAAACAGCAGCAGGAGACTGAAGTGGATCTGGCGAAGGCCGAACCGGCTTTACAGGCGGCTAATGCAGCGCTCAACACACTCAACAGGGTGTGTGTGTGTGCGTGTGTGTGTGTGTCTGGTGTTTAGATGAAACGGCAAGTCTCACAATCCAAATGCTTTTTAAATGTGTGCGCTGGTTTCATTTGTGTGTGTGTGTCTAGTTGAATCTAACAGAGTTGCGGACGTTTCCGAACCCTCCGGTCATCGTGACAAACGTTTCTGCGGCGGTCCTGGTTCTTTTGGCTCCTAGCGGCCGGATTCCTAAAGACCGGAGCTGGAAGGCTTGTAAAGTCGTCATGAGTAAAGTGAGCGTGACATTTAAACACACACATGTATCCTCCGGTGTGTCACGTGTTTTTATTCTACTGACATTTAACGTTAGCAGTGGGCAAACTGTGTTTGGCCTTTTAGATTCATCCTGAAAATGAAATAAGACTTCTACATCTGAATATTTCATTCTTCTATAAGTGATGTTTAAAATACTGGGTAATAATAATAAAGAATAATTCCAGCATTAAAAAATGGTCTGATATTGATTTTAAAGTTTAAGATGTCGAACGGTTTAACAGATGTGCGGTTATTTTGTTAGGTTGATGATTTTCTGCAGACGCTGATGAATTTTGATAAAGAACACATCCCTGAAGCTACAGTACGTGTGATCAAGGACGAGTATCTGAGCGATCCGGATTTTAACCCGGATTTTGTGCGTCTGAAATCCTCTGCGGCGGCCGGTCTCTGTGCCTGGGTCATTAACATCATCCGGTTCCACCAGGTCAGAAAACACTGCAGTCCGGTATTTAGATTGTGAAGTCAACATGTATATTATAATGTGAGATCAATTTCAGTGATCAAGAACTCTGGATTTGTGTAATTGGTTGATACTTCAAATGTCAAGCAATAAACACAAAACTAAACAAAAATGAAATGGGTTGTGGATTTGGATTACATACAAAGTCAGTATCTTATTTCAAATGTTTGTTTGTAGTTATTGTTGAAGTTACTTGTCCCATAAATCATAAAGAACATCTCTGATCATTCTTGACACCACAGTGTGTTTACGGTAAATGAAAAACCTCACAGAGAATTGTTCCATGAATGGTGTCCAATAAATCCAATCACGACCCATCAGCTCCCTGCTGGAAAAAACAATAGAAACCCAAAAGAAACCATTATAGAAATTTGAATGGTTTCCATTAAAATACCATTATGATCCGTTAGCTTTTTCCATTAAAACCATTACAAAATTCCTTTTTGTAGTGTTGTTTGGCCATTATTCCAATAGGATTTAACATCCCACCAGTAGAATCCATCACACACCAGTAGAACCATTACAGTTTCCATTAAAACCAATACAAATCTATTTGAAACCATTGTAACTTCTTTAATGGTTTCTATAGTTTTTTTCAGCAGGGCTGTTAATCATTTATTTCTGTAGTGTGTTTTGGGTTCATTCCATTACGATTGAACAGTGTTAACTACTGATTCTCATTCTCCAGATAACATCACATCAACAGAACAGAAAACATTACCAGTAGAGACACCATTATAGTTTCCATTCAAACCAATACAGTTCCCATGATAACCATTAAATCCAGTCGAATATGATTTGTGTGTGACGGTGTTTGTGATTGTATGTTTACAGTGTTTCTCTCATTCTCTCCCTCACGCTGCTCTGTTCAGACATACGTGAGTAAACCTCCACCGGACATCTCAACTACACAGGACATTTCAAAAGCTTAAATATACGTTTCACTGTCTCCAGTCGGTATGAAAGGACATTATGTTATTAGTGGAGATGAGTCTGAGGGTTGTCTCGTCTTTGTTTCTCAGGTGTTTTGTGAGGTGGAGGTGAAGAGAATGTGCCTGTGTCAGGCCAACGCGGATCTGATCGAGGCCGCCGAGAAACTGGACATCATCAGAAAGAAACTCACCGTGAGTCTCTCTCGCTTTATGTGCCGGACACGCTGTCTGAAATACTCTCATCTGATTGGTCGGTCGAGTGGTACTTGTATGTTTCGCATAATAGAATACTGAGACTGATATTTTGTGTGCGTGTCAATGTCACAGAATAAAGCTCAGCAGAACCCTGAGGTTGCGTGTCTGTACATTGACTGTATGATGTCACGCGTGTTTGTGTTATACAGGAGTTGGACAGTAGTTTGGACACGCTGAAGGCGGCGTTTGAGAAGGCCACATCAGAGAAGCTGCGCTGTCAGGATGAAGTGAACCGCACCAATACGACAATCCTACTGGCCAACCGTCTGGTCAAGGGCTTAGAGGTCTGAATAAAACGGCTCTTCGTGATGTACAACCATGTTGTCTTTACATTTCCCTTAATGGCGGCTGAAAGAACTGGGTTTTTCTTACAACTATCTTCTGTATTATATTGATTGATGAACAGTGTGTGTGTGCGTGTGTTTCAGTCGGAAAACGTGCGCTGGGTCCATTCTGTGGCTCAGTACAGAGAGCAGGAGTCGACTCTGTGTGGCGACATCCTCCTCACCGCTGCCTTCATCTCATACGCCGGATCTTTCTCGAAGAGAGATACAGACACGAGCTTCTGCACAACCTCTGGATGCCTTACCTGCGCTCACAAAAAGTACACAAACTTACTCGTCTATGCTGTCTGTAAGTCAAGTCATACTGATGATGCAGCGTAAATCTGTTTGTGCTGGTGTTTCAGGTGGCGATTCCCATGACTGAGGGATTAGATCCCGTGTCCATGTTAACAGATGACGCCACGATCGCCAAATGGAACAATGAAGGTCTGCCGGGTGATAAGATGTCCACTCAGAACGCCACAATACTGAGTAACTGTGAGCGCTGGCCACTGCTCATCGACCCTCAGCTGCAGGGCATCAAGTGGCTCAGGAGTCACTATGGCAACCGCCTCAAAGTCATTAACCTCGGACAGAAGGGGTGAGTGACCACTGATGATGATGAATCTGGAACGATGCTTGTTTAATATTCACATTTGATTGCGTTTACTTTATTTTGTCCTCTTTGAACACAGTGTGGGGAGGTTATGGAGCCCCAGGAGGGACATGCTGGTGGGAAAAATGTGGGAGGGAAGATAGATATATCTTTTTTTAAGCTTTTGTGTTCCTCTGAGAAACACTGCGTTCCCTTGCAAAGATATTTGCGTTCTCTCGCAAAACATGTTGCAACTTTGGATGGATACTTTCTGTTTATTGTCTCGCTGGCAGCATCACAGACAACTCCACACGTTAACAATGGAGTGGTTTTTAGTTTTATTTTGAGCTTGAACTCAAGTATATGGTTCAGTGCTCAAGGAGTTTGGTAAAGTCGGCAATAATTTCACAGATTCCCAGACCAGTAATTTGTGAGCTACCCAAATGTCTTTGCGATGAAAAGCTAAAGTTTTGCGAGGGAACACAAAAGCCTTGAAAAAAAATTCGCATTTTTTCCACCACAGCATTTTTTTGGACAGTATTTATTTTCTAAATGTGTTCCTCAATAACAAGCTAAAATGTTCATGTCTAGATGATTTTGAATTGATCATGTTTAGTGTTGTATTTTGTTGTATTTAGCTTTCTTGTGGCTCAGTGGTTAGAGCATGGCGTTAGCAACACCAAGGTTATGGGTTCGATCCCCGGGATTACACATACCAATGCTAACAAATGTACTGTATTGTACGCTTTGGAGAAAAGCGTCTGCCAAATGCATAAATGTTAATGTAAGTTTTAGTGAAGTTGTTTGGTGTTGATGGGTTGTGTTGTTGCAGGTATGTGGATGTGATTGAACAGGCCGTGGTCTCTGGTAAACCTGTATTGATTGAGAATCTAGAGGAGACCATTGAACCCGTCATTGATCCGCTGCTGGGCCGACACACCATCAAGAAGGGCAGGTACACAACACACAGCACAGTAACCAAACATCTGTGTGACTACACCGTAGCAGCTTAACAACAGCCACAATGTTGACTGTCAATATACAGTAACTATACTGATGACTCTATAGATTTCTGATGTGATTTATACTGTTTGGTTTCTGCAGATGTATTAAAGTTGGAGATAAGGAGTGTTATTTCCATCCAGACTTTCGTCTGATTCTGCACACGAAGCTGGCCAATCCTCACTATAAGCCTGAGATTCAGGCTCAGACCACGCTGATAAACTTCACGGTGACTCGTGACGGTCTGGAGGATCAGCTGCTGGCTGAGGTGGTGAATCTGGAGAGACCTGATCTGGAGCATCTCAAGGCACGTGTGTTGACATCATGCGTAGTGAGATGTTCAGAGGAAGTGTTGTATAATAACGATTTTGTTTGTGGTTCTGATGGTTGTCGTGTCGTGTGCGTGTCCAGTCAGAGCTGACTAAACAGCAGAACACGTTTAAGATCGAGCTGAAGCAGTTGGAGGACGAGCTTCTGTCCCGTCTGTCTGCCGCTGAGAGTAACTTCCTCGGGGATGATGTTCTGGTGGAGAAACTGGAGAGCACCAAACACACGGCTGCAGAGATTGAGATGAAGGTTTGACTTTAACAGCTTCTTCTGCAGGGTCGGACTCATGCTCATTGGTACCTGACAGCCAAATCGAACTTCGCAAATGATCACTTCGAAACATTTCCGTGAAGCTTTCTGCAGATACTGATGTCTTACGCCCCGGTCACATTACAAGCGACTTTGTCACTGCAACGTTAAGCATTTCATAGCTCTGTCACGTCCCTAGACACGGCCCATCCGGTCGCCAACGGTTGATATTGGTTGTGTCGCCGGAAGTCGCAATCTCTCCACAGGGGCGGACTGACCGGCAGGGCATTTTTGAAAAGGCTTTTGCAATTCACTCAATGACACGTTGCATACACACCCCCATCCCCCCCCCCCCCGGTTGACAGAAATGGTGGAGGGCCGATGCCATCAAATGTCCCCCTCCCGGCCGATGTGAGCCGAATATTCCAGGGCAGATTATGCTTCCCGATCCGCCCCTGGCTCTCCATTGAAGTGAATTGAATCATGTCGCTTGTAATGTGAACGGGGCATTACGTTTCCACCTTAGCCTGGAGCTATGATCAGACCCACATGTGATCTCTCACAGTATAATTTAGTGTTTACTATAGTAAACTATAGTAAAATTCCTATATACTACAGTACAGTGTTTTAAACCTTACTATTGTAAATATACGGACCTACAGTGCCATAGTACTGCAGGAAAAGCTCTCTTCATCTTAATTTTCTTCATTGTTCTCATTTTCTTTTCAAAGTAAGTGTTTCTGATTTCATTCTTATCGTGTGTTTAATTTAAGTGTGTATTGTGGAAAGATTGTTATATTTGACTATATTAATAATACAGAATGCTACAGTTTACCTCAGAAGATTGCATCTGGATTCTGTAAGACATAAGAATAGCAAGAGGTTTCTTGTGTTGTCTCTTCTGGTGTTTGTGATGTTGTGCAGGTGTTGGAAGCAAAGGTTAATGAGGTGAAGATAAATGAGGCGCGTGAGCACTACCGGCCCGTGGCTGTCAGAGCATCTCTCCTGTACTTCATCATCAATGACCTTAACAAGATCAACCCCATGTACCAGTTCTCCCTCAAGGTGTGTGTGTGCAAAACTGAGCTTCAGATATAACACATTCATGATATACATTCAATATTTTAAGGGCGCGGGTTGTTTTATCTGCACTATGTGTCACCTAATAAAATTTCCTTCATACTTATTATATCCTGAACACTTCCTGTCTGCAATTGGCCGAGAAAACAGATAGCACGCACCCAAAAACATTCGCTCACTGAAGACACATCGCTCATCTGGATACTGCACGTCATCTTGACCGCTCCCATTTAATCGTTACAGATGAATGAATTATGTGTAATGCATAACATTTATGAGATTATATTTATAAATGATTAAACCTGATTACATGTTTGTTTTATTTGAACTAGGGGTGTCGCAATGTACCAGTGTTGGCAATAACTGTGATATTAAAAGAGGCGGTAATGAATATCGTGTTAATTCTACATACATCATAATATTGTTTAAAATCAGCACCCATTTAGAATTTAAGGATCCCAACCTCTCTCCGTCTCTACACACTTGTATTTTAAGTGTGATTCACTGACCAGATAACTGATAAAACGCAAGGTAAACGAAAGATAAACGTCACTGATGACATCATTCGTAAATATACAGTATGAGTAAACATGAGTCATTTGCGCGTCAACAGAGCTTACGGAAAACTCTCCTCCGGATTTACAACGTCAGATTTGATCGTTAAATGTATGTATGTTAATGAATTCCAATCATTCGTAAATAGGCCGCGCATCATAATTTTACATAATCCCCAAATAAGATTTTGAACTTTTTAGCGAATCCGAAAATTTACGTCACAACGACTTTACGAACTATTTACACAAAAATCCCTTCAGCTCGTGTTTTATAAATGCGGCCCAATGATTTCATCGTACAAACACCGTGATAATACCGCTACGGGCATGATAACCGCACAGCGCAAATCTGATACCGTGAATGTTCGCTGAAGGGTGATCGTGACCCTGATGAGTTGTGATGTTGGATGTTCTCTCCGCAGGCGTTTAACGTCGTGTTTCATAAAGCCGTACAGAATGCAGATGTGTGTTCAGATGTCAAGAGTCGTGTGAACACGCTGATAGACTGCATCACCTTCTCAACATTCAACTACATCAACAGAGGATTGTTTGAGAGAGACAAACTCACCTTCGCCGCACAGCTTACATTTCAGGTAACATGTTATTAAACATCCTGACACATGACAGACATGAAGCTGTGATAGATTTAGCTGACTGTGTGTGTGTGTGTGTGTGTGTCAGTTATTGTTGATGAGTAAGGAGGTGGACACTCGAGAGCTGGACTTTCTGCTGCGCTTTAACATCGACCTCAGTTACAGCAGCCCGCTGGACTTCCTGTCTAACTCCACCTGGAGCGCTGTAAAAGTAAACACACACACACATACACACTCACTTACACACACACACACACACCTGCTCCGAGATCTGATGACGATCACCTGAGATGATGTTCCGGTGTGTTCTCTCAGACCATGAGCTTCACGGACGAGTTTCGTGGTCTGGATCGGGACATGGAGGGTTCTCCTAAACGCTGGAAGAAAGTGGTGGAGTCTGAATGTCCAGAGAAAGAGAAACTGCCACAGGAATTGGAAGAGCAAGAGCTCGCTTCAGAAACTCATCCTGATGAGAGCTCTCAGACCCGACAGGATGACGTACGCCGTACGGTCAGTCCACATGAAAGCACATTCACACTGACATCATGGCAGGAACGTGATCAGGATTTTCAAAGTCAACATTTATCAGATGCAAACCTGTCAGTCAGTCATCAGCTCTCACCTTTGGTCACCTGCGTGTGATGATGTGTGTGAACCGTGTCGTGTTTGTGTAGGAACTTTGTTGAAGAGAAACTGGGTGTGCAGTACACAGAGGGCAGGAAGGTGGAGTTTGCGCGCTCATTTAAAGAATGTGGACCCGCCTCGCCCGTCTTCTTCATCCTGTCACCCGGGGTGGATCCGCTTAAAGATGTCGAGTCCCTGGGTAACGTCCACACACTGCCGACTCTTTCATCTTCTGCCAAACCCCTTCACGCTCAAACACTTTCACATCTTCACACTTCTCACATTATCGCCTCCCTATGCCGCCGCTTCATCGTGGGGTCACTTTGGATAAAAGCATCTGCTAAACGCCTAACATGAATGTTAACTTGTCAAAAGAGAGAGAGCATGTGATGGTTTGTGTTGATGTTTTAATGGCTTTGTTTACATAATTCACACAGACTTGTCTAGTATTGACTGACACTTTCATTTTGCTTTGTTATTAGATCTGAACGCTTTATTTGACGCATCTATTTAGACACGTCTTTGCATTCATATGCCTACAACATCGGCCTGTAGAATGGTTAATCCTTTAAAAAATGTACCACACTGTATTTGTAGTAAAACTATATTAACATCAAATGTAACACCGTTCCGATACAGGACGATATTTCTAATAAAACTATAGGTATGTAAATACACAATGTCTAAAAATGAGACATTAACTAAACTTTTACTGTAGCAAAACCATCTTTAATTTTCAGTTTTCAAACAACCTCTTTAATATTTCTTGACTATGCATTTAAATTTTGTGAAATAAAAAACATTTGAGTATAAATCAGGCTTTAGTTTTTGACATATTAGAGAATTACTTTATTATTTTAAATATATATTTAGTTAGGTTTTATTTTAACATTTCGTTTTTTTAGTTGTACCACCATAAACCCGGTCAGCCTATTAGAAAAGAAAACATACATTACTGTACGTAAATACATGATATATTAAATCAATTAAGTTAATGTTATAGGACATAGTTAGAAACAGTTTCAGGTACAGAAACCGAATAAAGTTAAATAAAAATAAATACAGTATATTTGATATAGAAAATATAAAAAAGAAATTCAATTTCTATAAATTTTTCTATTACAAGTCTATAATTTGTATTTTTAATAGTTATGTTTTTATTTGATAACATTATCTTTCTATAACCATGTATATATGCATTTAGTTTTAAATATCTATTTCTTTAATTACAAAGAAAAGTGCTGCTGATAGACGGCAATGTGTGAATGTGACAAAGAAACCAACTTTATAAATGTCTGTATTTGCGAGTGAGTGTTTGTGTGTATTTGTCTCATGTGTGTGTTTAGGGAAGAAGCTGGGCTTCACTATAGATCTGGGGAAGCTTCACAATGTGTCTCTGGGACAGGGTCAGGAGTCTGTAGCAGAACTGGCGATGGAAGAAGCCTCCAGAGAGGGACACTGGGTCATTCTACAGGTCGGTGTGTGTCTCACATCATCATGTCTGTGTGTGTTTTCTTCTAATCTGCTGTTTTCTGTAGAACGTTCATCTGGTGGCCAAGTGGCTGGGTAGTCTGGAGAAACTCCTGGAGCGGTGCTGTGAGAACAGTCACCCGGACTACCGAGTGTTTATGAGCGCCGAACCGTCTCCCACCCCGCAGGAACACATCATCCCGCAGGGAATTCTGGAAAATTCCATCAAGATCACCAATGAGCCGCCTACAGGGATGCTGGCCAACCTACACGCAGCTTTGGATAACTTTGATCAGGTGAGTGAAATGAACACCAGACTACTGACAAAACCATATCGATGCCATATTATTTCACCAGAAAACGAACAGTTGCTGTTTACGTAGTTACTCACCCTCAGGTCCTCAACCATTTTCATTATTGGGTGAACGTGTTTTTGTGTTTTAGGACATTCTGGACCAGTGTTCCCGTGAGCAGGAGTTTAAGACCATTCTGTTCTCGCTGTGTTATTTCCACGCGTGTGTGGCAGAGAGAAGAAAGTTTGGTCCTCAGGGTTGGAACAGAAAGTACCCGTTCAACACAGGAGACCTCACCATATCAGTCAATGTGCTCTATAACTACCTGGAGGCCAACTCACAGGTGTGTGTGTGTGTGTGTGTGTGAGACATTTCTCACCTTCAAATATAATCCGTACATTTTTCAGACAAACAAATGGTAATCCATTCAAGCGATTTCTAAAAGGATTTTGTGAATGCACACAGGGACACAAAAGGGCCAAGATGACATTAGCCGGTCAAGATTGAGAAGCGGTCAAAATGTCGTTGTGATGAAACGCATACCATGTGACACTGTCATGTGTGTTACATAATAAAAGTTCAATAGAAAATAAACTACAGACAATCTTCTGAGGTAAACTGAGCATTCTGTATTATTAACTGTAATCAAATATAACAGTCTTTCCACAATACACACTTAAATTAAACGCACGATAAGAACATTTAAATGGAACGGAATCAGAAACACTTACTTTGAAAAGAAAATGAGAACATGTAGAAAATTTAGACGAAAAGAGCTTTTTACGGTAGTACTGTGGCACTGTTGTATATTTACTATAGTAAGGTTGGGCAAAAATACATCAAAATGTATATTTTAAAATAAAATAGTACCAAATACCTTAATTTGATGTGTATCAAGATAAACTGCAAAATACAGAAGCCACTCCACGAAATATAAGCTACAGAAGTTTTGTCTTTTAAAAACACAAAAAAATACTTTTACGAGGGAGCATCGAATTTCTTTGCAAACCCGCCTTCAATTTCATTTTTGATTTTGTCCACACTGGATGCGAGGTGTCGTGTCATGTCATGCAGGTCGCTTTATTGTTGGACAGTTTGCCAATGACATATATGACATTAAAATTATAATTGTATCCTAATTGAGTTATTTGGTGTTTGGTAACGAAGAGCCTTCTTCACAACAGCAACACTGACGCAATGACAAACACAAGAAGACAACTGATGGCTCCTGTATTCATAGCAACTGCTTCCTAACTAATTCATCATCTGACTGTTAATCATAAATATAATTTTATAAAATGGTCAGTTCTGATCCTTGATTCTGATTGGTTATTGCCGTTTTACAAATGCAATAAGCTTTAATATATTATGTGTCTTGCAAGGGTCCTACTATACATCTACTTCAATAAGGGTACAATATTCAGCAATCAGATATTTACTGTATGTATTATCGGGCACCTATTTGGAAGTAAAAAAAAACATTAATAATTAAATGATCAACATGTTTTGAATGACTTGAAGTACTTTAATACGAAATATGAAGCTATTTTCATCTACTCTATCAAATACAAATGACAAAATACTATTTTGTATTTAAAATACATGAATCATAAATACTGCTCATCCCTGCCTATAGGTTTGTGTGTTGTTGTTTTAAGTGTGTGTTGTGTGTTCAGGTGCCGTGGGAAGATCTGCGGTATCTGTTTGGTGAGATCATGTACGGAGGTCACATCACTGATGACTGGGACAGAAGACTGTGCAGAACTTACCTGGAAGTACATTACACGACGCACACACAAGCCAACATTCACATGTGACACACAATGGACACACTTGCACAAACTGACCCCCTCTCCCCCCCGACTCTACAGTTCGACAGGAAGCTGTCACTGGCTCCGGGATTTGTCGTTCCTTCCAACCTGGATTATCAAGGTTATCACGCGTACATAGACGAGATGCTGCCACACGAAAGCCCGGTGCATTATGGGCTGCATCTGAACGCTGAGATCGAGTTTCTTACGGTGACGTCCGACGGTCTGTTTCACACGCTCCTGGAGCTTCAGTCCAGAGACACCGGCATGGGTGAAGGAACCTCACAGACCACAGAGGAGAAGGTCTGTCTCTCTTCTCATGAACGCTGTGTTTGTCGCTCTCGACACACCGACGTTATACACAGTCTGGGGTGTTTCAGGTGAAGACCATCCTGGACGACATCCTGGAGAAATTACCCGAGGAGTACAACATGTCAGACATCACGTCCAAGACGGCCGAACGTTCTCCTTACATTCTAGTGTGCTTCCAGGAGTGTGAGCGTATGAACATGCTCATCAACGAAATAAGACGCTCGCTCAAAGAACTGGATCTGGGGTTAAAGGTGAGAGTTTGCGTGAGTGACGGATGTGTGTGATGGTGTCTGTACGATGGTGACCTTCTTGCTGTCTCGTGCAGGGAGAACTGGCCATATCGTCAGAGATGGAGCAGATACAAACAGCTTTGTTTTATGATAATGTTCCCGATCCGTGGGCCAGGCTTGCGTACCCCTCCACATACAGTCTTGGACAGTGGTAAACAACACACACAAGGGTTTGCCTGCATACATGCTGGCTTTACACTAAAAGCTCTTTTCAAATAGCTATACATATGTAGATACACATAGATACCTCACCAGAAGATGAGGGTGAGGGTCTATGGGTCGTCCGCCATATTGGAACAGTCAGAGTCGGTCTGTTAACACTAGAAAACAAGCAGACTGTGTGTCTGTGACTGTTGTTATACACATGTAGGAATATCCCATGTTCATTATAATCAGTGTTGGGCAAGTTACTCTGAAAAAAGAATGAATTACTAGTTACTAATTACTTTCTATATTCTATATCAACCTTGATGAGTTCAGTGATTCAAGGATGGACATGAAACGACGCTTTTAATTCATTCAAACAAACAATATAAAACTACATAAACAACTTTTATTAACTGACCAAAGTATACACATGTGAGAATGAAATATTAAAGCACGGACTATTAAGTTAGACTTTGGAGGTCAATTCCACTATTGCACACACATATATTACACACAGTATTCAGTTTAATTACATAAAAAGTAACTTGAATTAAATTACAGAAAAGATCAGAGTAATCCCTTACTTTATTTTTCAAAGGAAAAGTAATTAAATTACAATAAGTAATGACTTAGTAACTAGTTACACCCAACACTGAATATCATATAAATAACACAATATAGCAAGACAACATTCAAAAGTGAGTATAGTTAGAAACCCTGTAATTTTGGGTTAATACACAAACAAACAAAAAGCAACACCAGTGACCCGTGACCCGTGAATCCCATTTTTTCTGGAATGTAAAAAGATTTTACATGGAGGCACCTTAGAAAACTAAAAAAAGAATTCTGTTACAACGGGAACTGCAATGTTGACTGTTCCAATATGGTGGATTGTGGCATCGGGTAGTTGGCAAATAAACCGTACAAGTGTCCTATGGTGTGACAGCAAAAATATGAAAAAACAACACTTTAGATAAATGTCTTTTATGCTATTATATATTATAAATATTAATAATAACAAAGAACATGTTATTAACAGTTTGTTTTCAACATTTTTGCAGTCACACCATAGGATACATTTACGGTTTATTTGTTAACTACCCGTATACATGTCATGACGTTAACACTCCAATTGATGATTCAAATGGTCAATAAGACCAACGTATAGTACTAAGAAATATTTGGTGTCATTTGAACTACTTATTTATTTTGAATGGAGAAAAGAATATGCTGATGTTTATCAACCGAAATTATAATTCGCCATGTGAACGTTTTCAGCAATACTTTAAGACATCTTGGTGCAGTCAATTCTTTCTGATAAAACAATGGACAAAAAACAGAGCATGCTGGGATTCTGCATGGCACAGCCGTCACACGAGTGACACAACTGTTGTGACTTTTGCTTAGGTTAATAAGTTAGTTTTATAATGACTGTTGTGCTGTAATGTGTTATGATTTGTTTTGTGTGTGTTTCAGGTATAATGACGTGTTGCTCCGCTGTAGAGAGCTGGACAGCTGGACTCAAGATCTCTCTCTGCCCAGTGTCGTCTGGATCTCTGGTTTATTTAACCCGCAGTCTTTTCTAACAGGTAACACACACAGACGTTCTCCTGAGAAAAAGAGTCAGAAATCTGACAAAAGTTTGAGAAGAGACGTCAGCAATGTGTCAAACTGAGCTCAGATTTGTCAAGTCTGACACCAAAAGTCAATGTGATTGAAGATCTCGATATTATCAACTCAAACATTTCATTTACTCAAAAAATACTCTAAAATCTACATTCATTTTATGTCTCCTTAACGATTGTAGGGCACACATCTGAAACAAAACGTTGTTCTGACCTCCTGACACACGTTTTTATTTTGTTTATTTTGTAGCTGTGATGCAGAGTTTGGCACGTAAGAACGAATGGCCGCTGGACAAGATGAACCTGACGGTGGACGTTACCAAAAAGTTTAAAGAAGAGTTTAACCAGCCGGCCAGAGAGGGAGCGTACATCTACGGCCTTTACATGGAGGGTGTGTATCCTCCGTCCAATCACAGTGCAGATAAATCCAAGCGTTAGCCAATCACAGAACACTTCTCATATTGTTATTTGAGTAATGGTGTGTCTGTGACCGCAGGTGCACGCTGGGATATTCAGGGTGGGACGATTGCGGAGGCGCGCCTGAAGGAACTTACTCCCAGCATGCCTGTTATCGCCGTCAGAGCCGTTCCAAGCGACCGCCAGGAGACGCGTAATACCTACGAATGTCCCGTCTATAAAACCAAAGTGCGCGCTAACACGTATATTTGGACCTTCAACCTTAAAACCAGAGAGAGACCCTCGAAATGGGTTCTCGCAGGGGTCGCCCTTCTGCTCAGTGTGTGAGACAGACAACTAATGACTTACTGATGTGTGTTTGTGTGTTCATACTAGTTCAAATAGTGCCTTAAAATAAAGACAGGGCTTTCTCTGTAGTTAAGAAAATACCTTTGGGATGTCTGTCGTCTTTTATTCTCTCTCTCATGGGGTTGTTAATCTGAACGTGAGTCTTTCTTCAGTGAAACACAACAGAAGATATTTTGAGAAATGTCTCAGTGGTTTTGTGTTCACACAATGAAAGTCAGTGGGGTTCAGTGTTGTTTGACTATCAACATTCTTCTCATATACTGTACATCATATACTCATACAGATCTGAACTAACATGAGGATGAATAAATGATGAGAGAATTCTCATTTTTGGGTGAACTTTCCCTTTAATTGGACCAGCTGTGAGCTAAAGAATCAATGTTTATATACTCTTGTTAAAGGAGTGGTTCACTTTAAAAATAAATAGTTTGGCTAGATAAGAGCTTTATTCATCGTCTGGTGTGGTTTAAAGCCCTTTGAAGCTGCACTGAAACTGTCATTTTGACCTTCAACCGCTTGGAGTCCATTGAAGTCCACTATATGGAGAATAATCCTGGAATGTTTTCATCAAAAACCTTCATTTCTTTTCGACTAAAGAAAAAAAACATAAACATCTTGGATGACATGGGGGTGAGTAAATGATCATGAACATTTATTTTGAAAGTGAACTACTCCTTTAATTTCCATTTGTCATTTGACATGCTGTGTGAGTCTACGACCAAACTGGAAATCCTTTTAATAAAACACAAAAGTTATTACCTGAAGTCACTAATCATATGTGATGTTTGTTCACAAAACAAATCCTAAATTGTGACACTATTAACCAGACTTTCTCTGCAGCGTGTTATCGTCTTGTCATGCTGTCAGTCTTCACATTGCTGTTGGATCACTTTGTCACTGAGATTTGAAAACAGACACTGGACTGGATGGCCACATACATCTAGAAATGATGATGACGTGAACATTTGGATTCTCAGTCTCTTCATATATTCGGCGGTTGAATATTTGCTCCGGTTTGAACAAACAGAAAAGTGTCCTGCATTTTCCTTTCCTTAAAATAAGTCAATAATGTGACACAACACTGTAAATGAAGCATTCTGTTCTTTATTAATATACACGGTTGTGCATCGTATATTCACAATATACAGCATAAATAGCCTATAATACATACCAATAATATATCGAAGGAAGAAAACATTCTAACCTGCTGTTACGTGTTGCGTTATATAAAATACAGTGTCAAACATTTAAAAAAATGCATAAAAACAATTCTGCCGACAGCACTAGTTTTAAAAAGTGACACTGTACAAGATGTTTCAGAGAGTTTGTGCAAAAGATCGCAATAGTATCGTATCCTTCTCTCATCCTCTTCTTCACGTGACGTGAATGCAGAGCCTCTCTCTCCAATACACTGATATGTCCCACCGGATTCATTCATTCAGTCACGTCCAAGATCTAAATCTGGCAACCCTACGAGGAAACGACTAAAGACATGCATACGTTTTGTTTTCTCTGACACTAGGAAGACGGCGTGTTCGGTTGCATCTCATAGCATGTGGATTACATGATTAACACTACTAACTAACTTTGGTTAAAACATGCAGCTCGAGTCATGTCATACTGCAAGACTAAGAGTTCTGTGCTTTATTTGGGCTAAGATCCGGAGAGGACGGCTGCTACTAAAGCCAGAGATCTGGGTTCCCCGCGTCTCATAATCCGGATTTATTTCTACGGATAATAAATAAATGATAACACTGCTACAGCTTTCAGAATATCACAAGCGTGACGTGGTGTTTACGTCTAAATTGTACGAGAAATGAAGGTACACGAGAAAAAAACTGGGATTCGAAGTCAAACTGGATTTGCGCGCAGTGTGAACGGGTTTCATCAAATTCAATACTGAGACGTCATTATTTTTCAATACTGATGATGCTAAAATCTTCAGTCGACTGTCACTGGCCTGTGGGATTGTGATATGGGGAAAAACGACGCAATGTTTTGAGACGACGTGTCGGGACGACGAGGCTTTGCAGAAGTCAGTTCAAGTAAAGATTCTTCCTGAATACCAGGAATCTCGTAGTAAGTAAATCAATTTGTATATAAATCACAAATAGGTGATATAGGAAACAAAAACAAGCTCATAGCACTTGGTTAACAATGCGAGTGTCATTTAACATGCAAAAAATAAACACTGCCTTTTTTCTCCCAGCATGCATCTTCATCATGAGCGCGCGTGTGCACCGTTCCGTTTCTGTATTTACAAAATGAACACGTTTGAAACCGATTCCGCATTAATGCATCTGTTCACCTGCTTTTGATTGGCTACTGGACCTGAAGAGAACTAAACGGGACACGGAGGGAGGACTTCAATCATTTGCATATGACTTTGAGCTCTCTACCCTGAGTCAGGGGCCGTCGTTTTGAAGGGAAGAGATTTCTGGAGAATCTGTTCTGTCTGTGCATAGTGACACGAGCTCTTCAAACCTCGATAATCAGGGATTATTGGCTCGAATCGTTTGACTTGGTCAATTTTCTTGTGTGAAGCATTGACACGTTAACGTCTGAGCTCACGTTACTGTCCTGGAAGTTCAGGATCAGAGGAGGGTCTGTGGAGATCCAGCGCTGTGCCGTTGCCGGGCGATGAGTCCGGGAGGGAAGCTTGTCTGATTGACAGCTGGAGAGATCTGGGATGCTCATTTTCCATTGGCTTTAGCCCCGCCTCCCAGCGAGGGTCCGGCGCCGGAGCGGTGGTTGTGCTGACATCACAGATCATCTCCGTGGTAACGGCAGGTGTGGAGTCTTTGCTGCAGACGTTCTCTTGTTCGGGACTCTTCAAACAAACACACATCAGACTTCGGGATACTCAGGTGACACGTTGACAGCAAGAGCGTAGTGTACTACATCCCATAATGCAATGCACTTGAATCACTTCAAATGAATTACTATTTGAACCGATAGATCTTCACTCATTTTTTACTTAATAATACTTAATAATATGTGCTTATACTTGTACTCTGATCGAGGTATACTCTGTGAAAGTATAATGACAAGTTCCAAGTATATCTGGGTTGTAGTTGTGTTTACTCTTTCGATTGAGTAAAGAATTAAATATCTACAAAAGTAGAAGTGTACTGAGAATATACCGTACTTCAAAGTGTACTTTCATAAACTGAAAATGTGCTACATGTACTGAACGAGTAAACTATGAGTACACTTCTAAGTTCAGTTGTAATATAGTGTAGTTGTAAGCTAGTTGTGTACTCGAAGTGTACTGTTGTTAGACTTAAAGTATACTGTACTTGTGTGAATTAAGGGGGGCTGGGGGTCTCCAGGACTCCTCATAAGGCGTTACGGACCCCCTATAAGTGGTAAGAAATACACTTAGGTGGTCCCTAGTTTTTTTAATAATAATACAAATAATAATGACAAATCTAAAATGACTTAAACAGAATCACACAGTCGTTCTTACATTTTCTCTTTTCCAGTCAGATACTGGTGGGCGGAGTTAATATAAATAGCCTTTGCCAACAAGACAGGCTATGTGCACACACTCTGAACAAAAGATTTTTGGTCCCACCCAAGAAAAAACATCCAGCGATGAGGACCCCCATACGACATGATTCAATTCGAGCACTGCTCGAAATGTCTATGTTTATAAATTAAAATAGTGGGCCAATTTAGTCCATAATACTAGTACAATAGTACACTTAGTAGTGGGTATACTAGTAGAACATTGATATTAGTATACTCACTAATTACTAGTAAACTTCATTTATATTTTCAAGTATACTTAATAAACTGAACTTGAAGTGTAGTTGTTTTTTCACCCTTACAAAAGTTCATTAAAAAAAAAGAAAAAAAACTAGGTGGATTTTTATACGTGACATATATAGTGTATTTTAAGTCAATTTGAAGTATGTGAAAAAGTTTTTGGTTAACTACTCAATCAAAAGAGTAAACACAACTACAAGCCATGTGCATTTTAAGTATATCTCCATCAAAAGACTGAATCCAAGTATAGAGCAAGTACACATAAGTACATAAACAGCAGACTGAAAGTATTTTCAGGTTAGTATATTTGAGAAGTGTTTGTGTGAGGGCATGTTGTGGGTTGTCTGTTGTTTGTTACCCGTGTCTGTATGGCGGTGACGGGCTGTACAGGTTTGTTATATTCTGGACTGACGGCTACAGTGCTGTACGCTGGAGGTCCTGAAGCGCTCTGTCTCTGGAGTAACTGTAAAATAGCCTGAATGTCTGTGGTCATCTGAGATTCAAGCCTACGAACACAAATACAATCTGTGACCAGCGGAGGGCAGTATGCACCACTTTATCAAAACTACATCATGCTCATGTTTTTAGTTTTTAAACCTGTTCAGACCCAGAATAAAAACTATATAAGCGTGCACACCACCGGAGGATGGTCTTATGTTTATTCTAAACTTTTTTAAATGTAAGCCATCCATGTTTATTGTTCTTCAACTGGAATAAAATGAAATCTGTTTTTTTCATTTCACTGTTCTAATACATTCATAACCATTTTTAAACGTATATTTCTCTTTCTTGTTGTGAATGGGCCTTCATTCTTGTTCTTATAAATCACACTTTCATGTGTGTGTCCCACTTTGTCTCTCTCACCTGTTCAGGTGTTCCTGCAGTAGATCCAGCCGCTGCTCCATTTCTCCGAACGTGATGTCACTTTCACAGTCGTCTCCTCCCTCTTTGTCCTGAGATTTCGCTGAGTCATCTGCATTCCCACAAGGCCATTCTTCAGCGCACACGTCTGGAGAAACGCAAAGCCCTCAGAGCTATTCATCACAGACATACACAAACATAGCTACATAGGATCCCAATGCATCATGCACACATCTGCCGTTGATGCGCTGGGTTTGTGTGCAGCGGGTGTTAAATCTGCGCACGTGTCATCACACGGACATAAAACATATGGGCACAAACATATCTCTCACGCACGCGCACACACACAAGTGCACACACACACAAGTACGCACGCACACGCACACACGCATACCCACCCACCCACACACATACACAGAGTTATTAATGAACTCACACATTTAACCATCTGGAAAAATTGAGTGTCTGTGTGTGTACAATACAAGTGTGTTTGTGTGAGAGAAGAAGGAGAGAAAGTGTGTGTGTGTGTGTGTTTGAGAGCGAGAGATGGAGGGAGAGTGTGTTTTCGCGTGTGTGTGCGTGCTTGTATACATGGTTTCCGAGGACAAATCTGTGTAATGACATGTGTATAACAATGTAAACATGGTTTACTGGGACACTTCCTGTGTGCTTCAAAAACAGAATTAATTTTTAAAATGAAAAATGCCAATTTCCGTGATGTAAGGTTTAGGGGTAGGGAATATACATATTGTACACTATAAAATCATTAAGTCTTTGGAGAGTCCTCGTAAACCATATAAACAAGTGTGTGTGTGTTGAGATGTGCGTTTGCCTCTAGCAACATATCTGGCAACGCTCAATCTCATTACAGCACCGCTCCACATCCCTCTTGTAATATTAACAGATAGAAGAGAGCTGAAACGAGAAATAAATGAGAGACGAGGAGCTGTAAGCGTTCACATTCACAATCTCTCATTTACTCTTAAGTTAAAGTGAGTTTGCAGCACGTCTGGACTTTATGTTTTTTATATAAACTGTTCTTATATGTTGAATTTTAACAATGCTCATATTCAATAACATCACATCGACCAATCAGGAGCAGAACTATCCACATTACACATGATTAGAGAGTATTGAGATTTACATTCATGCATTTGGCAGATGCTTTAAGTGCATTCAAGGTTTAGATTTATAAGAACGTGTAATGAACCACTGTGATACGGGACATCAAAACATACAAGCAAAAATAAACGTGTTTACAAGAACGAAAAAATGTTACCCAACAGCTTTATGAATGTGTTTTAGTGGTGGTTGTATACCATTGTTATCTGAAGTGTATGTGTGAGGGATGGTGATGAGATGGACTGGAAGAGGTCGACCCAGAACCCCCAAACCCAAAGGCCTCGCTGTCTCCTCCTCCTCCTCTCGTACCGTCTCTCTCTCTGCTCTGCTCGATCTGTTGGGTGTACCTGCATGAACACAGAGTCCTCTGTGAATTACACCAAGGCTTCTCACGGGTTTTGTGTGTATTAGCTTTCGGACGCACACAGAAAGAACAAGGAGAGAATGTTCCAGAGAGACAGAGAGAGAGAGCGAGAGACATGTGCTCTGGGCTAAATAATCCCAACGGCAGGTTTAGACAGGGACGGAGGGATAAAACGCCTCCTGATCTGGTCCGATAACAAACATCTGTCTGTGACCAACCATCTCCATGGCAACAGCTTGAAAGCTAACGAGAGAGAAAAGAGATGGGCGGAGAGAGAGGGGAAGGTGATGGGGGTGGGCTTTAAAGAGACGAGGGGAGACACAATGAGGATGAGAAAGACTCTGACCTGCCGAGCGTTTGCTCTTACAGCAGGATTTGTTCCTGACGTCTGGATCCTCGGTGTCCGAGTCACTCTGAGCCGTGTAGATGTTCGTCTGAGGAGCCACGGCACCCTGCGTCCACACACAAACACATTTAACACATGCTAAACGTGTGTATCGCTGGGGAAATCTGATTGGCTGAGTTATTGAAGCTTCTTCCGTCTGTCTTAAAGTCCCAGTGAACTGAAAAATGACGATGCCTAATCTTCATGAAATATTGCAGCGTTTGTTGTACATATTTGATCAGTGTGGGTCATTCGCATTTTTGTGCCCTCGTAATCTTCAATTAAGATCCCAAAATGCACTTTAGACAGGTTGGGCGGAGCATCCGTTAACTCCTCCCCTTCAACTGTCAGTCTGCTGCCAGCTCCATATCAAAATGCAACGGCTGTTTTTGCACATCCAATCAAATTGCAGAGAAAGACGAAAGCCACGCCCACAATTTATCTCATTCGAAATTCCATTTCACTTGGAAACGCGTCAAAATACAGAAGTAAAAACGATCGCAACTTCCGGTTCACGGGGACTTTAAGATAACAACGAAGTTATATACATAGACATATAATACATAGATGCCATATTAGTGATTGTTTGTATGGGTGGCTGTAAGTTGTCCGCCATATTGGAATGGTCAAAGTTGGTCCGTGAACACACGGCACACACTCAATGCTAACACAACATGAAAAAGCTTAACAAAGTCTAAAAACATGCTATGCATAAGAACACAAAGCAAGCCATTCTCACCAATGAAAGGTCATCTACGACCAGAGGTTGTGTAATGTTTTGCCATTCTTTGAGAACTAAAACGTTTACCTTTCCAGGATGTCGGACACATCAGCGTGTCTGGAGCGGTTAAATGTGACCTTGGACCCCAAAACCAGTCAGAAGGGTCAATATTTTGAAATTGAGATTCACCTGAAAGCTGAATAAATAAGCTTGCCATTGATGTATGGTTTATTAGGATAGGACGACATTTGGCCGAGATACAACTATTTAAAAATCTGGAATCTGAGGGTGCAAAAAAATCCAAATATTGAGAAAGTCATCCTTAAAGTTGTCCATCTGTAGCAACTGTAGAAACAGGTTTGCTTTAACGCTCTCCATTGGCTAACCGCTGTAATGATGTCATGCAGAGTATATGAAGCTGAAAGTCTAAGCTTTACACAGATCCCAAACTCAAGTGGGTCATTCCCAAAGTGGACAGCAGCCAGTGAAGTTTGTAGTGTTTCTGGACAACTTTACTAGCGATCTTGCTGCATCCACTCAAAAAAAATACATTTAGATATATTTACAGTATGAAATGATCTTCACTTAATATCCTAATGATTTTGGCATTAAAAAATAGATAATTTTGCCCCATTCAATGTTTTGTTGGCTATTTCTGCAAATATACCCGTGCGACTTATGTACTTGGTTTTGTGGTCCAGGGTCACACATGTGGCATTATATCTGTATAAAAGTGTTTCATGAAATCAAAAGAAGCCTCTTGTTGTGGCCATCTGTGTGTTCATCTGTTGGTTTGGTCCCTTACTGTGCTTGGCATGTACAGTATATGTGTGTTCTAGGTCATTCAAGGGTTTTTTTGTACCTTAAATCAGTAATATTAGAAAAAGATTGACATTAACATTTCCTTAGAAATAAACAAGGTTTGTGTTTGCTACTGTATCTTTAAAAGTTATATTAAAATAAATGTTATTGCTATAGCACTAATAACAGTTTTGCATTTTTGCGAAGAAGAAGAAAATACATAATACATATGGTCACAAGGGAAACATGGTTTTAAAATATTTCTGTGTGAATCTTGAATATGAAACGTGGAAATAACCTGACATGAATGCAGCTGGAGTGCCAGAAAAAAACAGTAAGATTTTCCACGTAAAATGACCTGTTTCTAATGTTTGTTTCCTTGGAAAATGTTGTATAAAAACAGTAAAGTCCTGTAAAATGACCGTATTTAGTGTATGCTAAACGGCGCTGATGTGTAAACGTGCATCAAGCTCTCAAGGTTGGGAAGTCTGTGTGACGTTTGTGTACCTTTGCGATCTCCTCTCGCAGGTTGAACGTGAGCTCCAGGTTGGACAGAAAGTAGTCGGAGAATTCAGGATACATGTCCAGAACCTCCAGAAGATCTTCTCTGTGGATGGTGTGCAGCTCACAGTAACTCAGAGCTCGAACGTCAGCGTTGGCTTTCCCCGGCTTGGCGTACATATGAATCATCTCGCCAAAAATATCGTTCTTACCTGAGAGGTGGGCGTACAGAGATCAGCGGAGGAGAGAGAGAGAAGATCAAAGGAGAAACATTGAAACGCAAGAGGGGAAAGCAAGTAACAGATGAACATGCGCCGGAATATCATTCACTGTCTCTGAACCTTATAGTTCACACTAAATGAAACACTTCAGAAGAACAGAAGCGTTTCCGGTGATTAAAAACCTTTCGAGGATTAGAAAATAAAAATGGTTTTGCGATGGACGACTTGGACGGAAACTTAAAGGGATTCACACCCAAATGATTCCAAAAGTAACATTTGTGCAAACTCTCACGCAACGTGTGTCTCTTGTGTTCTGTATTGAAAAACGTCACGAGGACACGTGCAAACAGAAAGGTCAGCACATTTCTCCTGTCATACATATGAAAGGTCAGAGCTGACGGACAGAAGACAGACACCCGGACCGCAGCCACCTGCCCAGCATCTAAATCCAGCTCAGGGTCACAGTACTGTACACGAGACTGAAGATAGAACAGTAATAGAGTCAGCGCTGGCGGGAGCGCCAGCATTAGTGTCCCGTGATGGAGTGTCCGTCCTAACACGATACATTCTCGCTGACGTCTGGAGGTTTGTTTGTCCGATAACATTGGAAAGATTTTCTTTCAACTTTGAAGATTCTGCTGAGTTGCACGATCGCGTGTGTGTGTTTCGCGGTCGTGGCCTTATTCTGTTAAAGCCAGCTTGCGGGGGAAGAGAAATGGAGCGTTTAAATTGGGCTTACCCGCTCCACCTGCCCGCTGCACTGACGCGGAAACACCGCGCGCGCGTGCGCGAGAGACGCCGTGGCTGTCAATGGGGGCTCTCCGGCATGTAAAGTGGCACTTGGCCGATCTAATGAACAAGAGGAGCGTGTAGCGCGCGTCTCGCTCATGATCTCTGTGCACGTGCATCTCCCTCCTGCTGTATTTCGGTCTCTTTCCTGTTGATGAGGTGTGTTTGAATGAAGCGCGCCGCGTCTTTCATTAAATCTCTTATTACCTGTGAGCCTCCGAGCTGTTCAGATTCAATTTAGACGAGTGTGCAAGTGCTCTGTTGTGAGACAACCCGTTTTCCACATCGCCGGCGATCCGCGGGGCCATTCACACGGACAATTTATATAACATTGGATGTATTGGATCGGTGACCCTCTGTTTTCATTGTCATGTCTGAATCTTTCCTCTGCCACAGAAACAAAACAAAGATGACTGGGAATACACATTGCATTTCAAGAGATCGTCCGGAGTTTTAAAGGGGTCTGACCATATTTGGAACATCAGGTTCCTGTTCAATTGTACTGACAGGTACGCCCACCTTACTTGACTATACATTTGGGTGGTCTTAGTCAAATCAGACCACCGACTGACGTAGATTTGTGGGGGTGTGGTTACACGAGGGTTTCAGGCAGGTCTGGGTGAGCATTCGCTCTTAGATACAATCCATCTTTTGTTCCCACACTTTCATTTTTGCACTTTTACGTGTCTAATACATGCATGGGCAACTTATAACACACCAAAGACACAGAAAAACACGTGTTCACACCATATGACCCCTTTAAACTCAAGTGACGAAAATAACTTTCTGTTGTACTTTTATGAGCTCTAAAAGCATCTCTGAATAAATGCCATTGATGTGTCAACATGGGTAGTGATTATGTGTCAATACATGTAGTCATTGTGAAGTCTGAAAGTTTGTTTTCCATAGTTTCAAGTTCTCAAAAGAATAAGAGAAATGATGATATAAGCTATTTAACTTCTGTAATATGACGTATATTTGAGCATTCAACTGGAAATGATGATTTGATCCGCCGGTTATTTGATGTGATGGTTTGGAATATGATTCTGTAGTATTGGAAGTTATTGCTCTTCTCTGCGTGTGGCTTTAGTTACATAAGCACAAACAAAAGTTTTTCGAGAGTTATGAAAGTTTATGAAAATAATCTGCCTTTTCTTTTAAAATATTCACCACTATGAATCATTCACGAAAAGCCGAAGGACATTTATTTATTTACTCATTTGGAAACTTTGTGGTTAAAAATCAAGATTGGAAAACACAAGATCTCCTCAAGGGGCGAATCCTGAGCAAACACCATCGATTGCTGCTCTCGGTCGACACTTAAGGATTTATATCTGGTGACACTCTTGAAAGTCATGCAAACGATTTTATTTTGGTGTGAAATATGAAGATTTCACCCTCATCACTGAAGGTGCGTTTGACGTTTGCTCACCCAGGATGGCCACCACGATGTCATCTCTGAGGATCTCGATGGATCCCCTGGCGAGAAAGTACAGGGCCGTGAGAACGTCCCCACAATGCACCAGCGTGTCGCCCGGCGGGGCGTGGGTGGTCTTAAAACGCATGGCCAGCGCCCGCAGGCATCCCTTGGTCGCCCCGTTGAATGCCTTACAGCTCTGGAGCAAACTTTGGTTAAGATGAAGACAGATATCAGCCTGAAGGCACTCTGGAAAACCCTTCAGTACCTGCAGAGAGAGAGAAAGAGAGACAAAGAAGAGAGTGTTCCCCGTGGAGAAGAGGAGAGAGAGAGATTGGAGGTTTTTATGAGCTCAGATTGTTCAGTACTTTCTCTCTCTACTGCTAATACATTAAGGATGAAGTAGAGAAAAAGCGATGTCGTTGTTGTGTTGGGTTTGTGTTACTGTTGATTTGCTTTTGCTTTATATGAAATGATGTGCAACACGTCAAGAACAGGAGAATACAAATGAACCCCACCTCCAATTCCGTCTGTTTGACTCATACGACGTCTCATAAAACAGAAGGTGACAAACTGAAAACTTCCGATTCTAAATGAGGAATAGAGCTACAGAATGTGTAATATTGAATAAAGATACATAAACCTATAAAATAAAGACAAGAAAACTCATAAATCAATGTGCACGACAACACTTTCATTGATTTAGTGCTCATGATGATATGGATAGTTTAAGGTAAGGTGAGGTAATACGTGCCATTTTTCCGGGACACGTCTTGCCCTGGATTTCGTTTGCGTCCGTTCGCATGCGTCATATTTCAAGAACGCAACTGTTACATTTCAAGGTAAGAATGAGACTACAACGAATACATCTTAAAAGAAATACATGTTCATTTTATAATGTTTTTTAAGTGAAATGAGAGAACCCCGAGGACGCATGCTGTCGACAAATACGACCTCCGGAGGATGCAGCCGTGATTCTGAGCCGGACATGTCCTCGAAAAATGGCACGCATTTTGGGAGCCTGAAAACAAACTTTTGAAAACGGCTTTTAAAGTGCAAGTTTATGTAAATGACAACGTAAAGATCTCTACGAATATTTGTGACAGCTGAGAAATCACATGCATGCATATTACGTGTTCAACCCATAGACATGCGTGAGTTCTCGACAACCAAAACATCAGTACATCCAGTGCTGGGCAAGTTACTTTGAAAAAGTAATGAATTACTAGTTACTAATTACATATTCGATAGTATAATTACATTATTGTACAAATTACCCTCTCCAAAAAGTATTTTGTTACTTATTACTTAGTACTTTCTATATCCCAGATCAATAGTGATTCAAGGATAGACATGAAACGACTCTTTTAATTCATTCAAATAAATAATATGAAACTACATAAAGTAGTTTTATTAACTGACCAAAGTTAAATGTCAGGATTTTAAAGTTAGACTTAGAATTTTTATGTCAATTGCACTATTGCACACACGCAGTATTTAGTTGAATTACCTCAGAAATAACTGTAACTTAATTAAAGAAAAAATGAGAGTAATCCCTTACTTGACTTCTTCAAGGGAAAAGTAATTAAATTACAGTAACAAATTACTTAGTCACTAGTTACACCCAACACTGAGTACATTCACATCTGTTCGTCAAAAATGCAAAGGTAAGTTTCAGTTTTAAGTACATCTTTGTTGTGCAAACACACCACAAACCATCTGTGCATATGAACAAATATACACAGATCATTCTGTAAACACACTTCAGATAAATCACCACTTTAATAAAACTGCATCTTTTTATGAAGCAAACAGTAATGGATACCTCCTGCTCTTACCAGAGTGTTGAAGACACATCCAGTTGAGTGCGTATAAGAAAGAAAACAACACTCATCAGATCACAAACAAACACATTCAACACTATACACTGAATATACTGGATTACACACTACGAAATTTTGTTATATTCAAATTAAGTTACTACTTACTTCATGTAGTATATACTCATAAAGTATGCTTGTCAGTGTGCTAGTTCAATAATGCTTCAATAATTACATTGCCCTACTTTTTAGTGCACGTAGACTTAAAGTGTAACTGTAGTGCAGCTATACTACAGATGAACGTATAGACATACTGAGAGTTTACCCAGGTGAAAAAAAGTGCACTTCCATAATGTTCTTAAAGTACTCTATTTCGCATACTATTTTTTACACGCTTTAGTACTTCTTAAGATAACCTTAATAAGAACATCTAGTGTACTTAACTGTGCTACTGTGGGACTAAAATGTGCCTTTAACAGACTATCTCTGTATTAAAAAAATTATTTAGTTACCACTGGAAGTACACTAGTGCATGAAAGATGGGTTCAAGTGTACTTCCAGTGGTAACTAAATACATTTTTTAATACAGAGATAGTATGTTAAAGGCACATTTTAGTTCATCATTTATGGTGTCCGAAAATAGCACAGTTAAGTGCACTGGGATGTCCTTAAGGTTATCTTAAGAAGTACTAAAGCATAATATTTAGTGCATTAAGTCGAAAAATCGTACTCGAAAATACAGCACCGAAAGTACATTTTGGAAGGTACATTTTTTTTTTTTTTTACTTTTAAGTAAACTACTAGGTATTTAACAGGCTACTCTGTCAAAAGAGTGCGTACAACTACAAGCCAAGTATACCTAGAATACTTCATAATACTTTTAAGTATATCGCCATTAAAAGTTTGAGCACAAGTATAGACCAAATATACTTAAGACTTTCTGTCAGTGTAAGTCAAGTATACTCAATAAATTACTTTAAGTAAACTGTAAACTGAAATTATACTTTTATTTTAAGTTAAGAAGTATACTTATAGCACACTTGAACTTTTTTTAATGGTTAGGATTGTTAAACATGTGTTTAATTCAGACGAAGCGTTCGCACGGACTCATACCATGTTCATGTCGATGCCGTTGGTGTAGGTCCATGCGTGTTGGAAGTATTCCTCCAGTCTTTGTCGGAGCGGGTTGGGTATCTGATGGAAGCGGATGAATTCTTTGACACGAAGCATCTGCAGATGATACCGAGCCGTTCCTGAGTACAGACGCTGGATAATAGCAGACACATTTCCAAAGATACTGGCATACATGAGAGCTAAAACACAAGAGAAGAAGATTCAAGAATCTTGAAAAGTAACCAACATCCACTTCTGAAGGTGCGATCGAGTGACACTCACAGCCGATGAGCATGACACAGATGGAGAAGATCTTCTCTGAGTTGGTGTTGGGTGAAACGTTCCCGAAGCCCACGCTGGTCAGACTGCTGAAGGTGAAATAAAGCGCCGTGACGTACTTGTCTTTGATGGACGGGCCGGAGGTGGGATCACTGCAGTTGTACTGCTTTCCGATGGACACGCCCAGATTATCCAACCAGCCAATGGTGTTCTTCAGATACGGCTTCTCCACGTTACCGATGGCGTACCATATACAGGCCAGCCAATGAGCGATGAGTGCAAATATACACATGAGGAGCATGAGGACAGCCGCTCCGTACTCTGAGTAACGGTCTAGCTTCCGTGCCACGCGGACCAATCGCAAAAGTCGGGCGGTCTTCAGCAGGCCAATCAGAGTCGTGGTCTTCAACAGACAACATAATGTAAATAATGTATAAAGTTCAAAACTGCAATCAGAATGCTAAACGGCTCCATTATACTCAGATATTTCTACATTTTGTTGCATATTAGTCACAGCTGTTGCTCCAACCGTTAGAAATAGATTTGAGAAAATGCATTACATTGCTTTTATATTTTTATTTACATTTAAAAGATCAAATATTCCATTTTTTCTTAATTATTATTTTTCTATGTGTTCTGTTTTTAAAGATGATTGGTGCTTGGTCGTGCACAGGCGACCCCACATGCCAGGGTGTCCTGGGTGGTTGACAGTGTGTTGCTATGCGGTTGGGAAGTTGATACAGTACAGTATGCCGTTGCTTTGATGTTGCCGTTGCTGCGTTGCTCCTGTTGCTAAGGGTGGTTGCCTGCTAAGGTATGTGGTTGCTAAGGTGTTTCAGGTGCTAGGGTGTTGCTAAGGTATGTGGTTGCTAAGGCTAGGGTGTTGCTAAGGTATGTGGTTGCTAAGGTGTTTCAGGTGGTTGCTAGGGTGTTGCTAAGGTATGTGGTTGCTAAGGTGTTTCAGGTGGATGCTAGGGTGTTGCTAAGGTATGTGGTTGCTAAGGTGTTTCAGGTGGTTGCTAGGGTGTTGCTATTGTACACGGTTGAAAGATGTTCTGGGTGGTTGCTAGGGTGTCCTGAGCAGTTGATTATTGTCACCTCTGAGTCTGGATCAGTACAAAAAGCTGCCATTCAGAATAGACTTCAATCTTTTTCACATTAACACTCATCTTACCTCCTCAGATCCTGATCCAAAGATGAGCAGGTCAAAGGGGATGGCCGCCACTATATCTATGAGGAACCAGCCCTTGAAGTAATGCACGGCTATCTTTGCCGGATGGCTGACCACCTCCTCGTTGATGTTGACGTATGTAGTGCGGAAATTAATGAGAATGTCCACAATGAACATGATGTCTACGATCAGGTCCACCACGTTGAGCGGACTGCAGGAGTAGCCGCACACGCGTCTCATCTTTTCCTCCGGGTCGTTGAGAAGGAAGGCGGCGCTGTAGGGCGTGAATATGGCGGTGTAGATGACGAGCAACAGGATCAGCCAATCCCAGACGGCCTTGAAGGGGCTGTAGTGTAATATGGTGAACTTGTCCATACGTGGCGTCTGAAGCTTATATTCTGGAAGCACATCGGCGCCTAGCGACAACACCTGAAGAGGAGACGGAGACGGGGTAACTATGACGACACTGATGCATTTATATTATAAGTGTTAACAAGTTTGCATATCAGAGGCTGCTAACAATGCAGTGACTCATATGTGTTAAATATGTTTTTTAACTGTATGCAGTCGGATTTATAATGATTATTAACTTTCATTAAAGTATGAGATCACTACGCTTCTATTTTCCCACGCGAGCATTTGAGTGAGACCATCGACCTGGCATGAACAATATCTGACCCATATGATCCATCATGAGCTGAGAATATATAATTTACCAAAACTATTACGGCAAATCACTATTTCTAACATTTCTGTTATAGATAGTAATATAATAATGAACTATAGATCTAAATATAATAAAAAAAGAGAAATGTTGCCTGAAATAAGTTTAGCTTGAGGCACTAAAAACATCAACTGCAAATAAATCAAAATGATAACTAATTTAAGAATTAAACTAAACCAATATAGCAATATTCAAAATGTATAAAAATGATAAAATGATATACACAAAACATAATGAAATATGAATTAAACTACAATCAAATAAAAACAACTTTAATAACTTTGTTTTCAGGAGTATAGTGCACTTATAAATAGTGCAGAATCTTAAATATTTCCCCTGCTGTTTTTGGTCCTGTACCTTTAATTCTTCTTTATGTAAATGGCCTCTATAATTTGTTCTGTATGTCATCATACGTTCATACTGTCATTCGTTAAAGCCGGCCGAGTTATAAAATAAATAAGCTAAATAAACCGAGCACTGAATAAGATTGTTAATACAGGTGGTCACATTTTATTGATGGCTTTTTATAAATGAATATCTACAGTATAATTTTCTCAGATGGCAGAGCACATGATGCAGGTCACAAGTTACTCACGGACCAGCACACAAAACACACATACTGTACAAACAGCCTGTTCAGTCCTCCCATCAGGGAACCGGTGTGAACAGACAGGACCAGTCTACTGTTGAGCGAGCAAACGCATCATCTTCATCATCATCATCATCATGACCAGCGTTATCTGATTATTATATCTACAGTATTATTACACATGAGTCAGAGAGTCTGTACAGCATGAGTGTGGGACATGAGAGGACAGTCTCAAAAGTCACACAGGCAATTATCATCCAGAGAGAGAGACCGAGAGAAAAAAGGGAATGACTCTCTCCTTGACAATTTTCTGTGTCTGTCTGTGACAGTAATTGCTGTGCCTTCAGCGAGTGTGTGTGTGTGTGTGTCTACACAATCTCTCTGTGTATGTCGCAGGTATCTGCTGGGTGACCCATGGGCTGTAGCAGCTAACAAGTCAAATGACACTTTGAAGGGAGAGCATGCCGTCTAAAGTCAGCAGAAAAGAACAGCGGAGACTAAAACAAATCAATGTTTCATACATGTGCAGTAAAGGCCAAAGTGATGTCCTTTATTTAAAGATATTATTAAAGATTATTGTATGTGTGTTGCGTAGTTGTGTTTGGAGAAGAATTTAAAGAGGTACATGAGCAAAGGTGATTGAGTCACGAGTGAGGAGAACGACTGCTGTAATCGAAAACAACAAAACAGGACCAAACTCTACGCAGTGTGAGCTTGTTTGCTATATTTACTGTGAGCTCTTAGATTTTTCTATGCATGTTATGTATATTGATATTGTATATAGTTTTTAAATGCCAAGTTCAATGTTTTCTCCATTTTATACCATACAACTCAGTTTGATGGTTTTATTAAACCCGAGGAAGCATTAATGACCAATTTTCTACAATTACATGTATTCCATGTGTACATCAATTTTGGCCACTACTTTTTAATTGTTATCATTACATAAAATCTCAATTAACCTACACAAGTACACAGAGATCGACATTTCATTACACTTCAAATATTTAAATATAGAAGTCTTAAAAGCACAGTAGTGAAAAGTGGATCTGATGATGAAAAACTCAAGTAAGTAATATTGACTAATGCACTTAACGCGAAGGCATATGCGAGTCGGACACGTATGCGTGTAACGCAATGACACGTTACATACAACACCCCAAACCCAGCAATGGTGGCGGGCCGATGTGGGCCTAATAATCCAGGGCAGGTTTTGCTGCCCAGTCCGCCCCTTAGTGAAGGCTGATCTGAGATCACGCTTTATACGGTGTACGGTATATTGGCTGTGAATATGAAAAACCTTCCACCTCCTGCATTTCATTATCATTAATGGCACTTCTGCAATGACTCGCATTCAAATCCCTGTCAGTCAGAAGTGAAATGAAAGCACGTTCAGCACGAAGTTGACGGGTGCGTTGGAGGATGTGTTTTAGTATCCAGTGCCAAGACCCGGTTAAATCTGAGTCCAAGTGAACCAACATGATAAAAAGAATGGAAAAGATGAAGCGAGCCATCTGCGTGTGTAACCGGCCATCTGGTTAGTTAAAGGCAACAAGTCTATAATGTGACAAACAAACAAACCGTTCTACTGACAGAAATAGACAGATCAAGATAAGAGAAGAGGAGAGAGAGAGAGAGAAAAAGGAAACTCACGTGGTTGTTTATTCGGTTGTTCTGTTTCTACTTCATTAACGTTTATGAAATGTTAACTTTCCTGAAATGATTTCTTATAGCACCTTATGTATGTTTTCTGTAATATCATACAGTATTTGTGAGTGAATGAGAGGATCTTTATATACTATATGATTGTGATGAGATGTGACACATTAAAATGAAGCCAAACCAGGATGCAAACGTGCCGAGTTTCTGAACGCTAGGTGAAGGTCAGATTCACCTTTAAGAGCCAATTTCTCTTTGTAAATCAATTACTATCCGCTGTTTTTATCATAACATTGATTGCAGGATTGAATGTTAAGCGGAATTAAATATTAACAGGATTTTCGACAGCAGGGGTTCAGTTTTCATGTAATCCTCAAGATTTGGATTACATTATAAACTTCACCTTGTACGACAGAATAGCTCTGGCATAAAATAATGGCTAACTAGATTTTTGGCTATTATAAACACATTTTCTTCCTATAATAACACCCACTTCAATATAAGCTATGCACAGTAAGATCAGGACGGTGTATTAAGAAAGTCGCTCATAATAGAAAGAGTCATGTGGTGTGTAACAGTGTTTTGATGTTCATTTTGCTGCGTCAATACAGGTTAATGAACTTTTTTGATATCTCTTCCTCACCTGTGTGACCTTCTCTGTGACGTTATGTGTCCGATCTTTGACCTTGGGTGCGATGATGGTTTTCTCAGAGGAATGTGGCGAGGACGCCCGCTTGTCGTTGTTGGTCTCGGAGAAGTTGAGGGTGATGAGAGGAATCTTGTTGATGGTGCTGTACTTCGTGAGGTTAGAGTCAGACGTGGAGCCCAACAGACTGGACTTGATCTGATTAAATGGACCTAAAGCGCACACATGGCAGCAGTCATCACAATATGCTTTTTTAGACCAATATTCTTAAAAGATGCACAGACGACAGAGACATGCCACCGATTGGTTAAATCAAATGACGACAACAAAAAAAAGAGAAGCTGTAGCCATACCCCCGGCCATCCAAGAGCGCGACACTAGCCAATGAGGAGAGAGCCAAAGAGAAGGAGGATAGAGAAGGAAAGTCAAGAGGTCAAAGGTCATGTGACGTAAACATGTGACTGATCTGAAGTGGTCGGTCTCATACAGTGAAACGATTTACGTCAACGTCACACAAATCTAAAGAATTCATTCTGCTGCAGAATACATTCACCTTGACCAGAGGGGTCAGAGAGAGAGAGAGAGAGAGAGAGAGAGAGTAGCTGCAAAAGCTCATTGTTAGATCTTGAGTTTTGAGTACCGCAAACACTCTTCATCATGCAGTTGAATGTCATGTTAATCTGACGCATGCACATCTGTGCCTCTTTATTTTCCGTGATGTGTTCGAGCATTCTGGGTAATTTTGTGCGTGTTCAGTGCAGCATTCAGTGTCAGCCTGAGCATGCTTCACACAGGCAGACATTCAGACAGACAGACACAAACGTGTTGAAAATCAGCTCTGTTACCTTTAATACTACGGCCGTTATCTGAGAGAGCAACAGAGGACGGATGATGAAGCGAGAGAAATAAAACAACACGCAGTGAGAGGGTGAGATGTGAAAGAAATGAGAAAATGCACTTGGAGAAATATAAATGAGAAAATGCACCCAGAAAATCAAAAGTTCATATTATTGAAGATCTCAATATGAACTCAAACATTTCTCATTCAATTGACTCAAATCCAGATTATTTTACCTCTACAATCCACATTCATTTACACCTTTCAATGAAATTTATAGCAACCCCCATTATTATTACAGCATTTAGTGTATTATACTGTATTGTGAAAATAACAATACTAAATCATTTGCATAGAGTTTCTATACAGTGTTGTTCTGTCCGGACAAAGCACTCAAAAGTAATATATCAGTTTAAATAAAAAACATTACAATAATGAGAATTTAGAGGAAATTTGCTTGTTTGTCATGTAAATGTACAGTACTGTATGTCATACCCTTTATTTGTAAGCTCAATTTCATTTCTTAAGTTTTTCTGTCAATTTTGGGTTGAAATGTTTACCCTCGCAGAAGACACAAAATATTTACTTTGTTTAAAGGTGTAATTTTTTGGGCGATCTATTGACAGAAGTGCAATATAATAAACATAACTATGTGTTCAGAGGTGCATGAAGATCTTACATAATGAAGCGTTATGTTTTTGCTGGGCAGCGATGATCATTTTTTATTGCATTAATCGGATCGTTTTCTGCGATTAATCGCGATTAATCGCATTGTTAATCGTAAAATTCAATAATGAATTTAAAAGTAGTGTATTGTATGAACAAACGTGCAATAACTTAATTATTTTGCCATTAATTCATATATCGGTGGCAAGTTTGTGCCCGTTTAACCTTAAAACGATTTTTGTGCATTTCCTTGTGTATAAATATAATTTTTCGACTAAAGGAAATAAAAAATCTTCAAATTAGTTTTATTCAACTCTAATGTTAAGAAACTGATTCTCATCATTCTGCATCTGTATGAAAGCAAACACGTCTACAGGTATTTGTGTGTGTGTGTGTGTGTGTACCTTCACTTGCGTGCCGATCACGGTACGTCCTCTGTGTGTGTGCTGAGTCCTTCTAGATCTTGTGAAGATGACGCTCTTCTAAACGTGCACATACTGGCCTGTGACGCCCTGCGGGACATGACCCCCGCAGGCTCCTGAGGGTCCGGCCGCTCCCACGGGCCCCGCGGAGACGAGTGGTCCTGCGGCCCTGAGATAGGCGAGCACGACCCCAAACAACTCTGACCAATCAGAGCCTGGGTGTCATTTCCGTAGGAGGGGCTACAGCTCTCGCCGGTGGGGGGGTGGAGTTCACGTGGAGAGAGGGAAAGAGAGAGAGACGAGGAGCAGGACGAGTGTTTCTCGTTCTGATCGGCCGAATGGATGGTCACCACGTCCGGGTCTTCCTGAGGGAGAGACTGCTTGCTCACTCCCAGCATGCTCAGCGGCGCCGGCAGACGGAAGCGAAAGAAACGGCCCTTTTCTAGGAAAATAATAAAAAGAAAGAGAGAGAGAGACAAGACCAGGGTTCAGGGAAGGCAGGGAGGAAGAGAGATGATTTCATTAGCCCACATTTTTATTGAACTGCATATATTTGCATGATTCACGGGCCGATCTCGGGGCACTGGCCCCAGTTGAAATCTTATTGGCCGCTGAAGTGCCCTGCCTGTCCTCTCAGGGCCTCTGTAGCCTACATCTGATATGCGTTTTGGTCGATCGGATCACAAGTGGACGACGTTAAATACAGGCGCTTAAACAACTTTCATCTTCTCAGGATGTCGGTCTTTTCCCGATTGATCAAAGATGTTGTGCTTGTATGTATTGGATAAGAAAGCAGGACATCTTGAGCTTGATGCTACACAGACGTGCCATGACATGACCCTACGTATCTGTTTTATTGTAGATATGGGTTTTTTATTAGTTAAACCTCCTCGGTAGCCAGTTTAAGTTTATCCCTAACTGAGAGATGTATCAGAGTTTAAAACAATAGAGCAACAGGATTAAAGTAAATCTAGATTTACCGTAAAATTAAAACCTGGATCAAATGATGAATGCTTAAATATAAACCTGATTTGGTGCAATAGAATTGTTAAATAAACCTTGATTTAATCTAGATTTAAGCCTAATCCTTGTTGGTGCAACTCACCCTAAATCTCTGTTTATCATCACTAACCCGCATCATTCTCTAACTCGTCTCCAGCGTTTTGTTCAGAAATCTAGTAGTGCCGACATTAATTGAAAAATGAAAAAGATACGGCACTACACTTGGTACAATTGTGGCCCCTGCTTTCAAAACATCCTTGATCCGCCACTGCCACGGTTCTAATAAAAGATTTAATATGACTGTAAATCCTTGTCATTTTGTGACTGTACAGTAAATAAACGTTTTGACAGCAGCCGTCAAATAAGGTTACGCTGACGGGGTCCGCGCGGTCCGACCCGCCGCGTAAATCTTAAACAAGAAGCGTCTGAATGTTAAACAAGCAGCGATGTCTCTGATGGAGGAGCAACCGGAACTCTGAGAGGAGATGTATCCAATGAAGCTCTCTCTCTCTCCTCTGTGGGGCGAGAAAAGCCCCAGGACCTGACGGAGATTTGATTACCTGAGCTTCATATCTGCCACCGAGAAAATAAGGATCAATTATTTATGGACCGCTGAGGCCGGCTAAATCATATATTACAATACCACAAGACTGAGCGTGAGAGTCTCCATGACCTAACATAACATTATTGATGCCGTAAGAAAACTCATGAGCTGTTGAAATATGTGTACTTAACCTCCATATTTAATACAACTTAAACATAATAGATTTGAATGATTTGAAAAGTATTTTACTTGTTGTTATTATGACCTCATACCTGCATAATTTGACAGTTTACCTGGAGGACAGTCATTGTAATTGTATTTAAATGCAAATAACTTAAACAACATTTTTAAGAGCATTCATTTTTTATACCCAACCAGAAATAGTCATCATGTATTTTTCACCACTTCCGTCATCTCCATTTTCACTCTCAACAGGACATTTTCGTCTGCCGTATCTTTAAAGCTTCATGAGAAATGAGAGAAGACGCTTCTGTGCGAGATCTGAGTTTGCTGTCAGCTCTTATATAGTTTTCATTCGCTCCATCTTTTAAGAAAAGGTTTGTAAAATTATGTAGAAATGTTGCTTAAACTTTTAACATCATAAACTTGATAAAAAAAAACTATAGGCATTTTATTTTTTGAAGAGAAACAGACATGTTGCCGCTTTGTTTGCGATTCATATTTTTTTTGCTGAAAGATTGAAAATATCTCAAAACATGAACAGAAACTTGATTTCTATGAAAAGCACAATACTTGACATCGTCATTTTGACTAAAGACACCGGACGTTATAAAAACATTTTCAAGCAGAACCTTTAAGGATAGAAATCAATGCTTTTGATGAAACATGTGATTTATTTCCCTTGAATCCGATTTCTCTCTCTCTCTCTCTCTGGGGTTTCAATAGCACGCCGGCATTAATTAAATCTCTCCAAACTAGGCTATTTATATCCCCACTTCATCAAAACAAAACGAACTCACCCCACAAAAGAGGCTTTGGGCGTTGGGTGGGGGATGTAGCTGACGTCCTTGATTTTATTTTATTAGAGAGAGAGAGCTGATAAATCATCGACAGTGTTTAGAGACGCGGTGACAAATGTCAGGATGGAAAAGCTTGTAAATGTTACAGGCGGGTTCTGTGCTCGGCTCTCTTGGGCAGAATGATGGAGGAAATCTATATTCGTCCCTGATGCAAGATCGCCACGGTGCTTTTTTAAGCATCGTGAAGTGTGTCTCGGCAAAATATGGACTGCATTGCCATGGCAAAGCATCGCTTTATACAGTAGCAGCACACACACACACATGAATACACACAGATGTCCTTTTCAAAACATCTCTTGTTGCTATGATACCGGGAAGATGGTATTAGCATTGGATATTAATTGGATTTCATAGCTCAGATGTGACTTTCCAATACAGACAGAGAAGAAGCGCGGTTCCTCTCTTTCCGTGCGTGTGTGTGTGAACTGATGCAGTTGCATTTTGGCAGAACTGCTGTACAGCAGTTTTATTGCTAGCAGGTCTCTATGAACATTTGTCATAATATAAACACACACACACACACACACACACACACACACACACACACACACACGAGGTGGTTAAGTGAGCTCAGATTCCCTGAACATGGTCTTATAAATGAAGCGAGCGCAGCACTGGCCTCAGGGATCCAAATAATTGTAACACAATGTCAGATCAATTATTTTGCCGCTGCTCATTTGATTTCTTGCTGAATGGCGTTCAGTTTTGACAGTGTGAGCTGAAGTTTCTCCTCCAATCTCCATCTTATTCTGTACGTCTCTAGCCATATGATTCCTGTACTGTATGTCTTCTATGTTCAGATTTAATGTCAGTATAAGAAAGAAAGAAAGAAAGAAAGAAGGAAAGAAAGAAAGAAAGAAAGAACCTCACTTTGTTCTTGTCTGGTTGGAGAGGTGTGGTTGAGTCGGTCTAATGAGTCCATGCTTCCGTCATTCAGCACATATTCGAAGCTCAGTATGAACATCATGACAACGCCTTCCTGGTTCTTTACTGGAATGATGTGTGTCGTGCACATGAAGTCCGAACCTGCGGACACAAATCCACAATCATTATTCACACAAGTGTTCGCTCATTACTGACCGAAGCATCTACTGTGTCTCTAACATAAATGTGCAATAAATCTAAAGCATGAAAATGAAAGCAGGTCCTGTACTGTACGCAAATCCCCTCAACAAGCACATTTTTGTGTGTGGATGTTGACGGTTATGTAGTTTGGCAGAATCATTCCTGACAGTTTAAGACGCGGGTCGCCATGGCAACTAAAGGGCAAGATAACCCCGGAGGAAAGCAGACTGTAGTGCTTTGATTCCACTTTGATGTGATAAAAACTGCTGATCATTACTGGAGTTCAAGAGCTAAGAGTCATCCGCCGAAGACAAAATCGCTCACATCATCGCCGTTATCATTAGCATTTCCATTACAATTAAATTTACATTTTCCAGTATATTCATGCGAGCAGTTTACTTTATAGCAATGACTGGTATGATAACACAATCTGTGATCTCTTGAGACTCAGGGTTCTCTTTTAATGATGCAGTTCACAAAGCCAATTCCCTTTTGTTTTAAGTCATCTTATAAACCTGTTTTTCATGCATTCCTTATTCCTTAAGTGAATGTTTATTTCAGTGGTTTCAAAGCTGCATTTGTAGTTAAGAGTTTTGCATTGTTGATTCCACAATTTAAAACCACGCCATAAGAAAACTCCCAGATGAGATCTTGTTCATATATTTCTCCATTATTGCTCCTGGACTCAGTGAGATTAAATGGAGAGCGAATGGAAACTTTTGCTTAAGTCTCATACGCGTCTTAAACATCTCATACAAGACTCATACATGTCTCAGAAGTTTGAGAAGAGACGTCAACAATGTGTCAAACTGAGCTCAGATTTGTCAAGTCTGCAATCGAAAGTCAATATTATTGAAGATCTCAAAATGACCTCAAACGTTTCTCATCACGTTCACTCAAATCCAGATTATGGTCTCTTTGGTTTATCAATTTTAAAAGATCTTCTCTTAAACTTTAACTCAATCTACTCTACAATTCTTTATGTATCACAAATCTTAAATGTTTGAAACGGAGAGACGAAACAGTGATTTGTCTGTGATTGGAACATGATCCGTTTCCTCCGGCTGGAGAGTGACGTGTAATGGCCGCTCGTGTGAGTGTTCAGATGATGATGATGATGAGACATCTCAGTTTGATTATTCAGGCCTGCAGGAAGATTCGTCCTGTGTGTGAGTGTGTGGGATCGGCTCTATTCACACAAAATGATTCTGCTTGAATGAGTCCAGATATCAGTTACACACACACGCACGTCGCGCACACACACACAATGAAAGAATCACTGTGTTCGTGGGAGACTGATTCGGCCATGTGATCTATAAATATAGCTCCAGTCAAATGTGCTGAGACTCTCTCTGTCAATCTGGGATATTTTTACCAGCTTTGCACACACACGCAAACACACACATGGCAGAATTTTATAATTCCTCTAACAATACTTGTAAAAATTGTACACTGTTTTATTGAATATCAAGGGCTGTCATATAATGATCTTTTGCCACCATTAAAAATGATTTCTTTATTTGGCCAATACATAAATAAATATAAATATAACTATAAAAATCTGTATATATATATATACAGTACACATATACATCTACTGTTTATATACACACACACACATATATACATGTGTATGTATGTATACAGACACACATAGATATATATAGCCTATATATGCCTTGAAATACAGCTAAAATAAAGTAAGGGATAATGTACAGGCAGCCGGTTGTTATGGCAGAAATAATCCCACAGTGTGATCAGGACAAAAAGCGGAGGGTCTTGTGTCACGCTGAAGAGGCTTATTTCGCGATAACAGCCGGCTGCTTGTACATCATCCAGCTTATTACACGGCTACTTTCCACATAAGAAAAAAATAGAAATGTGAATTTGAAATATTTGATTAGCTCATTTTTACCTTCCGTGAGGTAAAGCCGTTTACTTTCAGTTGTAAGGTAAGAAACGACGTTCAAATGTCACGAGTGACAAACATAAATAATAATATTGATTTATGGCTAAAAAAATCACGTAATACGGAGATTTGAGGTTTCAGAAGGACGGCGATGATATGTTACTGTAGTTGATGAATGCAGTAAGACAGGCAGGTATAAACCCAGAGTAATCTGTCTATGACCCTCCGCTCCATCACTGTCAATATCACCACATAACACCATACATCCCCAGAGAGAGAGAGAGAGAGAGAGAGAGAGACGCTGTATCACTCAAGGCCAAGCTAAATTATCAGCAAGAACAGCATTTTGAGCTCCGGAGGTTCATTTTAATCCTTAAAAACTCTCTGTCCAACGCCACAATCAGAAAAAGATCCCGTGACCTTCACTCTCACTCACGTTATGCTCATTTTTAGTGTCGCAGTGTTGTCCTCCAGCGGCTGTAAAGCTGTTTTTAATACTTTGGATATTGGCTTAACTGTGTGTGTGGAACAGAATTTATTGCCCGACTGAGCATGAATATCCGTTTACAGCAGAAATGTTTACGGAGGCCAACAACCTGTATCTGGTTTGGTTACGCTTGGTATTAACTCAGGTGAGAGGAAAATTGGGGAAAGTGTGGAGGAAATCCTCGTGTTTGTGTGGAGAAGAGAAGCTTAAGAGATTAACTTTACGGAACTGAATAAATGCTTAATGCGCTTGAATTTCACGCTACTGCTTTAAACTGAGAGCCGAGGGAAAACATACAGCACACATACAGTACATAAATAAACAAACATACATGTTAATGTGTCTAAATGGGGACGACCATTGACTTTTATGATTTTAAAACAAAACTCAATTCCAGTTAATATGAACTAACGGCCTATTCATTACAAGACAAGAGTTTAATCATGTATTCTGTAATAGAGTGTTTTTCATACCTTACTTGGATTTTTTGTTTTTTATATTCATTTTGATATTGTTTTTTGCTCATGTCTCTACTTTATGTTCCAGGTTGTGCTTCAGTACAACTGCTTTGCAAAAAATGGTGAATTTTAAAGATGTAAAAATAAAACTGTAAAAAATTACAAAACACACGTGTATGATCAGGGTTGAGCAAGTTACTCTGAAAAAGTAATGAATTACTAGTTACTTATTACATATTCAATAGTGTCATTAGATTACTGTACAAATCATTCTCCAAAAACTATTTCATTACTTATTACTAATTACTTTCTATACTGAACTAAACTGAGCTCTGTACACTGTAGCTTTGTGAGACATGTTTTTATTGCACTTATGCGTTTTGTTGTCCTAATGCTGACCCATTGCTTCATTGGATAAAAGCGTCTGCTAAATGACTAAATGTTAATGTACATAAAGTAGTATTACTAACTGACCAAAGTTAAATGTCAGGATTTTAAAGTTAGATGTCAATTCGACTATTGCACATTCACATTCATATATTACACACAGTATTTAGTTTAATTAAATCAGAAGTAACTGTAATTAAATTAATTTAAGGGAAAAGTCATTAAATTACAGTAACAAATCACTTGTTACCCAACACTATGTATTAACTTATTTACACCAGTTCCAAAATATCTTCAATACTGCAGTAATAGCCCACACTGTAAAGAATTTCTGTATGATTACAGTATTACTGCCAGCAGTTTGCCAGTAACGTACTGTAGATTTACATTTATTAGCAGTTTGTTCAAAGATAATATTAAAGAGAACATTAAAATTAACAAGTCTTTATCCTTACAGAAAAAAACAATGAAATAACAGCCTCATGCAAAGCATCATGGGAACCAAAATGAGAAAAAAAGCAGAAAAACGTTTATGCATGAGGCTGTTATTTTATAGTTTTCTTCTGTAAGGATAAAGACTTGTTAATGTTTAGTATTGTTTTTAATATTATCTTTGAACAAACTGTTACCAATTGTAAACATTTAATATTTTCCGCAGTTTTATGACAGTTAAAACACACATTCATGCACACTTCATATATGGATAAATATATGGATATGTATATATGGAAGAATAACCTTAATCCTCGCGGTTTGAGAAAGACTTTCACGCTGTGTTCATGCGTGTGTTTGTGCGACCTGTCGACCTAAAGAGTGATTTTAACATCAACCCACTACGGTGACCTCCATAAATAAAGAATGAATCTCTTGACCCAGTGACGTCTTAAAGGAAAGGCGATCTGATGCATGTCCTGAGTGTGTAAAGCAGGAGAAACCACAGTCAAACAACTGAGATGAACAGAGAGGTCAGCAGGTCACGTTGAGCTTTGGTGTGACGTATGTACTGAAGCATAATTACGAATACAATATACCCCAGTTTACTCTCTAGTGAATACTATAGTACGCTGCAGGATGTTTTCATGTAAGTAATGACGAAGCCCTCATTTTAGAATAAAATGAATTACAAAATCTGAGCGGTTGTACCGTAACATCTCTCAGCGGTTCTCAGAGGGAATGATGTTGTCTTTGATGAAGCGATACAGCTGTGTGGAAGCGCTGGGCTTATTTTGGCAGGATTTAAGCAGAGCCTTTCTTGAATTTGATCACGCTGTTCTGCAAACTCTTGATAGTTTTCTCTGAGCGCATCCGTCGGGGCGAGCGCCGCAGGCATCACAGCGTGAAACAGGAGCCGACAGAACGGGCATCGCTCGGGATGCAATCATCATTTCTCGCCCCTACGGTTAACTGAGCTCAACCGCGTTTCAACATTTGGCATGTCTTGCCCGTTTGTTCTGACTTACAGTCACAGGAGACGGAGAACACAGTTTCACTGTGTGATGTTCCTTCATCTGTTACTTGAGATGTGACCTGCTCGAGGTTAGGACACCTATATGACACTATGATACACACTTACTTGTTTACAAAAAAAACGTGTATTATAATCTATGCCGACAGCGAACACACAGAATATTGTCCAGACAACGTAGCTATCTGTGTCTTTTATTTTTTAATGTGGTGTATTCTGACCAGAAGGAGATGTTTTGTATGTAGGGTTCTGAAATGTTTAGATCAAACGTGTGTGTGTGTTAATGTTGTTTTGTATATGAACGGACAGAATATATTCAGCTCAGTTCTTGTTTCAAGTTGACGGAAATTTCATTAGATTCAATTTCCGTTATCAATAATTAAACCTACAGAGGCCGTGGAGACGTCTTAAGACAGAGTAATCCATACGCACACGCACTTACGTTCACAGCCATAGCTTTTCAAATCAATACGAGCATTCATTTATTCATCACCCTATTCGCGTAACCTTTCCTTATCATACAGAAAAATGTTGCTGACATTTTAAGAATAATCAACAATGATCACTGTTAGCATGTGATTGTGTGTGTTGTGTGCTTGTATACATCATGTATACATCACATTTTCAGTTTAGCCGTCTCTGTACAGTTACATTACATTACATTTATGGATTTGGCAGACGCTTTTATCCAAAGCGACCTACATTGCATTGTGCTATACATTTTGTTTATGACTATGTGCAATCCCCTGGGATGGAACCCATGACCTTGGCGTTGCTAGCGCCATTCTCTAACCACTGAGCTGCAGGAAAGCTGTACACACACATGCATGAACGCACACACACACACACACACACACACACACACGCAGGATCAAACATTGTGACTGACAGTTTCCATGTTTTATGGTGACATTCCATTGACTTCCATTGATTTTATATCAGGCTTATGATTTATTCTATCCCCTAACGTTACCCAAACACCTAATGAGCCACATGAACCTCTCTGCATTTTTAAATTTTCAATAAATATCATTCTGTATGAGTTATAAGCTGTTTTCCCTCATGGGGACCTGAACAACACACACACAGGATCAAACACTGTGACTGATGGCTGTTTGAGGAGTGTGTGAAAGGTCATTTATTACTCCACTACAGGAGAGAAATAACACTACAACACACACACACAATAAACGTGTCAGACAGACCATAATTATCTGCTCTGTCAGCTCTTTCTGAAATCCTCACAATTTAAATCGTACGAAACAAACTATGATGATTCACCAGAAAATTGTATCGAAACTTTTAACATTTAGTGTCTCTGCATCAATTGACATCATACATCAAAAAGTGGATTTAGGTCCAATTCTGGTATGGATGGAGCCGACCACCACACCGCTGCAACAAAGTCTAACCAGCCAGACAAGTAGCGTGTTAGGACAAAAACTCCTAAGAAGATTCAAGAGATTGCTTATGTCAATGGTTGCTTTATTAATCCACGTCTAGTGAAGAGACAGCGTAAAGAAGAGAAGAAGATGGAAGAAACAATAATGTGTGTGCAATACAAGGAAACTATATAATCTGTGTATTTCCTCAAATAAAATAAAGATTTCTGATTCATTCCTTCTCACCGAAACTTTTTGTCTTAAAAGATTTTCACCGCCTGACACAGCATTGTAATTCTGCACTTATAATGATGAGTCCTGATAGGTTTCATGGGTTTGCAGATTCTCTCTCTGTTCCCTTGAGCTGAAACTCCAAACATCATACCTACCAAAAGCACAGAGCTATAAATATCTCTCATTCTGTGTGTGTGTCGCTCTCTCTTCTGTCTCTGGCAAAGTGAAACAGTAATATTTAATTTGCATAACTGTGTCAACAGAATCTGAAATAAAACCACTGATCTATAGAAATGACTGGATTGCTCGTGATGTCATCGAAGCCACCGTGCCGCCATGTTGGTATGCCCAAACGTTCTATTGAATGAATGGGGAGTTATCACATATTAACAATGAAACCGTACCTTACCAGTCCCCGTTTTTATATCTGAAGTCTCACAGTACATTCTTACATCGCAAACGTCTTAGGCATGGAAATGTTTATTTGCCGTTATTCTCTGTGGGAACTAACAGGCCTTTGACATGGTTGTGAACACTCCTAAAAATAAAGGTACTTAAAAGGTTGTTCACAGCGATGCCACAGTAGCAGTCAGTCAAAGGATCTTTAAAGAACCCTCTCTTTCTTACTTTTTTATAGTCTGAAGAAGCTTTTTTCACCACAGGAAGCAAACAGCTCTTCTATGGCATCAAAGAACCTTTTGAAACACCTTTTGTGCATGTACGCTGTTTCAAATGACATGGAAAACATGGACAAGGGTCTGCGTGCTGATTGGTTGAGCTGTGTGCTAATAAATCATATACAGAGAGGCCGTAGGGCATCATGACAGCATATGTTCATTACTGAGATGATAACAGACAGTACAAAGAGGCAAATGGGTCACTGTTTCTCAGAATTACTCATTTCGCCGACAATAAACCAACACCCTCCATTAATCTTTCATAGAGACATTACACAAATGTTTTTAAGAAACCTGCTATTTATTCATATGTACTGTATATATTATAATTTCAGCTGATTTTTAGAGCTTATACAAAATATGTCTTAAAAGGAATTTACCACAAAACAGTGTAATGTAATGCCCAACCAGTCGAGTACATACGATCTTAAAAAAATAAAGCGATGTTTCACAGCGATGCCACAGAAGAACCATTTTTTGGTTCCACAAAGAACCATTCATTCAAAGGCAAAGCTTTTTTCGCCACAAAGAACTTTTTTTGTGAAACAATGTTAAAGATGTTAAAGGTTCTTAATGGAACCAAAAGGTTCTTCTATGGCTTTGAAGAACCTTTTGAAACACCCTTTTTTTCACACAAATAAAAACCATGAAATAGATTCTGAAACTGGATTTTTCTTTTGAATGAAATCCTTTTCAGAGAGATAATGCCAGAGCAGCGGTTTCTCACGATCGTGTCCTGTTGGATGGGAAGTCTCAGAAGTATTGTGCGGGGCTAGCAGGAGAGCATCATGTTCTACTGCAAAAGAAATGCTAAACCAGGCATGACCCGCATTCATGAATACCTTGCATTGTTGTCAACAATATGATTGAAAGAAAATGTAATGTTTTGGAAATAAAAAAACTCTCTGTGATTCAACAAATGAATCTTTAAAGACTTTAGCCTTAATGTTGTTCTTTGATGATGGTCGATTAGATTTTTTACTCCAAATTAGGTGTGAACCCTCTTCTGATCCAAGGATTTTTACTGTAAAGGGACTTTGAGTTTGCCGTATGGTTCTGTGGAGATTTGTGTTCTTAATAGGGTACACGATGTTCTTTGGTTCAGAGTTTTGGTTTCTAGGTTTTATTAAGTACTACGAACACAGGTTTACTAGAGAATAATAATGATTTGTACAATCTGTAACTTTTTGGGGTTTGAAATAAAGAAAAAGGCAGCGCTGATAGTCTTGTGGTTAGCGTGCCAACCAGAGACCCCATTATAATTTGGCCGTCCGGTATTATTTTGCTGTTAATGTAATTGACTTGAACATACGTTGGTACATAAAACAACCTGCAATTTATATTTGAAACACACAGATGTTGATGGAGAGGCAAAAGTTATGAACTGTTTTCACAAAAAACAAATGGCCATTATGGAGTTTTAAACGTCCTGTTTAAGTCGCCTTCTTTCACAGAACACAAAATGTCAGATTCAATGTTTGGAACTGAAATCTTCAGTCACCGTTCTACTGTGGAGAAAAGATCCAATGAAAGTGAACGGCGACTACGGTTGACAGGCCTCTTCTGTCCTCTAAATCACACAGGCTTAGAATAACACGAGGATGGGAATGAGAAATGATCGCTTTCTGCTGAATTGTCCCTCTTGGAAATGATGGGTTTCTCTTCCAGGAGTGCAGCGAAACAGAAGAAAGACACAAAGGATTTTTTTTAAAGGATACCCGCACCTGCTCATCGTTCACAGTTGAATGCATTCACGGTGGAAATCAGAATAAAACCCCAGATGAGCGAGAGGCGCAAGAGCCTCATTTCCACCTCACACAGAGAAGAGCGTTTATGTGGCGTCTCCAGGGTGGAAACCAGCATAATGCCATATCCATTAGTTTATATAAAGATACGAAAAGGTTTGACAATAAAACACGAGAATTCCCCTGTGAGACATACTGTAAAATAAAGAGGTGAAATGAAATAGGAATGCCAGATAGATTGTGAATTATGTTAGCGGATAGGTTTTCTGCTCTTGCTTTACGATTGATGAAATTAAATAGATATTCTCTATCACTTTTCTCTATTTAAAAGATATTTAAACAGTTTTTAAAGGGTATGAATGATGGATGATGGCTTAACATCCGTCTCAGATAATGCACTCTTACACATTTACATTTTTGTATTACGAGTAAGTGCTGTTGTGGTCGTGGCTTCCAGCTGAAGGAATGAGATCTGTCTTGATAAAATGATGAATCTCCCATTACAGTTCTCTAATGGACCAACGTTACAGTAGATCGTGGCGATGGACACGTGAGACAGGAACAAGAAGTGCATGGCTTTTTATGCACCAAAGGAGAAAGAAAAGAGCAAAGACGTCTGAGGTAAATGGAGAATATGCAAACAGGTGGCCGACTGTTGCTTTTGTGTTGGATCTTCAATGTGGAGGTCAAGATTCTTTTGTTTTGTTTATCTGAAACACTAATTCAGACCTCATTCTACATTTAGCAGATGCTTTCTTTCCGAAGCGATATTTAGCACTGCGCTATTTTCCCAATTAAAATGTATTTATATATTATTTAAATATTAAAATGCCAACAATATACAAAGCTACTTTTATCTGAAATAATGTGCAGAGTCAACACACATGCCCTATTGTTTCTCAGGCAGTGTTGGGTGTGACTAGTTACTAAGTCATTAGTTACTGTAATTTAATTACTTTTCCCTTGAAAAATAAAGTAAGGGATTACTCTAATTTTTCTGTAATTTAGTTACAGTTACTTCTGACGTCATTAAACTAAATACTGTGTGTAATATACTGTATGTGTGTGCAATAGTGGAATTGACATCAAAATTCAAAGTCTGACTTTAAAATCTGTGCTTTAATATATATATACACTACTTTATGTATTTTTACATTACTTATTTGAATGAATTTAAAGAGGCGTTTCATGTCCATCTGAATCACTGAAGGTTGATGTAGGATATAGAAAGTCATTAAATAGTTTTTGGCGAGAGTCATTTGTCCAGTAATCTAATGACAGTATTGAATATGTTATTAGTAACGAGTAGTTCATCACTTTTTCAGAGTAACTTGCCCAACACTCTTTCTCAGGATTATCATCTGCAAATCGATGATTGTCACCTTTCAGATTTAATAGCACTGCTTGTTTCTTTGCCATATTAATATTTCGCCGTTCAGACTGTTTATTTTGTGCCTTCCTCTTTCTTTCTCTCACTCCTTTATATTTCATTTAGTCTCAATCTGATCTCTGGTTTCTCTGTGATTTGAGTCAAACCCATCCAACACAACTGAAGCCGTCATAGACCTCAACCTCCTCTAAACTCTCTCCTTCTGTTTATATCGCAAATCCCATGGATTAGTTTATTCCTAGAAAACCAATTATAAAACAAAATCAAGCTGCTACTGAACACGATGACGTTTTCAATGATAACATGAATTAGCTCATGTGGTTCAGTCTCATTCAGCTTCAGGACGCCGATTGTTCCACCCGTCTGAATACAACTTCTTTAACTGACAGCCCAGAATCCTTTGAGTTTCACACGTTTCTGTACGCATCCCTGAATGTAAAGTGCGTGACGTGATGTTTTATGAAGGGCATCGAGTATTACGAAATAGACTTCGATCTCATTATAAAACATTTGTTGCCAAGGGATTCCACCATTTAATAAACACACAATATCGCACACATGAAGATGATACATACCGTCCTTGCGGTGATACGTGATCTCCACTTTGCGTTCCTCCGAGCCCAGCAGAGCCTGCGCTACCTGCGCGATGGTGTGCCGTTTGGTCAGCTGTCCATGCAAGAAGTCGCAGGTGCACGGCTTCTGCATGATGTCCGGCCGGGAAAAGCCCGTCATTTCACAGAAGGCATCGTTGCAGTAGATGATGGCACAGTTCTGGACACGTGCATTGGCTATGACAAATCTCTTGTCTGCGCAAAACAGAGTTAAACATTTTATTATGAGGAGGTTTGTTATTTTTGGTAAGAAAGCCCTGAGGATTTATCTGCTAGTCGACTCAATGCACATTCAAGCACTGCTAACACAAACATATCCGATTAAAACATTTGACTATTAGCATCAATGAAAACAAGCGTAAAACAGTAAAGAAATATCAGTGATTGTAGCGGTGCTCTCATATGAACAAATCACGAGTGTTTTAACTCAAATAAACCCATAATGCGTATGTCCTCTTCAGTTCAGTACTTATGTCTACGTTTTGTGTTTGGCAGACGTTTTTATTCAAAGCACATTTATTGTGTGCATTATTTAATCAGAATGAACAGTAATATTAGAGAGAAGACAGCAGAGTTCGCCGTGAGAGCCTGAGGTAGTGTGGATAAACACCACGAACACTTAAACAAACCGAATAGATCCTGACATGCTATTAACCCAACACAGGACAACATCAATGAACAGTTTCCTTCCTAACAACTTATGGAGAACGTGCAAATCTATTGCGCTCTTAACCACTTAACAAATCAATGACGAACAGCCCAAAGCTTATCAAACTAAACGTGGACGTCAATGAAATACGGAAAGAGTTGTGAATTCTCACCACTGCAGGTTATTTACTGTGAAAGACAATGACATTTTAACGCTTATGTTTCATCCGTATGTGTGTGTTCTCTGGGGATCGAACCCACGACCTTAAAGCTTCCACCAGCGCGTCACATGAAGCGCACCCGATATTACTGCAATTCAATTAAAAACGAAAACGTCAAATCTGACACTCACTTTGTCCCTCGAATTTGCGAATGATAATGCCGAGAAATGTGTTTTGCGGCGCGACGTGACCCCGCCGCACCGGCATGACTGACGCCTGGTAGGGATCGCGCGTCCCTGGGAATCCGCTTGACGAGCTTCACGAGCGCAGCGCGAGGAGACGCGGGGTCATTCCGGCGGAGTCTTCTCCTTATGTCCACCGCTCCCGTTAGATTCCCGCTGCCCGCGATGCATTCCCGTGTTGGTCTTCGGTGGCAGTTGCGCGAAACGAAACGAGAGGAAACGCGGCGGCGCGCTGTGAGGCTGCGGGTCCGAGCGGCATCTCAAAGCAGCGGTGTTATGACAAGCCAGCAGTGACGTCCGTCTCTCCGCGCGGGGCCCTCGCGCAGTGCGCGCGACGCGGTTATGAGAGGAAACGGTATCCGTCGCACGCGAGGGGAGCGCTGGAGGAGGGCACGGTTCACGCGGATCGCTCTCCGCGAAACACGTCAAACACCAAAACACGTGGGGTTTCCTTTTCCACCCTCAGGATATCCATGACAGCAAAGTCAGAAGCGCTCGGGTCCGAATAGGGAAGGTCCATTACAGCCTTATCTGCGTCTAGGGTGTCGAACTGAGTGACATCAAGTCCTTATTTAGATCAATGGTTAAAAGCGGTTTCGCAGTCAAGTTTCACCACGAAAAATTCACCACGGATACGATTTCACAGTAGTAAACAAAGTTTTGTTGTTTGCTTTATTTGTGATGGTAACCACAAACTGGGAAAACGTTTTGGACAAAAGGCGAAAGAAAATCTAATATTCAGCTCGAATTGGTTGAATTCGGCTGGATATCGCGTGACATGAGAGGTGCAGCTTCATCGGTCGCGTGGGATTTCGTGGCTGTCCATGGTGCTGAAAACTATTCCCGTGAGAAAATGAATGAAATTAATTTTACCTTCCGTAACGAATAATACAATGAACTGTGACAGAATGTGAGAAGTACAGAATATTCCTGCAGGCTGCTGAAAACTGTATGTGAAATAAAAGATGCTTTAAAAGCAGAGCAGAATAATGAAAACACAACAGGCAAATCCAAAGAAGTCTAAATGAACAGTCGCGGTGAGTTAGAACTGCTGTTTTTGTGAGTAATGTGCAGACAAGACGGTTTTTTATGTGAACATATCCAAAATTATACGATTAAATAACAGACCAATACACAAATAAATATAATTGAACGGCCTGTTTAAGCATCATTAAGTTATGATATTAAGCCTAATCCACAATTTAAGTACACAAACACTGAGACATCACGTCAGCACTTTCCACTGCTTTAAAGCTGACTGCTTTACTGGTTTGTTGAGAGATCATTCATGCGTCTCTGTGACCTCGGAAACATGAAGAGAAGTCCACTGGGGTGCAAGAAACAGAGGATGCATCAGTGCTGACATCTAGTGGTGACCATAAGAGAATGCGTTTACAAGTCAGGAGGCAAGCACATTTTCAGGATTGATGGATCAAATGTGAAAGTTTAAGAATCAACCACATAATGAACATTTATCCACAGCCAAGTGCAGTCGGAAATGTGCGGCTTTAATGTCTTTAGTGACTGAAGATCTGATATAGTGAACATGAATACACACGGGCATGGAATACAGTCTGTTTATTCTCAAAGATAAATAAAACATGCATTTAGTGACCCACTCACAACTGTTTTACACTTTAGTAATAGGTAGTTAGATGCAGAGCAGAGCAGAATAGGTTAAATAAGGGTGTATTACGCTGTGATTAGTGTAAAACAACCTAAATTAGTAAGTAAATAAACCAAAAAAATAAAATAAATATGATTTATGAAATGTTTTAATGATTAAATGTATATGTTATAATTATATTTTATTGTGTTTTTTGAGTTATTATTACTTAATTAAAATTGATATTAAGTGGAACGCACAATAAAAAAAATCTGATTTTACATATGAACTCTTCAGATTTGTCTTTATGTGTGAGACTTCTGTGTGCAGAAAAAGTTCTTCTTAACTTTCCTCTTCAGCCGTTGGTAAATGTTGTGTATTTGTGTTTATGTTGGGATGATGTTTTTGAACACAATGTAAATCAATGTAGTGATCCTATGCAGTGAAACCTCATTAATATTCAGTGTGATTCATCAATACTACACTGCACGCATCAATATTCACAAGAATGAAACTTAGAAAGTGACACAGACTCCTGCGGTAACGTCAGCTGGGCTATAATGAAAAGGACTGTTGGGAAAGCATGTAAACCCGTGTTTGTTTGTGTACGTGCGGGCATCCGAGTGCACATGTGAGCAGACAGGTTTACTTACATTGATGGACTTTCAAATTAAGTCAGTAAATCCCAGAGATGGTGTGAATCAATGAAACAATTTTTAAACATCAAAGACTTGTGTCTGGAGAGTGTCCAGTGTTTTATTCAATAAATAAATATTTTCAGTCTGACTGATGTTCTGTGTTCATATTTGAAGGACTTTTTTCTTTAGCGTGCACATTTACTTTCAGACAGACGGATAGATTCACTGATACATCTGTGTCACAGGGTTTGTGTTAAATATTTACACCGTGATCCAAAGAAACCTTACACAGCCTCTTAGATTTCGTCTGCCAAAACATTCAATTAAACCCAGGCCACGCTTTGGCTAAGAAGCGGTGTTTTGATAGTGTCTGACATCTAACCTCTGCCCTCGAGCCGACGGCTATCAGCGGTCTCACAGTCACTGTCTACAATGCACAGTAGAGTTTATACAGTTTTAAGAGGTTATTCACATCAGCCGTCATCACAGACGGTACAAGATTTTATTCCTCAATTTTTGTGTGTTATTGTGGAGGAAATGTGTGTGCATGCTGAAGGTGTTTAAAGCTACATTGTCAGATGAAGTCATTGTGAAAGCTGATTCAGATTTCCATTCACGCTTTATGTTGTGCATTAACACCTTTGTCAGCAGATGGCAGCACATTTACATCTAAGAAGTCATGCATCATTTTAAACAGATTCTCAAAAGTCTGAAAAGATGTTAGAGGACATTATTGAACCAAATAACTAATTCTACTCATTTGATCTCCCTGATATTAGACACTTTCTATTGTGAAAGATATATTGTCTTTCACATTTGCATTGTTCAAAAAGTCCAAGATGAATGTCATCAACACAAGGCATCTTTAAATACGTTGAATAAATACGGCTCTGTATTTCACCGAGTTATAATTAAACGTGTACATTTGACATGTATTCATTTAGCAGATGCTTTCATGCAAAGGGATGTACAAATAAAAGAGCATTTAATAAGCCAACAATAGTAAGTACATCCTACAAAGCCATGTTTACAAGTAGGAGAGTTTAACATATCATCTTCCATATGATGTGAATCAATGGAATGTTTATCGGTTAAATCTGAAGAATGAAGACTGTGTTAGAATGATGGCATTAACTGTTGTGACTGCGCTGTAGGTAGAAGCAAAGCCACAGGAAGAAATCGAAGAGATGTTAATAATTCAGGAGGAAGGTATTTGCTTATCCTCACTTTATTCACAACATTTCAAAGAAACACCACTCATGAGACCTGCACTTCAGTGTGCAACATAATTCAAACATATTCCTGTTATTTATGATAATAAAAATGGAATTCATTCAGAGAATATTAATGCAAGAGTAGTACATAACTAAGCAGATTTACAAACTATATTAACATTTTTAATAAACATGATTATCAGAATCAGAATGGTTTGTCCCTGAATCGTATCTTCTCTCTTTTATTGACTTTCAAATGATCTTATTTTTGATTCATCTGCAAACACTTGATCTATAATTTAGAATATATTTATGAGGCATTGGAAAGGTCAAAACGAAGTGCTCCATCTAAACATATTTTGATCTGCATATTATGAATTTTTTAATTATGATGACGAAGTATAATGATAATAATTAAGAGACAAAAAAAGATTATATTTGTCACACGGCAGGATCATATAAGTTAAACCTGCGAAGACAAAAACTGTCATAAACCTAAACATCTTTTCCGTCCCTTAAACAAAAGAAAGATATTTAAAGTATGTTGGCATAATTGAAGTAAATGGAGACAAACACCGTCAGTCATATTTACATCTATTGTGTCCCACAATATATCAATATATTACATCCCATTATAACACAGAAACTATGATGATTCAGCGCTTAAATTTGACTCTTTTCTTAATACATACAAACCATAAAATGGTCAAATATTTAGTGATTTAAAACACCGTTTCCAGAGCACAAGTTATTTGATCGTTTCCTTTTGAAACTTTTAATGACACATCTTTGTCATACATTATTTCTCTTATATTTCTCTTATAAAAAGCTTATTTTACACAGACACTGATGCCAGTGAAACACACACTTCACCGACATCAGTCAAAGAAACAGAGAGAAGAGTTTGGAAAGAGAAAAACTGCAGAAGAGAGAGAGAGAGAGAGTTATATTGAGACACTGAATCAGATTTATTCTCACGGTAAGATTGAAGACAAGACAGGTTTTCTTTTTTTATCTCTTCGTTCCATCTGTTCTTGTCTTTTGTAACACATCAGTCAAACTGAGTGAGTCAGAAAGACACATGTCAATCATCTTCTCATGTATGATCTCACAATGGAACCGTTCAACTCCTACATGAACTCTACAAACATCACAAGTCAATCGGCTCTGAACAAAAGGTGTACGTTAGTTAAAACGCTTTGTCTTGTAATGCAACAGTTTTCCACATATAGCCAACGGTCTATAACTAAACTCAGTGCCCTGAAACACGCCTGCTGGGATGAAGGGAAAATGTGCTTTGACTGATTTCACTTTGGAGTTTCCTCCTCACATGTGGACTCAAACCTGCGCACACGAACATAACTTCACATTCACAGCCTGTGCTTATTTGTCCAACACTAAAACTCTCTGCGTTTTAAAGGTTGTCCATCATTAATCCGTTTCCTTTCCCCCGCATGGTCGGCCAATCGGAACCGAGCTTAATGAATCTGCTGCAAGGTTAATTTGGCCAGTAATGGCATTAAACGGATATATGGAAACAGTTTCTCCTCTAAATACCAATTCATTACATCTACGCTTATTAAGAGCGAGGACTATGAAATGATGGCCGGCGTCGGCGCATTAAGAGTCATTAGCTCCACATGCTTGTATATTTGCGCCGCTGAGGTTTTTCTGTGAAAGGGGCTGACGCTGGCGTAATTATTCCTCTGGCTAACCTTCTACCTCATATTTTCATCATTCTGGCCCACATTTCCATCCTCCCATCCCTCCGTTGCATACTTAGTCAGGGTCCGTTGAGTGGGCCGAGCCATTTGAGCGGGAAAATGAAGCGATTAACGCTTCCAGACGTCTATACGGAGAGATGTATCCAAAAAAGGTTTTAATACAGAAAAAAGTCATTATTTCATCCCACTCATTTTGTATTTGCGTTTCTCTCCCTCTCCGACAACTCGCCACTTCAAAATGGAATCTCAAGGTGATGTGTTTCTAATGTTAAGCTTTCATTTCAATTCTCAGCCCCTCATCCTCAATACGTTTCTCTACCTTTGAAGGTGCGCGTGCGTGCGTGCGTGCGTGCGTGCGCGCGCTCTATGTGCTTGATTAAAATAGTGGTGTTGTGGTTTGAAGGGCTGTAATTACTCTCTCTCTCTCTCTCTAGATCACCCACATGCGCCGACTATAATGGATCGTAGATTCTTTTTATTTGCTTTTGTTTTATAGAGTCGATTAAACAATAATAACAATAAAAGATGCAATTAATTGCAAAGGTAATAAATGGTAGTGGTGATGGTGTTTTCAGCAATGCGTTTTCATAATTACCCACCACGCGCGCGCGCACACTCACGAGAGCTTTAATAGATGCAGAAGCGCTACAACAGAGGCGAACGGAACTCATAATGTAATTAAACAAAAGCGCTCTGCATAATTATGAGAGGGAAGCTGATTGCAGGAGCCGGGGGTGTGATGATGTCAAACTTGGGCAGGCCGGGGACATTAAGCGTGTGAAGATATGAACAGTCTTTTGGAAAAGCATTAAATTGACATCCTTAAGTGCTTGGGATTAGCCGCCTCTCCAAGATCCGGAGACGCATTTGTGCGCGCGTGTGCGCGTCTGTCCTGTACTGAGGGTTTCTCTGGGGTTAGTCCGAGATTGGCTTTCCAAAGCGTAGGAAAGCGAAGACAGAAGCAGAGCGAGGCGCCGTTCAGCCGTCAACCCCACTTGACACTCTTGGAGGAGCTCTTTCTGTCTCTCTTTCTCGCACACGCACGCCGCTGACACGCATATTGACCCTGCAGTTGTGTGTGCTTGCTGAATTCAGATGGTATGCTAATTCTCCTGCTATTCTGTCTAGTTAGTGTGGTCACTGCGTAAGCGTCCGGACAATGCGGTTATAAAATGCTTCTCGTTTTCTGCACAACTCGAGACGCTCAGCGTGCCACGTGCTGTGGAGACAAGCTGTGTTTAATATGTTAAGACTGAGATAAAGAGACTGTCTGGGTAATTATACCTTCATTTAGAAGATGAGAACCAACAGATTATCAGCGTCTTTATATCAGTGTCTCACATCTGGAAGTGATAACAAGAGACTTTTGAAGTATTCCTTCATCATTTAGTCATCGTCATGTCATTTCAAACCCGTATGAGTTTCTTTTTTCTACAGAACACAAAAGAAGATATTTTGAAGAATGTTGATAAGCAAACAACACTGAACTCCATTGACTTCCATGGCGAGACCACAAAACCACTGAGACATTTCTCAAAATATCTTCTTTTGTGTTCCAATGAAGATAGAGTGAATAAATGATGACAAAGTTGATATTTTTGAGTTTAGTGCATTTGATGGATAGGAATGTAATGCAAAGGCCGGGTCAGTACAAAATCGGAAATCAATGTCTTCCTGACAAGAGGGAGGGTGGACGTGCAGAAACATTTTGAGTTGGAATCAGGGGCCGGATTCACAAAACGTTATTAAGAAGAACATTCTTAGGAATGTTGGGAATGTTTTGCATTCCTGAAAAAACGAAGAAAAAGTTCTTCGTTTTTTCTCTCAAGATTGATTTACAAAGTCCTTTTATTCTCATGGAAAATGGATCTCAAGATGATCTTTAGAAAATATTTGAGAACTTAACAGAGAACATTCTTTTGAACTTCATTTAATTTATCTTAAGAACAATTTTATATTTTGTCACTTTTGTGAATCCGGCCCCAGTATTTCTCTATTACTTTACTTTAAGCCAAATCAACAAAGACGCAGCGTTTGTCTGACTCTAAACTCTGCCCTGGCGTTTTTTTGTTTGTTTCTGATGTTTTTGACATTTTTACCAATACAATCATGGAGATTTAAACACGAGTCACTGTGCGTAAATGGTCCATTATCAAGATCTTGTTGTCAAACGGTGTTTAATGTTTGACCAGTTTTAAAGCTATATTCAGTATTTAAACATAACCCAACCTGATCTCATAAAAATTCAGACCTATTTTTGAGGTGGCTAATTCGTATGAATTTGCACAATGAGAATCGTACAAAAACGTATGATTATTAGAAAAAACATCTAAATCTTCAAAATCCAAAATTAAATAAAAAAACCCTGATTTTCAGTCTCTGACATTTGGAGCCCGCTGTTTGTGACCAATTCTTCAACTCTCTGTTGAGGCCGTTTGCTTATGACAGCACTATGAGAAACAGAACGTACACAAATATGATTGACTTTGTGAATCCCAGCCGCACACAGACAGATAGATGGATCTGTTTTACAGGCCCATATAAAAGCAATCTGTTTCCCACTGTAAGTACCTGTTGAGTTATGGCCACTGACTCAAGGTCAGTCTGTCAGAATCTTCTCTTCTCAGATGGCATTTACGCACGGAGGGAGAGAGAGAGATTGTGGAGAGGGAGGGAGATAAAAAAGGTGAAGGAAAGCAGGGTTCGTCCGCTGAAGGCTGGCTTTGGAAATGTGTAGCGACAGCGAGCCTTTACCGAAAGTGATGCATGTGAAATTCTGCTTTTCTAAAGCCGGGTCTTTTGTGTGCATGTATAAAGAAAGAGAGAGTGAATGGGTGATGAAATGAATGTGTGTGTTATAAAATGATGTCACTTTGTTAGATTAAAGCAGTAATGAAGCGCGCTCAGACCATTAGTTGTGTAATGCGTCTCCAGAGAGATAATGCATAACAGCCGGAGACGCACGAGCGGCATTGTAGAACGAGAGGCCGGTACATTAAAGCAGTTTGTATTTCAGTAGGTTAAAATCACTCTTTACCTCATTCTCAACCAATCAGATGCAAGAGATGAGGAGAGGAAGGTTAAAGTGCAGCGAGATTCAGACACACCGGGGCCTTAAAGTCCCATTGAAATAAAAAAAGAAATTTCTTACTTTTTCATGAAATATTGCTGCGTTTATAGTTAAGAGCTTATCAATGTTGCTCATTTTCTTTTTAACATTCATGTGCCCTCATAATCTTAGGTTAAAACCTGAAAATGGACTTCCGCCCTGAAATGACATAAATTAGACTGGTTGGCCGGAGCATCCGTTAACTCCTCCCCTTCAACTGTCAGTATGCTGCCAGTTTCAACTAATGCAACTGCTGTTTTTACACATCCAATCAATTCGCAGTCAAAACGCAAGCCACGCCCACTCATTTTCTCCTTTGAAATGACTTTTCACTCGGAAATGTGTCCGAATACGAAAGTAAAAACGATCGCAACTTCCGGTTCACGGGGACTTTAAACATACAAACCAACAGCATTTCTCCACAATCCCCTCACAAGTGCCAGCGATGCTCGGATTGGATCCAGACAGGTGTGAGTTTGACAAACTGCACGCTTCAAAGCTTCAGGGGTAAAAATCACACCTGTCACTGTAGTAGATCAATGGTGAAAACAGACTGTGAAAGCAACGAAAGCGAAGAAAATTGCAGATAAATACAGGATGGATGGCTTTATCTTGAGCTAAATACGAAATCTAATTGGATATATTTTTAACAGTTAACTCTCAGTTAAAGGAGGGGGTCTCGCTGCGTGCCGAGCCGAGCACTGTGATTATTCAAATGAGTCCTCTACCTTACATTTTAATGACTTGTGTTAGGCGTAATTAAGGTGTCTATTAAAATAGCGATTCGTGACAACGAATACATTTTCGTTCCTGCTTAACCACAGTAACATGTAGATAATTGTCTGAGATTAGAAGACATCATTGCCGTTATCAGCCCTCGGAACCCAATGTTCCCTTGACTCCGGCACGTTTAAAAGAGGACCAAATGGCCGATTGGAGATCAGTCTTAGATCTCCGTCTCAGCTCTGGGTGCGAGTTCAAAATGGACAGGTCTCATTTTTTTTATTTCAAAAGCTATATGGAAAAGACATCATTAGATCGCTATAGACCACTTTTGAAGACATAACGCCGGTTCAACACGGGTCCAGAAGAACTTCCTGTTTCAGCTTTTTTAACACTACACAAATGTTCAAAATACTATCAGAAAATGTATAATTGAATCAAAACGTTAAATGAATATCTGTTAGATTGATTTATGTGAGATTTAAATAATAGGTGACACTTTACAATAAGGTGCTGTTTATTAACAATGAATTATGTTAACAATGAGAAACTATATTAGTTCATGTTAACACTTCATGAATTCTTACTCTTATTCTTATTGAAGGTTGCTTTGCTACATGGACAGTTACTATTCTATGTTCAATAACTATTGATGTACTAAATGGTAGCACATAAAGTGGATTGCATTTTAGGTTGCTCTGTTGTTATCTCGTTGTTATTAACAATGACAATAAATTCAATTCAAAAAGCACCATGAACTAACATGAATAACTGTATTGACATGAACTTGACAAGGATTAATAAATGCTGATAATCCCAATTGTTCATTCTTAGATAATGTAAGATAATGGATTTACTTATGAAAAATAATAGCACCTTATTGTAAAGTGTTACCAAATAATGTAAAAAAGTGAAACAAAAAATGCTTTCAGACCTGTGTTTATATCTTTCTAAGTGGTGTATGGATGTAAATATGGGTGTCATTGACGGTTGTTAGGGTGTTGCTATGTTGTTTACCGGCCCAGCTTTAACTTTATTTCAATACTAATAACCCCACAAATGTACCATCGTCTACATGCACACGCACACACACGCACACACACAGCTGTTTGTGTTCATTCATCCTGTTGTCAGATCCATCAGAGAGAGAGAGAGAATTGTCGTTTAATGACTGCGTGCTAAAATAAAAAAATTAGCCACTGCACTTATTACTGGGAACGCAGGCTTTCAAATGGTCAAGTCCTTTTGTTATTTGCATAATTTATACCAGTTTTTCTTTCTCTTTCCGCCTTTGCACAATTTTCTCCTAATTTGCATAGACTGTCCATTTAAAGGGTCCTTAAACAGAATTACTGCCCCGCACACTTTAATTGTTGCACAGTAAGAAAATTACACTTAACTTGAAGGGACAAAACAAAGCCATTAAAACATAAGTCAATGTGAGAGAACAATGTGAGGAATTTAAGATTTAAAGATAAAAATAAAAGCGCACAGTGATATTTTTCTATACATATTCATTTGACACACACACAAAAAATATTTAAAAGCACAAAATGATGTAATTTACTTAAATAACGTGAAATGACAACACACATCATTTTTCTTTTACGAGTTTGTATTTTTAAACTAGCTGCTTTTGTGCATGTAAACTGCAATAACAGAAATAAAGTTATTGATTGTCAAAAAATGTGGTAAGAAATAAGGAAAACACATTGTAGAAAGAATAAAATCCCCAACTTTTATTTTATAATTACACATGATGCTAAGTTAAACAAACAAGTTTCAATTGAGTTTTTATAGCGTTGTCAGTAAAAAAATTGCTGACTCAAGTTTTTAAGTCTTCTCTTAGTTTCATTGTGTGAATTCTGTTGTGATTTTTTGATTGTGTTATTCTTACCTTTGGAAAGTGTCCTTGTAGATTTTCTAAGATTTAGCTCACTTTTATTGACAAATTCTTCACCAAAGCTTAGTTACATAATTCCAAAATCACACAGGTTAGTTTGATATGATTGTGGGGACTTGTCCTTATCGACACACACGTATGCACGCACACACACACACACGCGCGCAGAGGTCCACAGAAAAGAGTAGGCAAGGCTTTAAGATAAGCATATATTTTAATTACCAAATTGTTTACATTTCCCAAACATTCACGAAAACAAACGCAACAGAGACAACTGCATATACACACACCCCATGTCCATTCCATTCATGATAAACTCATAACACACCTCTAAATGTGTTTTATGTATTGAGATGCACTGTAAAACAAGACATTTCTGTTCTATTTTGTGGATTGAAGAACAGAAGTGATCAGCCACTAAAGGGATGTGAAGTTGTAATGCAGTATCTGGCTGTCTCAGTGATAACAAATCTTTAAGAGTTTAGAGAAACTCATCAATAGATGCCATGTGCTCCTATTCTGACATCTGTCTTTTATGTTCCATTACTTTGGTCATATGCACTGTCCTGTAACACACTCTTTTTCTTCAGGTTGCATCTAAGAAAGATCCTTACACGCAGATAGACCTGTGTTGAGAAATCTTTGTGTCTCGTGTCAAAAGCTCTGCTTCAGAATCTAATGAGCTGCGGTGCTGTTTACATAGGCAGCATCCCAACGGCTATGGACCCTCACAAGTGAAGGATGTGAAGGAACTGTTAACAGTCACTTTCACACCACACAAATGACCCACAAGAGACTCGACTAAAGCTCACAGCTGACTGATGTTCTGTTGCCAACTGCTCCATTCTCAAATAAACAAACCAAACCTCGGATGAAACAGGAAGTGATTTATTTTCAAAGATGAATATTTTAGACAAGAAGTCATACATGATGATATTTTGCAGTATCATTTCTCAACATTTCGTGGGCCATATTTGGACATTTTCCACTGAGCTCAGTGCCTTGCATTCTGGTATTGCCTTATCCGAAAGGCAAACGTGCAATGCAGTCTGAGACCTTCTATTAATGTGTTTATTTATTTATTCATTAGATTTTTGTTTTATAAACCAGCGTAATATTTCTATCTATTTCTTGGAACAGCTTTTATGTTATGAATGATGCTCTCAAACATTATCTGTGGTTTGGAACAGAGCTGCTGTGGATGACAGTGTTTTGCATAGAATGCAATAGACTATTGTGTTTTGTGGGTGGAAATAAGTCTCCATTTAAGTTTTAATCCCTTACAACCTTTTTAACATGACAGATGGTTTGAAAAATTTAAGTCCCCTTTAAGTTGCCCAAAATCAGAAAAGCTGCAGTCAGGACGAAAAAGAAAATCCTTTCAGACATCAGCAATACAAAAAACATGGAAGAAAATATCCTTTTAAAACAAAGAAATGGCACTTTTGGAAACTTAAGGAGCGCCTGTGCTTTCATCTAGAAAATGCATGTAGATGCATCTGTCCAAATCAGTGGAAAATAAACAATAACTAAGTTATACGCGTAGCGAGCACACGATAACACACAGAAACAATACAGTGACGTATCTCGTTGAGAATCATCATCATCGGGATGGAGGCGTGTTGTGTCCAGTTCAGCAGAGGAAATTCAATTTGGTTCAATTCACAATTCAATTTCAACCCCGTGGATCTTTGCGCAGCCTTTTCAAGGAATTCCTTCCATTCGTCTCCTGGAATGAAGTCAATTCACCCTCTTGAACAGAAACAGCATGGAAATAAAATCCACCCGCATGCGTTCACAAAGAGGGAGCGTTTTTTGGCTGACGTCTCCGTGCGAGTCGGCTCCCACACTGCTGCTTTGGTGATTTACAGAAACAAGCACGATATCTTAATTCCCTTTGGTGGGATTCATAAAAACTCGAAGGAAGTAAACAGACACATCGGTTGCGAGGTCAGCCAAGCATACTTCCAGTGTTTGTGATGAAGTTAACTCAACGCTATTTTTAAAAGCGCCCAAAGCCTTAAGCGAAGATGAACATCCATCCAAAAGGCATGCGTTCTTTCATTCTCACTGAGCAGTTTCACACTTGGCCGTTTAGCAAGGTTTTCTTTTTGGTATACAAAATTCCATTTTTTATGTCTGCGATAATGTCTCAGCTTGCTTCTTTCTCAAACACAGTCTGCACGATTTGAGTCAGCGCCAAAACTGGTTGCAATACGGATTAAATAAGACCTTAAGTGTAGAAATCAATAATTGAAAATTGTTGAGTATAAGAATTGTTTTTCCACCAAAATAATGATTGTCTCCAAACAGGATTCAAATACTCAACACTCCTGGTTGACCAATCCACCATTGTCTGGTTAGATGCCATAATTAATAATCATTAATAATAAAGAATTTGTGAAATACAGCATCTACCGGCTCATGTTGGGCTGTTCACACTCACAATGAGAGACGCTGAAAGTGCCACAGACTTTACACATGACTGTAAATGAACCTATGAAAGTGCATACAAACAAAGTTCAGTGAATTGGACTCAACTGGGTTTATGGTGTGTGGAAACGTTCTCTGCTTCTCTCTCACACACACACACAGACAAGCCATTTCTAGTAGACACTTTCCTGAGGTTTTATCACTCCCGCCCTCACACACACACACACACACACACACACACACAGATTCTATTAATGGCCAGGATCTGTCAATTCTCCAGTGAAAATGGAGGAACTGGATTTACATTTAAAGCTCACCACATAAATAACCTTTACAAGGCCACAAACACACACACAATGAATGTACACCATGGCAATATGATCAACCAACCAAACAGAGTTCAACTACCACACCGGGACGCCTCGTCTCCATGGCACCCGAAACACATCCATTAGACATAAATATTTCCTTGCTGTACTCTCTCCATCGCTCTAACTCCTATATGTGTGTCCTTCATACACTGATCTGTCTGTTCCGTGGATGTCAGTGTCTCACTGTGACCTGTTAGGCTCATCTCGGAAGGGCCGTAAACACAATTGTCCTCTTCCAGGCCTTCAGCAACCAGAACAACCGATCCTGCTGCCGCCGTGCTCTGAAGCCCCCGGATCGAGCCCCTACTCTATGGCTTTGAGCAAGTCCCGCCCTTTCCTCTCCTGTCCACTAGGGGGAGCTCTCACGCACGGTCAGCTCAAGCGCCGCGGTAGAGAGCGAGCACAAGCGCTCAGCAGGGTGTGTTGGTGTCGAGGCAGAGGTGTTGGTGAGAGGAAACAGCAGAGGTTGAGGTACCGTTGTTCTGTCCGATCATGGCTACCGTCAGAGACTCCAGGCTTCTAAGAGAGTCTCCGTGATTGGTTGGCTTGAAGGATAAGGAAGACGTGACGTCTGTTGATTGGCTGAAGCCAGTCCGCTTGTCCACAGAGTCATCCCCTGAAGGCCTGTAGAGGGGACTGCCTTCAGACCTTGAGTCAGAATTGCCGTTTTCAGGAAAGCTGAATTCCTCAAACACTCCAATCTCCCGCTGGGTTGATGGGTAATATGTCTTGGGAAGGCTGGTAGCGCTTGGGGCATCACTTTCAGAGGTGTTTGCACCCAGGTTATTTGTTGGGTATGAGTATCCAACAGCTGGTAAGGGATTAGGAGGAGTGATACCCCGGGGCAGGTACCCTGACGGAGGAGGTGGAGGGCTGTAGACGGTCGGTAGGACGGCCTGCGAAGGGTACCGTGTGTTTGGGTAACTGTACGCGGCTAGGCTAGGCGAAGTGTTGGCACTGTAGGCTGGCACCAGACTGGCGTGGGAAGGGGTGGGGTGGAAAAGAGGGCCGCCATACGTACCTAAAGGCTGCAGGTATGGCGTGCTGAAGGGGGCGCTGCTGTATTCCTGATTTCCGGTTTGACTGGTACAGTTACTGCTGGAGAAAGGTTCGGATAGGCTACCGTTGCCAACAATGGGTGAGTTACACACAGACACATCGGACACACTTAACGGTGCTTTAGGAAGAAGTTCGGGAACACAGCCCAACGGGGTATACACGGTCTCAAGCCAAGGCTCCGCCTCTATCTTTCGTCCGTTGAGAAGAGGCGGGCCGTTGTTCACCACACCCGGTCCGTTAACGTTAACAGAAAGGGCTGCGTCCGGATATCCCATAAGTCCGTTTTCGCAGGGTAGATCCAAGATGGAATATCTCTCGGCGTACCTCTTGAGCAGGTTAGATGCAGTCAGAGCTGAAATGTCATCGTTGGCCCATGAATGCTGGTACGCCGCAGCGGAGGACGAACCCGTTAACCTCGGATCTCGGAGAACTTCGATCTTACGTCCTGGAGAACGGGTGGTGGAGGTGATGTCATAGTGTTGCTCCGCCCACTGTGACTGCTCGGGGCTCCACTGCATCGTCACGCCTGCCAGTCAAACGAAGAAAACGATTGTCAAACAAATGGTCTTTTGAACATCAAGCAAAGCTCACTGAAGTTCATGAAATATAAACAGCATTGTAAAGGAATGGCGGAAAATTTTCATTTTTATGCAACCCACATGTTCTTATTAATATGAAAGAATAAATAATATTGTTTATTCTAAAATAATAAATAAAATGATAAAAATTACATTTGTTATTATGTTTCCTTGTGATAAAAAAAAGTTTTCTACAAAAACAAAAGTTTAATTGACAATATAAATATATAAAGAAAAATAATAAAAATAATAAAGAAGACACAAGGACAACGGTAGAAATAATAAAATAAGGATAATACAAAGCACAAACAATAATTTAAAACAAAAATGTTTAAATGAAGCACAAGTGAAAATTGTAATGCTAAAATAAGGCACAAATCATTATATAAATATTAAAACAAAACGCCTTTCAAAAACTGCATTGCGTCCACAATGCAAAGGTCACGGGTTTGAATCCCAGGAAACAAACATATAATGTACAGTTTATAGTGACTTTGGATAAAAACATCTGCCAAATGCATAAACGTGAATGTAAATGATAAAAACATTTTTTTTAACATAATATACAGACTACGCCGTAGGATTCTGTATGTTTCATGATGTTTAATTTCCCAAAAGGAGCTAGATTATGAGTGAAGTTTACATTCGGTTGTGTACAGGTCATCTTACAAGCGCACACACACACACGCACGAAGCGCAGCTCTGTGATGATATCATTACGGTGTGATGCTGAGACACAGCAGAAGGCTTCATCTCAAGTGAATGAAATAAAAGCTCTTTAATGTAATCAAGGAACCTCATATTACACTCGCTCAGTTTCTCGCTCGGTTTCACTGACTCGCACACAACACACAGGAACATAATATTTCAGCATACTGTAATAATGATTGATCAATAACCTAGCTCTCGGCATTAGCAACTGAACCCGACAACAGATGTCACCCCTAAAAATACCGTATCTCTGTCATTTCTGCTCCGCACACATACACACAACAGCACGCAGATTCTAGGTTACGAAACAAAGAGCTTTTCTTCCGTTTGAATTTTGACATATGGCTGAACGGAGAGAGACAGATCAGGGGAGAGAAGGAAAGGAAAAGAGAAATAGGGAGAGATTATTTTAACGTTTAGAAATACACCTCATGTCCGTCGTGTTTAAAGGTGGAGATCAGTAAACTTGTAATAAACTCGTTTGTCTGACCGTACGAATAGAGAATAGATTTGGAAAAGCATCACGTTTCAGAAACATCACAAAGTTTTGTTGACACACAGACGAAATAAAACAAAAGAAAGAGACGTTTGTCTATTTCACAGCAGATGGATATTGATTTCAGGCTGATGGAGCAAAATTTACATGTTCTATCCATCTCAATTAAAACTGCCCCGTTACGTTCAATTCTATTAGGCAGAAAATCCTCTCTGATCAATACACACAACTCCAGGTCACTCCGTACACTCTCACAGGGGAAAAGGATGGATTTTACAGCTAACACACTCGGGAATGTTGAAAAAACCAACGGTGATCCTCTGAAACTAACTAACCAACATAAATCAATGATTTTGAAAATCCTTCTTTAAGCTCATTAAAGACAAAGTTTACACAAAAATAAACATTCTGTCATGTATTCACCCTCGTTCTTCAGGGGGACACAAAAGAAGATATTTTGAGAAATGTCCCAGTGGTTTTGTGTTCTTACAACGGAAGTCAACGGGACCGATGGTATCCAAACAAATAAACTATTACATCATCAAGGAGGTTTTATCAAACAGCTCAACAGACGATAAGACAACGATTTCCTGCTTTGAAAAAAATTATTTGAAAAATAAGCCCAATACACGACTTGTCAGGTCAAGACTATAAAATGTTTAAAAGGAAGCTTCAATAAGAATACACATCAGGTAAAACCTAACCCAAACTTAAATTACATGAACCGAATTATATATATAAAAAATATAAACGTTTAAGTATAGCATTACACACTACACGTATGTTATGAATGGTTTTATTTGAGCCGTTCTGTGGCTGCTTTTGTATTTTTCTCACTTGTGATAAACCAAATAATGGCTGAGATTCTGTGTGGACTGAATCTAAAGTCCAAAGCGACGTGTTAGAAAGTCCAATATCAGCCGTGGTTTGCTGGAATGCTTTAAAATGCCTTTTGTGTTGAGCTCTACAGAACTATCTCTGAACAATCCCATTAGCTGTAAAGCTGCTGACCTGCTGTGTGTGTGTGTGTGTGTGTACGCACGTGTAGGTGTGCGTGTGTGTGTGTGTTTCTGTTGCTCAAAAATAGTCCCTTCACCACAAATGACACACGTTGGGTTTCCCTGACTCTCACAGATTTAATGATTTTTTATACTGTACAAACTGTATATTGTATCTCCTCACCTTACCCTTAAACCATCACACAAACCTTTCTACATTTTTACATTTTCCAATAAACATCATTTAGTTTGATTTAGAGGCGGTTTCTCAAATGGACAAAAAAATATCCCACACATTTGTATTACTAAACACTGTATGGTTCACCAGGACAAACACACACACATCGATCTCTCAGGCAATGTTCCGTACTCTTGAGGAAGACGTTTCTCTATCTGGTTTAAGAGGAAGAGCACTTCACCGAGTGTTTATCATCTCTTCAAACAATGCCAGTCTGTAAATGTATATGAGCTACTATTTAAAACCAGAATCGCATCGACGGACAGCGAGACTCACATCTCCTGAGTGAAATCTCAGGTTTCTGCAGCAGCAAAATCAATACATCACACAAACTCACACACACGAACACGTACGCACGCACACACAGCATCCATAAAGCGCTTTTATTGAGTAATTAAACAGCCATTACTGTCGCCAACAGCAAAACAGTAAAAAGTCAGACATAGACAGAACACACGCACATAATCCAGAGCAATGACCTCAACAAGTGCCTATTGTGATAGACATCTATATTTAAAAAAAGAATTATAAACCATCCAACTATTTTCAGGACAATTTCAACATTTAAGCTTTTTATTTGATCATTATGTGTTCTCTGGGACTCAAGCCCATGACCTTGGCATTTCTAACACAATGTCTTACCAACTGAGCTACAGGAACATGACGTTTCGTCTGTAAACGGTGACCAGGCCTACAAACAATAGACAGATTCTCAGGCAGAAAACCATGAAGGTGATTAAATGATGCCAGAGAGTTCATTATAAAGTGACCTATTTCCGCTCTCTTTTCTAGACATCAGCCAAACACCAACCAAAAAGATTGAGATATTATCTGTGTATTAATAAAGCAGAAAATGCATTTGATACAAAACCGCACTCTTACTGGACACAAAGGGCATGATTTCCACTCTGTGTGTGTGTGTGTGTGTGTGTGTGCGCGTGTGAGTGTGTGTGAACAGTTCTCCTGTTGTGTCGGCAGTTTGACCATTGTGAGAGTGGCAGGGTGGAAGCCCTCTAATTCTTCTTTAATGTGAATGGGCCATTCAATCTCAACCTCCTCTCTTCAAAAACCCTGACTTTCAGTCCTGCCTGCTGAGTGCTGCAATAGAGAGAGACGGAGAGAGAGAGACTGACTGACAGCACATAATCTCAGCTGCTAAGGGTCTCTGAAAGTCGAAGCTCAGAGATGAAAACAGAAGTATTATCCTTTTTTGTTTTACCAGAAAGTAGTAAATTATTAAACTAAGTATTAAATAAAAAAAACACGTAGAAATGTAGGAGTTGGAAGTATGACATGCTTTATGATGTGGTGAATTTTTCCAAAAGAAAAAAAAAATGTACTCGATTAGAAAATAAAATAAGATACTGTCTGTCTCCGACACAAAACACAAAGGAGACATTTTGAAGATTCTAAACATCACTTTTCACTATTCATGATCCTAACGGATGCCGGCCGGTACGATCTGTGCGGTGCGTAACACAATCTCATGGCAATTATTTGTAACTATAACTTGTACTTGTACAGTTTCTCCCCAGTGATGGTGTCAAGAATGGAGCTTCTAATTTTGCTTTTTTAAATAAGCATAAGTTTTGTGTGATTCACATTGAACAAATTCGACAAATTCAAAACGACAACACCTCGTTGCATTTTTGGGGAGCGCTAATCTAAACATTTATTTGTTCATCAGCCTGATCTGAACAAGACGACAATACTGTATGTGAAGAACATTACATTACTTTTAATGTGGAATATTTTAACTAGTGATTTTACCCTTTTGGAGCTTAACAAAGGAAGAACTGTCTGTGTATTAAAAAATATAAACATTCTCCAAACATTTCCCTTCTGGCTTCCAAAGAAAAAGAAAAACAGCATACAGGCATATTTTTAGTTGAACCAGCCCTTTAATTCAAATTAATTTAAGTGAATCAAGCATTTGACTTCCTCGGGAAAAAATGAGGTAGTCAAGTATTTTTTCTATCACTTCACTTCTTTGCTCTTTTTCTCCTCTGACTCTCTCTCTCTTCTGCAGACAGATTATTTAAAACCTCTATAAAAGACATAGCTGGAGCTTAAATCACTTTCATATCTCTCTAAACGGGAGACGAATGCTACGCATGTCAATGACCGATTCAATTCCGCACGCCATTTTCCTGCTAATTAACACAGCACCGTCTTCATTTAGAGACACAATGCAGAGCGCTGCGCTGAGGCCGTCTGCTGCTGACATCGCCCTTTAATAGGGCTTTAGCATATTAAACAGCTCAATCGTCCCTCACACACACGCACAGACACACGCACACACACACACACACACACACAGGAGAGTGCTCTGTGCAATAGCAATAGACATGAGGATGACAGAAGTATAGATTAAATAATGCAAGTAAGTTCTACTTACTTAAATATTTTAAGTTCCTGAAACACAGTTTTACTTTTAAGTAAAGTATATTTCTTATTTTTGATTAACTTGAAGTTTGAACTACTAAATAAAAAGAATTTGCTCCTTGTTCAATTGACTAAATTTAAAGATGTAAGTTCAACACAATTGTTTGAGAAGGATTTCCAATTCCCAGCATGCTCTGCGTCAGACTGCATTAAAAATATGATTATTTTATGTGTTTTTCAGTAAAGTTAAAGACTTGTTAGTGTTTAATGTTCGTGTATATCATATATATTCAGAAGGAGTTTGATATATTTTTAAGGTTACCATTGTTTAGAAGAGTGGTGCACATGTCACCGGTGAGCAATGTCTGTGACAATACCAATTCTGAGATCAGTCTCTACTTGATCATTATGGGTTGAATAAGTCATGTTTAATTTATGCTTATTAAGACTAAGACATGCATAGAATACAAAAAATGAGAAAATTGAGTTTAGTTAACTTACAAATACATCTCTGTGTACTTATTTATTAAGTTCTGTCTACTTAATTTCACGAGAAGGATGAATTAAATATTTAAGTCACACTTATTAAGACTTAGTAAGAACTTTAAAATTTGAAAGGTCTTCTTGCTTCAACAAAAAAACGCTAAAACTTAAAAACTTTGAGGCAACAAATTGCCTTCAGTTTTTGAGTATTGGTAACTTATCCGGGTTTACAGTGCACATTTGCAGTTTCTTCAACTGAGGTCAGTTTTGACATGATGGACCTTAAGAAAATCCCCTAAAACTTTTTTTTTGTCTTGTTGGCAAAAAATTATACATACACATACTAAATTATGAAAGATATTCTGTGACGGAAATGCCCAAGACAATCTCATGCCAATTCCTAACTATATTTACTGTACAATCTGCTTGTTGTTGTGTTTAGAGATAGACTTTCAGGCTTGGTTCTGTTCAAGCAATTCACATTGTACATATTCATTCGAAATCACCGCCTGGTAAAATAGTTTTCCATGAAATCAGGTTGAAATGAAACATTCTCACTTTTTTGGGCATAATTTAACAAATTACAGATTTGATTACTGATTCATTAATTATGCACACTACAAATGCTGCCCACCAGTGATACTTAGATGAGTCTTTCTTAGATTTCTGAAAATATCACCTGTCGTATTTTATTTGAAGCATGCTTGTTTGTTTACTCCCTGCTAAATTAATACATCACTCTTTTGGGGGGGGGGCGATTAAAATGATTGAAAAACAGTCATAATTTGACAAAATGTGATATGAATCCCTGCGATGGACTGTTTCACAGATTCTGACCTGAGACAGCTGGGACAGCCTCCAGCACTCCCCTCCACCTCCAGTCCTGGCCAAAAGTGATGTCCAGATTGTGGAGCATTTTTACACAATATTTTCTCTAAATGCCCCACAAGTAAGATTACACTATCAAAAAATAGAGAAAATTAAATGGAGAGAAAAACCTTTAAGGGATTTACAAGACAAAAATATTTAGCCAAAAGATAAACATAGTGTATCAGAGAATCTATGATCTAATGGACGTACAAAAATACATAAACAAAATATTATGAACTTCTTTTTGTTTGTCTAAGGCTTTTGACTTTGGCAGTCATTCTTCTGGCTCTTGATTTAATAAACTGTATTTTTGCCAAACCTCCTTAAATTCTTCACAAAGCTGAAGATCAGTTTACACAACACACACAGAAAACATTTAAGACATCTTAATAGAAATACGTTTGAAGGTTGGGTCACTTTTGGCCAATACTGATGATGTTTTATGTTTATTCACTTTTAGTATGGACCATCTTGTAATAAAACATCATAAATTTGCAATGGATTTATAAAGTCTGTGGTTAAACGTGCATGTTCTGTACAAGGGGAAAATAAATCTCTACATAAAAGGGACTTCCGAGGAAACTCAAATAAATGATGTCTGCAGGCACAGTAAAAATATAACAAGAAGAAAATAATAATAGATATAAGATATAAATACATATAGTCCAATAAACATCCTTGTGAGAACATCTTCTGTCACTTCATATCTTTAGATGTGTGAAAAGATGGATGACAGGGAGAGAGGAATAAAAGAAAAGTGTGACATTAAAGATGGAAGGTTTGTTTCATTACAACAGAATGAGACACAAACCACGTCTAACACTCGACATGTGACCCGTTTACACTGCATTTACACGTACTGCACATAAATACGGTTACACAACTGTAAAAATTCTGCGATTATTAGAAAAAAGCACAAATGAAGGCCCACACCTACATCACTGGGGCGAAAGCAGATCAAACAGATACGTACAGACAAGATTGTATAGATTCACTCCCTCATATAGTTATGAATTGCCATGCCAGCGTGCTGGTTGTCATAGCAACAATCCTTTAATTCTGCTCATTTAATTTAACACAGCCAAAGCAGCATCAGAGCATATTACATTTACACATTTGACGAACTTGTTTCTAAAGTGACACAGTGTCTACAACGGACGCGGCCAGAGCGACAAATGGCTTGTTCTTCAAGCGTTTGTCGTGTCGTGTCACGCCGCATCCAGTGTGGACATCATTTAAAATGATAATGGGTTCAAATGTCGTGTGGCACCGCGTCCGGTGTGGACACTAGCTGTGTCCAAATTTTGACATACTACTATACACTATGCACTTACACTATCTAGTGTATGAATTTAAGAAGAGTAGTATCGTTTCAAATGGAATACTAAACGGTTAACCGGAAGTGTGTGTAGTTTCCCAGACGGCAAATGACGTCAATCTCACAATACAATGTATGTCAATACAAATCTATTTGTACATCGTTGATTTAATCTGTATTGCTCAGCATGACGTCACTCAGCATTAAATTGAAGAGTAATCACTCGAACAGCGTCTGATAGCTCCGCCTCCCTTTTGCTACGTAAGCGAAACTGCGACCGTGAGTGCGTAAAGTGTCCAGAGTTCCACACTTCATATTTCGGTTGAATGAGCATCATCCGGGTACTTCAAGCGCACTTCTTTATTCAGAAGTTTGAACGTGAATGTACTACCTAGTGCCTACACTATTTATACTACAAAATGGCGTATAATAGTGCATACGTGCGCGGTTTGGGATGCATCTACGGTCCTAAGGTGGATTCAAGTTTTGAATTTTGTTAAGTATGTGCGATCCCTGGGGTTTGAACCCGTGACCTTTGACACTGCTAACACAGCACTACACCGTGCGATTGTTCACTTATGACGCCTAATAACAACCACCAAAAACAAAACAAAAATTCAGGTATTGTTAAGCAGGTACAGCAATAGATTTCTTGGTGTGTATATGTAACGGAGGCCAGCTAGTGAAGAGCTGTGCAGTGTGTAAAACTCACTCCCGACCTCAAGTGACCCTCTAGCGACGGTCTTTAGCCTCCTCGTTAGAGCGCCCGACTCCCGTGCCGGATCGACCCGGTTCGAGGCCCGCTGAGAACGGTTCAGTTCGTTCCGGTTACGTATATATATGCAAAGTTAGACACAGGAATTCTCTTAATTGACAACTACCTGTCAAACGTCATATATTTTTGTCTCTGTGAAGTGTGGATGGACTCAATGACCCCACATTCTGTAAGATAACCATCACGCACAATATGATCCACCTGACTGACTGACAGACAAAGAGAGAGAGAGAGAGAGAGAGAGAGAGAGAATGTTGTCGTTTGGCAAAACATCCTAGTCCAAATTATGCGCACCTAACCAACCTCAACACCGCGCGCTCACGCCTGATTTCCCGCCAGAATCCCATCAGAGCAGCAGGCGTTTTTTACGCGCCCGCGCAGCAGTTGCGCTGACCGCGGCGCGCGCGACATGATTGCGGTCCGTAACCTCGAATCTCAACTCCCTCTCCCCTGACGCGAGCGGGGAAAACGCGATCATAGCAATGAAAATCAATCCGAGTCCTGCACGACCGACATGAAGGAAACATCCGAGTGCACAGATTGTTGAAAAAAAAAACATAAATTGAGAAGGGAGACAAGGGATTCAAAGGTATTGAGGCTAAATTACAAATAATAAAATCATAATAATAATAATAATAAGGAATGCATATGCTTGGCTGACATTTATAAATAATGGAATTGTAAATAATTGTATAAAGAAAAGACGACACCATACTGGAGATATCGCGTGTTTGAAATGAAACTGAGAAATATTATATCACCTACCATACACACCGCTGATCATATTGCTGGACATCAACACAGTGATGGACGGACGGCTCACACAGCAGTCAATGTAAATATAATTTCTTTTTAAGTGAGCAGAACTGTTCATCTACATGCAGACAAAGTCTTCAGTCGAAAGCAACTCCAAACTGTGAGGAGAGAGAGAAAGAGAGACAGATGTCATCTACATCATAACACAATGTGTGTTTGCCATTGTATTTCAAGAACACCAAACAGACATTCTAACTGTTAGAATTAACAATGAATAAAAAGTAAATAATGACATTGTTAGCCATCATTTTTAACCACGGTTTCACTACAGTAGCCTAACAATACAAATTGTAATCAAATATGTATAGTTAAGTTATTAGTTTTTACTATAATAATGTTTTTTTTTTTTTAAGGGGTCGAATGTCCTTGTGTTCCTTGTTTTATACAATAGCGAACAGAAATATACGTACATTTTTACTTACGTAAATATGACGAAATTAATATTACTCATATTTATATTTGTTAGTATAATATAATGAGCCTATATAATATGCATTTATGTATACAACAATCTACATATCAACGCTGTACTAAAAGTCATGCAAAGAAAGGTCCGTCTTTAAGAGAAACGCAAAAGTAAATCAAGGAAAATATCGCGCTGTCACTCTCGTCTTGACACACATCACGATACGGCTCGATATTGTCTCATTATAAAAGTCTAGCTCAATAATAAAACTTTCGGTCTCGCGCTCAAACTGCAACAATATCGTGGCGTTTGATGCACCGCCGAACAGATCCTGCACGCGCTGTTTGGATCGGGCCTGTGTCCGAAGGTCCGAGAGCGGTGTCCGTGCGGTCGCATGGCCCCTGTCTCTCTCCAGCACAAACGGACAGCTGCTGGACACAAACAAAGTGAAAGATGTACCTGTCTGACGGCGGGAGGGCAGCTGTGACGCTGAGAGAGGAGGGATGCGGGTTACTCCGGGTCTGTGATGTTCTGGAACGGGTCCGAGTCGAGGCTGGAGAGACTGACCACCACACAAACACTGACCACATCTACTGCCATGTTGGAATTCCAGAAGCTCACGCCAGCTGCCGAAAAGAAAGCGGAGAAGCTTTATCTCCCACTGCGCATGCGCCCAGACAGACCAACGGTGTGTCCAGTCCTCTCTCTCTCTCTCTCGCTCTCTCTTTTTCTCTCTGTTGAGATTCAATATAGCTTTATTGTTAAAAGAATACTATTTCCAAACTGTTATATAAAATAAAATTAAGCAAATATGACACTGACTCAACAATACAGTCATCATGGTATCTGTTCGTATATAGCTAAACTGATTTATGACTTTTGATCTATGTTTGGAAATTTGGAAATATTAAAATGACATAAAAATAAAAATGTATATTTAATGAAAATATTTACATGAATACTCTCTTCATACACAAACGTAGTATGGCATTATTTTACACACCATCAAAGACAATGAATGAACATTACTGTAAAATATCATTTCTAACATTCATGTTTAACACGAGACAATAAAAGATATGTTAAGACAATGTGGATAGGGCATCATCAAAACAATTCATCCAATTGAGAAGAGCTGCAAGAAATATATATATATATATATAGAACGCATATATATTTGTTTTATGCCTACTTTTTTGATACATATTTAACTTAAGAGTGGTGTATGGTCATTACATAAATTGAATATACATGAATATCAAAAAACTAGAAGCGTATATAATATGCATGATCACGTATATAAAGTAGCCGCAGACAAATTCAATCAGTGGAAGGGAACTAAACATCATCTCATTCTAACCCACATGTTTTCTCATTACACAGCCACTCATGTCTGTCTCTCATGATCATTTCGCATAAAAAGCTCAAGCTTAGCATAAATTATGAATATTTCTGCATATTAGCCCGAAAATCTGTGACATGTTAATGACCCCGGTGTCAAACGGAGAAGAAAACTAAACAAAGATAATCTGACAGAATGAGAAATAGAAAGAATAAAAAAACAGGACGATCTCTACTTGACATTTAAGATTGTTTCTAATCACCTTTCCTTTATTAAGGCCTGTTTTCATTTCACGGTGTGCAGTAAAAGGAACTCATCAAAAACTGTAATATTTTACATACACAAGGGGACTGAATGTGAGCTGAAATGTGATTAAATGCCAAGGGTATGGCAACATTTACTGTCCATGTTCTATTGTTCATTAGACTAAATATGTTGTGCTGTGTGTTTGTCTTTTCTCTCTGTGTCTCTCTGGGTAAGGGCAGGGAGGAGAGGCCAAGCGCACGGCATTGTGGGGGTTCGAATGCGGTGACATCAGAGGAAATGTCAGAGATTGTGGGAGGTGATGTTAAAGAGAAACTCAGCACCGTGCCCCAAAGCTTTACTGACATTTTTGGACAGTTGGAAAGGTCAGACGTACCTTCAGTTAAAAACGACTCCTTTTACACACATGTGGGTGAAATAAAGCAACGATATCATGACTTTACCTTATTTACTCAGATTTATATTGATATGACTCCTTTTACAAAAAAAATACTCCATTCACGAGTGTGTTTGCAGCTACATCGAAGCGAAAAAACACACGAAATGTCTCACAAAAAAAAGTGTTTTGCACATGTGAAATTCATGTGGCTTTTCTGTTAGGGTTCACTTAAGAAAAACTGTAATTTTGCAGAATTTTTATGTGACGTAAAAACATGTATTTTTACAGATGTCGCGCATATTGCAAATGCTGCAAATTTACAAGAAAAACATGATAAACTTGTAATTTTACATGGAAAAAACTATTCTTTTCTGCCACCCCAGCTGTGACAAAAATCCGTTTTTTTACATTGTTGTCTCAACACAAATGAAATAACGCATGTTTATATATGATGTCTAGAATATCAACACTACAAAATCTAGTTCTTTCAAACGTCTGCTGTGTCATTCAAGTCGAAGGCCTCCAGCATTCTAATCAATAGATTTCATTGGATTTTAAGTGCAGATGTGTGTCTGACAGCTTCATCTGAGGTCCGTTCCACCCGAGACAGACTTTATGTAAATGAGTTTGGCTGTGATTGTTAATTAGGGCTTTAGGTGATCAGTATTCATGAGTGTTCGCGGCGGGCCGCTCTCGCCGGGTGTGTCTGCGCCGCGCGGGGGTTGAGGGAGCACTGATCTGGCGTCAGTGGCCGGCGGAAAGTGTGTGTGCCACAAACTTGCCGGAATACTGATGAGGGAGGTTAGCAAGGCCCCCCGTCCGCCGGGAAACAAGTAAACGTTTGGTCCGTCTCATGCACGAGCGATGGACTTTACACAAGGTGCATATTTTAATAGGAATACAGTTCCCTCACCCACACATTCTCACACATAGATTTAGAAAAGACCAAACGGGTCAGATGACCGATATCACCCCCCCTCCTCAAACGGCCGTGGCTAACATATACCCAGCAGTGTGTTTACAGGCACACGTGGGTTTCAATAGCCCAATTTTATGAAAAGCCCTTCATTGTGCTTAGCGGGGTCTTATTCAATCAGCCGTGCCTGCTGGAAAAGCGGCGGTACGCACCGCTGAGAGGTGCTCGAGGAGGGCAAGAAAACACGCCTGGAAAATGAGAGGGAAATGTGAAATGGCTGAAGGTCTTGAAGGTGGAGATGCAGCCGTTCGGCGTGCTGGCGTGGCCTTGAGAGAGAGAGAGTTCTCTTCAAACAAAGAGCACGGAAAATAAATAAACTTCATCCTTTTTATCTCTTTGATTGCCTGGAGTATAAAGTAATATCAACAACTTTTTTCGCTGGTTTTATAAAGTCTGTACATGTTGTCCTGATGGACAGATTAGATGTGAGAGTGTGGTGGGTTTTTAAAGACCACCTGCGCTCCTCTGTGATTTGATCTTTGCGTTCTTTCGTAAAGGTTCAGTGTATGAAATTTTGCAGCATCTAGTTGTGAGGTTGCCAATTGCAACCAACGCCTCACTCCAACCCTCCCTTTCGAAGCACTACGGTGACTGTCATAGGACTAAGATGTCGTCACGTTTTCTCTTGAAATAACGTATTTACGAAACACATTCTGTAGAGCAGTTTGTCTGTTTAAGGCTACTGTACAAACAACATGATGAATTTCATGTAAGGGGACCCGCGGTGTGTGTAGATAGTAATAACTCAGGTACTCTGTTCTCCAAGGTTTCTCCATTTCTGAATTGAGAGGTTGTGATGAGTCTTTGTGTCGACCGGGTTTACAAGCAGTTCTTTTTTCGCAAGGTTAAGCTGCAGGTGATGGTCCTTCGTCCAGAGCGAAATGTCACTCAGGGATACTGAAATGCGTACAGAAACAGTCTGATCGTCAGGCTGAAATGACAAGTGGAGTTGTGTATCATCCGCATAGCAGTGATAGGAACAGCCATGTTTCCAAATGACAGAACCTAGGGATGTTATGTATGTGGAAAAGAGCAACGGTCCAAGCACTAAGCCCTGAGGCACCCCTGTATTTAGATGTTGGGACTCATAGACCTCACCTCTCCAGGATACTCTAAATGACCTACCTGAGAGGTAAGACCTGAACAATTGTAGCACCATTCCGGAGACACCCATAGCCTTGAGGGCCGACAGGAGGATGTGGTGGTTAATGGTGTCAAAGGCAGCAGATAGATCCAGTAGGATGAGTGCAGATGATTTAGAGGCTGCTCTTGACAGTCTCAGGGCTTCAATGACTGAGAGCAGCGCAGTCTCGGTGGAATGACCATGGTTGCTGTCCAGGAGGTTGTTCTGCGTGAGAATGGAGGAGAGCTGGGTAAAAACAACACGCTCAAGAGTTTTGGCAATGAAGAGTTCACACAAAGTCAATGGTGTCCAAATCTTTCAGTCTCAAGAACAGAAATAAAGGAAGCAGAAAAGAAAGTCATGTAACCTGGTATATTCTCAAAATCTGTATGTAACTCTTTCTTCAGTGGAACACAAAAGAAGATATTTTGAGAAATGTCTTAGTGATTTTGTTTTTATACAATGGAAGTCAATGGGGTTTAATGTTGTTTGGCTATCAACGTTCTTCAAAATATCTTCCCTTGTGATCTTAAGAAGAAAATGATACAGGTTTGGAATGACATGAGGATGAATAAATGATGACAGATTTAAATTTAAGGTGAACTGTCCCTTTAAGCACAGGACTGAATATGCACAAGCAGCACACAGAGCATTTAAAGTCTGGACAGAGCAAATGTAAAACATTGTCTGCCACCTTGTGGCCATAGAAAACCAACACGTTCATTTATTTCTATGGTCTCCAAATCTGAAGAAAAACTCTTACATGTGAGGATTGTAAACATATGTTATTTATTCATGCACAAAAATAAGCCGTCACACATCAATAGGAAAAAAATATCTTGGCGAAAAACACCTCAGAAATACAAGCCTTCATTAATACTTCAAAATATTTACAAGACATGATAAAGGCGTTCACATATTCAGACTTGGCGTATTATTGTTTCTATGACCATCAGTAGAAATGCTCATATCAGATGTCATTCCTGGAACACATCAAACATCTTGACGGAATTCCAGAAATGAGAAAGAAATTAAACATAAGTTTGGTGAAAACAGATAAAGCTTTCAAAATGTAATTCATGATCAAAGCAAAATATTGACAATGATAAAACCACGAAAGTGACAAAAGAGATTCCATCTTCTGGAGATGAACACCTCATTCAGACTGAACGTCATCTACCTGGAGAAAAAGCACAAGTCTCATGTTAGAGAATAACACACATACATCCCGTGCAAATGTTTATTGTTATCTGTGATGAAAACTGTTATGGGTTGAGTCATTATTTCTAATTTTATAAAGGCGTTTAAACAAAACACGCACACTGAAATGCATCAAATATTTAGTCGAAAATTGCTAAACGCGTGAACGGAAACTCACACAAACACCCCAAGAGGAAGGAAGACACATCTTAAATAAACAAAGGGAAAATTGGTGGGTGGGAGACGTCACATACATGACAAACTATACACAACTCATTCATGATGACACTGTCACAAAGTCAAGATGTGTCTATGACCAAACGAACACATTTCCTTGTCATCCGACAGGAATCTTACAGGATTACAAGACATAAACTTTGTGCGTTTAGAATGTCAACAAACCGACTGAATGATGCACGTCGGAAATCAAAGTTTAAAGCCAGATTTTACAAACCAGATGCTGTCGAAGAAACAAAGAACTAATCATTTGCCAATAACACTTCTCCAGAATATAACGTTCTGTTGATACGTTGTTCATTTTATTTACTCACTATGCGTTTGTGTGTGTGTGTGTGTGTTCATGTCCCACCTCTTGTTGTGTTTGGGATCCAGCCCGGGTCTGCAATGTTTGGCCTTCTGAAAAACAGCCAAAGCAAAAAGAGAACCAGCATCAGAGCGTGATTTAGACGGATGTCCAGGAGGTTGAGGATCTGTGCTGTGATCCACTGGTTCCGGTTCAGGATTGGTTTGGGTGGAGTGGGCTTTTGAGAGGTGCGAGTCACCTTCGTAAATGGTATTTGAATTGAGAGCTTCATCTTGGTCAAAGTGACTTTCACGGTTTGGCCACCGGTTGCGTGTTCGGGCATCTGTGGCCGTCTCCGTCTCTTGATCGCTGGTGTTTTCTTCATCACTGTTATTCTCATACCAGCAGACAGGTGGCGGCGGTGATGGGAAATTCTCATCATCTACTTCCGTTTGTGAGTTTCGGAATTCTCTTTTAATCTTTCCCCAGGCATCTTTATTTCTCTTACCGTCACCACCTAGAAACTTTCTTCTCCTCTCTTTGTATTCCTCTATCCAGTTCTTCTCTTACAGGTCTCCACCGGAGCACGTTCTTGTCTTTCATCTATGGTTAAATGAATTGAATCGCTAGCCTCTCTCAGATTATTTGTCAATTTACTCCCAACAGGTTTGAGATTCTTCAAGCCCATCCTGAACGACTCTAGATCTTCTTTGATGTTTTTCAGGTGAATAGATCGCTCATTGTTGATTTGCTCCATCTCGATGTCCGTCCATGTTTGATTCTCTTTTTCTAAGTGCCGTAGAACCTCTGAAAGGTTCTCAGGCGTCTCTGAAGCACTTTTGAAGAGTTCACTTTCGACCTCTTCTTCTGCAGGTTCTTCAGTGTGGATCTCCGGGGGTTCCAGGGCACCGGGGCTCAGTTCCTGTTCTGTTTCGGCAGTGTCTGATATCTGCTGGGTCGGTGACACCTCAAAGCATCTCTGAGGAACCACGGTGAAGGTGGTCAAACCTTCTCTCGCACAGGAGTTCCTCCACAGATGACAGCCAGGAGGAGCCGGAAACTCTAGATGCTGGACGGTTGGAGAACTAAAGAGGAAATGAAGAGGAGTCTGTTTTTACATTGACATCTTTAGATTTAGGTCAGATTTGACAAACCTTAGAGAATGAAACAAATATGAAAACATCTCTTAAAACATAAACAAACATACATTTCAGAAGACACCATTCTCTGATGTCGAGCCTGCAGTGATTCCACAAGTTCACTCATAACTTCAGCGATCGCAGGGCAACGGCCGGCTACATGAGCTCTATATTTGTCGGAACCGTTGTCGTCATCTTCATCATTGTCTACTCGAGTAAAACAAAACATATAATAACATACACTTGTGGTTACATTGCTGTGCATCCGCGTGTCTGTAAAGCCATTCTATCACATTATACTGCATCTCATCTCTCCACACAATAAATAAACCAATGCAAAGTATTTCATTTCATTTATTTAAAGACGATCTGTTTTAGTAAAGAGAATTTCAGCAGTTTATTTGGCAACAACAACAAACACTTGACAGAGTTTCAGGGGAAAAACAAACAAACAGGAAGCAGATAGAAAATTAACAACAAAGAAATCAAGAGCACATGATTAGACAAGACATTATTCAAACAAATAAAGCAGACAAACAAAATAAACAAACAATAAAAATAAAGGGAGATGGCGTCCTATTCAGGACTATATTCAGTTGGACTGACTTTACTGAAACTTTGGATGAATTCTTGAACCCACAAATCGATTGACGGACATTTGATAAAACTACTGCACAGTTATATAAAGGTATAGTTCAACGAAATATAATTCTTTCATCATTTACACATCCTTACATCATTTTAAATCTGCATGACTTTCTTTCTTTTTCAGAACGCAAAAGAAGATATTTTGAAGAATGTGAATAATCAAACAACACTGAACATCTTAACTAAAATTGTATGAAAACAAAACCACTGAGACATTTCTCAAAATATCTTATTTTGTGTTTTTTACTAAATGATGAGTCACATACATGTTTACAACTACATGAGAATGAATAAATCATGACTGAATTTGTTTTTCTTTATCAAGGCACAGACTGCAATAATTTTAATAGAATGTTTCACGCCTCATTACGTACGCTAAAACAAACTGTCCCAACACTTCAAGGTATTAAATTGAGACGAAACCCCAACCATAACGTTCTGTTATTCACACATACAAAAGGGTTCAGACAAACCTGCGTGTCTAAAGAAAATAACACTTCATCACCTTGTCAGATAACAAGAACAGTGTGTAGATCTCTAGAGAATTAGGACGAATCACACAGAATTGATGGAATCAGAGTGTGACACTATACACGGAAGACAGATAACAGAAGACAGTGACATGAAGGCAATGTAATGTCAACAAAAAGACACACAACCATCACTGATGACAGCAGAAACAAGCAGGAGGACAAGACAAGGAAAGACACCACAGAGCCGGTTAAACGCCACCTCCTGGTAGAACAGTGTAAAACAAGAGCCAACAATTAATCCAACACTGATAGACATTTAAGCACTTTTCAAAATAACTTCCGGCTTTACATTTTCATCAGTATGTGTTTGAACCCATGACCTTCACGCTGCCAACGCAATCCTCTACCACTGTACATTTACAGGCTCGGATACTTTTTGCACTATAATAATTTATAAGAAAGAACATTTTTAGTTACGTCAAAAACTTTACTTTAATATGGATCAGATTAAAATAAATTGTATATAAAACTTTCAAGTATATAAAAACACCTGCAGACACGTTATGTACACAAACGAACGCATACCTTTGTTATCTGCATCAGATGGGGAGGGGCCGTCAGATGGAGGGGGCGGAGCTTTCCGTTTAGTGGTGCATGATATTCGACTGAGTAGACCCTAAGCGAAAATCACACACATATTATAATAGATATATGACTGCAAAACGGATTTCTGCACATTCAAGCAACAAATATGATAGACAAGCAGAAACATGCAATCCTCAGAAACACGTCATACCCACCTGTTTTCCAGATGTGTCCCGCTCTGAAAGCTCAGCAAAGTCTTTGTAGTCAAGTTCACAGCCGACGCTCTGTGATGTCATCAGAGGAGCACGTGGAGCGGGTCTCTTCTTGGGCATGTCCGCAGCATCCGCAGGTAAAGTGGAGTGACCGTTGAGACACGTCTCTCTGACCGCATGCCGGCTGTTCAGTTCAGGAGAACCTGGAGCACTGACCGTCAAAACCTGCAGACCGTCGAAATCAGAACAAGCAGCTCACTCATTTTAAAGCATATACGTTCACCAATATTAATATAAAGTAATGATAAAATGGAAATTAAAATGATTACAATTCTAAAAACACTAATGCACCTGGAGTTCTGCATCATCACAGTCAAGAGGTCAACATGATCAAAATGGTTTTTCAAATAAATAAAAAATGGTGGAGTGTTCATGAGGCGGACAAACCGACAGACAGGCGGAAAGTGTGACACGAACCCACCTGCTCAGAAGTTTTCTTGCTCTTTTTAAAAAAGCCCCAAAATCCTTTGTTTCCCTTCTCTCTCTTGTTCTTCTCTTTGACTGGTGTTCGAACACCTGGAAACACACACCAGCTCTTATATTAAATACACAATTCTGTGGACCGATATAGAATACAGAACAGTGTGCTAATGTTTAAGTTGTTTTATTGGTGGTTGGTGGGGTGAAGTTTTGTACCTTTTGTTGACACGGGATCAGCGGAGTGATTGGTTGAAACCGCTAGAAGTAAAAGATAATTTAACAATTTCTTGAGCAACAAAAAACATTTAAAATCCACCAGACATATGTTTTTCATTTGGAATATAACATTAGGACCTTTTTAATACGTTTTCTTCTGATATCAAGTCAACATGAAGTCAATTTGATGAACTTTTTATGGTATAAAGACTGTGGCCCATCATTATAAATAAGCCCCACATTTGCCCTCTGACAGATGCTTTTCTCCTAAATGACTTGCAGGACACTTATTAAAGGGACAGATCGACTTAAACCAACAACCTGCTGGTTACCAATATTACTGACCTTTCATGTCTTTGGCGTACAGCTCTCTGATTCCATAGTCATTGAGTGTTTTGGTGAGGTCCAGACGCTCCTCTGACCGGTGCGTCCTCAGTAAGACGGTGGTATCTGGATTAAACTCACACTTCTCACACAGCGAGGGCATCAACTCAGCCAGCGGCACTCTGGGATTGACCCGCACCACTGCTTTATGAGACTTCTTGTAGTTTATCAAAAGACGAACTGTTGGCTAGAAAATGTGATGCAACACAAACAAAACAAAAACCCACGATTACCAGCTGACATCAGGCAAAAACCTTCCATACAATGATGAAACAATATTTCTACTAGACTCACCACAGGCAAATGAGGCTTTTTCTGGTTAGCATCGTCACTTCCTCTAGCTTGCAGGAGGACTTTCTCAAACTCAAGAGAGCCAATCGGAGAGTTGGGTTTGAAACTGATGTGGTTCTGATTGGTGGAGATGAGTTTGATGACATGATCTGATGGAACCAGGCGGTGTTGAGCGCACAAAATCACCAGAACGTCCATCACTGGCTTTCTGCAAACACACACATTTTAAGGTGAGGATTCCTAAACATATTTAACATCTTCAACTCTCTCTCTCACCTGCCGTGTACTGTGGCTGCGGTCTCCTGACCTCCTGGAAGCTGCACGCTCAGAGTGATGTCCCTGTCTGTCAAGTCTTCTTGAGGATCCATGTTTGTGCCGTTGAAAGTTTGAAATCTATAAAACTCAAAAAACAGAAAGTTCAGATCATGTTTATCCATAAATATGAGAGATTTGGGCTGATATAACAACGCTGGACTATGATTTTCAAAAGTAGTTCAACTTCTGTTGAATTTAGAGATGCAACAAACAAAAGAATGCACTAAATTGTCCATATTATTTGATCCAAACACTGTATAAAACAACCGAATGAACCTGGTATTTAATTCATAGACATGACATCTTAAAATCATACCAACAGTAAACCACAGGTGTCTTAAGATCAACTATAGATATCCTGAAAGTAACAAAAAAGTCAAAGTAAAATTGGGTTCGCCTAATGCGTGTCAACGCCTTTGGGTGTGTCCTGAGCGCGCGCGTTGGAGCGTCAAAACGCATGCCCTAGTGACGCTTCATCAGAGCGCGTGCAAACTGTGCGCATTTCCCACGAGGTTTACGACAAACGCGCTTGACGAGCACCTGCTGCGAATCTAACCAAAATGGTGAGCCAATGCACAACCAATGTACACACAAAACAAGGCAAGACGTCATTTCAATCCAATCTAGAGGTGTGAATTCTGCTAAAGGTTTGTTCGAGATGCTTTAATAGTTGAAACACTTGGTATTATACGCGTATATTCAGCGTTGTAGTTCACTGTTACATGAACGCACAGGATTAAGTTAAGCACTATCAGCAGCTCGCCGGTGCGCATGTGAACATCAAAAGAATTGAACGCTAAAACTTGGCGCATTTACTGCAGCGTGTGTGTTATATCTTTACCTTTACAGGCTTCCGTCAGTTCTGTGGCGTTCAGATGAATGAACCCAAAGACGCGATGTGAAGTTCTAAGCAATGCAGCAGGGAAGGTGCGAACACAAGCCTGTCTAATCCTCTACAGTACCTTATGGACATGCCCAGTTCAATGACATCAACACATCTCTCTCTCTCTCTCTCTCTCTCTCTCTCTCTCTCACTCATTCGCGCACACACACATTGAGAGAGGGGGGAACTGTGACTTTAACATATTCAAATTGTCAACTTAACACCAACTAAGTGCATTTCATAAAATGAGCAAATTTGTCGCAAATGTTTATTTATTTAAAGTTGGTGTCTGAGAGAAAGGCCTGTAGACATTATATGACACTTAGTGCATATAGTGTACGTATAGCCTACACATGAACATAAACAGATGTGTACAGTGATTTAGTAATCAGGGAAAATGTCTCACATTTTTATCCAAATAAGTTAAATCAACACAATTTTTTGCCACAACACGATTTTTTCATGTTCAGTTATGTAACTATTCCTTCATGTTGGCACTACATAAATGATTTGTGTTGTGTTAACATAAATTGCCTAGTTGTAACAATTATATTTCCCAGCATGCTGTGCGTAAAACTGTGTTGTTTATGTGCTTTTCAATGAAGAAAAACACTTCTTAGTGTTTAAGGTTCATTTATCTTTGAGATTTAGAGGAGTTTGTTATATATTTTTTAGTTTTGTGCATAACATTGTTTAGAAAAGCGTTGCCTTAGATAGTAGGTTTAACTTAATTTCTACTTATAGAAAACAATCTTTATGCCACAGTAATTAAAAACATTCAGAGAACTTTAAATGAAAACATAAAACGGTACAAAAACATGTTTATGTAACAAACTTAAATATGCCAACTTGAACATAATGAAATTTTACTGAGTGAACATATCCTTATTATGTGCAACCGATGAACAAAATTATTTCATGTTAATCCAACATAACAATTTTTTCAGTGAGTGCATTCAATCTTTACATTTCTTCTCAGCATGTGTATCAAACCCGTCACCTTTGAGTTACTTATACTGTACTCCAATTAAACTTAAGATGCAGCAAATCAAAATACAAGAGTGGTTCCTAGCTGCATCTTTTATACTGTAAAAGGGAGTATGTAACACGTATGTCAGAAAAACTGCTTATCATTTGAAAGACTGATTCATTGTTTCAGATGAGCGCATACCCAAAGTTAAGTGCACAAATATAGCCTTGTGTAGGAGTTTACATTTGTGTAGATAACATGACCTCGCTCCCCCTCCCCCAGGTCACCATGCCATCTCTCACTAAACTGTTTATTTCCTTGAATGTGAACAGACATTTCTGACCGTGTGGGTGCTCGGTGTCAGAGGGGTGAGGAGAGATTTTCAACATTGTCTTTCTAATGAAAGTGCGCGCTGCCACACAACAGTGCCAATGTAACTGCCTTGTCACTTGCGTTTCACAATTTTTGCAAATATGAACTGCAAATATATCAGTTACACCGGGAAGGAGATATTTATATGCACTTGATGTGCAGAAAAACATATGAAAAAATGAACATGTAATGTAGATCTTTACCTGTGGAGGCCGCCACGTATATTGCCTTATGACGTATATTGGTTTAGCTTACAGGTAACTTTTACAACTGAAATACAAAATGCTAATGATACAGAAACACTTGTAAATATTAAGAAAGATAACTGTTTTTTTATCATGTTTTTTTTTTACTGTGCATTCCATTATTAATTAAACTGCGTTTAAAAAACTGTGTAGTTTTGATTGAAGTTGCCCAATAATAATAATAAAACTGCTTATAACACAATAAAACACTATAAAACATGATAGCACAGTAAAAATCATGATTCAAATATGGAGTAAATGTTTGAGCAACTAAACTCTTCACTTCCCCTTTGAATATAATGCAGAAATGCAAAGACGCTGTTGTATTTTACTTTAGTTCTTGTTGGTCAGAAACAACGCATACAGTACATAAAAGATTAGGAACAATGAAAATAAATGTATACAAAAAAATACATTGTATGCTTGACTCTCGAATAAGGTATATATCTATAATAAACATTATAGTGGTGGATAATAAAGTCTATAAGCAATGAAATTGTAATAGATTTGATCAAGTGTTGTTAAATGCTTACCTTGAAAAGAATGAGCAGTGTTGCACAGACTAACTGACCTCTGACCTCCTTGCCTCTTTCGTCATTATATCATCTCAACACTTTCAGTATTATCATCTTTTTTGTTGTTTATGTTGACGGGTTTAAACTGGTGAGGCTGAACGGAAACGATTATAACTCGCGTTGAGTAACTATTTTACGTCACGCAAAAAATGCCCATTTACGAATAAAAAGACTGCGCCCGCGTTGATTTAATATACGTATGTGGCACTTTACACCATGTTTCTTGGCCCGTTCGGACAACCCTGCGGTTCTAGTCAGCTTGTTTCCCTGTGCTGTGATCTTCTGCGTGCCCGGTGTCTGGATGACACCCGGCGGGCGAGCGCGCTTAATGAGGGGAGCTCGGTGAATGTCAAAACCAGCGCGATGCGTCATGCGTCAACGCGAGCCCTGCGGAGGCGCGATGCGCTGGCACATGGGAATCGCTAATGGAGTAAATCGCTTATCCTCACTGGGTGTTTATTTTTAAGCCGAAGACCATACGAATCCATCAGTGTTATCATTTCGACTAAATATCTGATGAGTGAGCAAAGAGAACCCCAGCAGAGACGCAGACAAGATTCACAGCGTTGATAAATAAATCTGCTCAGTGGGGTAACTGGGGTGCTTCTTTAAAAATACTGCCGTAACTCCCTTTCGCCATAAGGGGGCGCCCGCGCATCGTTTCGATCGGAGTGCCTCTCCCGTGCCTCAGGTGCAGTGTGCGGCGCTCTTTCAAGCGTGGAGAAAGATTTTGACCGTGTCTGATAATTTGTGGATTTCAGGAATGAACAGCTCTAGTCCCTTCACTAACACTACAACACTTTACTGAACCTGATATTTAAAAGCCTGGAAAGGCAGAAAAATGCACACGTTTCCAGGTTTTAAGCGCGAGCTTTTTTGTAACACATACTATATAGGCCTATATATATATATGTATATGTGTGTATATAAAGTGCCTTGCATTCAAGGTTAAGTAGTTATTTGACCAACTATACATTTTTATCATTACTGAGCACATTCCTGTGACCTATTGCACACGATGTGGTAAACAGATCAATACAAGATTTAATCTATAAGATTAAAAAAACACAAAATGACGTTTTAGTCATTTATTCCTTATTTTATTAAATAATGCATATACCTCCAAAATCATGTCCAGGAATTCAAAATTATAACATATCATTAAAAAGGAGTTTATTCAAGTGTGCTATGAGTATAACTCTTGTAAACATATAAAATAAGAACACGTTCGTGTTTGTTCTCAGAAATGTACTTTATGGACTTCCCAGAAAAACGTCCAGTTAAACTAGTTGTGTACTTAAAGTTTCCAGTCTTGCAGGTGTAGTATACTTAAAAGTACAGCACTTTTATAAACAAAAAAAGGGGCCAATTAGTCCCAAGTAGTATTCACAATACTAGCATTAACTAATTTGAATACATTGAACTGATTTTATGTATAGACTAAGGGAAATAGTAAAACTTTCTACACATGTCACTCAAAATGTCTAAAACGTTTAATGAACTAATAGACAAAACAATCACCAACAATGTAGGCTAAACAAAATAATGAGGTGTGACTCTTAGTATAATGCATTTAATTTAAACACCTTCATGAAATATAAATAAAATAGTTTATGCAACAAAGGTAATTATTCTATCTGTGAAATGACGTTTTCTAATGTAAGAAGAAAAACAACCCCACCCCCCCACATTGGTAAATATTTACCCCCTGAGCAGCCGCGTATCATCTGCGTGTTGTCGTACAGGGGTCGGCCTGGTCCTCACGTGCGGATCCAGGCTATAGATGCGCATTGACACCGGAGTCGAATCGTCAGGCTCGCGCACGCGTCACTCCCACCGATAACCGGAAGCGACTATCATCCGTGATATTTGGGGAGACAATCTGACAGCTGCGAGCGCCCAAGGGATACAAACACCGTCGCCGCGTCCTCTGAACCTGATCGCGTTTTAATGGGAGGAAAGCGCAACGAAAGAAGTTAAAGAGAGAAAAAAGAAGTTATTGGAAATCACCGCGTCCTCCAGGTTCGAACCTGATGGGCATCGCTATGGTGGGTAAAATATTCATTCATAAACGTCTAGAAAGGCCTGAGAAATGAAAATCATATTTATGTTTTGCAACTCGAACGATACAATTACGACGCCCGAGATATATTGAAATATGAATCGCTGATGGTGTCACAGGTGTATATTTTGCGTATTTGTGTGACAGAAGGCAATTTGTGTTTATGACTTTATGTCCTTAGGCAAATAAAGATTGTGAAGCTGCATTCATTAAAAGGTCACCGTCTGAACATCAAACACAATGTGATTAAGATGAAATGACATAAAACAACAATTCATCTCATGCGTACAGAGATCATAGAGCTCGGCATATGTGTGCGCAATAAATTGGATGAGCCGGGATTATAAAAAGAGTTTTAACGGGATTTGGATCGTTGGCATTATTCCTCTAAGCCATTTCGGTGGTTTTACACGGGATTCGTGTGTGAATGTAAGAAAAGCGGACAGATGTTTGGGCTTCTGTCCGCTGGTTGCCTATGGAGATGGCGGTGCTGCTGCTGAATCTGGCGATCGATCAAAAAAGAGAGATGCTGTTTGAGGAAAGGACTGCTGTCAGATGTTTTTAAAGATGAATGTTACACGAACTCTTGTTTGATAATGTCACCAGACCTCGTCATGGCCGCCTATAGCACATTAATTGTATTGATAATGATTGTCATTGAAAAGGAGAGCAAACGCCACCCCCCTCCTTCCACCTTCCCGTTTCCACACCCACCCACCGTCGCGCAGACTGTACACGAGAAGAGACGAAAAACACAACCCGAAGACACCAATCTGTGGTCATTTTGGGTGTCAACGTGAACCTTCCGTATGCGAAGCTCGTTTGAGCTTGAGGTGCGTTGAAGATATTCTGGTCAGTGATAAAAGGCACGCCCAGAGACGTTTCCTCTGTCGCCTAGACACCGTTTAACCCTTTGGGTGGGTTTCGCGTAACGTGGAATTACATCAATCTCGGTTAGTCAGTCGCGCTCGTCTAAAGGGGAAATGTGGCGGCCCCGGGCGCTGTTCTTCACATGAAACTCTAGAAATGGCCGTGTAAACGGTGTTCGCTGCGCTTTGGGTGGACCTCGAGCCTGCCGAATAGAAATAAACCGAGACGTCAACATGGCGACAGCTGCTTCGCCCCTGCGCTCGAGATGAATCCACATCTATAAAGGTAAGGCCTTCAAGCTCACCTTGGACTTCTTTCGATAGTCAAGGGGGAAAAATAAGCACTCTGATAAACATTAATGAACACGTGACTTTACCCATCGTTTAATTGTTACATTTGGTTCATAAGACGCTCAGATGTTTGACCTGTTGAAAGAGCACTTAAGCTAAACGTGCTCAAATGAATGATAGTCCTTTATTAATGGTGTGTTGTTTTAAAGGTGGACTTTGTTGTTCAAATGTATAATATTAGTTATTTAATCAGTCATTGAACTGCCAAAGAACAGGCTGTTCTTTAACATGGACTGTAGGAACATATGGACTCAAACGCCATGCATGAGAAGTGTCATGAACTTATTTATAAATTGTGGATTTTCATCGTAACGGCATTGAGACGTGCAGCGCCAGTGGGAAGCACTATTATTTTATTCCCAGCATCACTTGTGTCTAATACGTAAGCGTCAACGTGTCTCTGTTCTAGAAAAGGTCATTGAGGATAACGCGCGAACGTGCGCCGAAGCGCGCGCACCTGTGTGTTCAGCACCATGGATAGCAGCGGAGAGGCTGTCCAGATCTGTACTGAATCTGTAGTGAATTGTGGTGCACTCATGGTCATTAATATCTGATCATATTCTCAACCATTTGCTTATTTTAATCACTTTGAAAAACCACCTCTTGTGTTGCTGCCACACCGCCACTTTGATCACACCAACATCAATTGACAGTCTCTTGTATTAAAAGCACATTAAAATCATTCCTGGCATCCAAGAGTTTTCAGGACTGCCTACTGTCTACTTAAATTGTGCCAAATATCCCCCTGCAGTGGTCTCTGAGGTTTGGTTTGACCCTGGAGACAGGGCAGGGCAGGGCTGGGATTAATGGCACCCCCGAGGCTCGGCTCGCTTTTTTCTAGGGGGTATGAATAAGTGAATCATTTGTTGAGTTCTTGTGTAGTTGGATGGATGGATGGATGGATGGATGAATGTGGGACTTGTTTTTACCTCTGTCCTCAGAGGAAACAGGCCGAACTGGCTGGGTGACGATTGGGAGAGAGATTGAATACACACACAAACAGAGACAACCAAGCTCACACAAACAATTGCTTGTTCAATATTAGTCACGGTTGCACACACTGAAATCTACTTCTGTGCTCACCCAGGGATATTTTGTGTGGAAATCATTGTTTGGAAGGTATATTGAATATAGCCTGAAATCTCACGGTTGCATGTTGAGTGCACAACATCCATGATTTAAGAAAGACCGACAAACTTAAGGCCAAAAAATAGTTTCAGTTGAATATATCAATATATCTTGATAATTAAATGCGTGTGCGTGCGTGTGTTATTTGTTACAAGTAAACAATGTTCATCGTGGGTGGTTTGGAGTGTTGTCAACTGTTGTTTGTTGTAGCAAAGTGTGTGAAAGAAATCCTGTTTTTTGTTTACATTCTAAACAAATTTCAATACCTTAAAATGATATTTTTTGTAGTTGATCATTAAACAAATAGATTTTGATCGTTTTACTGAGAATTTGTAACTTTGCATTACATTTCTTAAATCAGGCTACAGTAAGACATGTTTTGGTGAACCGGACGCATATCCGGGATTATGGATAGTATTATGTGCAACACCTTCCTAAAACAATGAATTGAAACAGACTTTTAAAAAATTCAGAGTGATGGGGTTGATGTTAAATCATAAGAATCTTGATGTTAATCTTTGCCGTCTTGAATCCACATCAAGAGTAGCAATAATCTTTAGTTAAAGATTTATTAAACTACATTTTTTCTTGGACTAAATTAAATCTCTTTACATGACATTTCAGCATGTAGTATGACTTATGGCAGCTTTATTTCATTATTTACCGTTACATTGTTTAGGGGTCAAATGAAGGTTTTTCTAGTTACAGTTTTTTGCTTTCACTTCCTCTCCATCTCTCTCTTCTTATCTCACACACTTACGTCTGGCGTGTCTGTTGGAGGGGGATTCATTGGGGCCATGAAGCCCCCGGGGCTGACATGTTCTGAGTACACGCCCAGTTTGGCTCTCACAGGTCTGGTCACAGGTCTCAGGGCAGAGCGCCAGGCTGCTGACCCGCAGGCATCGCTGGTCTACTGTATCACACAGAGCTGCTATCATCATCCTGTGTGTAAACACAAAACAGACAATCGACATCATGTAAAGAGATATTGAAAACCCTCCAAATTGCTCATTGGTTTACTGTCACAACAACTGAATCAATAAAATTGCTCAATATCCACCGTCAAGTATTAAAATCATCATATCATTCCTCTACAAAGTAGTGGACAGAATGCTGATGTAGTTTATAAGTGCTGTCAGTGTGTAAGTTCACATTCTGCTATAAATGGATAACTTGAAATACGGCAGAAATGCGTTTGTTAACGTTGAGCCGGAAGTTCCTCCCATCTTTCGAGCAAAGCGTCATGGGGCGTAGGAAACTTGTGGATACAATTTCATCTTAAAGGGATAGTTCACTCACAAATTAAATTCTGTAATGAGTTTCTTTCTTCTGCAGAACACAAAAGAAGATATTTTGAAGAATGTTGATGATCAAACAACACTGAACACCATTGACTTTCATTGTATGAACACAAAAACACCGAGACATTTCTCAAAATATCCTCTTTTGTGTTCCACAAAACCCAGTTATGAAATCTTTTCCCGGGCCCGTTTAGCAGGAACATACTAACAGATACTAACTTCTGTTATGATCCATTGTAAATTCAGTTAGGGTCTTATTACTTGAGGAACTGCCTGTGACACTCAACCGTGACGTCAATCAATACGTAGAGCAATTCATGTTTGTAATTTCATGTGTACGAATGGCTCAATTCTAGGCTTTAATCTCCTCCTTGTGCCGCTGTATGATGTCTATTGATGGTGTGATCTCTCTCCTCCAGCTCCCTGAGTGACCTGACATCAGCTGGTGCAGCTACCAGAGCAGGATGTCAATATGGCTGCTCAGCTTCTCGTTCCATCCGGACCCGACAGCTTCCGGCCCTTCCTGCCCGAGTCTCTCGCTGCTATCGAGCATCGCATCGCAGAGGAGGCGGCCCAACGGCCCAAAGGCGAGAGACGGACCGATGATGATGACGAAAACGGGCCCAAACCCAACAGCGATCTGGAGGCGGGCAAGTCCCTGCCCTTCATCTACGGAGAGGTTCCGTCCGAGTTCGTGTCTGTCCCGCTGGAGGACCTGGACACTTACTACAGCAACCAAAAAGTACGAGAAACAAATGTCAAGCTTTATCTTGACTCTTGCGTGTGTAGTTATGTAACGGCTTTTGTAACAGATTGAAAAACAGGTTGTGAAGGAAAGGGTTTGCAGTGTAACCACCATCCTTTATTTCTTTGTTTCAGACCTTTATAGTATTGAATCGCGGGAAAACAATATTCCGCTTTAACGCTACGCCGGCCGTGTACATTTTGAGCCCCTTCAATCCATTGAGGAGAATCTCTATCAAGATCCTGGTGCATGCATATCCTTTATCAACTCTTATCATGGGAGGGGCTTCTGCCATGCTGCTCCATTCTCGTATGTACAGTATAAATATAGCTCAAATTGAGTAAAGAGCGTTTTTTTAACAACTTACCAGATTGTCCGACCTCCTCACTCACTTTCTTCCAAGCAAGATCCTTTTTATTCCTGTTTCGATAAAAGTAATAAGATTTATCCTACAGCTCCGGTATCCACATACAGCAACGATAATTTTGTCCTCCATTGTTGTTTTGGATTTCTGCCTCCGCTCGCTACGTCTTAATCACTTCACTATTAGAGCAAGTTCCTGATTGGTTAACGCGGCGCGAATTTTCACCAAAGTTCAGATTTTTCAACTCGCGCGATTCGCGCAAATCACACGTTACGCACGTTACAATAGCAGGAAGTGAATGATCACGACAGAAAGACAATACTGTACTTTAAATGTGAGCAGCGTGCAGCTGAAGGAGTTTAACCAGAAGAAATGATCTATGATTTATCGGCTATAATATATCGGCCTGTATTTTATTATCGACCGATACCGATATGGCCGACAATCTATCGCGCATCCCTGATTTACATATTTGTACTGGAAAACAAGACAGAAATACTTTATAAGAAATACAACGCAACAGTAACACTGTTTTCCGTTTCGTATGCCTATTAGACAGTAGTGATCCCACTCGGCCTATGTGTGTGTGTTTGTTTCTGTTTGCGTATTCCTTGACCGAGTCTCACGATGTTCAGTTTTGTGATCATGTGCACAATCTTGACCAACTGCGCCTTCATGACCCTCAGCAATCCCCCAGAATGGGCCAAGAATGTGGAGTAAGTGGCATCTTTAACAAAACCTAACAACCCGAGTTAAATGACCATAAGCGTGTGTCCTTTCCGAGTGGCATCGTGAGCCGTTGTTTGCGTGTGTGCAGGTACACATTCACAGGGATCTACACGTTCGAGTCTCTCATCAAGATCCTGGCGCGGGGCTTCTGCGTGGGGAAGTTCACTTTCCTGCGGGACCCCTGGAACTGGCTGGATTTCAGCGTCATCCTGATGGCGTGAGTATCTGTGAGCGCACTCGTCTCCGATGTTCATGATTTGTCAATGAAAGCATATGAGATACTGTATAGTACTTGTCCTTCCTGAACCCGTAATGAGAGCGGATAGTTTTGGACGTATTGTTTTCTGAGCTGGGGAATGCGGGTGAATGGGTTGTGTGTGTGTGTGTGTGGAGCGTGCGAGCGCGTGTGCAACGTGGTAACTCTCTATTTGATCCTACAGGTATGTAACTGAGTTTGTAAACCTAGGCAATGTGTCAGCTCTCCGCACTTTCAGAGTGCTCAGAGCTTTGAAAACTATCTCGGTCATCCCAGGTAAGGGATGTGTGCGTGTGTGTACGTAGACGTGCGCATGCGTGTGTGCGCAAACGCGAGTGTCTCCGTGTGACGTATCCCTCTGCTGCCCTGTCCCGTCCTAACATGTGCGTGCGTGTGTTTTGTGTGTGCGTGCGTGTGACCCCCTCCCTACAGATATGTAACAGAATTTGTGGATCTGGGCAATGTCTCAGCACTGAGAACCTTCAGGGTTTTACGAGCGCTCAAAACTATATCCGTGATTCCAGGTGAGGGCTAGCTCTCGCCATCCGAGTTCTCGCTCACTCCATCCCCTTCTCCGCTGGCCTTTCTCGCACATTCAGAGAAAGCAGGAATCCGCCCGGCCGTGAAAAAGCGGGATTCCAGGCTTTGAGAAGCGCATTCTCTAGTTTTCCTTATACCGGCTCTGCTCTGTTATTTCCCAAAGAGCATCGCGCCTCGGGAACGCTCTCCCGTCGTGCCTTGGGAAATAGACAACTGGGCGTTTTTGATTTGTGTTGTTTTTACTTTTGCATGAGACATTGCTAAAGCCTGAGATAGAGACTCTGAGACCCTCTGCTCTCCTCTTCTCCTCTGTTTGCTGTTTTATGTGCATGGCACCGTCGCCTGTGTCTGTTCTGTATATGCTGTGCTGCGTGTGCGTGTGTGTGTGAAGCGTGGCGGGACGCTGCCATGACGTGCACACACGCGCAAACACACACGCACACACACTACTTGCACTCACGCTTCTACACTGCATGCTTTAATGTTGTTAATACGCAAACATCACAAACATTCATTTAACTAACACACGCTAATGTTTAATGTTCAAAAGTTTTGATGTTTACAGTTTGAAAGCTTTTTCTTTGACTAATTTATATTACTTTTATTTATTTTTTAAATAGGAGAAATTCACCCAAAAATAAAGAAATATCATTCACCTCACGTCATTTCAAACGTGTGTGCTGTTTTTTTCATGAACACAAAAAGAACATTTTGACTCTTCGCACAGTTCTTTTATATATAAAAGTAGTTGAAACGAGTCACGTGCTCATCTTCTGAAGCTGAATTTTTGTCGCATGAAAATTTGAATTGACACGTCATGTTTACGACACATGCAAGACACTATTTTGTTTTGACATAAATTATCCGGTGCGAATGAGACTGAAATCTGTCATACAGAACTTTGGGATTTTGTAGTATATTGTGAGCTTTGGAATATAAATAATTTATGTCCTTTCTAGAGTTCAACTATAAACTGGCATAGTGTGAAAAAAATCCTTTTGTGTTTTCCCAGAAAAAAACGAACACGTTTGAGTAAATAATGCCGTAATGAAATAACATGCACTATATTGACTGACAATGAGAAAGAAACACTACATATGACATAATAGCAACAGGCTTCCTTTTTAAAACTAGCTTTGCGTAGTCGTGTACGTAGCATTTTCACACAGTGTACGGATGGTGTTTGTGACGCCGCTGCGTGTCCCTCAGGGCTGAAGACCATCGTTGGCGCTCTGATCCAGTCGGTGAAGAAGCTGTCAGACGTGATGATCCTGACGGTCTTCTGTCTGAGCGTGTTTGCTCTGATCGGACTGCAGCTCTTCATGGGAAACTTGAGGCAAAAGTGCATAAGAAGACCTCTGGGCAATGTCACAGAAAACACCACGGCCTTATTAAACTTCGGCTCGGAGCTGCACAACTACACCTTGAACTGGACGGAGTACATTAGCGATAACAGTAAGTGAAGCCTCTGTGTGTGCGTGTGTTCAGATGCCGTGTGACCTTACAGTTCCTCGCGGGTGTAAGATGAGCTCCGCTGGCCCAAGAAAAATGAGTCATCCAGAGCTTTAAGCACATTTAGGATTGTGTGTGTTTGTCTCGCAGACAGTGATGTTGGAAGGCTAAATTAAATGTAGTCCTGTACACTACCTTCAAGCTGAAGGACTGGCTTGAATAAGAAACATACTTTATAAAGTGTGTGTGTGTGGGGTCTACGTATGATCTTTTATTGTGTTTCTTGACATTTATCTTTTTTACATTTAGACAATTATTATTACCTCCCCGGCCGCAGAGATGCTTTGCTGTGTGGTAATTCAAGCGATGCCGGGTATGACATTTTCACATTTTGCAAGATATTTCAATTTATACAAATATTTTATAGAGATGATTTTTATCTGATTGATTCAAACATGTTGCATTTATTTATATAAGTGTATATAATGATGTATGCCATTGGGCAACTGAATGCACTGAAAATCTTTTTCTGCATGTCTGGTCTCACAGACAGTGTCCAGAGGGCTACTATTGTCTCAAAGCCGGTCGTAATCCTGACTATGGCTACACAAGCTTCGATACGTTCAGCTGGGCCTTTCTTTCACTCTTCAGACTCATGACACAAGACTTCTGGGAAAATCTCTACCAACAGGTACAGCTCTTACCTCACCTTACTGTCCATGTTATAGTCCATGGCCGATATTTACATAGGCAACGCCCTTTATTTTCTTTTAGGCATGAGATCACGCCCCAACATCCTTTTGTAAATACTAGGCCACGCCCTTACATTCTCACTTGCATCAGACCACGCCCCAACATCCTTCTGTAAACACTAGGCACGCCCTTACATTCTCACTTTCACGCCCCAACATCCTTTTGTAAATACTAGGCCACGCCCTTACATTCTCACTTGCATCAGACCACGCCCCAACATCCTTCTGTAAACACTAGGCCACGCCCTAACATTCTTACGTGCATCAGACCACGCCCCAACATCCTTCTGTAAACACTAGGCCACGCCCTAACATTCTTACGTGCATCAGACCACGCCCCAACATCCTTCTGTAAACACTAGGCCACGCCCTTACATTCTCACTTGCATCAAACCACGCCCCAACATCCTTCTGTAAACACTAGGCCACGCCCTTACATTCTCATTTGCATCAGACCACGCCCCAACATCCTTCTGTAAACACTAGGCCACGCCCTTACATTCTTTGCATCAAACCACGCCCCAACATCCTTTTGTAAACTAGGCCACGCCCTTACATTCTCACTTGCATCAACCACCCCCAACATCTTCTGTAAACACTAGGCCACGCCCTAACATTCTTACGTGCATCAGACCACGCCCCAACATTCTTCTGTAAACACTAGGCCACGCCCTTACATTCTCATTTGCATCAGACCACGCCCCAACATCCTTCTGTAAACACTAGGCCACGCCCTTACATTCTTTTGCATCAGACCACGCCCCAACATCCTTCTGTAAACACTAGGCCACGCCCTAACATTCTTACAAGCATCAGACCACGCCCCAACACCCTTTTGTAAACACTAGGCCACGCCTTTTTTGCATACAAACATAGGCCACGCCCTTACATTCTTTGCATACATCCTTTTGTAAACACTAGGCCACGCCCTTACATTCTTACGTGCATCAGACACGCCCCAACATCCTTTGTAAACACTAGGCCACGCCCCTTATCAGACACGCCCCAACATCCTTCACTAGGCCACGCCCTAACATTCTTACGCATCAGACCACGCCCCAACATCCTTTGTAAACACTAGGCATTCTCACTTGCATCAAACCACGCCCCAACATCCTTCTGTAAACACTAGGCCACGCCCTTACATTCTCATTTGCATCAGACCACGCCCCAACATCCTTCTGTAAACACTAGGCCACGCCCTTACATTCTCACTTGCATCAAACCACGCCCCAACATCCTTTTGTAAATACTAGGCCACGCCCTTACATTCTCACTTGCATCAGACCACGCCCCAACATACTTTGTAAACACTAGGCCACCCTAACATTTACGTGCATCAGTCCCCAACAAACACTAGGCCACGCCCTTACATTCTCTGCATCAGACCACGCCCCAACATTCTGTAAACACTAGGCCACGCCCTTACATTCTCATTTGCATCAGACCACGCCCCAACATCCTTCTGTAAACACTAGGCCACGACATTCTTACAAGCATCAGACCACGTTGTCTGCATCCCACGCCCCAACATCCTTCTGTAAACATTAGGCCACGCCCTTACATTCTTACGTGCATCAGAACACGCCCCGACATCCTTTTGTAAACACTAGGCCACGCCCTTACATTGTTACGTGCATCAGACCCCACCCCAACATCCTTCTTTAAAGGCCAGACCATGCTGTTATGTTCTCATAGGCATCAGACCCCACCCCAACATCCTTTTGTAAACACTAGGCCACGCCCTTACATTGTTACGTGCATCAGACCACGCCCCAACATCCTTCTGTAAACACTAGGCCACACCCTTACATTCTCACTTGCATCAGACCCCACCCCAACATCCTTCTTTAAGGCCAGACCATGCTTTTATGTTCTCATAGGCATTAGGCCCCACCCCAATAGGCTTTTCATTATAAAGCAGTTTTTTAATGCAGTTTTTTATGCTGTACGTGTATAATTGTGTCTCTCTCTGTCTCTGGCAGACCCTACGTGCAGCTGGAAAGCCCTACATGGTGTTTTTTGTGCTGGTTATCTTCCTGGGCTCTTTCTATCTGGTGAATCTCATTCTGGCTGTGGTGGCCATGGCGTACGATGAGCAAAACCAGGCCACTATAGAGGAGGCCCAACAGAAGGAGGAGGAGTTTCAAGCCATGTTAGAACAGTTAAAGAGACAACAGGAGGAGGCGCAGGTACACAACACATACATTTAAACCCCCGGCCACAGTTTCTGTGTTCATCTACAGTCATTATTTCTTGGTCTTCGCTCTTTGGTTGTTTTTGTTTTGATCATTATTCTACACTCGTTTCCTGATCTTTGGTCTTTCCTTCTGCGTTCATCAAATCTAAAGTTTCTCAGCACCATAGCTGCGACCAACACTGCCCTGTCGCCATGGAAACCGACAGATAATGAGAGAGAGCCAGGGAGTGTCCATTCTCCTAGCAAACATGAGAAACAAGAGAAAAAGAGTCAGACAGTCAGTTTTTAATGCTGCGGTTCAAACATCGAACACAGACAGACAGATAGAGATAGACAGACAGACTTACATACACAGACATACAGGTAGACAGATATTTATACTGTAGATATTGCTATTGATAGAAAAACAGACAGTCAGACAGACAGACATATATAGATATACTGTAGACGGATAGATAGATACATACATACATACAGATACAGACAGACAGACAGACAGATATTTCTGTAAAAATATAGACAGACAGTCAGACAGATAGAAAGAAAGACAGTCAGTTAGATATAAATATACACAGACAGACAGATATAGACAGACAGAAAGACAGATAGATAGAGACAGACAGACAGATAGAAAGAAAGACAGTCAGTTAGATATAAATATACACAGACAGACAGATATAGACAGACAGACAGACAGATAGATAGAGACAGACAGACAGACAGACAGTTAGATATACTGTAGATACTGATATAGACAGACAGACAGATATCTTTATAGATCGACAGGCAAACAGACGGACAGACTTCTAATCACAGACAGACAGACAGACAGATATGTATAAACATACAGTATGGACAGACATGCATTCAGACGTATATTTATGTTTTTTTCTATAAAGCTTATATAATCTTCATGTTTTTTGTTGAGAACGGAATAAAACGCGGCTCATCGGTTTAATTTCCTCTTATCACATAAAGCCATCTTCCTCCTTCAGTCCACACTGTTTATCCGTCTCTTTCTTTGCTTTCGGTATGTGAGCTTGAACTAAGTCTACCTCTGGTTGCCCCTGACAACGGTGCCTACGCTGCGATTGGTTGGCAGGTTGCCGCGGCAGCAGCAACCGAGAGTGGGGAGTACAGCGGGAGGGGGGTTCTGTCGGAGGAGAGCTCCTCCGGTGGGTCCAGAGTCAGCTCCAAGAGCGCAAAAGAGCGACGGAACCGGAGGAAGAAGAGAAAACAGAGGGAGGAGGAAGAGAAAGCCGACCAGGAGAAGTTTCATAAGTCAGCGTCAGAGGACAGCATCAGACGGCCCGGCTTTCGCTTCTCTATGGATGCTAACCGGCTCTCCTATGAGAAGAAATGCTCCACTCCAAATCAGGTGACGTCCTGTTTGACCTGAGGCATTGTGGGAAATGTAGTTTGCTTACTGAAAAAAGTTGCCAAAAAATGTCCAACGTTGGAAAATTCAAGTATGTTGTGATTTTTTCTTTCGTTTCAGTCGCTTCTCAGCATCCGCGGTTCTCTTTTCTCCCCGAGGAGAAACAGCCGCGCGAGTCTGTTCAGTTTCCGCGGCCGGGCGCGAGACTTCGGCTCGGAGAACGATTTTGCAGATGACGAGCACAGCACCTTCGAGGACAGCGACAGTCGACGCGGATCGCTCTTTGTACCTCGATGCATGGAGAGGCGGAGCTCCGCTGTCAGTCACTGCAGCCTCGCCCCCCGCATCAGCCAATGCAATTTTGCACGACGACTGGCGCGGTGTCTCGTGGCACGTCTGTGCCAACATCACCGATCGGCCGCTTGTTACCAGAGGTAACATGAAAGTTAACATTTAAACATACGTAAACCCTTACACATTTCAGGCAGGATAATAATGCACGTACATTCCTGCGTTTCTGTCGATAGGGCACGACCACAGAGTCTGAAGCTCGGAAGAAACGTTCAGGATCACACCAGCCGTCGGATTATCTAGACGACACCGTCGCCAGAAAAAGAGCTATGAGCGTGGCCAGCATTCTGACCAACACTATGGAAGGTTTGAATAATCCCCAACTGCACAAACAGACGCATGTCAACTTTACTGATTTCACCACTGATTTACCCAGAGGAGAATGATATCGCTCAGTTGTTTCTCTTTAATCGCTCAGAAGATTTCATAGAATTAAATAGACACTAACGCAAAAGTTTCCATTTGCTTTCCATTTAAAGAGTAAATATTTTGTGTTTTTTAAGGTCCTACTTTGGTTTATGGAGTGTCCAACAACAAGTTTACGTACATACGTGGTGTAAAAACACGTTCATTTTCTAATAAGAGGCAGAATTGTTATCTTACTTCTTTAGTGACTCTCAAATGATTTGTTTGACGATTCAACTGTCTAATCCCCTCCTTTATGTCAGCGTACTCTGATCTGAATGGTCAGGTGGTCTAGTCTGCTGTGATTGGTCTACCGCGGGAAGTGACGCAAATGGAACGTAGGCGGACAACATTACACCGAGTGACCCAAATCTGACAGACGAATCGTTCGCTCGATTTTTTCCCAAACCAATAACTTGGTTATTCGTTCAATTTCGGCGTTACAACTTGGCAGACTGCTTACATTCACACACATCAACATTACACACTGCGTGAAATGTCATTTAAACGACAATGTAATAGTTACTCTTTAATCACATTGATGTCTAGGAACTAGCCAACTATGGTCCAAGTTCCGTCGTTCCAGCATAGTTCAAAGATTTAAGTGTTTCCCGAAACCATCGTTCCAACGATCAATCGCAAACAGCATCGCAAAGTTGCGTGGTTGGAACTGCAGGTCAACAGCTGTGGTTAGAAGCATAGTTCCTTTTTATTATGACATGTACACTGACATGCATCATGCCTTTGAGCAAACTAAGCAAGCAACATGCGTGGATTCTATATCCATAATACGGAATATACAAACAAATTAAATTTGACATCTTTTAGTTTGTTAAGAAAATACAAGCGAATTTGAAAAGTGCGCATGAACACGAGCGTACGTGCACTAGGACCCTTGTGAGTCCCTGGGCGGAGTGACGTAGGAGGAAACTTATGAATGAAATATTGTGAAATAAATTAACAGATAATAAAAAAATAGGATAACTTAACGTTAAATGCAATGCATGTTATTTACAGCAAGAATTTGACATTAATTCGATCTTAACGTATTTATTAGTAGACATCATACTCCACCACCTGTATGGCGTCATCAGCTAGATTGCTGAACCAATTTGGTTCAAACGATTGATCTCCGACAGAGTTACTACGGTTTCGGAAAACAGTCGTAACTACATCGTTGATTTCCCCAATGATCCATCGTACTATGTTGGTCAACCAGCGAGTTGTGTCGTTGTCCTGGAAACGCACCCCTGATTCATTGTTTTATATTAAATACGCACTAAACTTTTTGTGTGTCCATTACACAATACCTCCTTCATACAAAGCAACTATCCATATTCAGCTCACACTTAACATAACTTTTTATTTAACATTAAATCAACAATAATTGTCTCTATGAGAGAGCTCTATGATGCTGAAATTGTGAAAAAGAAGACAGGCAGATGCCCCATACAGTTCCATTGTCATATAAAATAACAAGTGAGAAAAACGTTAACAGCAATTTTCTCGTTTTGTCTCTGTAGTTTGTCGGTGGGTCATGAACTTCATTTTGGACCCTGCGTGTAACGTGATATCCATTTTACTTTGACATGTCTGATGTTTTTGCTCGGCTCAATCAGAACACATGAGCCTTCAGTAAACATTCATTGTGTGACGAACATTCAGATTGATTTGTATTCCATCGGCCATTAAACATCAATTGTGGAAATGTCATGAGAGCATCCCCGCTTCATTATTGCATCCCATTCAAAAACAATGGTGGTGGTTTTCCTTACAGCCACAGATAATAGAATGTTATTCTTGGTCACATGACCCAGAATTTGTTTGTTTCAAATTGACATCACCATAGAGAAATAGGTCATCATATGTCCTTATTTATTGTGGACTATTATCAGCGTTTTTTCAGCTTTGTTTTTACAATTTTGTTGCAAACGCTCTCTTTGCATGAGACATGAGGGCTTTGCTTACACTTCTTGGCGAGCTTCACGTTTGCTGGACCCTCAAGCAGTGCTCAAATGTGTACAGCTTCCTAAAGCATGAGGTTACTCGTAGGAAGTTCCTGTGGGTATCGTTGGGAATGAAAGCGTTAACGGCTGTTTATTATGTTGACAGAGCTGGAGGAGTCGAGACAGAAGTGTCCTCCCTGCTGGTATAAGTTTGCGAACGGTTTTTTGATCTGGGACTGCAATCCGAAGTGGCTGAGGGTGAAGGAGATTGTCAATATGATCGTGATGGATCCATTCGTAGACCTGGCCATAACCATCTGTATTGTCCTCAACACTCTCTTCATGGCTATGGAGCATTATCCCATGACAAAAGAGTTCAATCATGTGCTGTCTGTGGGAAACTTGGTGAGTTCAGTAGTTTTTATTTCACAGTGATGAGTTAATAACATACTTACCCAGGTGAAGCTCTTAAAAACACACATTTCAGTACGAAATCTAATAATAAAAGACAACATATTTTGGATAAAGAAAAAAAATTGTGTTTTTTTATTATTATTATTCTCCATGGCACTGTAATAAGTGCACAGTATATCCATGGGAAACAGGACTGTAAAATAAAGTGCTACCAAGAGAAAAGCAATACATACTACCACAGCCTATATCAACTTTATACAATTTAAAATAAAAGAATATACACATTTTTGTCAGTAATAAATATGACATTTTTACATTATATTAATGAGATTCGGGCAGGTGATGTGTTTAACTGACAAAAGCACACAATGCAATGTGTTTACACGAACATTGTAAGTGCACGTGAAAGAAAAACAAACACACATGTGTTGAGTAGGGTGTCACAATATACCTGTATGGACAATAAACATGGTTATTGATATTGTGTTAATACCACACACATGATAATATTGTCAAAATGAAATCCAAGGCAATGGTTAGAGACTCTCTGCACCTCCCTACACTGATATCTTGAGTACGATTCATAGGCCTAAAAAATAGAAACACAACATACACCAAATTAAAGAGGAAGTTTACCAGTAACATTTTTTATTTTTTCAAAATGTAATAGATATTGCAATAATATTGTAACTGTGAATTCTTTTGTCTTGAATTATCATGTAGTAGAACACTGTGGTTCTTTTTAGTACTGATGTTGTGCCGATGTGTGTGTGTGTGTGTGTGTGTGTGTGTGTGCGCGCAGGTGTTCACTGGGATCTTCACAGCCGAGATGTGTCTGAAGCTGATCGCCCTCGACCCATTTTATTACTTCCAGCACGGCTGGAACATCTTTGACGGGATCATCGTGAGTCTGAGTCTCATGGAGCTGGGCCTGGCCAACGTGGAGGGACTTTCTGTGTTGCGTTCTTTTAGATTGGTGAGTAAACTCCTCCGATCTTCAGCTCCTCCGTTTGCATTTTGAGAATACAAATTTCAAATGATATATTGATCAGCGACTCATGTGACTCGGCTCCAATCGACTTAATGGACTCTTTACACAAGCGTAGTGACGAACTTCCGATGTCGTCAGAAGTCGGGATATCAGTTTCCGCTTTAATTTTCAATAGGACTAAACGCAACTAAAAACTACGCTTGTGCACAGAGCCATTCAAAAGACATGTAAAATCGTCTTTAATTGATGATTTATGTAAAAATGATTCATTCTGATTAACTAAAAAAAACTTGTATTCTGTGTATAGAGAATGTGACGCTGACGTCACGCCCTATGTTGCAGGGGCGCCGCCATCTTGGGAGGATCATACTCCACTGCTATTATTGTTTTGATATGTACCGTTGCTTGTTTTGTATGATATATGGAGAAATGGAAAGTGAAAGAACCAGGGGCTTTTCCTGAACGACTATGTGTAATACTAAAGTTTTAAACACAGCAAGACCGACCTACCATAGTTATACTTCCAAATCAAACAAGAAAAACAAAGCACTGCATTGAACGCACCAGCAGCCATCCTCCCAAGATGGCGCATCATTCAGCGCGGCATGACGTCGATTAACAAGCTCTATAGTGCAGATCGTTACCTGAACCATCCTAACATCTTATTGTCTTCTCTCTCTCTTCGTGTCAGTTACGAGTCTTTAAACTAGCAAAGTCGTGGCCCACTCTGAACATGCTGATAAAGATCATCGGTAACTCAGTCGGTGCTTTGGGGAACCTGACCCTTGTCCTGGCCATCATCGTCTTCATCTTCGCTGTGGTGGGGATGCAGCTGTTTGGAAAGAGCTACCGTGAATGCGTCTGTAAGATCTCAAAGGACTGCGTGCTGCCGCGCTGGCACATGGACGACTTCTTTCACTCCTTCCTGATCGTGTTCCGGGTGCTCTGCGGCGAATGGATCGAGACCATGTGGGACTGTATGGAAGTGGCCGGACAGTCCATGTGTCTCATTGTTTTCATGATGGTCATGGTCATTGGAAATCTGGTGGTAAGATCTACGACCGTGAAGAGTTTCATGACATTACTATCAACCAGATTTTAGGTTTAGATTAAGGCACAACGATCATTTTCAGTAATGGATCATCGCTTTTTCATCAAGAGATCTGATGGAGTTCTCAATTAAGTCTCAACTTCAGATTGTTCTCCTAGAAATGCTCAGGAGGAAAAAAATCTATGTATATAATAAATCAATGTAGATCATAGAGGTAAAATAATCTGGAGTTCATATTGAGATTGCAGACTTGACAAATCCAAATGACATTTGTGAGATTTCTGATTCATTTTTAAGAGAAATATCTGAGACACAGATGAGACTCAAGCGAAGGTTCCCAAGTTGGACTAAATTGAATATCAATGATGTCTAAAAGAAACAACAGGGAAACTGACTCGCGGTCGTACCCCTAAGCAGGATTTTTACAAAAACTATCGAAGAAATGTCTTGCTCCTGATTTAAAGCTGAACGCGAAATCCGATTTATTTTTAACTTTGAGATGAAATATGACTCAGATGTGGTTGAAATTCTTTCATGTTAGTGGTGCTTGACCTTGCTGAGTCTCAGAGCGTGTGCTGTTTTGTGTGTTTGCACGGCAGGTGTTGAACCTCTTCCTGGCCTTGCTCCTGAGCTCTTTCAGCGCCGACAATCTGGCGGCCACGGACGACGACAGCGAAATGAACAACCTGCAGATCGCCGTGGGCAGAATACAGAAAGGCATCGCGCTGGTCAAATCCGCTCTCCGGCACTTCCTCCAGCATCTCTGCCTATCCGCCGCCAAACCTGGCGCCCTGGACGAAGAGAAGCCTCTGGACGACCTCCACATCGACGGCAAAGAGAACTGCCTCTCCAACCACGCTCCGGTGGCCGTCGACCTCACCAAAGACTATCTGATGGGGGGCTGCGTCTCCCCCGGCAACGGGGTGGAGGGTCACGTGAAGTACGGAATCGAGGAAGGCGACTACATGTCGTTCATACACAATCCCAGCCTGACGGTTACCGTGCCGATAGCGGTGGGAGAGTCGGACTTTGAGAATCTCAACACGGAAGACTTTAGCAGCGACTCGTCGGACGTGGAGGGCAGTAAAGAGGTAAGGCGGTGCTCTGTCTGTTTCCTTTTCAATGTGACGGTCTTTGTTTCGTTTAGGTGTTTGTAGGCCGTCAGGACGCAGGAGTCGAGCGGTTGTGTTACGGATGCTACTGTACCATTACATCATCTTCTGCCCATTGTGTGTGTGTTGCTTTGTGGTTACATTGACCTTGTTCATCTGTATGTAGCTAAGTCAAACCTTCGGGCGCTGTAGCAGGTCGAGTTCACTCAACATGTCAGTATATCATGTGTGTTGGCATAAACACGCTGTCTCGCACACCCACGTTGTAATGTGAATTATTTACGACCAACTGAGCAGACCCGGCATCATGCATCCCAGACCATGAATGAGCTTGTTTTGAAATTGTTCAACTCAGCATCCACGCCCCGGGTGTAACTGTGTGTGTGTGTGTGTGTGTGTGTGCGGTCATGTGTGTTCACGCATCATCTCCACGCGTGTCTCCGTCTACATCACTGTGCTTAACCTGTGAATCTCTCTCCTCTTCTTCTTACTGTTTCTATATCTTATTGAAGTAGTTGAGTGTGTTAAAGTTGCCGACGTTTTTTTTATCCATGTTTATGTGAAGTTGTGTATCTCCTCTCTGTGTGTGACCTGTTATTGCAGCGTTATGACAGACGAACCCCAGGTTTTCTCTGAGAGATCCCTGTAAGAGACTCATCTTCCTCCACACGCACACTAACCATGGAGACTGCCTCTGTCATCTAAATCAGACTCTCTTTTCTCATTCTCTCTCTCTCTTCTTTTTTGGATCGGATTGCCCTTTGATTTTTTTTGGTTTGGTTTTTTCATTTCTCAATGCCTGTGCCCTTCCCTCCCCCTCGAGCAACCCCCTGTTTTGCGCCGAAGAGAGACAGCTGTCGGCCTTTTGTTTTTTTGGTTTTACATGACTTTGTGTTTCTGTAGTACTGGGCTTCTTGACAGTACTTGCAGTCATACGGAATGAGCAAGACCATCCTTTGACATCCAGCATCTTTCTGATACATTAGCTTGTATGTTTTGTTTCTTCTACGAGTGAGCAGTTAGAGCTAAAATAACTCTAAGCTGAAACTCGGACAGCTTGCGGTTGTGTGTGTGTGTGTGTGTGTGTGCACAGATGTGAGTTGAAGACAGATATAAAGTCAATCTAGAGTAAGATCATGGCACGAGTTTAACTGCATCTTAACATCTGAACGATTCATACTGGAATGACGAGAGCTACTCGTATTGATATGAACAGAAGATATGTTTCAGTACACTTTGTGGTTACTGTAGTTTTTCTTAAATGACTATTTAAATCAGATTATTACTGTAAAATTGCTGCCTGTGATATACTGCAATGTAGACTGACGCAATAATCAGTCTAGACTAGACCAGACCAGTGGTGTTCAGTCTAGACCGGAAAGTATTTTTTGGACCTGCAGTGATGTTTATAATTGTAATTTAGATCCAGTTGCATTCGTGTCATTTAATGTTTTATGTAAAATAGGGCTGTCAAACGATTCATCGTGATTTATCGCATCCAGAATAAAAGTTTGTGTTTACATAATATATGTCTGTGGACTGTGCACATTAACGTTGTGTTTATAAACACATACATGCATATATTCAAGAAAAATATACAAATGAATAAGAGTAATTGGTAAAAATAAATAATACATCTCAAAATTTGATTCAATGTATATACATTAATGTGTATAATAAATATGCACGATACGCGGAAGCATATTATGTAAACACAAACTTATATTCTGGATGCGATTAATCGTTTGACAGCCCTAGTATAAAACAAACAGAAGGTGTTCAGAACTTCTGTGCCTTTGTATGGAATAAAACTGTCCATTCTTTTCCAAAACACACTTTTCTATTCAATCCAATTCAAGTGTTTTTCGCAATTTTACAGCAGCTTTACAGACGACACACAGTATAGGAATAGGTAAAAAGATCAAATGTGGTATTGAAATACATGGCATTGTTGCAAATGAAACCGTCCCCTTCAGATTTAAAGACCAGAAACAGAAAACACATGGGACATCAGTAATTTAGAAAACTAATTAGAACGCTGTAACCTTTATACAGCGTCTGAAATGTTTTTTAGATGAATGAAAGGCTTGTTTTTTATAATAAGCTCCTGTTCAGGTTTGCTCAGCTTTCATTACATTACTATAGTGATTCAAACGTTCTGGAAGATTCTGAAAGTGCACACAGCATGCTTACATCATTCCCCCGCGCCGCATTAGCTGGGTGCCACGGCAACCAGTGCTCCAGCTCAGTTTAAGACAGCATCCCTATCTGTGGGGTATTTGCCACTGTGGTCAGAAATACGTTGTTATTATTATGGCAACAACCGTTCTTACCCACAACCCAAGGACCACTGATATGTCCAACAATACGATTAAACATATCATTATTATTGTTTTGCTTTGACAAAATTCTTCTCCAGTTAATGTAATACTGTACATATATTGTATGCAGGACCCTTCGAGTGTTCAATATCGTCGTTGAAAATGATATTAGAAAAGCGACTTTCTTAAGAAAATCCTTAAGACGTTGTATTGAGATGCTGTCTCAGACTTAGCGTGCGGCTCTGGTGTTAGATACGCTAATGCGGCCCCCCCTCTTCAAACTGACTGGCGGACCGAAGCTTGACCACTGCTTAACGGAATGGACTTCCAGCCTGTGTTTTCATGTCAATCAAGGGTTTGCACTTAAAGGGGCGGGCTCACGTGATAATCTGCATCACCTTAATCCAAACGCATTGGGTTTATCCAATCGAAATCATTTCTTTTCGGAAGGGGTGGGCTGAGAGGTAAGGGGTTGGCCTTTTTGCACTGGACATGAAAATACTCAAAGCACTCGACATTTGATGACAAGATCACAAGCTTGGATGATACAAAAAAAACTGCACCTTGAGAAACAAAAAAACATGCATGAGGATGGAATGAAGGCACATCAAATGTACCCACAGCCGACTGTGAGATTAAAGTGTCACGCCAGAGACGTTTGTCTTCATGCCTGGCAGCAAATTGGAAAATCCATCGAATCAATCGAATCAATGCTTAAATCCACGGGCCTGTAGGTACTTTTGAATGATCTGAACTGCATGAGATTGACAATAACAGTAAAAGCAATCTGGACGAGTCGGCGCCGTTGGATGAACGCTAATCTCTCGCGTGTGTTTGCTTTCTTGTGTGTGATGGTGTGGCTGCCGTGCAGAAGCTGCCGATCGACACCGTTCTCAGTTCCTCAGAAGGAAGCACGGTGGATATCCGGCCTCCCGGAGAGGGGGCGGAGTCTGTCGAGTTGGAGCCGGAGGAGTCGCTGGACCCGGAGGCCTGTTTTACTGAAGGTGTGTGTTTGTGCACGAGAATGGACTCAAAATGTTGTAAAAAGTATCGCAATTAGTGCACCTCATCTAGGCCATGTTATGTTGTATTGTAAAACAAAACAAAAATTGAAACGTGTCATGTTATTTCACTTCTGATTTTGACATATTTTATTGTTGACATCAGGTGACATTTTGATTTTCTTGGTCTTGAAAAAAATCAAGCATAATGTATTTAGGTGAAAGGTTAAAACTCAGTTTTCCATGCACAAATCAGAATCGGTAAAAAATAAGCTTTTATAAGAAGTAGACGCGCATGAGATCCAACTCTAAGCTCCTCTGTAGTCAGGGTTGCCAGATCTGCGTGGTAAAATCAGCCCGATGGCGGATCACAACAGGTGCAACAAACTGAAAATAAGCTACGCCAATATCTCAAATATATTTTACAGTCACTATTTTATGCAATGGACAATATCTTCTTAACAATCATAGTATAGTGATATATGGTGATCCTGTATAGTAAATACTAAAATCACTGTACAGTGTATAGTATTCATAAACGCAGTCTGTTCATACCTTAAAATTGTGCGAAGAAAGCAAAATCCCTCCATCTCCACGCAGAATAAAAAAGAAAACACAGCAACAGTTAAAGTTGTCTAATTCTGCAGAAGCAAAATGCAGATCTGGCAACCCTGTCTGTAGTTCTCGCTGTACAAACTTCTGTCAAGTTTGCTGTCACAGGCTACAGTGCCTAAACATATGACTTCCACTTTCCTATATAAGTTCCTTTAGTTTTCATTATGATATAAAGAGGTTAATGTATGTAAATATACGATGCTTTAAGGTCGAGAGAGTAAAAACTCGACTCGCATCATAACTTGATTTCAGACTGTGACCCATTTCAACCAAACGACTCGAGCACCCTTAAAAAGTGACTTTGTGACTTGTGGAGCGTTGACTTCGCCGTGCTCGTTTTTATTTTGTGAGCCGTCCGCTCTCATCACATCATCTTTCTGTCGTCCTCCTCAGGCTGCGTGATGAGATTTCAGTGCTGTCAGGTGGATGTAGAGAAGGGAAACTGGAAAAGTTGGTGGATCCTCAGGAAAACCTGCTTCATCATTGTGGAGCACAACTGGTTTGAGTCCTTCATCATCTTCATGATTTTACTCAGCAGTGGAGCACTGGTGAGTGTTCGCCCTCGCACACACACAATACCGCACGCTCACAACGTTCCCATGTGATGTAAAGTACGAGTTGCAATGCTATTTGTCAAACGTTCCTAATAAAACGTCACCATGTGTGCGTCCAGGCCTTTGAGGACATTTACATCGAGCAGCGCAAGACGGTCAAGACGGTGTTGGAGTACGCCGATAAAGTCTTCACATACATCTTTATTTTGGAGATGCTTCTGAAATGGGTCGCGTACGGCTTCGTCAAATACTTCACCAACGCCTGGTGCTGGCTGGACTTTCTGATCGTTGATGTATGTTGTGATGGAGTCACGGCTGAGCTGCTTTGAACACGCAATCTCTTCTATGCTTTCTGACGTGTCTCACGTGCGTGTTTGTGTGTTTCGCAGGTGTCGCTGGTGAGTCTGGTAGCGAATGCTCTTGGTTACTCTGAACTAACTGCCATTAAGTCCCTGAGAACACTACGTGCTCTTAGACCTCTGAGAGCCTTGTCACGCTTCGAGGGAATGAGGGTAAGACACGCACGCATATGCAGTGAACATCGTGTGGTTTATCGCAGTAAAGGACAATTTGCTGGATCAACATTCATTCTTTGTTGGTTTCTAAACAAGGTGTCGGATAAACAGTTGTGACCCTAAACGTATCACATCAAACCTCCAGTGCTCATAAAAGCACAGATGAAGTGTATGAAATTATCAACTGATATCAGTGTAACACATTTCTCAGTTTATAGCAAATCACTATAAATGCATCAAACTCAGACTGATACAAAAAACACTTTGGCTTCATACTGTATATTCAGACTCATATTTTCATCTTTTTGTTTGTTTATCATTTTTAGTGGCATTGTTGGCCAGAATAACTTGACCCCTAGTTAAGGCATGAAGAAATCTAGAGCTTATATTTTTTATTATTTATTTTATAATTTTGTTTGTTTGTTTTTATATTTTCTTTAGGTTGAATTATTTTTAAATCCGTTTTAGCTTTAGTTCAGTTTTTATTAATAATTTAATAAGTTTATAATTGTATTACCTCAGCTGAAACTTATTTCAGTTTACTCCTAGGGCAACATTTCTCTCTTTTCCAAATTATTTTAATTGATTTTTACATTTCAATACTTTTCGTTTTAGTAAACTATAATAACCTTGATTAAAATGAAGAATTAAATGATTATTACATTCATTATTTATGATTCATTCTTTTTTTTATGAATTATTCTGAATTATTACAGTCATTTTTACATTTTATCTACACTCTGTCAAACAAGAATTGTCTTGTTTTGTATGCAAGGGAGGAGTGAAATTCAGTCTTTATAAATGGTTTCAAGATGTTGTTATCATCTTGTTAAAAGCAGAAGTAAAACTATAAATAAAAATGTGTTTGTTATCACATATAATCAGCATTGGGTATAAAAATAAATAGTTTCAACACTAAAAAAACCCAATGAAGATGTAAATCTAGCAACATGCCCTACACATGAGTGAACACAACCTCATTCTCCTAAAGATGCTCTGTTTAATATTGTTGAGAGTCTTATTGCATGTTCTTGCTGAATCTTATTGATCACACCGTATGTTGAATAAATGTATACAGTATGCATGTAGTGTTTCTAGATCTGGATCTGTAGTGTGCATGTCTCTCTGCATGCGTGGAAACTCTCTCTGATCTATTCTGATGATTCTGTGGTGGTTGCTGTCGTGTTTGTGCCTTTGACCTTAAATTTCTTTCTCTGTTATGTGTCTCTTTTCATTTGCAGTAAACAAATGTTGTGACGTCATCGTGTCTTCACAAGGTTTTCTTTCTGTTTTCATTTTGGTTTCCTTCATATTTTCAAACTGATGTGTAATACACCCCTGCAAGATATGTTCAATGAACAGTTGAATTATAATTAAACGATTGGGGTTATTTGTTAAAAAGAGACCGTATATCACAGCAGAATGATCGATAGTAGTCACTTTAAAGAACAAGGTTTGTAATAGATATTTTATTTACACTTATTAAGCCAAACGTCTTGTAGGATTGCTATAAAAAATGATGCTTGAAGGGATAGTTCATCCAAAACTTTAAATTACTTCCTCATTTATTCACTTTAATGTCAAACCTGTATGACTTTCTTATTAAAATATCTTCTTTACAGGTTTTTAATCACATGAGGGTGAATAAATGACGACAGACTTTAATTTTTTATTTACATATAACTTTAAAAAATTACGTTTTCAAAAATATGTTATTCTCGGGAGAGGATTTAGTCATCCGACATGAAAAGATCTGAAAGTAATACTAGGTCTCGTTTAAATACAGTAGCTGGATTTCAGGATGACCGTGTGTGTGATGTGACGTGTTTGTTTTTCTGCAGGTTGTGGTGAACGCTCTGCTGGGAGCCATTCCTTCCATCATGAACGTGCTGCTGGTGTGTCTGATCTTCTGGCTGATCTTCAGCATCATGGGGGTGAATCTTTTCGCTGGGAAATACTACCACTGCATCAATATTACCGGTGATGAGATGTTTCCCATCGACGTGGTCAACAACAAATCCGACTGCATGGCCCTGATCGCAAACAATGAATCAGCACACTGGAAAAACGTGAAGATTAATTTCGATAATGTTGGAGCCGGATACTTGGCACTACTGCAAGTGGTGAGAACAGCGAGATCTGAAGCTGAAAATAAATGAAGATTTTGGTTCCAAAATGAGATAACATTTTCAAAAATTATGTTTTTTAATGTGTTATCGTGTTTTTATTGTGGAAGTTAGATGTATTTTTTGAGTTTTTATGGCTTAAATCAAAACAAACCAACAGCAGCTTGATTAAATTGAATTGGAACGCAAAATAAAAAAACATGATTTTAGAAAAAAATGATCACATTTTGAAACCAAACTTTTCAAATATAAACTAGATTTATTAACATATAAACTTATGTAACGTATATATTTTTATTAACATATTAAATTAATGAATCTGTTGCTTTGTTCTCATCTTAATTTTTGCTAATTTGTTTTGTCCTTTTTTTATATTGATATATGTTTAATTTATTTTAATTTCGTTTTACTTTAAATTTTATATATTTTATTGCTAAATTTGATTTTAATTTGATTTCCTAATAATGAAATCTAATCTAATTAATATAAATATTTTAATACTTTTAGTTTTATTAAACTATAATAATAACCTTGATTAAAAATGAAGAATTCTAAGTTTTCCATGAAAGTAGGCGACTGGCCCGAAGTTAACCTCTGGTGTTTGTTTGGTTACCGGTCTCAAAGATCTATCTATGATCGGTCTGGCTAGTGATTGGTAATATAATAATTAATTCGATATTTCATTTATAGTAATATTTTAATGTTGAATTATATTAAACTACTTAACAGTTATTGTTTCATTGCGGAGGTCTAGAGGAAGTTTGGGCAACATAATGTTTATAATGTTGCCGCTGAAACCGTTTATATTTATTGTTGTAAATTCTTAAAAAGAGTTGTGTTGTTTTGTATGCAAGGAAACAAGGTAGTTAAAGAGTTAACAGTTCCTGATTTTTGCTCTTTCCTCAAGGCCACGTTTAAAGGATGGATGGACATCATGTATGCGGCAGTGGACTCTCGCAATGTAAGTGGTTATCGTCTTTTTATTAAACATGTCAAATGTGAGGCAAGAGCTGTTTGTGCTTTTACTAAAACTAGCTTTCTCTTGTACTCAAAGTTGGAGCAACAGCCGGACTATGAATCGAATCTTTACATGTACCTGTACTTCGTCATCTTTATCATCTTCGGCTCTTTCTTCACCCTCAATCTCTTCATTGGTGTCATCATCGATAACTTTAACCAGCAGAAGAAGAAGATAAGTATTTACACTCATGAAGGGGGACATGCAGTTAATACAGCCTCGATATTGTTGCCTGTGTGTACCACGGCCCGGGCGTGTTGGCGTTTTCAGTTTAGATTGAAAGAAATGTTAGAGGTGGATTATTTGTGCTTTTGTTTGTAGAGCACACAATGATAGTCTATTGAAAAACTGGACCAGGTCGAACCACCTCTTTGACTCTTGCTGAGGTTCACGGGAGGAGTTCAAAAACAGTGGTTGTAACCAGTCTTCTGTTTTTTCTCTTTACCTTGGAGGTCAGGACATCTTCATGACAGAAGAGCAGAAGAAATATTACAATGCCATGAAGAAGCTTGGATCGAAGAAGCCCCAGAAGCCCATTCCCAGACCTGCGGTACGATACACACGCCTCACGCTGACTGCACTGTCACGCTTCACTGAGAAAAATGGCCTTCTTACTTTTTCCTTCTTTCTACCCTCTAGAACAAGTTTCAAGGTCTCGTCTTTGACTTCATCACCAAACAAGCCTTCGACATTGTCATTATGATCCTGATCTGCTTGAACATGGTGACCATGATGGTGGAAACCGACGACCAGACCAAGGAGATGGACGATATCTTGTACTGGATAAACTTGGTTTTCATCATCCTCTTCACTGGAGAATGCATTCTTAAGATGATCTCCCTGCGGCACTACTACTTCACCATCGGCTGGAACGTCTTCGACTTTGTGGTGGTGATTCTGTCAATTGTTGGTAAGAGCGTTAATTCACATACTGGAACAAAACAACGCATAAAATTAAGCTTGCCTTTACGTAACTGTGTAGAGTCGGTTGCGGCATTCGTAAACATTTTTCTTTTCTCACCAGGTATGTTCCTCTCCGACATTATCGAGAAATACTTCGTATCGCCGACGTTATTCCGAGTCATTCGGCTAGCCAGAATCGGACGTATTCTTCGTCTCATCAAAGGAGCCAAAGGCATCCGTACTCTCCTGTTTGCCTTGATGATGTCACTTCCTGCCTTGTTCAACATTGGCCTTCTCCTCTTCCTGGTCATGTTTATCTATGCCATCTTCGGAATGTCCAACTTCGCCTACGTGAAGCGGGAGGCGGGGATCGACGACATGTTTAACTTCGAGACCTTCGGGAACTCTATGCTCTGCTTGTTCCAGATCACCACCTCCGCGGGATGGGACGGCCTCCTGGCGCCCATTCTGAACAAACAGGCTCCCGAATGCGACAGCGGAACGGAGCACCCGGGCAGCATTTACCGCGGCGACTGCGGAAACCCTTCGGTCGGCATCTTCTTCTTCGTGAGCTACATCATCATCTGCTTCCTGATCGTGGTGAACATGTACATCGCCGTGATCCTGGAGAACTTCAGCGTGGCCACCGAGGAGAGTGCCGAGCCGCTCAGCGAGGACGACTTTGAGATGTTCTACGAAGTCTGGGAGCGCTTCGACCCCAACGCCACGCAGTTCGTGGAGTACCACAAGCTGTCCGACTTCGCGGACGTTCTGGACCCTCCCTTGCGCATCCAGAAACCCAACAAGATCCAGCTGATAGCCATGGACCTGCCCATGGTGAGCGGCGATCGAATCCACTGCCTGGACATCCTGTTCGCCTTCACGCTGAGGGTCCTGGGCGAGGAGGGTGAGATGGATGCCCTGAGAGGACAGATGGAGGATCGATTCATGGCCTCCAATCCGTCGAAAGTCTCTTACGAGCCCATCACCACGACCCTTCGGCGCAAACACGAGGAGATGTCCGTCATCATCATACAGAGGGCCTTCCGACGCTACCGCATAAGGCAGACGGTAAAGAAGGCGTTGGAAGCATACCGCCAACGGCTGAAGGACGGAGTAGCACCCATCCCGGAGAAGGAGGTGCTCGTCATCGGAAAGTTTCAAGAGAACTCGACGTCAGAAAAAACAGACATGACTCCGTCCTCCGCCTCTCCGCCGTCCTACAACAGCGTGGCCAAATCGGAAAAGGACAAATATGAGAAGGAAAGGAGAGAGAAGGAGGACAAAGCTAAAGACGCGAGGGACAAAAAAAAATGAGCGATGGACTGTTTATTTTTTCAATTTAGAGACACTGTTTACAGGGCGGATAGAGAGCAGCGGGTGTGGTTCACCTCCAACGGTTTTGGAACTGATGCCAAACTGAGCGTGTTTGTGGGGCGGAGTTTGTTCGTGTGTGTGAGTGCGTGTGTTTGTGTGTGCGTCCGTGCACCAAGCTAGCCTTAGGGTACGTCCATGGAAAGCGTTTATTCTAGAACAGTGCCAGCGTCAACACGACAAACACGCACGCGCGCTTCAAAAGAGTATGACTGTTGTATCCCTGAGGACAGAAAATGGCAAGCGTGGCGCCTGAGTTCGTCTTTTCGTTTCGAGTGTTGTCAAACAATCCCGAGGACTGAGAGGAACTGTTATAGTCATGGGTAGCTAGCGCTAACCGCTACCACTGGTGTCTTTCTTAATGAATGGCGTATTATATACCTGCACATTTTTGTTAGCTCATTTTTTTATCATGTTGAACTTTTCTACTTATGGGTTTGATTGTCTGAACTACTTCATTTAAGGGCACGTCTGTAACGGGGCGATCATCAGGTGGGGGCGAACGGAAAACATCGCCCCGGGCCAGTGAGGAGGGGAGCCAAAAGAATCGTTATACTGCTGGGTATATAGGGAGGCTCAGATATGACGTATTTTTGTAGGAAAACCCGAAAGCGAGTTAGCATTTGAGGACATCCGCTTCCATCGCTCCAAAGTCTAAAGGTTTTTTAATGGGTTTTTGGTAAATCACCCGAATTAAGATCTGTGGTAAACAAAACCTCGAAATATTTTCACGTTTTATTCTATGACATAAAACACACCAAATATAACACGCTTTTGATTTTTTAAAGCCTTATTGTGTCTTAAAAACGGCGGTTGCTAACAAGTTGCTAAAAGCGACTACTTCCTTTGTATAGCATATAAAGCTCGCAAACAATGCAACATGGGCACACATATTTTAGACCGTAGATCAATTCACGGAATTTCTAATAAAGTTTGAAAGAGTTGTCGGAGGGTTGGTGGTGGTGACATTGATATCGAGCGACCTTAAGTGTAGTCTGTTTATAGCATCGTATTAGCTTTCTACTTCTGCCGATTGTATTTCGGCTTCAAAAGTTACAAATGTTGTGTTAATTTGTGAAGATCTACCAGATTATCTTGATAACCGAAATGTGTAAACATTATGAACCTTTATTAATCACAGAGCTTATTTTTTGCGATCTTCCAAAAGTCTATGGGAAAAATGCATAGACTTTTCGGTTACTTCCGAGTTAGCCTACAAAAATACGTCATCTCTGAGGTGCTGGAGTGGGAGCCCTGTTATAAATCGGGCCCCATAAATTCAAGGGGGGGGCCAGTCATGAGCGCACCTGTGACGGGACCAGGTTTATTTAGCGTTAGCGAATGCCGAACAAAATCACACGTATACATTAGCATCCCAAGCGTAGAAAATCAATCGACTGTACGAATCAGGATTTTCACTAACAGAATGTTCTTTTTGTTATTGTTAATCAATGAAGCTCTGCATTGCCTTACTGAACACAAACAAGAAAATGGTCTCATCGAACGTAATATTTTACTGCCAAACTAAACCAGTCAGACTTTTATCTTTGTAACCACAGATGAAGGGAATCGCAGGGCATCCATCCACCCCTCAAAGCAGACTTTAAGAATCCTGAATGTACACGCTGATAACCGTAACCGGAAGTGATGTAACCCTACTGAATGTCTCTGTACCAGACATGTCCTGCCTCATTTATTTTGAATAAATGCTTATATATATATATATATATATGTATATATATATACGAATATAAATATATATATCTTCCGAGTTTGAAAGCGTTCCGTGCATAGGTGCAGGTCATCCAGTCAGCGGATCTCTGCTGAAGAACAATTTCCTTCGTTTTGAGGTTCAATGTCTCACAACAAGAGTTGGGTTGATGACATGAGCTCTTCTGGTTATCTAGTAGTGGTGACTTTGTATATATATATATACTGGCACGCTGTATCTCACCTCTGTACCCAACTCTGTAGAGGAGCACTTTTACACGCCACTTAAAACTGTCATCTGGATGCCTGTAATCTGTGTGTGTGTGTGTGTGAGAGAGAGAGAGAAAGAGTTTGAAAAATAAAGATGAGAGATTATTTATGTGAGAGAGAGAGAGAGAGAGAGAGAGAGAGAGAGAGAGAGAGAGAGAGAGACAGACATGTGTTTTGACCGTATGTACCGGGGCCACCATCGATGTGCTTTATTCATTCTTTTTATTGTTTATATTGTAAATAGTAGCTTCAAGCTCATGTTTTGCTCTTTTTTATTGACTTATTTTGTTTACATTTATTTTGCACAGCGCTACATGTGAGGGCCGGCTCCTGGTTTTAAATGTACATAAAAGTTTATGAAGCAATCAGTGGTCGTCATATTTCATTCGTAGTGTGGTAGTTAACTGCATGCACTATATTAACCAACCACATAGTGACGTTATTTTAAGCCAAAAGAATAAATATCATATTTTTTGTACCAAAGTTTTAACTTGTTATATTCGTTTTGACGCGTACGTATCTCGAATTTCCAGAACTGTATCATTTCGACGGAGAGTTCTTTCTTTTTGCGTTACTTGAAGATGTTTATGATTTGCAAACGTGTAACACCTTCTGTTTTGAATGTGTAAAATTAATTTCTGTCCTCTAAAGCAGAGCGAAGGGTTTGCAGACATCCACTGTAGTTTTCCAAAATAAAGCAAGTTTTGGGAAGCCATTTTGAAAATGGTTTGTCAAATATGCAGCATCTTGTCTCCAGTCTTTCGGCTGTATTGGTATATTTGGGCCATAAATATTTTAATAAACAATCAAAATGTAATAAACACTGCTGTACGTCAAAGGACTTTTATTAGCTATTTAAAATTTGTATTCTTCACTTTGATAGCACAACCTAAAATTAAATGGAGGCATAGAGGAGAGGTGAAGGTCTAAAATGAGTCTGTGCCGACTGTAATCATCCCTCTTGCGATGCTAGACTCTTGTTTTAACATACACTCAAGATCTCAACGCGCCTGCGTGTGTCGAGAAACACTCTGTAATCAGGAGTGACCCTGCTGGAGTGCCCTTCTTCCTGTTGCCTGGCAACCTGACATCACCGTACACCCTGATCACACAGCGTTTACCCACAATGCTTGACGGTTTTAAGCAGGCTTTCCCCGACCAACACCCGTCTTTCTCTCAGTCCCACACTCATTCATTCATAGTTTCTATTCAGTGATCCTCTGGGATTCCCTTTGACATCGACTGCTCCTTTGATCTTGAATGGTAAAAGCTGCTGCAGGAGATAAGCATCCCTGTCTGTCTGTGTGTGAGCTGATAAGGGTTCTGTATGTTCTGAAAATGTGTAGTTGTTAAAGGGTTATAAACAACGGGTTTAATACAAAAACACAAATGTATGCCTTAAAAGTGTCATTACATCAATGCACGGATTATTAATCCAACCAGTTAAAGGTCAGAAAATGTTGGGTGGGGTCGAGTGTAAATGTTACACTCTAAAAAGTAGTTCAATGCGCCCTCTTGTGGTTCCATGAGGTACTGTGACGTGTTCATTTCACAAGCAACACGTGTTGGAGCATTTACTCCAATTTCACTCTTTCACTTAGAATGTCATCAAGAATGTCATCTTTATATATGGATGACTTTAAAAAACAATTGCCAACCAAGTGAAACAAGATTAAGAATAAACAGTCCTTCAATAGACAGGCTATGAGAGAGAGAATCTTTACACAGATTTCCACTGACCATCGGGATGGTAGATTCTTGGGTCTACACCTTAATCTATTAAAACAAATAATCCATTATATGACCCCTTTAAGAAATGTCTTGTATTTTAGTTTCAATGGCATTAATTCTTAGAGTTTATTTTTATGGTGATATTACGGTGGGCTTTGAATCATTAAACATTGAAATGACCATGTTTTAAGAAAATCTCTATTTGACCTTTACTGTGTGTGTGTGCGTGCGTGCGTGTGTGTGTGTGTGTGTGTGTGACTTTAACTGCGGTGAGTAATTGCTTCTGAATGCGACCAGCTCACTTTTTCCACTAAGAAAAAAATTTGGGAAAGGAAAAAATCCAGCTGATGTTAAATGCTGGGGAAAATCTGGTCTCGCCATCAGCATGGGCATTTCCCCAAACTAAACAAGGTGAATTAAGCTGCAGTGCAGAAGGCAGAAATGTCTCCCTCTCATTTTCCTGTCTATCTGTAACACATGAATAAATGTGCTCTGAACCAAGAACACAAACACACTGTTCAACAACACCCTGGGGATACAAATACATGCCATACGCTCGCTTTTAACTTATTGCTGGAGAACTAATAGATGAGGAACGTTGAGAAATAAAAGAGAAGTAGAATCAAGAAATATCTCTGCAAAATTCGACAAGCAGATAAAATATTTGTTTAATCCTGTATTGCCAAGGAGGTCGCCAAACGTTGGTTTGTTCGTCTTCGCGCAGACCGATCTGCGATGCCACAGCACAGTATCGCGAGAGCCGACTGCTTCTGAAAACGCTCTCGCGATACTGTGATATCACACGCCGATCAGTCTGCGCGTGGCTACAGTATGTGGGCGTGGCCAGCGTCGCAACAAAGTTACAAACACGAAGCGCGATGTTTAGTGTCGAAGTGAATCTTGACCGGTCAGCAGCTGCGATGAAGACGAAGGTGTTTCTCAATAACTGTAGTGAGCAATTTTGCGGTTTCATACGATTTCTCTCTCTCATATACAGAAATAATGACATGTGGAAACGTGCATGTGATTGTGTTGGATACAAGCATGTTCACATGCGTGCGCGCGCGTGAGATATTGTATGTTAAGCGTAATGATAAAGCTAATAATGTCGCTCTCCTTGAGGAAAACTGGAATTATAATCATTTATTGTGTTTGCACGGCTGTACAACGAAATGTTTGCTCTTTAGTAACACACATAGATTAAAACACATACTACAGTGCACACGTTAATACGTGCAGAAGAGCATAAAATCTTAAATACAACTGTAAAAACATTAAAACAAAAATATTATATAGAAACACAATGTGTGGTTTGTTTGTGTACCTTGGGGCCACGTTTTATCGAAAAGTGAGAGTATATAAAGCAGAACAGCTCCAGGGGCGGACTTGATTTGGGGCCCTAAGTGATTTCAGGCCTCAACAGTCCTTCACCTTTTATATCCCTTACTTTGCCATCTCGTTCTCAATACCTTTTCTTACTGTCTGTAGATAATTTGTCTCAAAGTGAAATAAAAATAAATTCACTAATAAAAACACTAAATTCACAAACGAAGTATTTACAGCATCTGATTGACGCTTTGATATGTTTATGTTTGTTGTGGTCTTTGAGACCTTTCGTGCATTTTTAACTGGGAAGACCAGTTATTATACCCACTGAACAGATTGACCAGTCACCGAAGAGTCGACAACAAAAGCAAACTACACTTTCATTTTTTTACACTGTACACTAGCCACGATCGTAACCTTCTCTAACCCTGGCCGCTGAGCTGCTGACGTAGGTGCATAACTAAGGGTGTGTTCACATATGCCAACAAACTCTGGTGCGATTGCTCTGTTACTGCGTTTTTTTAAACACTTCGTGAGGTCTTCGCGAGTCACCGGCTTGCCGGCTTTGGATGTCCGATAAGTTCTGTTTTAAAATATAAATCATAAGAGCTGTCCAATCACGTTACAGGTTCGACATCTTTAGGTTCGCTGTTAAAATGTAAATGTTTATTTCCTTTTTTTGGTCCGGACCAAAATAACCCAAAGAACCGAACTACAAATATGAACGGTGCTAATGGATTGTTCCACTGATCCATGACGGGATCTAGGCAAATTCACGCGGATGTAATAATAACGTTACATTTTACTGGTTGTATCCTGTCAATTCAAAATATGATAGAAAATGAATATGTTATACATGCTTTATATAAACTTTGGGTATTTGTTGGGGGCTCCATGGTTTCCTGAGACCTCGCTCATTGGTTAAGACCGCCCCTGGCTACAAGCTCAGAGCTGGTGTGAAAGGGGCCAAAGAATGCACATTAAAAGAACATAAAAATTCCTCTTTTATATGGCTGAGATCCCCCCACTCCATTATAAAGCAAAATACTTAACAATCCCTTTAGTGACTGCCTGTGAGTTTAGCTGTGATGAATGGAAAGTCTATCAGAACTTCAGTGTGTTGATGGGTATTTATAAACTGAAGGGTCAATGGTCATTATCTGCTCCTCTGCGCTGTTGCATTTTGTTTGCGTGTAGTAGTTTGATGTATAGTCGAGTAATGGGCTACTTTCATACAAGAAACCATTAATGAGTGCATCTCTCTCTCTCTCTCTCTTCTCTCTCTCTCTCTCTCTCTCTCTCTCTCTCTCTCCCTCTCTCTTTCTCTCTCCCTCACTCCCTCCCTCTCTCTATCGCTCAAGATTTAAAGATCTTTATTGGCATGATAAAACAAATTACCAAAACAAATGATCTCTCTCACTCTCCATACACCTCTCTCTCTCTCTCTCTCTCTCTCTCTCTCTCTCTCTCTCTCTCTCTCTCTCTCTCTCTCTCTCTCTCTCTCTCTCTCTCTCTCTCTCTCTCCATGCACCTCTCTCTCTCAATTTCAAGGTACTTTATTGGCATGATTGTGTGTTCTTACAATATTGCCAAAGCATTGAACATATAACAAAAGACATACGTTAAAATTAAGGCAAAACTAAAAGAAGGTGCTGAGTAAGGGATAAATATAGAATTAAAAATATAAAATAAAGTATATGTAACCATTCTCTCTCTCTCTCTCTCTCTCTCTCTCTCTCTCTGTGTACAGTAGTGTATGTTGGTGTGTGTGTAAGTTGAGTAGAGAGGTGTGTAAGTGAGCTGTGTTTCTGTGGGTTTAATAATGCATTTCTGCAGTGTGCTCATTCTCTCTCTGCTTACATCCGCATCTTACTCCTCTTATCGTGTGTTTGCATTATGTGACTCTATCGTTCCCTCTGTTCCATTATCTCTTCTTCACTGTTATCGCTTCCTTTTCACACCATCAAGCATTTCTACTTTCTCCTTACTAATGTACCAGCTTTCTAGCTGAAGAGCATGCGAATCATTTTTATTCTTAGTGCACTGGGTCGCCAAACCCACAGTGTACATTTATTTGTCTGACCACATGCTGCGTGTTAAACATCAAATGCATTCTGATTGGCTGAGATTGTGTACCATGTGCAGACCAATTACTTAAAATTGATCATTATTCAGTCATAGTTTGGATGAAACCATTCGACTATTGACTTATTTTTCTAGCGAACACACGTACTGATAAAATACTGTATATGCACTGAAAGTGGCTTTGAATAAAAGCATCTAGCCAATGCATTATATTTTATAAATATACATCTTTAATGAGGAGGCTAATCTATATGAATTCACATGATGCGAGTGATACACAAACGTTTGATTACTCAAATAAAATGAAAATCTCAAATGAAGCCCCACCCCTAAGCCTTTCACTGACGTGAAATCAGACCATACTACTGAAATGTACCGATTAAATCTTTACGAATCAGCCATCTTGTAAAATAGATAAGAATTTCCATGAGATCATGTTGGATGTCATGCACTTATGATGGAAATCTATGAGCACATAACAATCGCCTTTTAGACTTTTATTTTTAGGACATTTCTGGAGCCACAGTGGTTGTGGTGGTCAACAAATGATGTCGAGAGTGCTGAACACTTGGATGCATTTATTTACTTTATGGCAGCATGCAGAAGACAGTCTCTGGGTGGGTTGTCGTTTGAGGAAACGTGTGTGGTTAAAGGAAGGGGTGTTGGTGTGAAAGCCGTCAGGAGAGTGAGGGAGGGCTGTGGTCATGTTTCCATGATTTGTTCAGGGGTGATGTTCTTTTCCTGTTGGCAGGAATGTGTGTGATTATGTTTTACTGGATAACAATGCTTTTGAAACTTTGTGTGTGTGTTTCTGTGTTTACTGGAAGGAAAGTCGTAGCTCGAGTTCACAGAGAACTTTTTCCTGTCTTTTCCTCCTCCTTCAAGGCTGTCCGTCTGGATCAGCCTCTCATACAGCACAGCTGTGCCACGCACTCACATCCATCTCATCCCATCTCTCTCTCTCTCTCTCTCTCTCTGTCACTGTCTCCGGCCACTCTATCAGTAGTGGTCCTCTCTGCTTTCGTGGGGGAGGCTGGAATATCTGGTTTCCTGAACAATGGAAACTCAATCAGGAAATGGACCCGAGGTGTTGAAAGGAGGAGAGGACGATCGTACGTCTCTCGTCCCGCGGCCCGCGGACGCTAAAGAGGACCTGGAGGAGAACAAGCACATTGAGAAGTTTGACATTCCACTAAGCAGCCTGAAACGAATGTTTGAAAATCCTCCGCCGCAACATGTGGTAAGTCTAAGAACGGAAGAGAGAGAGAATGAGAGGGAGCCAACGGAAACAAGGCAAAATGTCAGTTGATGTGTGTCCTGTCTTTCTGTTGATTAAGAGAAATGCTCGTGTCTTTTTTCTGGACGTAAGTCAGAAGATGCCGATTCGAGAATGACAACCGAATGAAAGACGGACAGAAAGAATGTGGCAATAAATGCGCCGTCTCTGAATTGTTCAACTTTATGAGAAGTGTGCCTGAAGCTCAACACAGCATTGCAACATCAAGGTTGTGGAGTAGAGAACACATCGTGATAAAATGTACTTTGAAAAAACACTTTTGATTTGGTTTACATATCACTGACATTGGCGAGCGTCAAATTGTTTCCACACATATTTCACTGGTATTTCACTTTTTTTTACTTTTAGAGCTGTGTTGCGTTGCAGATGTAAAGATCATTTTGCAGACGGGTGACATGGGAAGTGACCTTTAAAAAGAGGACTGATTACATGTTTGCATAACCAGCGACTTTTTCCAGTTTTGAGGCGTTATCCAGCTGTTTTTATTGGAGCACTTTCAGTTTCTCAAATCTGCAATATGGCTGAATGTCTTGCTAAAAAGATGAACGTTGGCTTTTGGTGTGTGTCTAGTTGCAAAACTTTTTTGTGATCCTGGTTGATTTGTGAACTTGGAAGTCTTGGTGGTTAAGCTTTGGCTTGCAAAACTTATGATTTTAATGAAAAACCTCGATGAATAAAAAGCAAAAATATGCTTGTGAGCAGCCATGTTGGTCTGGAGGATAAGTACACCATAAGTGGATATTTCAGGTCTATGTTGAGTCACTATATAATGAATACTTACGCTCATGAATATTAATTAGGTGATGCGGAAATCTTCCTAATTAATATTCATGAGCTAAACTTAACCTTGATTCTGTTTATAAATCAACGTCATGTCTAGATGTGCTTGAGTGATAACTTGCACAGATTTGCAATTTGTTAATGAATAATTTAGATGTTGACAAATTATCATTTTTAAGAATCATAGGCTATTACCTGTGTGATGTCATTTATTTGATAACTTTGGCATTTATTTTACAGTACATTAGATGCAAGTTCTTAGCCTGCACTTAATAAAGGATTATATCAGAAATGGTGTTTTTAATGTGAGCCAAAAAATTCAGACTGCTTTCATATTTTAATATCACCCCTCCTGGTTTTGACAGCTACTATCTGATGGCTTGGAAATCTGACTAGCGAGAAGGATGAAAAAACGAGAAGATTAATGATTTATAAAAAAGCGATTTGGGGATTAAGAGAGCAGACCAGAGGGAAAAAACTTTCATAGTTCTCAGTTTGGAAAATGGGCTGGAAAGCTCGTGATTTGCTGGCTTTTTACACGGGAAGATTTAATCCAATAAATTACATTCTTCTGATCTCAGAGAGAGAGAGAGAGAGAGAGAGAGAGAGAACGTCAGCACACACACAAACGCACAACAAAACTACACACCAACAACAGAAGCTGCTGGTAATGAACTTGTGGGAATCAGATCACTGACATGCTTAGACTAACACACACACAATGTTTCACTATGTTATTTAAACTTATTTTTGGTCTTTTTCCGCAACACTTGCTTCTTATAGATAACCCTATAATTTGCGTGTGGGCAGTGCGTGTGTGTGTGTGTGTGTGTGCGTGTGTGTGTGTGTGCGTGTGTGTGCGTGTGTGTGTGCGTGTGTGTGTGTTCGTGTGTGTGTGTGTGTGTGTGTGTGTGTGTGTGGGCGGGCCAGCAGGGTTAAACCATCTGAAGAGAGTGAGAGAGGTAGAGAGATAGATATCAAAAAACTATTTAAATAAACATGCTTTTGTTTCATGCATGCATGAAAGTTGAACATAAAACAGCACGCGATGGCTGTTTGAACAGTGATGTTCTGTGATGAGGTTAAATGGAGAGCAATTGAAACGTACTGTATGTCTCATATGTGCGTCTCAGATATTTCCCCTGAGGAAAAGCCCGGACATCTCACAAATGTCTCTGTGGTCAGAGTTTGAGAAGTTCTCGTCTGCAATCAAAAGTCGATATTGTTGAAGATCTCAATATAAACTCAACATCCTTCATCAGATTTACTCAAATCCAGATTATTTTGCCTCTAAAATGAATGTAGATTGTACAATATCGTCATATCATTCTCCTCTGGGTGATCACTATATTTAGATATATTTGGCAGACGTTGATTGTTCTGTTATTTACGGGACAGCTTTACCAGCATGAGATAGTTTGTTGGTTTGACCAGACTGGAAGACCAGTTAAGACCTGCAGGGATGTACAGCAAAGAAAAACGAGTTTGTTTTGGAAAGATTCCCCTTTTAGGTCTCTTACAATCTCATAATGACTTCACGTGAAACACGTCTTTAAGATTCATCAATAGAACTTAAACCGTTGCCTCTCAGTTGATTGCTTCCATTGAATCCATTGTTTTCTGGTCTTCCTGTGAAACCGACAGGTGTCATGTCCTGCAGTTTCTTGTGCTCTAGTGATTTATTTGAAGGACTTTCCAGAAAAATACCAAGCAGTGCACTTTCATTCACATACTTAAATTGCAATCAAAGTCTGTATGCAGTTTGAATGTGTAACAAGATGCTAAATACAATCTTTTCCTGTTGTTTTGATGACGTAGACGTAGATAAAGAATTAGGCAAAAAATCAAAGCTAGGAAAATGTAACCCACAGTGACACAGGTGTGATGATCTGAAAAGGTCCTTTTAAAGGTTTTTACTTAACTTGAAATTCCATAAGTGATATATATGTTAAACATCAGGGATAGGTCATGTGACAATGTGTGAGCTTGTTTTGTTGTCATGACAACATTTCCAAAATTGTGGTCTGCCTGGTTTTGTCAGTGAAGGTGGGTTTCAAGAGATTTTGCAATTGTGGTGTTTTGATAACATTATACAGTAACCCCCTTTTGCCTTTTAGGCTCATGTGTTTGGGTTCTTACGGGTTAAATTGATTGTTCACAATTTTGCATCGTTGAAAACATTGTAAAAACATTTTAGCAGTGGTAACACGCCATTCCACCTTACTTGGATATGGGACAAAAAGCGAAAAAAACGCAAACGTATAAAAACCATGGAAAGTTTGCTCTTACCCTTACCCAATTTAACCATGGTTTTACTACACAAATCATGGTTATTGTTGTTGTAACCACCGTAATTAAACCATAATTGACCCATGGTATTTGTAATAAAACCAGGGTTAGACAAATGGTAAGTAATATAAAAAAACATGATTACTACACTTTTAGTATATAATAAATGCATGGTTCATTTTCATAACTGAAAAAAGTATTACATATTGACTGTTTTATTCAAAACCATAATAGCCGAGGATTTGTATTTATTTGTATGTGTCATTTATGTCTCCCAGTTAGCAAGCCAAACAGTTGCGTAGAACCCAAACTCTTCCTTCAGACGTAGTGTGCTGTACCGCCTGAGCACAAACTGTCGTGTAAATGGACAGTATATGTGGTCTGATAGTGAAACAGATGTTGAGAGGACACAATGACTGACTGCTGTTCCTCATTAAGTGCTTAATTGTTGGCGTGATACACACATCACGAGGAGAGAGAATGCTAGAGATCCATCTATCACGTCTACCGGAAACATGACCTCTACACCCCATGGGGGATTTTAATATTTTATGATCCCATCGTAGAGACACGCTCATCCCTCTCTCTCTCTCATTCATTATTACTCAGTTTGAGTATGCAGACACTGACACGATTCAAGTATGTTAACTTTTCTTTTCTCATCATCATCCTTCAAACACTTTAGAAGAGAGTGAGTCATATGCTGTTGAGATGTGAAGCTGGATTTGCGTCGGGTTCGTCCAAGGTTTAGACACCGAACACTGTTGATGCACATTCTGTCCAGAAGATGTCAGTAATATGATGAGCTGTATGAAAGAGATCTTATTCAAGGTAACTGCACTGATTTCTGAATTCATTTATGTAGACAACGTTGACAAAGTAAAAGTACCGCATTTAAAAGATGTATATATATATATTTCTAGTTGACCTCATATTTCTTAATTTCTTAAAGGGAACGTAAGGGGTTTGTTCAATAACTTAGAAATATAAAAGGCAAATTAAAATGTTACATTTGGTGATTTTCAAAGTGTTTTCTCATGTCTTAAGAATCAGTGATGCAGTGGTGGGAATCGTTTGACTGTGTTTAGATACGTGAGCTTGTTATAAACAAACCCTCATCCGTGTTTAGTTTAAGATCTTATTTCCCAGAATATAACGCTGTTTGTTTCCTTTGGAGTAAATAAGTATGTTTGCGTTTAAGCAAAAGTGTGAAAAACTTCAAACATTCTTATGGAAAACCGTTTACAGCATTAGAAAGTTTATGTTGGTTTGGCTCTGGACCATTGTAGCCATGCTGTTTATCTTTAAATACAGACTCTTGTTTATTCAATAATAAACGCAGTTTTTGTAATTTAGCGTGTCATTATTCCTTTCTTTTCTAAGGAAATTTTGTCTTGTCTAGTTCACAAAAACAAGCACTTATGTTCACTGTATAACGTATTTCAACAAACGTTTATAGCGCAAGAACTGAGCTAGACCAGCACCAAACCACCATAAACCAGCTTGAACCAACATGGAGATGAACGCTGGTCTAAGAAGGTTTTTAAAGTGATGGTTCACCCAAAAATAAAGTTTTCTTTCTTCCGCAGAACATAAAAGACGATGTTTGGAAGAAAGTTTGTAACAGCACTGGACCCTGTTTGGTCCAGTACAGACACAAAACCAATGCAAGTGAATTGGGACCAGTGAACAACATTCTTCAAAATATCTTATTTTGTGTTCTGCGTAGGAAAGAAAGTCAAACAGGTTTAAAATGACAAGAGAGTGAGTAAATGATGACAACATTTTATTTTTTGGGTGAACTATCAGTTTAATGCAGACGTCCATTGTAAATATGATTTATTCTTCACAAACTGAGAGATAAATCCTCTTGTTTTTTGTGTGCGCGGTAGTCGACAACATGCCACGGGTGCTGTCGATCATGTTTTGAACCCAGAACATTCCTTAAGTTTAGTTTGCAGATGAACAGGCTGACAGTTCATCGCTGCTAAATATACCTAACAAACACAGTAACGGCTACAAGTGTAGAAAGTATTACATGCGGTCATGTCACGCTTTTATCTCTGAGCAATGTGCGGCTAAAAGCAGATCCTTGTGACTCTTTCTGGATGTCTGTAGTGTTCAAATGAAAAAAAAAAACGCTCAAGGCCTGAGCACAATAACTCAGAGATTCAGACGTGTAGATGTCACAAGATGTTCGCAATGTGTGCTCGTGTCATCTCATACGTGTGAAGGATTAACATACAGTACCACCATCTTCAATTTATGATGAGAAACGTGTGCGGCCTCGTTCTGACACACAAACAAAGAATCGTTCTTTCTTTCTATAGAAAATATAACCCAATCTTTTAGATCAAGATTGCCGTGTATGATGTTTGTGTGTGTGAGAGAGAGAGAGAGAGAGAGAGAGAGAGGTGTCACGCTGTCTTGTTTTTCTAACTTCAGGTCAGTGACTCATGTTTAAATATGTCCACTTATCACAGAGACAGCAGAGAAATGAGACACTCAGTGGGCCGCACAAAACAGGAAATCCCCTCCCGCACACACACAATGTACCATAGTAAAAACCTCTTGTAATGGCATGATGGTAGTACCATGTGTTTTACACTACAGTGATGGCAGAAACATGATCTTTTTTGAGTACCTTGTAAAAACCATGTAAATATAGTCATTCATATAGAGTTTGGCATCGTGGTCATCATCATGTTTTACTCTCCGACACCGTCAGTCAATCATGTTTCAGCCTTTATAAGACACGCTCAGGGATACACTCATCTCACTCGCTTTAGGTGGAGGAAACAATGCTTTTTATTAGAGATTTTCAACATGTTTTCATCGTTATTTACAAAAAGAGCGAAATTCTAGACACGGATCAGAAATGGGACACAACTCCTCTCGCAGCTCTTTCAATATTTATCCCGGTAACATTTTAACTACTGAAGTCTGTTTGTTTTAATCTGACAGGGAGCGAAATCATTCCAGGCTGTATGAATGTTTCGGTAAACGTCATTACAGAGGAACCTGCTGTACACGGCTGTTTATTAGAAATCATTTACAGTAGTTAGTCTTTCGTTTGTTTGCACTGATGAAGTGAAACTCGGTCTGTCAGCGTGTAAATGAAACCACCTGTTCGCTGCTGGCAAGAATGAACTTTGACCTCAGAGATCGACAGATTGTGTGTGTGCGCTAGTGTTTGTGTGTGCGTGTCAGTGTGTGTGAGTGCATGTGCGTGCGAGTGTGTGCGACTCTGTGTGACTGCGTGTGTGCGTGTACTTGTCAGTGTGTGCGTGTGAATGTGTGTGTGTTTGAGTGGAATATCACAACAGGACACGTTCAGTGTGTGTGTGGATCAACATGTGTAGGAGAGTAATGATGTTTTTCCTGATGTTTGTAACAGCTCCATGAGTGTTACGGAGGAGATATTTGTGGATGATTTGATTTGCAAATGATTTTTGTGAAACAAAACAGACTGTGTGATTACTGTTTTGTTGTTGTGTATTTGTTTATGAAGGCTGATGCTTTTTAGGGAAGAATATGCAAATACAGTAATAAGCAAATGTTGGTTACAGTAATAACACACAGACGCACACTACTGTAAATATGTACAGTAGATATACAGCGGCAGAAAAAAAAAATATTTTTGAATGTTATTATGTTTATGTAAAATGATCATTTTTGTTTCAACATTTCTCCCAAATTCCAAGTAAAAATTGTGTATTTTATTTACAGACATTTCAAACAGAACAAAAGGTCAAAACAACAACAAAGCATTGTTTATAGATTGAAAACCACTTTATAATCATGTTTCATATTCATACAAAACAACACTATATGCATGTTCTACACGTGTTTTAGGATCCGTACAAAGATGTTCATGTGTCTTTAGATTCTCTCTGTTGTTGTGAGACTTTATGTCACTCCTGAGGTTTGTTTCTGTTCAATTTCAACAAACACCGGACTGGAACAGTGACATCTGCTGGTGAATTCTCGGTATGTTTAGACTGGTCTTTAATCACACAGAACAAAGCAGATTACTGTAAATATCACATTGAAAATTAAGAGTGTTACAAAAAGAACAGGAACTTATATGCAGATCTTATATGTTATTTGCTTGCATGAGCAGACAATACTGTCTGTCTCTCAGGAAGTCCATGTTGTCTGTTATTATGCTTTTATTGGTTTGTTCATTCATATGTTGTTATTCTCCTTCCTCATTCGTGTTCCTCGTTCAAGGGCATTTATATTGACTTTGTGGCAGTGTTTAAGCCTCAGGTGAAGTCTCACTTATGTAACTCCGAATCTTGCTGATAGATGCACTGTTAATGATACATAGACTAAACAAACACACACATGTGACAGACCACCTCTGTTCTCCTCTCTGCACTTTTGTTCCATTTCTCGTGGATCTCTGCTAAATGCAAATGAAACACGGATGAGAAGTGTTCTCTAACCACACCTCTCTCTCTCTCTCTCTCTTTAGGAAGTGAGAGGCTCACGCTCGTCCAGCGGGAGAGTTGCAGACACATTTATTGGTGCAGGGGAAGAGATGTCGACTCTGGATTCAAACCTCGGTGACTGTAAGTATAGTTTGGCTTTAATGCTACAGTAAATCAGGCCTGTTGGAGAAAGTGAGCCCTGTGTGTTAGTTATCAGTTTATGTCTCACTGTAAAATCTGATTTAACAGTTGTAGAACTGAACACCACCAAAAGAAGTTCTCAAAAGATGAAATGGGATGAATTAAAGCAGAAGCACACAGTTTTAGTTGTGGATGAGTTGTGGATTTCTGCTCTTTTCAAATTAAATCTTGTGTGTGTGTGCATGTAGTTGACATGATTAAGGACTTCTCACATAGCAGTGTTGCATTATGACAAGTGTGTTGACAAATTTCAGCTTCAGTTCATGCATATGTCCATGTGTAAGTGCGTGTGTGTATGTGTACGTGCTTGTGTGTGTGTGTATGTGTACATGTGTGTGTGCATATGTCTGTGTGTACGGGTGTGTGCATGTGTACATGTGTGTGTGCATGTGTGTGTGCATATGTCTGTGTGTGTGTGTGTGTGTGTGTGTGCATATGTCCGAGTGTGTGTGTGTACATGTGTGTGTGCATATGTCCATGTGTAAGTGCGTGTGTGTATGTGTACGTGCTTGTGTGTGTGTGTATGTGTACATGTGTGTGTGCATATGTCCGAGTGTGTGTGTGTACATGTGTGTGTGCATATGTCTGTGTGCATATGTCTGTGTGTACGGGTGTGTGCGTGTGTGTGTGTGTGTGTGTGTGTGTGTGTGCATATCTCCGAGTGTGTGTGTACATGTATGTGTGCATATGTCTGTGTGTGTGTGTGTGTGTGTGTGTGTGTGTGTGTAGTGTGTGTGTGTGTGTGTGTGTGTGTGTGTGTGCGTGTGGCCTGTGTAATTCAATATGTTTGACTGACAGGTGAGTTGATTTGTGTGTATGGTCAGTATCTGTTGTCTCTCCCTGTTGTCTGGTTATCCGTCTTTCTTTCTGTAAATCATCTCATCTTTTAAATAGACAGCCTTGTTTATGAGCGCTCACACATATACAAGTGCACGCACACGTATGCTTATCCTCTGACAATGAGTGATGAATTAAAAGTGCTTGCAATTGTGTTCTCTTCACTGAATGTACTTAATAGAGGCATAATACATTTAAGATGTTTAGATCTAAAGAAGATTTAAGTACTTTAAAATATTAAAAGAACTGATTAAAATACTTAACTTTTTAAGGAAGGAGTATTTGGGGCTTTTTGTGACCTTTTTAACCATATAAACAACGTATGCTGCCAATTAAAGTAAACTTAAACAAATCACGAATGTATCAATTGCAGATGTTCAGGTCAACATAGAAAAAACATAAATATCTAGAATTGATTTCAAATTATTAAATGATCCAAATGTTGTATTAAAGAATCTATTATAGATTTTGCTCTTGACCGATGATGACATTCGGCTGTTAATATCTGTGTCTAGAATAAAATGTTAAGAAATATATACTGAATTTACATTAAATTCACTACAGATGCCGTAGTGTTAAATATCTGGAGTGTGACTCAAGCCCAGATTCATTTCTGACCCGAACACCAGCTCACTCAAGCTCGAGGTGAAATCGCTTTCTGAGAATTGTGAAATCAACTCAGATGTTTCTAGAAGACACACAATAAGACATCCAGCAATATGTGGACAGCGTAGTTCAAATCACTCGCTTGTTCATCCTTAGATTTTGGATATTGGTGTCTTAGCACATCTGGGCTTTATTTCTCAGAAGATTCATCGGACAACAAGACTTTAGATTTGCGTCTAGGTTTTATGTTATTGTTTTCTTGACGTTAACGAGATCTTTCCTACGGTTCGTGATCATTTACATTATGTAACTACATGAAATGGTTTGTTGGTTCGTTTATTTGAAAGCCAAGGGTGACTGACCCTTAACTCTCAGACACTAGGGTGCCTCTCTCCCTCTGCGTGTCTGTCTGTCATTCTGTCTGTCTGTGGCTTCAGGTTAAGGGCATGTTTAGTAGCTTATCTAAAAAAAGGCCTAGCAGACTGAGGATCTTTTCAGGAGGAGGGGGCAGGTGTGGGGGGGTGTAATGGTGGGCCTCTGAAATACAAGCAGCTGTCTCTGTCCTCCATCACTCTGAGCTAAAGCCGACACTAGACTGGAGCTGGTCTCCACACACACACACTTTCACACTCGGACGCTGGGTGTCTGGAGATCTCCAGGTGGGATCAGGATTGTCCAGGTGACACTACAGTAACGTCACAGCTCTGTAGGTGAGTACTGATGGAGTTTACGGTGAGATGGCGGTTTAATGTTGGAAGACGAGTGCTTCTAGCCGATCTATTCTGGTATAATAAGTGGTCTTGACAGTGGTTACAGAAGTATTGATTGTTGGTGATCTTTTGTCGTTTAGTCGGGATTGAATGAACGTTTAATGAAAGAAATTGTAAGGTTTAAAGTGTTGGAGTGCGCTCTTTAAAACACATGAAGCTTACACATGGAGTGGAGTCAGATCTAAATGAACATTGATGAACATTATTTAACTGTGTGGCTTTTTTGGGGGGGTTTGATCATCTATTTTACTTGTTGACTGGCTAATTTATCAACAGAACTGAACTCTAGTCTCTTTCTTTGGCGTGTAAAACCTATTTCTCAGTCTGTAAGGCAGTGAGGATGGTACATGTCAGTTCACTTCACGAGCGCTCTCAGAATAGAGTCTGTAAGAGCGGACTTTCTGAATTTAGCCTGTAAGCTACTGTTGCATTCCACAGACCTGAGTCTAGAATATTACAGGCCTACTGACATAACGTGCTCACACATGTGGACGTATAGTTCAAAATCAATGTATACAAGAGCGTTTTTATATTTACGTTAACATTTATGCATTTAGCAGACGCTTTTATCCAAAGCGACTTACAAGCTATATGTTTTTCATCAGTTTTGTGTTCCCTGGTAATCGAACCCACAACCTTTACTGTATAAAGACGGTCCGGGTCTTCATAGTGGTGCCATAGAAGGACCATGTTTGGTTCCCCGAAGAGCCTTTCAGATACCGTTTTTTGTAAACTTCTTTTGCAATGAATTGTTTGGGCTATAGAAATGTGATGGATGTTAAAAGGTTCCCCTAAAAATGATTTCTTTCATCATTGAGGCTACTTATCTTCGTGTCATTCCAAACCTGTATGACTTTCTTTCTTTTACAGAACACATAAGAAGATATTTTGAAGAATGTTGGTAATCTGCCAAATGACTAAATGTAATCATACAACACTGAACCTCCATTGACTTCCGTTGAATGAACACCAAACCACTGAGACATTTCTCAAAATATCTTCCTTTGTGTTCTTCTGAAGAAAGTCATATACAGGTTTTCAACCACACATGGGGAATAAATGATGAATAAATGATTGCTGTCGACAGAGAACCCTTGAGGAACCTTTTATTTTTAAGCGTGTAATAGCTGTCTGCACTGTAAAAAACAATTACAGTTTTTCCACGTATAATGTCAAAAACTATCATGGAATTTAAAAAAAAAGTAAGATTTTTTTATTTATTATTTAAAATTAAATTACAGAAAAGACCACAAATTTACAATAAATACGATGGAAACATTTAATATATTTACATGGAAAAATATTATTTTATGGCTTGTTTCTGGCACCCCATCTTCCAGAAAGTTTTTTTGTTTATTTTTTTACAGGATTTTTGACAGTGTCTGTTAAAGTGTTTTGTACTTTTGTACAAGTAACAAGGGCTGCTAAGTTATCAGCTTTGCATTCTACTAAATCACTCTTCCTGACTTCTCTCTCTCTCTTTAACTTTCTTTATGTGTCACCCATTCTGAAATCTGAAGCTTGGTTTAAAATAAGTCTTCTTTAATTGGTTGCGTCTCTTGGTGATGATGTGCGGGAGTCTGAATCTCTACCCGCCCCTGCTGTTCTAGATTCTTGAAGATCTTTGGGATTGTTTAGCCGCGGCTCATTCTTCACACCTGATGTTTTACGCTTCACGTCATGACGAACGAGTGCGTGATCCCTCTGTCTCCACATCTCTTTATGTATAAAGCATCATAGACCCTCAGGTGTTAAGTGTCTGATCAGCAGCGTGTTTATTCTGGATCTGAATCATCTCTCTCTGCCGGGTTAGCTTTACACTGGCATGCTCTGAATAACTGCTCTGCTAAAATTAACGGTTCAGAGAACATATCACGGGTGACATGGTGATACGGTCATGCTTTACTGAGGCAATAAAAGCTATGTGGGTGCATGACAAGCGGGTGTATGAGATCATCAGGATTGAAATGCATCCTCCATACTCACTTTTGACTTTAGCTGTGATGCGCAGAATTCACATACTCAAACACAGAAGAACGTAAAACTTTCAGACGTTCAAGTTGCTCTGGAGTGTTTTCATTTGTAAATCATAGAAATGATGAAACTTGACTTTTTCATTGAGTTCGGCTATTTAAAGGAATATCTCTTTACATACATTTGATCATTTATATTTTATATATTGAACTTAGAATACATGCAAAGTATTACAAGCTAATGAGAACAACTATATATATATATATTATAATTTTATAGTATTGTTATATAACTTATAACAATAACATATATTTACAATTACATTTTACATTATTACAAATTTGTATTAAATTATGACATTATACATTGAGTTTGGGGCAGGACTATCTGTTTGTCCAGACAATGGTAGACATTTGGAAATTCATTTTTGGAATTCCATTTGATAACAATAGTGGTGCACAAATGACACATTTTGCAATAAAATTAGTGTTGAAGAATAAGGTACATAAGCTGTGTGTGCAGGTGGCGATGGCTTCAGTTTTGAAAACAGACAGTGATTGATGTCTACAACATGTACTGTATGCTGTATGACATCATTGCTCATCCCGTCTCTCGCCTGCAGATCCATCTATAGAAACAGAGAGCGAGAAAGCATTAGCTGGCACAACACATACCTGTTGCCACTTTGACTAAATTTACTCCTGAAATTCTGACCGACAATGCCATCTCTAATCTGTCTTTTGTCATGGAGAAGACATGCATTTATTTATGTCTCGTGTAGTAACCTGAACTTGTGTGTGTGTGTTTCAGCTGCGGGCAGCGCAGGTGTCTCACCATCAGGAGACACAAACGCTGACGCTGAACTTGAAACTGTTCCTCTCAAGCAGAGACTGGCTCTGTACCAAGCTGCCATAACCAAAGAAGAAAGAAGTTCGTCTGTGGTAGGAGACCATCACATGAACACGCATACACCACACGGTCATGTCACATTACCTGTTGTGAGGGACTGAGATTTTATATTTCCCCGAACGTTTCTGTGTGTTATCATGTGTTCTCAGGTCATGGACAGCTCTGAGCCGTGCTCTCTGCCCGGTGGACTGGCCAGCGTAAAGAAACAGTTTGAAAGCCAAGAGTTCAGCTCCTCCTCTGCTTCCCAAAGCACGGTTACACAATACCACTACCAGCAGAGACAGGTACACAAACACATTCACAGAAAACATTTGTCCAAGAAATCCTTCAGTTGACCTCAAAGAGTACAGTAAACACAGATGGATAACCACAGTGTTTTATGTTCCTATCACGAGGCATTAGGCAGCGTCATGCTGATGATAACTGTAGCGTATCAGCAGTGCTTAGAGATTAATAACGGGTGTTTCCCTTTTAACAGGAGGTGGTGAGCTCATCAGAGGTGACGGTAAGAAGCAGCGTTAAAGAAAGCAGTTCGGGAAATGCTCAGGTACACACAAACACCCAGATGTGCACACAGGTTTGGACCCCGTTTATATAAAAGACAAGGTTCGAGTAATGGTGTGTTATGATTAAACGTTAGGTTTCTCTGGACCAGAAAGTTCATCAGAGCGTGGCCTCCAGTTTTGGGGATCATTATGATGAAAAAGGTAGCGTTCAAGTGCCCAACCATGTCTGAAGATAAGAAACTGTAGGAAAATCTCACAGGTCTTTTATGTAACTGGTTTTCTCATCATTCTGTCTTTTAACAGTGATGGTGCTTGGAGGAGAGAATTTGCCAAACGTTAACACTCAAGCTCTGAAACAGCAGCATGAGAAAAGTATTGAAGAGGCCAGTCCACCCAAACACATCAAGGTAATAGTTCAGTATTCTAAGCAAAGTAACGTTTTTATGGATTTATTGACATTTGTCGATAGAATCCAATACTCTAAAAAGTGCTGGGTTGTGTCTGCCGCTTGGTAAGTATTGGACAGAACACACTGCTGGGTTAAAAATTACCCAATACTGGGTTATTTCAACCCAACTGCTGGGTTGTTTTCACTCATGGTTGGGTAAAGAAAACCAGTAAAAATAGCCCAGCATTGGGAAATTTGAACCCAGTAGTGTGTTCTGTCAAGAATTTACCCAGCATGGGTCAAAAACAACCCAGCGCTTTTTAAAACAATCATTATATAAAAATATCTGAAGTCCTCTACATCAACGGGAAGTTGTCCATCTGCGCTAACACAGGTTACAATATTTTACCAGTCCTATTCATGCATGTGTCTTTTTTTCACTCTGTTTCTCTCTGCTTATATATGAAAATTATTTTATGAATGTTGAATATGAAGACATTAAAATGATACAATACTGATCAAACATTATGCTTATCTTTTCTTTCTAACAAAAAGATTGATGTTGATTACAACCAGTTTCCATGGGCCCCAGTAAATGCGCTGTCAAAAAGCGCTGCCACAGGTAGCTATGAGACGATGGCCGTCACTAAAACAAAGCAAGAGGCGGCCTCCTCTTCTGTGGCGTCATCCCAATATGAGTCAGTCGATCAATTCCCTCAGACAGAATCTCCCATGTATCACTATCAAGTTCCTTCTCAAGTTCCAGGACGATGTCCTTCTCCAAAACCAACAGATCAGTCTACTTCAGCTAAATATGCAGTCAACAAAGAAGAGTACTCCAAGCAGAGGAACCTCTACGAACTCAAACGTCTCTACAAACACATCCACCCTGAAGTACGTAAAAACCTGGAGCGAGACTTCTTCACTGAGGTGACAGAGAGGGAACACACCTACGTGGACAGTGATGAAGAGGTGAGCAAAGACGTTCAGCAAGCACGCTATGTTTTTGAGAACAGCGGCAGCACCAGTCCTGGCAAGTGCATAAGCCCAGAGAGAGAGTATCTGGAGTGGGATGAAATACTGAGAGGGGAGGTGCAGTCAATGCGCTGGATGTTTGAAAACAAACCGCTGGATGCTATTAAAGATGGTACACCAGATGAGGATGAAGGGAAGAACATTGCCCAACAAGAAATAATTGCTGGAAAAGATGTGAAGTATACCACGTGGATGTTTGAAACGCAGCCCATTGATGCGCTAGGGTCAGACAAAATGGACTCGACAGAGTGCAGTGGAAAACAAGCAGAGCTAGCAAGAGGAGACGTCCAAACTGCAGCGTGGCTGTTCGAGACGCAGCCTATGGACTCACTCAATAGAACTTACCAAGAGGATGAGCAAGACACAAAAGTGATGTATGCTAAAGACATTGCAGGGGCAGATGTGAAAACTGCTAGGTACTTGTTTGAAACACAACACCTGGACTCTCTCGGCCATACTGAAACGTTTGATGAAAGTCACTTCCTGCAACTAAAGTCAGAGCTTGAAGAGGTTAAAGGTGAGGTAAAGAAGACAACCAAGATGTTCGAGACGCACCCCATGTGCGTTATCCGTGGTGACTCCGGTGAGATGCTAGAGATTACCAAGGTGCGTCGTGAAGAGACTGAAAAAGGAGATGTAAGGACGTCACGCTGGCTCTTTGAAACTCAACCTCTGGACCTGATCAACCAAGATCCAACCAAGGTGAAGTTAATCTGTGGGGTCTCCATAGAAGAAGACTATCAGGGTGGGGTGAACAAGGGAAGATGGCTGTTTGAGACAAGGACTCTTGATCAAATCAAAGATGAAGAATGGGAAAGCACAAAGACTCAAAGAGAGGAGATCCTAGGTGCGGATGTGAGGAGACACTGCATGACCTTTGAAACGCAGCCAATGGATAAACTTAAAGACGATACCAATGCAAGACCAGTGGAGCAGGAAGACATTATGGGTGGTGATGTTACCTCTGCTAGGCACTTGTTCGAAACGGTGCCAATGGAGAACCTGAAAGAGTTACTAGAAGTTGGTAAGCTAAAAAAAATGACGGCTTCAGAGGAAGAGAAAGGCGATGTGAGACACCAGAGGTGGTTGTTTGAAAGCAAACCTCTTGAGCAGATCAGAGAGGAGAAGAAAGTGGTCACACGGACGGTTAACCTAGAGGAACTTGAAAAGGGGGATGTCACAAATTACAAGGAGATATTTGAGACCATGGATCTGAGCAAGTGTACAGACGCACAGAAGATTCAGGTGGAGGGGGTCACTAGTGGGTCAGTGAACTCCAATAAGGTATTTTTTGAGTCAGCTCCATTGTACGCCGTACAGGACAGCTCAGGGCACTACCACGAGGTCAAGACTGTGCGGAGAGAGGAAGTTGTCAAAGGTGATGTGAGAAGCTGCAAATGGATGTTTGAAACCCGTCCTATTGATCAGTTTGATGAAAGCATTACTAAGTTCCAGATAATAAAGGGTATATCTAAAGAAGAAATCCAGTCAGGTGACGTCAAAAGTGCCAAGTGGCTTTTTGAAACCCAACCACTCGATGGAATGAAATACTTCAGCAACTTAGAAGAAGAGGGCAACAGGAAAAATGAAAGCATTGAAATCCAAAGGGGTGACGTCAAAACATGTCGATGGTTGTTCGAGACCCAGCCAATGGATGTGTTGTACGAAAAAGCAGAGGCGAAGACGGACAGCACCACAGACGTTCAGAAAGGAGACGTTAAAACATGTACATGGCTTTTTGAGACTCAGACTCTTGACAGCATCAAGGATGAATCCGAAAATATCCTAAAAACCTGTACAGTAAAACAAGAAGATGTACAGGGCAAGGATGTACATCTGGTTCGTTTTCTATTTGAGACAGAAAATCTGGAAAACATCACAGATGATGAGGATCATAGCGGCTTCAAGCGAATCACTGAGATTGATGTTCATTCTGGAGATGTATCAAGGATGAAGTACATCTTTGAGACGCAGTCATCTGATATCATGACCTCGACATCAGAGGAGACCATGCAGAAACTGAAATCCCTTCAAGCAGAGGAGATTCAAAAAGGAAATGTGGTGAACTGTGCCTGGATGTTTGAAAACCAGCCGATTGATTCCATCAGAGAACACCCAGAGCAATCCAAAGAAGTACGTACAGTAACAGATATTCAGGGGGGTAATGTCGATAAAGGTCGCTTCATTTTTGAGACATACTCATTGGATAAAGTTCAGCAGGAGGCATCTGATACCGAAATCAGCCAAATCCAGAGCATCATGCACAAGGAGATCGAGAAAGGGGATGTGAAAAACTACACCATGATGTTTGAAACTCAACCACTGTATGCTATCAGGGACAAAGAAGGACATTATCATGAAGTCACTACAGTCACAAAAGAAGAGGTTTTAAGAGGAGATGTGGTTGGGGCAAGATGGTTATTTGAAACGAAGCCTCTTGACTCTATAAGTAAAACAGATGAGGTTTATGTCATCAAAGCTGTCACTGAGGAAGACGTCCAAAAGGGAGATGTCAGTACTGCCAGGTGGAGGTTTGAGACTCAGCCTCTAGATGAGATTAGTGAGGATATGAAGGTCACCGTCAAGACGATTGAAGACATCCAAGGAGGAGATGTGAAAACAAACACGCAGCGTTTCGAAATGGACAACCTGTCAAATAAATGTGTGAGAACTGTCAGTGTAAGTGAGATTCAGAGGGGAGACGTAAGAAGTGCTACATGGATGTTTGAAACTCACACCATTGACAAGATCCGTGGTGAAAGTTCAGAGTATGATGAGATGGAGAAGGTGGCTCATGAGGAAGTGATTAAAGGAGATGTTAAGCAGTCTGTGTGGCTCTTTGAAAAAGAACCACTTGATCGTATCAAAGAAGTGGATGGAACAGAGACGGTAATTTCTCGTGAAGAAATCCCAAAAGCAGATGTTAAGACCACAACATGGTTGTTTGAAACCACACCCCTAACAGAGTTCAACGAGGGCAGTATGGAGAAAACTGAGATCATCGGTAAGAGCATCAAGACAACCTTAGAAGAGCTTTATTCTCAGAAAATGGTTGACTCACAGGGTATTCTGATAGAGGCTGATGAGATTGGAGATGTCCGAATGGCTAAATACAAACTTCTAAACCAAGAGGCCCCAGAGATCCAAAAAGAAGAGGTCATACACGGGGACTTAAACAGTATTATGATGAACCTGCTCAACAGACGTGAGACATCAGAAAGGGGAATCACCATAGATATGGAGGAAAGAGGAAACATCAACTCAACTCTCCAACTGCTCTTTAACCAACAGAGAAGTTGTAATGTGGAAGAAAAGAATATCATAAGAGGAGATATCCAAGAGGCTATTAATAACTTGCTGAAGCAGGAAGGATCTGCCAAACGTGGCATTCTGATTCAAGGAGATGAGAAAGGAGATGTGAGAATGACCATATACTCACTCCTAAACAAAGAAAGTGAAAGCATTGTTGAGAAAGAGGACATAATCAAAGGAAATATCCGTGGAACACTACATAGGTTGCTTGGTAATTCTGGTAAAGACCAATCCTCTAAGATAACCGTGGGGGAAACCGAACGAGGAAATGTCAGTTTTTATTCTACATGCATTGAGTCTGGGGCAATGGACTACCTCAGGCAACTTCAGGTGGGTGCTGATGAGATGAAGGAAACAGTGAAAGAAATCATTATTGGAGGTGATGTAGAACAAACAAAACAGATTCTGAGAAGGAGCCAACAGACAATTGGACGAACTGTCGCTGAAGATGATATTGTTCCAGGTGATGTTCATAACACAGTAGGTGTTTATGATGGAGCCTGTACTTTCCCTGCATAATGTACAGAAAGAGGAGATAGTAAAAGGAGACTTGAGAACAGCCCTTGACTCTCTCACACAAGCTGTAAACCAACATGTTGTGGTTGAAAAAGAGGAGGTAGTCAAAGGAGACATCAGCACAACTCTTAAGTTTCTTGAGGAGGCTCAAAACCAACTCAAAGAAATCGAAAAAGCCTGAAATTGTTCCGGGGGACATTAGGGGTGCATTAGAGTCTCTTGAAAAATCTGCATACACAAAAACTGAGGTCAATATTGAAGATTTAGTCCCTGGTGACATCAAAGGCACCTTGAAATCTCTTGAACAGGCGAAGCAAACAGTAAAAGAGGTGGAGAAGGAGGAGATTGTTAAAGGTGACATTCAGACGACTCTGCTTAGTCTTCAAGAGGCTTCAACTGAAAAGAAGGTCTTTCAGCATCAAGTAAGTGAACAGGGTAATGTCAAAGGTACAATTCAGCTCTTACTCGAGCCTGGCTCATCTCCGCGTATGCAAAGGAGGCCAAGCTCAGAGGGTGACATAAAATCCTCCATCAAATGCCTTTATGAGCAGGAGCAAATACAAATTGAGAAAGAAGAGGTGGTGAAGGGAGATGTTCAGGGTACCATTAAAAACTTAATGAAGAAGAAAGAGCAATCGAGCCACAAACAAAAAACGAATCCTCATAAGAAAGCCAAAGTTAAGAATCCAGTACTTCCTCAACAAGCAGCTCGTGAATGCCCGGCTACACCGAATGCTGAGGAAAAGCCATCAAATCCGCCTCCAGTGAAAAACATGCCACAGAGCAGCATGCAGAAAACATTAGAGGTTAGCTCCTCTGAACGTCAGTCTTCTTCTCAAGAGCTTCATTGTGCTACTAAACAGATGACTACAACAGGTCACTCTGAATCTTCCCAAGTCTCTCAAGCAATGAATGTAAAAGAGCAACACATCAAACAAAAACCCAACACTCCCAGCCCAGTGGTAATAAAGAAGAAGAATATTGGAGGCCAGATGAGTGAGAAGAAATCAGAAAGTGCAGCTGTGTCTTCAGCAATGTGTGCATCAAAGTTGGCATCAAAGGCTACTACTAGCATGAAACAAACACAGGAGACAAATACAGTCACACAGGTTCAGACAACTATAACAAAACACCACACCAGCGTAACCCAAAAGCAACACATCCAGAATGTAAAATCAGAGCAAAATGTTAAGAGTGTGAACCGTAATCTAATTCCCAAAGGAATGATCAAAAAAGCAAAGCCTCAGCCAGAGATTCACTTTCCACCTCCTCCAGCCTCTCCTCCACCTCCATCTGAATCAGAGCTCTCTCTGCCTCCCCCTCCATCCCCAGTGGCTGAAAGTGACGTCCAGCCAGCCCTCTTACCACAGCCTCATCTGGTCATGAGACAGGACAGTGACCTTCCCCCTCCACCACCTCCACCCCCTATCATGGAGACAGACACTGAATTCTTTCCACCGCCCCCACCGCCCCAAGACCTCCTCCCCCCTCCACCATCCCAACAAGAACTCAGCTCGGTCACTCAGCCTGGAAAGCCAAAAGGCCGACCTTTATTCAAGATTCCCAAACCAGTGCCTCCCAAACAACCAGAGCCACCCAAACAACCAGAGGCGGCCAAATTCAAATGGCAGAAAAAGCAAACTCTACCTGCACCACCACCATCACCTCCTGCTCCTCAATCAGTGGTAGAACAGAGTGAAAGAGCCTCATTAAAAACAGTCACCGAAACTACAGAAAACATTAGTAAGCAAAAGACACTGGAAAAAACTATTGAGCCTCCAGTTCCTAAAGTCACTAAACCATCATCAATGATACCTTTGCCACAACCAGTAACTGAGGAACCACCACGCGCTAAAAAGGTATTTGTAGCACCCTTGAAACTCCCACCTCCTCCTGACCCTGTGGCACCAAAACCGAGACCTTATGCAAGTAAATTTAAAACACCACTCATGATGGCAGAGGAAAGATACCGCAAACAAAGAGATGAATCAGAAAATAGTAAAGGGGCGTGTACGCCTACCTCACCTCTAGCTACAACATCATTTGATGTCAGTGAAATGAAGGCTGAAGTAGAGTCAAGCACACAGAAATTTGAGCAGTCTCATGCTACTGTTGAAACACACCAAGAACCATCTAACACACCAGAGCCTCATCAGAAGCCAACAGTGCTGTCAAAAGATACAGCAGAAACGGTTGCTCCCTGCAAAAGTCCACAGCCTCCCCCCAAAGAAACTGCCACCTGCAGATAAGCAATTAAGCAGACCTACATTTCTGAAACTTGGTAAGAAAACAACCACTGAATCATCCAGCATTGGCTCAAAAAAGAAGGAGGAATCATCTGTAGCTTCTTTAGAAATTAAAACCCATCCAGCCCCTGCTCCTGAAAAGGATGTAAGTATAAAATCTCACTCTATACAGTGTGAGGGTGTCCAGGCCAAAGAAAGTGTTCAAAGTCAGGTTACTGTTTCTGCTAAAACACAACAAATCAAGAGCATGGAGAGCTGTGTGGCGCAAGAAGTCAAGAAAGTTCCCACTCAACCCACAAAGATCCCAAAAGTGACCCCTAGCTTTAAGGTAAAAACATTTAAGATGTCTAATGAGGAGCAGGGAAAAGACACAGTTCAGAGTGAGCAAACCGTCACAGAGGGAAGAACACATAATATCTCTCAGGAAAAATCTACCAGTGCTGTGGAAAAGACTGAAGTAAGAGTTGAGAAAAAGGAAGAAGTCAGACAAACCAAACAAGATGCCAAAATGGAGGTCCAACTGAAAAAACAAAGACAAGCGACAATTAAGCAGCCACCACCTGCGGCACCAAAACCATCAGTTGAAATGCATCCAGTACAACCATCTCTGTCTATGGAGGCACATCATGGACAACAGCAGATGACAGTCATTCAATCCCATCACAGAGAGGAACATGTCCAGATTCATGAAGAAAGGATGGTTAGTCAGAGCACAGTTCAACAGCAGAGCACTCAACAAAAAGGTAAATTCCAGATCAAGAAGCAGGTGAAGCCCCCACCACGGCCCCCAAGCAGAGAGGAAGCCATAAAACCGTCAATACAGTCAAAAGAACATGACAAAACAGAAGTTACAGAATCAAAAGAATCCAGCAAAAGCGTAACAGTAACTGAAAGCTGTCACTCACAAAAATCTAAAGAGATTCACAAGTTGTTGAGTTATATCAAAGAGTTGCAAGGATCCCCTGGTAAAATGAACCCAAAGACAGTGCAGACACTGCTGAGTATGATTCCTGACTGGCTGGTTGGTCCTGAGGAGAAATCTGATATGAACCGCACTCAGTACAACAAGCAGACAATGAGAGAGGTCTTTGCCCGTGTGGAGAACCTTGCTCAGGCTAAACAAGTTTTTTTAGAGGAACATTTGTCTGTTTCGGAGATGCCGAAGATTGAACCAACACAGGAAAAGAAAACCGTTGGTGGTGCCACACAAAAGATATCTAAAATCACTATTGGCTCAGCAAAAATAGACACTCAGAAAAAAGTAACTGAGGAGAAGACAGTAAAGCAGAGCGAGTCAAAGTCTACAGAGCTTAAAATTCCACCCGAGCTGAGAATGCGCACACCGTCACCAACATTCATCTGCATCGAGTCGGCCAAGAGGACAGACTCTCCCTTCAGAGTGACTCCATCTCCCCCTCTCTCCCACAGGTCATTCAACACTGCAACACCTCCACCTCGCCGGTCAGATACACCGACACGCCTAAACCAATCCACACCTTCCCCCACAATGAGTCGATCTGAGAAGCTAGCAAAACTACGAGACACAACAGCCAAACTTTCTCAAGGCATGACTCCACCACCCATGCCTTTGCCTGAGCACGTGATGAAGGCTCAGACAGACTTTGAAGGGTCACGTTCATCCAGTCGTTCAGAGATCAACATTGATACTCACATGATGGAATCAGATCTAATGGATGTCACAGAGATTCACGGGGACTCTATGTGGACAGTTAAAGACAAGCGGGAATTCTTTGAGGAAGCTCAGAAAGCGGAGGTAACCGCATGTATGTACGCAAGGATCCCATTGACATTCCAGAACGTCTTGGAGCCGATGCGGAAGAGAGTGAGCTAGAGATCCAGAGGACCGTAGATGCTCATGAGAGGATGTTTGAGGAACTGCCTAAAGTTGACCTGTCTAGGCTTGTCAACAAGTTTGAGTCTCCCCAGCCTAAGGTTTATGTTCGGAGGGAGCCTGTTGTGATTCCTGAAAGACTTGAAAGTGACACGGAAGATGCGGAGACTGATAAAAAGCCAACCGTGGTGGAGGATATACCGAGCTTTGACATTAAGGCCCTCAAAAACGTCTTTGAAATGGGTGAGCAAGCACACCAGTACCTGAGGGAAGAGAAAAAGAATCTTGAAAGTCAAGAAGAATCTGTTGCACCAACAGGCTTGTCTGAAACTAGATCTGTAACTGAGCAATTCTCTACTGTCGATGAGTTTGGAAACACCGTAACGGGCTCGAAGAGCGAGATGACCTCCCACTCTCACAATGTGACAACCCGTGGGGATCCGCCGACCTACGCAGATGTCTTGAGAGGGAAATTTCCAGGCCTGGACGTTCCTGCTGAGGCGTCTGCAGAAGAGTTACTCAAGAGCTTCCAGCAGACGTGGGCGGAGAGTGAAAATGTCTTCAAGAACTTGGGTTTCAGTGTGTCTGAAGAGCACAGATCACAGACGGTTTCACATCATCATCAGACTGTTGTAACCGGTAAACATGGATGAGCATGGAGAGGTTACCAAGAGAATGAAGACTAAAACAGTTATGGTGTGTGTGGGCTTGAAAATAACCGTTTTGATCTAATTTCGAGTTTATCACAAAAATAATAGATTTCCATCTATTGAAGGATTCTCCATCAGGTTTTTAGGTGGAGTTGAGGTCGAGATGTTCCCAATTGTGTTTGTAGTGCAAATAAATGTGACCCTGTCTGTGAAAACCAGGCTGAAGTCTCCAAATCTAATTATGAGCATTTAAGTTTGATTTTACCTATTAGTTTCACTATTATCAAGATGTTTGACATGGCTTTCCACTGTCAAAAGATATCAAGGTTATATTTCGCAGAATGTTCTTTAAATTATGTAGGATGGTTTTATGAAGTCACTTTAGTTGGGTTTTCATATGCAGGGTAACAAATGCCTGTAAATGTTTGTTTTTAACACCTGTACTAACAGATTTGCTTTCCTTTTCTGTGTTCTTTAACTCACTAAGCTCGTTACTCTGCCTGTTGTGTATAACCATCTTTGGGAGTTTGTCTTCCAGTGAAAATTTCTTTGTTTTTTTCATAATTTTTTGATGCCAATCTCTTGTTCTCCGACAGAAAATACGGGTGCCAGAGTCCGAACTGTGTCGGGTATGTCGGATGAGGGTGTACCCCATGGAGTCTCTCATAGCCGACAAGCAAAACTTCCATAAAAGCTGTTTTAGATGTGCCCACTGCAGCAGCCAGCTAAGGTAAAGACATGCAGAAACAGAAAGTCAAAAAAAGTTTGTGTATAGAAATGTGTTAAAGTCAAAAACAACATTAATTAACATTAATCAAAATCTATAAATAAATCTCAACCTTACATTTGATTTCCTTTGGCTAGACTTTACAAGAATCCGTTATATGGGTCAATGACAAATAAGGATTTTCGACATGCCAATTTTAAAATACAAATCAATAATAATATCTATTGCAGTTATTCAAACAATATGAATGTAATACAAGTACAACATTTTAATTAAGTGATTTTAGTGTTTTTCATCATGTGGTGCCACCATGATTTATCCCAAAATTAATGAATTTACTTGACATGCTTAACATTTGTTTTTACAAATCTTTTGTATATTTAACGTGTTAAGAACCAAAGTATTTGCATTTCTATGAGTTTTGGTATGTAATCATCTCAAATTTTTGTAATTTTTTATATATATATATTTCATTTTATTTTGCTTTTTCAAATATAACAACAACCATCAAACAAACACAGAAAAAAATATAAAAACGGGGGGGGGGGGGGGGGGGGGTTGGTGTGGATGCTAAATGACAATCAGAGTATAACATATTTGACAGATAACACAATTAGGAAATCGACCCACATCAAATCAAATCGTGTGAACTTTATGTAATTCAAAAAGGGGTTACAAATTTTGTAAAATAGTTCACTCCTGTCCCTCAATGAATAGGTGATAAAATGAACGTTTTTTCCTGAAAAACGCATACAACTGATATAAATATTTTAAAAATACCATTCACTTAAGGATACTGTATCAGAGATTCATATTTCAGCCACAAAAATTATATTTATTTTTAATTTAATACAACTATTGATATTAATGGTCGCACCACATGACAAGTGGTTGTTAAACGTGATTGACCCTTATATACGAATAAATCGTGTAATTCACTTAAATATAAGTAAACGATAATTCATGCGTGTTTGTTTCTCTTCAGCCTTGGAACCTACGCTTCTCTCCATGGACGAATGTACTGCAAGCCACACTACAAACAACTGTTCAAGTCTAAAGGCAACTACGATGAAGGGTTTGGAGAAAGACCCCACAAGGAACTTTGGTGTACAAAGAAAAAGGACAACTCACCTGAAAACAATTCTGCAGTCCAAATGGACGTCAAACTAGCTCACGACCCGAAAGAAAGTCATCCTAACAGTGCAGAGGATACAGCTGATGAGAATACAACCGATGACACCAAAATCCCGGCACATAAAATGGCAGTCGTGTGGCCGCCCCCGAGCGATTCCTCGAAGAAGTCTTTCACCGTGGAGGAGGATATAAAGGTGGTTAAACCGGTGTGGCCTCCTCAAGCTGAACCAGAACCCTCAGACGCCAGCAAGAGGAAAATGACCAATGCAAACCAAGCAGAAAACGGAGGAGGAGATGTTAAAGTCGCCACAGAAGAGTCATCAGCGGCTGCAAAACCTTCAGAGCCCGAGGAGCCGGCAACCGTCGAGGTTTCAGAACAAAAAGAGCCAGACGTAACCACAGAGAGCTGTGAGGAAACCAACGTGACCGCAGAGCGTAAAGATGAGACGAGGGATGAACAAGAGATGAACGGAGAAGAAGAGTCGGAGGTGAAAACTGAGAACGGAGTTGACGAAGCGAAAGACGTGAACGCAAGTGAGGAGAGCGAAGAGGCAAAGAAGGAAGATAGCAATGAGGAAAGTGAAACGAAGAAGCAAGGCGAAGTAAATGAAGGAGAAGATGTTAAAGTGTCACAGATAGATGAAATACAAGACGGCCAAGCAGCCAACGGAAACGCAAACAATAATAATAACAACAGCGGTCTGGTGTTAAACGCTGGAGATCTGCTGGACCTCTGCTCGGTTCCTCCTCGGGATTTATTCAAACAAGAAAACATCAGCTGTGAGATGACGGCCTTTGACGTTTTCCCACTTCATCAGGACGTCCGTGTCTCACCACGTGCCAAACACTCCGAGGACATCACAGAACATCCAAAAACATTTGTTTGCACGGAGACGTCGGACGACATCCCAAAGTTCAGTGCCTTGCGTTTTTTAGACGACATATTTGCAGGGTTTGATGACAGTTCATCTTTGCTGCCTGAATTTAAAGATGACGTTTCTAGCAAAGGATGCGCTTCTTCTCAGCTGGATGACCTTCTGGGTTTTGGAATAGAATCTAATGGGGAGGCGGGGCGACACGCAGAGGCAGAAATGAGGAAGAATCCGCTCGATGAACATGACACCAAAGCATCCGGAGCGCTGGGTGAAGCCGGCGGCCTGTGCCAGGGTGAAAATGACTTCTTGTCTATAGAGGATCAGATTAAACAGAATCGATATTATGAGGACGATTGATGAATCCACACAATCCGCCATACAGCCATTTATACACGACCACACAACAATCCCACAGCTCTGTTCATGGAGAAATGAATGTTAGCATGCTTGTATTCTTTTATACTCCAGCCGGCACATTTTAATCACATTCTGAATCTTTTGGAAAGCTTTATTTAAAGCACCTGGTGTGCAAGAGGAATCGGGGAAATATGATAATGATGATTCTTTTTGGTATTTGCTGTAAACGTTTGACTCAGAATTCATGTATCTTTGCTTGTGTTCCATGCGAAGTATTCTTTTAATCTCTTTATAGAGCGTTTGATTTATGCTTCTGTTTGATAGAATTCCTGCTATGTTTGGGGATTTTTAGGATAAATTGCCTGCATTATTCTGCAAAAGCATTGACAGTAGTTCAATAAAAAAACTTGTTTCTGGAACCAACAGCATATTTTTCAGTATTTTATCTGTGGATATTTTTTCTGATCTTGATTCAGGTAACGAACTGAAGTGATTTGTTCACGACAAAATGCATTTTGAGCCATGGAAATAACTATTACTTAAATGGTAAGAACATTTGCACATATAAGTGGGCAGCACTTTACAATGTTGGATATGTTATTATAACTAAAAGCAAAGGTTTCCAGTTTGCAAAGTATTCGTCTTTTATTCACCCTCGTGTCACGTGAAAACCTACTTTCTTCATCAGAACACACAAGAAGATATTTTGAAGAACGTTGACAACATTGAACCCTATTGACTTACATCGTATGAACACAAAACCCCTGAGACATTTCTCAAAATTTCTTCTTTTTTGTTTCACTGAAGAAATACAGATTTACAACCACATGAGGGAATAAATGATGACTGAAATTTAAATGTTTAGCTGTGATGTGTTACCTGACATGAAATACACTATATTTGAGCATTTATTGAAAATTGGTAATGTTAGTTAATACAAATACATTTGTTTTCAGACATAAGAAATGAACGTTTAAATTTGCTTGAATTAATAAAGATAAACGCTACGCACACACACATTTCTATACATTTAAGAAAAGATGTTAAAACGTCATTTAAAAGCAAGTAATTGAAGGCTCGGTCGAGATTGCAGTAGTGCTGTTGGTACATGAGCAGTACGTACGCGTACTGGCGCTCTTCTGTCGCGTGGGGTCGCATGCGCGGTGCTGATTGGACAGCTCTGTAACCCGCAGCATCCTGTGCACTATCCTCCATTCCTCTTCTGCTCGAAACACTACACACAGCATCTCACCAAAGCACACAATGCGACAGAGAAAGGTGAGTTCACATCACTACACCATCAGCTGCGTCGAGGCGCTAACGCGGTGCATCGTCGTGTTACTCTCACGTTGCGCTCTTCAAAACAAACGACGCTGAAAACGATCTCCGCAGCGATGTCATACTAGATCCATTTGTGCTTTCCCAAAGAACACCAGCGGTGCTCTTACCCTTTTATAGTCCGTGGAAGCTTTTTCCAAAACAAAGAACCGAAATCGTAAATGTTCTCTATGGAAGGGAAGAGCTCAAGCTCGTTTAAGAGAGGATGGCGCTAGAACGAGCCGTGCGTAAAGCATTCTGCGTGCGTTTCTACGGGTTTCGTGCCAGCTCTGATGGTTTGGTGACTGCTTCAGCTTGGAGAAGGTCGTTGAGGGATGTTTGTCGTGGGTGATGCAGAAACTGGCGTCATTCTAATATGAAATAGTCAATATTACAGATAATGTTACTTGTCACATGAAGTGGCAAAGTACGAGCTGAAGTTGAGGTTTTAAATGACATCATAGAGATTTACAGAAAAAACAACCGTATTTTTGTGATGTGATTGGAAGTATTTCTACACGTACCAAACCTCTCAGTGGATATTTGCGGTTAGGAGATTCTGTTTGTGTATAATGTTGTTCAGTACATGGACTGGTATGCTTCTGATTTCCAGGGAACAATTCTGCTGAAGTAAGAAGTCCACCCACCTACGCAACTGCATAATAATCTGGATAGAAAAAACAAGCGATTTATCGTTAATTCGGTGTCAAATTGGGTATTTTCGACATTGATTCAACATTAAATCAACTATGTTTAATATCTGTGAAGTAAACTTTTGAGGCGACTTAAGTTTTTAAAGCACTCTCTAGGCCTTTGCTCAAACCCATGTCAGCTGTTTATAACAGAATGTCTCTGTGTTAAACACATGGGTCACACCCCTGTAGTTGCCCTCAGTTTCTGATATACTGCCATCTGTTTGGGCTCTAAATATATTGTGTTGTTTTTGAATGCACATGAGCATGTCTGTTTAAAGCCTGAGCTGTGTCTTTTACTTGCGTTGGCTTGTTTCATTGTTGCTGTGAAAGAATGGCTTGATTCATTCATTCTGTATGTATTTGCACAGATAATATAACGCTGTTGTATTCAGAGCACCTTCTCTCTGTGCCGTGGGAGAATAAACTTCCCTCGCATACCAATCACATCTTCTTGTTTAAGCATTTATTCACATGAATATTTTAGTACTGGAGAGAGCGTCGTTTTTCGGAGAAGTGGTTAGACGTGTTGTGATGTGTTATTAGACCGAATCCTCACGGCTGTCGTAAACGCACAAACATTATTGCATTGATGCAGAATGCAAGAGCCTGTGGCCATCTGCCTTCTTCACTGGTGCAAATATGCATTTGTCTTTAGCTTTAAACAATTCAATCTTAAGAATAATTAAAGTCTTAGAAAGGATGCAGAATTGTAATTCAAAGCTGAATTAACATAAATTGACTTTGGATTACATTGCATAGGGAAAATATCTATTCCAGGTGCAGCCGTCTCTTTCTCACACACACCAGCTCAGGGTGGAGAGAGCAGCCATCTGTTTATTGATCCGTAAATCAGAAAGAGTTACATTAGCAAACACAGCTACACACATGACAAATGTGCCGCCATTAAACTGAGAAATGTGTTTTGGGCTTGGGCGGACTTGATCGAGAACAGATCGAGTCAGACGGACGGAAAGAGAAAGAAGAGAAACAATTGACCATCGACGCAGCTTCAGTCGAATTAAAACACAAAGACCAGCGGCAGCCGTTAACAAGACTGATCGAACACATTGACATTTACAAATACAAGTTCCAGTGAACACAGTATGTATCAGTACAGTATATACATTAAATATATGAATCAGTAATGGTCACTGGAAGGTTCTCTCCTTCTAACTGATTTCATCTGTTAGAAACACAATTCTATTATGCCTGCCACCGTCTGAAACAATTCTTCATCAGACACGTGATACAGGTATCTATCCGTTTGCATTTGGCAGGAACATGAAGCCTTTATGAATGCACTGTAAATATTTATTTGATCTTAGGTTAGTACAGTTTGTGAAAGAGAGAGAGAAGGGTTAATACATGGAGGATGAGGAGAAGATATATCTCCTGGCCATTGACTGTCATTCAACAACCTCAGACAGTTCTCCAGCACACAGTTCACTCAAAGGAAATGATCAGAAAATGCCGACGACTCCGAAACATTTGCATTCACATGACAGATATGCACGGACGCACAAACATGCAACGATCATCAAGTGTGGATCCGTCAAAAAATGAATCAATTTACTCACTTTAATGTCAAACCCATATGTCCCACAGCTTATTGATTTTTCTGTTAAATCTAACAAACAGATATTCATGAAATTGAGAGTTTTGATGTACTGTCACTTCAAGTGAAAATCACTGTGCTCTAGAACTGTTCGACCGGATGGCCCATGGCAACAGCTGGGTATCCCACGGCAACAGAAGACAGATGCTGTGCCCTGAATTACAAAATGGTACCGACTCTACAGAACATCAACACTGAACAAGAAATGTGGAGGGTTCTGAAAGTGTGTTGTTGTCTGATATATTGTTGACATTCACTGTCAGGAACATTTTATGTTTAAGGAACAGTTCACCTAAAATAAAGTGATGATGTCACTGTGGTTTCTTACAATGACAGTGAATGGGAACCGACTGAGTACATGATGACAGTCTGTGACTCACTAAAACTAGTGAAAGTTTCTTGGTCTTAAAGTGACGGTGTTGTCAAAAATGAAACTCAGCCTCTTGTCATTACACACCTTTATGACTTCCTTTTTCCACAGAACACAAAAGAAGATATTTGGAAGTAAGTTGGTAGCCGAACGGCACTGGACCCCATTCACTTCTAGTGTATGGACACAAAACCAATGCAAGGGAATGGGTTCCAGTTTACAACATTTTTCAAAATATCTTCTTTTAGTGTTCTGCGGAGGAAAGAAAGTCACACAGGTTTGAAATGACAAATGATTAGAGAACTTTTTTTTCTTGGGTGAACTATCAGTTTAAGTGAATTCCAGGTAGAAGTACTTGTTCAGTGAACACAGACTGTCCTTATGTATTTCTTAAGCTTGAATTCTTTGACATTTACAGTATTTGCATGTTTCTGACCTTTTAAAAAAAACAAGAGAGGCTGGCGGTGATCCAAATAAAAAGTGAAATCAAGAGGAAAAATGTCTGCTTTAGTAAAAAAAATACCCGTTTCATCTCTTTCCCAGCATCCTCTGCTAATTCTTCCTAGATTTGATAACCCCATTAATAACAAATGTCCGCCATTTCCCTTATTGTACATTGTATAATACGTTACATCATAACCTGCGCATAGACCACACTCTTCCTCGTATTAAAGTATATAAACACCAACAAAAAATGAAATCATTCAAATGATTCTATGACTTTATCATTTAATGTAATGATTGTAATTTAGTGCGTTGCTTTATTACAGATTATATTGTTGAAACACATGTTCTCATGTTGTTTCATAACATTTTAAACAGCATTACAGCATCTGCAGGAAAAATTAGAGACCGTTTCAAATTAACAATTTATAGATATGTGTTTAAAAGGATTTTGTTTCATTCTGTGGGCTACCAACAATTTCTTCCCAAATTTCAAATGAAAGTATTGATTGAAAACTGGAGAAACCGCAAAGTTCAGATTCACATGTATTTAGGAAAAATTTGACATATACAACATTACAAAATCTGAAATTCATATTTGTTTTTCAGTTAAACCTTTTCTCCAGCCAACATCATTTTTAACAGACGATGATTCAGGCTGACCAATATATCTCTATACAGTATGTCCATCTGTGCGAGACAACATGGGCTCTTCACGGCAAAAAAGAAAGCTTCTCACACGGATGTTAAAAGGTTTAGAAAAAAATCAGATGAGTCATTTTTCTTCCCAAGTGAGATTTTGAGAGAGCTGAGGGTGTTGGGAATCACCTGCGACTCTTCTGTTGTTGGAGTCTTTCCCAGGCACTTGCTGCTGCGGATGTTGTTTGTTTGTTTGTGGTGTTTTGTGTCTTCAGGTGCAAAAATTCTGCTGATGTGTTATTTTATAATCGAGACAGATAGATCTCTCACCACCTCCGTACCTGTAATTTAAAGTCCCACCTCTGATACTAGCACTCGATTATTTCTATAGTTTTGATTTACTGTATATTATGATTTTTATTAACTTTTTTAAATAATTTTGGATTTTTTGTTCTATTCAAGCCCCATATTCACAAATAAAATAGACGACAGCAGCACCACAAAAAATGATTTTATTGTTCATATTTGTGCTTTCTAGCCATTGATTTAAACCAAAAAAATATAATAATATTAAACATTGTTATTTTAATAATAGCCATTATTGTTGGCTAGTATTAAAATAAATAGCCATTATAATTAATATAATAATAAACATGTGTTTATAGAGTCTAATACCACACATTCATTTTGCATATATTATAATTCTCATTTGTGTAATGATCTTATATATGATATGATATGAGTTCAGCACTTATATATGACATTTTTTGTCCAGTTTAGACTCACACGCATCCTTAACGTGAGATCTGGGAAGAAAGCGTGCACCCATCCCCAGAGACGAGGGCATCTCGACTTTCATTGACCTACAAACAGACGTCCTGCAGAACCTGAACTGAGAATCATCCAGGCTTTATTAATGTCAGACGCAGTGCGGCGATGACCCCCACAGACAGAAGGTCAAGACTGGGAAAGCGGATCTCAGCAAAAACACAAGTCAATGAAGCTTCTAGAAACATCTGAGAGAGAAAACATGAGTCACACACACAGTAAAGAGAAGGCAGAATCAATAACTTGGGAAAAATATATCAAGAAAGAGCAATGCTTCCGAACAAAACCAAACCAGCCTTGAGATGGCTGGTTTGAGTTCATTGAAGCGATGTTCTTGAAATACTTCACGTGATTGGCCCGTGGGCTGATTGACAGACGACCCGAGATGCCATCGAAGGTGTCGTGTTTGTACATGTTGACCGTGGTGTGCTGGGCCAGCGCTCTGTGGTATCTCAGCGGCTCGCGGCCCTCGACCGCCTACGTGGGTCAGATGACCTTCACGGTGCGCAAGCCGCCGCCCAGGCCCCTGAACAACGATACGCTCAGCAACATCCGCACGCGTTCCCTCAATCCGCACAATTTCAAGTTCCTCATCAACGAGGACAAGAAATGCGAGGGCACGCCGCCCTTCCTCGTCCTCCTCATCAGCACCAACCACAAGGAGTTCGACGCCCGGCAGGCCATCCGCGAGACGTGGGGAGACGAGAACACGTTCGGAGACGTTCGCATTTTGACGCTGTTCCTCTTGGGCTTCAACACGGAGCCGGTCCTCAACCAGATGGTGGAACAGGAGAGTCAGATCTTCCACGACATCCTGGTGGAGGACTTTTGTGGATTCCTACCACAATTTGACCTTGAAGACCATCATGGGCTTGCGCTGGGTGTCCACGTACTGCTCCGACGCTCGCTACGTCATGAAAACCGACAGCGACATATTCATCAACATGGACAATTTGGTGTTCAACCTTCTCCGGCCTAACGCCAAGCCGCGGCGCCGCTTTTTCACAGGTCGCGTGATAAACGGAGGACCCATACGGGACGTCCGCAACAAGTGGTTTATGCCCAGAGAGCTCTACCCCGACAGCAGGTACCCGCCGTTCTGTTCCGGCACACCGGATACGTGTTCTCCGGAGACGTGGCCGAGCTGGTGTACAAGATGTCACTCCATACGACACTCCTGCACCTGGAAGACGTGTACGTGGGATTGTGTCTGCGCAAACTGGGCATTCATCTCTTCCAGAACACCGGATTCAACCACTGGAAGATGACGTACAGTCTGTGCCGCTACAGAAAAGTGTTGACAGTACATCAGATCTCACCGGAGGAGATCCTTCGAATATGGAACGATATGTCCAACAAGAAACACCTGAAATGCTAACAAGGTGGTTTTGACATGCTGTCGTACTTTCATTCCAAAACTTTGGACACGTGTTGTAGAAAATACTTCTTGATATTCACCGGATCGTATCACACACACACACACACACAGGTTAGTTTACCCCAGAGCCATTGAGAGAGAGAGTCGCGTCTTCTCCGTTGACTCCAATGGAACAGTTTTTTCAGTTTCAATAGTTCCCGGAAGTTACTAGTATCGCATGGAGCTGCGACTAAACAGACCAACTGAGGTAAACTTCTAACCCATATAAAGACGAAAGAAAAGAATGAAAGGAACTATCTGAAGGCTCCATGAATCACGTGACGCTCCAGCGTTTTGGACTTCCGTTGGCAGAACTCTCTCTCTCAATGGCTCTGGTTAACCCATGATTCCAGACATGCAGATGATGTCAGTCTCTAAGGGGAAAGATCGTTTTTTTAGGCCTCACCAACATTATTATTTATCTACTGAACTGCTATGAATGTACAATATACGCTGTGTATTACTATAATAACAACTTTCAAAGAATCACAATATTACATGTGAAGTATTTACTATCCCAAATGTCTGCCATAACACATTTAATCCTGTATATCTCTTCGACGGCGATGAAATTAGATTAATTTATATTTATGTGTAGTTACAGCTTTTGCAAAACAGTCGAGTTCAGTTATGGAATATTCTTCTTCTGTTGAGAAGGGTGCAATAAAACAATCCAAACTATACAGTCATGTGCACACAAAACTGCAAACACACACATTCTTATTAGAGATGTACCGATTCCCTCAGCTCGAGATGCCATTCACGATACGATTTCACGGTTTATTTTTCTTATGAGTTGAGACAAATTCGAAATGAACAACGGCCCTTTTATTATTTCTTTAACGCTGCACATTTCTTTGCACAATAAATTGATCTTTTATGTCAAATAACAAAACTAAACTGCGATCTTAAAACAAAAACTGAATAACACAAAAGTCTCTTTAATATGAATTTACTAAGACTCTGTGCTTGTCTTGGATTTTTTACATTTAAGAAATATCTGCATATCCACGTTTTCCAAGTTTGCAGTAAACACAGCGGCCCCTGCTGTTCAAAACATGTACTTCGATTCAAATAACAGCTAAAATCTCACATATTATAATCGATCAACCGGCTCACGGTAAATCGTTACATCCCTAATTCTTATTAAAATGATCGTTGACCCAAAAATGAAAATGGTGTTATTTATAAGTCATTCTAAACCTGTATGACTTTCTTTCTTCTGCAGAACACACACAAAATATATTTTAAATAACGTTGGTGACCAAACAACATTGAACCCCATTGACTTCCATTGTATGGACACAAGACCACTGAGACATTTCTCAAAATATCTCCTGTCGTGTTCCACTTAAGAAAGAGCCACATACAGATTGTGAGAGCCACATGAGAGTGAATAAATGGATTAGGTAAGCTTACACAATCTGTTAAACACACCGCTACTACCGGTTCAAGTTAGTCTATGCTTTGTATTTTTTAGACAAACTCCTGTTTGAGCTGCATTAGTGAATAACATCACGCATGACACAGATCACATGTGATGAGGTCACTGAGGGGTCATGCACTTACACTGCTTACTGTATTATTAAACAACCCGTTTTATAAAAAATAAAAGCGTTTCTGTTAATGTACTTATTATTGTTTCGCGTTTATTTCCAATCAACCATCATTGTCATTGTGAACATCTGTTATCAGAATCATTGACAAACCGCAGGTGCAGATGTTTCATTCACCTCGGTTTGCCAACCAAACGAATCCTAACAGTAAACAACTTGGTTTAAGCTATGGTTGTGAATCATCTCTTTTAAAAGCTACGGCAGGAAGTGCAATAAAATTCCACCGGTTTGTTTTTATTGACACATATATTGATCAATAATTTCCTGCAGCTTCCCCAGAGAGGCGAGGACCAGGAATATAAGATGTCAACTTAACTTAATTAAAAAGGGAAAAAATAAACCTCGCTAAAAGGACTGTGGGGTACACAAGACAAAAAGTCTAGACAGGATTTAAAATGAAATGTCAATGTTTTTATTTCAGCAATATATTTATGTTCAGTTACACGATGAAGTTGCGCTCAGACACACGAGAATCCAGTCGAGAGTAGTGGGCGGTGCTATACGCTTGTGCTGTGGATGGGTGGGAGGAGTTTGAGTTAAGAGAGGAGGAGTCTGAACTAGAAAGTCTCCACCTCTTTCTGTCGCGTCCTCTGTGAAATGAGCGAGGGCTGCAGCGATGGGTTTCCATTCCCACGTGTGTGCTGACCTGAGACGGACTCAGACTCAGTTTATGACCCTGAGCTCTCCCCTCATACTCCTCCGCTGATGTCTTCTTGTAGCTGTTTAAAAGACATTTAAAGATATTACAGAGTCGCTAAGAGCCGTGTGTGTGAGGATTTGATCTCGGTGTGATGTGAACTCACAGCCTCAGGAGTAGAGAAGACAGGACCACAGAGACAGACGACGCTGCCATCGCAGCAGAACCCATCCAGGGCTGGAGCACCAGACCGACAGGCATAAACACACCTGACAACAAAACAACAACATGTCTGTAACGTCACAACATCAAATGAAAAGGGAGGTCGTGTTTGTGCGTGTTGCTCACCTGCTGCGATAGGAATGCCAAGCAAGTTATAAATGAGAGCAAACACAAAGTTAATCCTGATTCTCCTCACCGTCATTTTAGACAGCTCAATGCTGGCCACGACGTCCAGCAGATCATTCTACATCAAATAGAGAAGAAAACAACTCTGAAATGTGCACATTTTTCACATAGAATTGTTTGCTGACGACTGACACGTGATGGAAAGGCTCACTCGTATAAGAACGATATCTGCAGCTTCTATAGCAACATCGGTGCCTGTTCCGATGGCGATGCCCAGATCTGCATGAGCGAGAGCGGGCGAGTCGTTCACCCCGTCGCCAACCATCGCCACCTTCAGACCTCTTTCCTGCAATTCCTGAACCTTCGCCACTTTATGCGATGGCAAGACCTCCGCAAACACCGTCCTGATTCCCACCTGCGTAAAAGATTCACTTCCACATTTTAGAATAATAGGAAAAACCTCAAATAAATCTTTTGAACAGCACTTCTTCTGAGCTCTCAACGGCTTCTCATTATTTTGTTTTGAAAGTGCAGACACGAGTACCTGTGTGGCGATGGCCCGGGCTGTGCGTCTGTTGTCTCCTGTGATCATAAACACTTCTATACCCATACTGCTCAGGGTACGAACGGCCAAAGCCGACTCTGTCTTCACCGTATCTGCTATAGCTAACATAGCACACAGAACCCCTGACACAAACAATAAACAACAACAAAACGTGATTGATCTATAAAGTCCATTTCAGACCCACACACAATCCGGCTTTAACTACAATGGCAAACAAAGATGATGTTGACAGATAACTAAATATGCAAATTGATGGGACCAAATATCATTTTAAAAATGAACATTTCAGAAAGAAAACTTCCATTTTAACGTAGGGCTGCACGATTATGACAAAAATAATAATCACGATTATTTTGGACAATATTGAGACCCCGAATATTTAACATGATTAGTCATTACATTTTAAAACAACATAGAACAATTAAAAATCTTGCCTTTTAAACTGTTAATTCAACGGAAAAATAAATGTAAAGAAATAGCACAGCTGAACCACTGTAAAGGAAAGGGCTGTGCTTTATATACGGTTATGTAATATATATAATACGGTGGATTTATACCACAAGAAAAGAGAGGATCCATGCAAAGTGGAACGCGGCACAATAATTGGTTTACCTCGATTATTTTGTTTTGTAATTGTTGTTGTAATTAATTGCACAGCCACACTTTTCACGCAGTGTTTTTTGTCCAATTTTCATCTTTTTTGATCCTGCATATAGCTAAAATAATATAGATTTGCATACTTTCTATTGTTTTAGTGTTCTATTACAAACATCAAACATTTCTTAAAGGGACAGTTCACCCAAAAATGAAAATTCTGTCATCATTTAAAGATATTTGGAAGAATGTCAGTAACCAAACATCCCCATTGACTCTGTTTGGTTACTGATATTCTTCCAAATATCTTCTATAAAAAAAATCAAATGAATACGGGTGTGGAACAACTTTAGGGGGGAGTAAAGGATGACATCATTTTCATTTTTGGGTGAACTGTCCCTTTAAGACACATTTCCTTGAGAAAGGAAATAACTCAAAATATTAAGTCTTGTTTTTAGGTGACTTTACGTACAAGACAAATCTGCCAATGGTGTAAAAAATAAACTTAAATTAAGTTTGACCTCTTTTCTAAGTACCTAATTCAATATTATTTGATCAAATCAATCTATTTTGATTTCAGAATGTTCATAGATCATGGAAAACAAAAGAACCAAGTAAGAAATTCATTTCTTTGCAGTGAAATATTCACCATTGTGCACACTGGAGAGAAATGGGCTTTGTTATTTTTAATGAAAAACGTTTGAATCGTACACAAGGTCAAAATAAACCTGTATTGTATAAACATGAAAATGACAGTGTACCATCAATAGCCACCAGTATGGCCGTCTGTCCTTTAGGTTTCATGGCTGCTCATGGCATCATCCACATCGGCTGTGACCTCCAAACCGTTTCTATTCATCCAATTTCTGTTCCCGATCAACACAGAGTATGAAGGACACTCTGGAAATCATAACACAGGGGTCAACTGCCTATTAAAACACTTATATGGAAAAGCAATAAAAACACCATAACCTAAACAGCCAAAGAGAGGGTCAAAAATGGTTATGTTAAACAACATTTCTATTTTATGAAATGCTGCAAAACAGAAAAGGCCTTCATAAAGGCATCAAAGGCTCTAGTAATACACAAATCCCTCACTAGGGGGCACCAGAAACGCAGATTCCTCGCACCTGACACTGTGTCTGTCTCTGTCAGCAGACTGCTCTCATCTGTGGTGGCTCCGTGGAGGGTGAGGAGAGATGCCGATGTGTGTTTTGCTCCGTGGGTCTCGTGTGTTTCTGGGTTGTTCTGCAGCAGATCCTCTATGTTGGAAACTTTACAGCTGATTCCACAGCCAGGAACGGCCTGGAAGTCATAGCAGTACCCCAGAGTGTCTGAACCCAGCTCCTACAGAGATAGAAATACACCAGAAACCATTCAGAAAACTGTGCAAACACTTCAACAAATCCAACCAAAAGTGGACAGCAAGTCACATTTTGTTTTTATTCATTAATCTCATTCACCGTTTGTTTGTATAAATATGCATAAAGACATCTAATGGATGAAGTGTGCACACAATGACGTGTCCTAAATATTCTCTTCAAAACACATGAAACATAACAATGCAGTGAGACGCAAGTGAAGCAGCCAATCAGCTTGAGTCACGCTGGCGTGCGAGCTGATTGGCTGGCAGGACTTGAGAGTTTCATGAGTGAAGTAGGTCATCAGACTCGACGAGTCTCAAAGTGTTGTGTGTTGGTTTCCTCAGACCTCTTTGCAATGCTTGGCGACAGCCGTGCCCAGCGGGCGGGTGCTCACTGCTCGCCTCAGCCGTGCCCACCACAGCCAGAACCTTCCGGAGAGGAAGCTTTGCTCGGTCCCACAGCACCAGCACTCGGGTCACCCGAGGCACTCCATTAGTGATGGTGCCCGTCTTATCAAACATAACAGCCTGGACCTGCAGGGCGAGCAGAGGGAGGGTAACAGATATCTAGAAATCGTTTTATATATATAAAGCTCCATTAGGGTTTAAGCGACGGGCATTGCCTTGTGGGCCATCTCCAGAGGTTCTCCTCCCTTTATAAGAATGCCATTCTGAGCGCCCACTCCGGTGCCAACCATGACAGCGGTGGGTGTGGCCAGACCCAGAGAACACGGACACGCGATAGACAGAACCGTGATGGAGGCTTGAAAGGCGAAGCGGATGATCACGTCTGTTCTGGAGATGTTTGGGTCGTAACCCTGTAGAGATAATACGAGAGTTGTCTCTTGTGCACACCCGTGTGTAAAGTGTGTGTGTGCATACATTCCAGCAGATAACTCACAGGAAAATATTGTGCAACTATGTTAAAGTCCACAAAGCCAATGATGAGCCACGCCACCACCGTGAGCACTGAGATGAGGATTATGAAGGGAACGAAATAGCCACTCAGTTTATCAGCTAACTGTTGAATCGGTGCCTAAAGAGAAAGAAAGACATCAGGACAGAAATCATGATGATTGACAAGAGGAAGTTTATAGTTTAGATAAGTCAAATGGTGAAAATGTAATAAATAAATAAAAATTATTATATACAGTATAACATATACACTGTTTACATATATTATTATATTTTATATTATATTATATTATATTATATTATATTATATTATATTATATTATATTATATTATATTATATTATAATATGTAAACAGTGTATATGTTATACTGTATATAATAATAATATTGATTTATTTATTACATTTTCACCGTATTTGTGTGTGGACAAACCGATCGCATGTGTGTTACCTTTGAGGTCTGAGCCTCTTCCACTAGTTTAACTATCTGGCTGAGGGTGGTCTCTGACCCCACGTGTGTGGCCTTCACCAGCAGAGCTCCGTGAGCATTAATAGAGCCGGCGATCACGTAGCTCCCCGCTCTTTTAATCACAGGCATTGGCTCACCTGGAGAAAAAACGAGACTTAGATTCTCATCCATCAAACAGCTTCTGTTCTTTGGGTCCCTTTAACTCCATTAGAACTAATGCGATAGGTTTGTGTGTTGGGGCGGGGCGGGGCGCGGGGCTATCTGTTTGTCAATACCATGGAAGACAGTTGAAGTGTTTGTTTGGGAAACCTGTAATCATTTTTGCATTTCCATTTGTTGACACTGCCCTTACAAAAGAAAGTTGATGTTTGCTATTAGTATACTTCGTCTAAACCTAAAATAAGAAAGTATGCATTCAGTTTACTTTTTATGTACTTCAGTTGTGTACTCAAAGTTTACCATTGTTCCCTTTATAAACTACAAATTGGGCCAATTTAGTACCAAGTGGTATTGAAATAGTAGAAGTACTTAGTACACAAAGTATAACTTTTACTTGAACTTTGTTTAATACATAAACGTTAAAATAATCAAAATAACTTGTTTTGTTTGTATGGTAATGGCACAGATATGATGCTTTAGCTGCCTACTGCGGGATGCAATGAGTCATGTACCAGTGATAAGAGACTCGTCTGCCATAGACGTGCCCTCAATGACCTTCCCATCCACAGGAAACTTTCCTCCTGGTGCCACTTTCACCACATCACCCCTCTGTACCAGATCCACAGACACCTGCTCCTCTCTGACAAACAGAAAACAAGACATTCTTACAAACCAAATGAACTCCAAATGCTATTTAACCGGCAATCACATCAGTTAGAATATAAGTTCATGTATCGTGTTCAGTATAAAGTGATATGAACCTGATAATAGTGTTGTCAGGGCCCAGGGACACGATAGTGGCATCTGTAGCTTGGAGAGACATGAGTTTTGCCAAAGCCTCTGAAGTTTTACTCTGAAAATCAACAAAGCATTCATAATGATCTCACACAGGTGAATAATAATCTGTTTGATCTTCTGAGAATGGGGATCGTTCTAGCCAAATTAACACATTTGAGAGATTAATAACTCTTTCTTTCTTTCTTTACTTTAAACGCCATATCAGCACTAAAGACTATTAATGGCAAACAAATTCATTTACTGTTTCTTCACCTTCGCCACATGCTCCAGCCAGCGTCCCAGAGCGATGAATACAAACAGCATGGGAGGCGTGTCAAAAAATGTGAGCGGGCTCTGTTTGGCTCTTTCGATCATGGCCACGAGCAGAACCACACAAGAGTACACGTATGCAATGGTGGTCGCCAAAACAATCAACACGTCCATGTTGGCCACACCGTGTCTGAGCGAACGATACGCTTGTATGTAGAAGTAGCGACCACCTAGAAACTGAATAAGGAAAGAATCCGATCAATGCTCAGTAGGACTGTTCAGAAAACCTGTTGGGCAACAATCATTATTTTTCTGTTTGGTGTCAATTGTGGTGTAGAAATAAAACACTTTTTTCAAAGGTCAGGTATCATTGAGGTTACTGTACCTGAACAGGTGTGCAGAGCAGAAAGAAGGCCAGGTTCATGATGGAGAGACCAGGTAAGATGTTTTGATCCGCGGGCATAGAGCCACCATGTTCCTTGTGTTGACTGTCCATCACCATCATATAAATCATCAAACCCATCACAGGAATCCCAAACACCAGACTGAAGAGAAACGAGTGCTTCCATCTGCACATACAGAGTCATTTCATCGATTAAAAAATACTTTACATGATTTGTATGGCGTTTTTACGAATGATATCATCCCTAAAGAGAAAGGTCAGGGCCCGTATTCTTAAAGCTTCTAAGACAAAAAAACAACGTAATTTTGCAGAATTGTCATGTTATTTTTTACAGATTTTCCACGTAAAATGTAAAAATGACAATTTGATGTATTTTCAAAATACGGTCAAAAATACAGTTTTTTTTTTTACAGTTTTTTTTTTCATATATTAGTTTTCAAATAAATTTTCAAAGATTTTCAAAAAAAACAGGGAAACTATTTATAATATCCTGGATATATTATATCCTGCAATTTTACAGGAAAAAACAAAATTTGTTTTACGGTATATTTCTCTCGGCCCGGCTGACAGATTTATTTTACAGTGTAGGTACACACACAGATTAATATTTAACAAAGATACTTGCTGTCGAATCTCCTCTTGGTGGTCCAACATGTTGTCTAATCCCTCATTCTTTATCAAAGACACTCCAAAACCCAAACCCTTGTGAACAGACAGAGAGAGAGAGAGAGAGAGAGAGAGAGATTAGTATAACAAGCACCCATCTTTCTCTCATTATCAATCATTTAATTATCTGTACCTCAATGATTCTGACGATATCTCGAGAGCCTATCAAATCCGGGTCAAACTTCACATGAGCCTTGTTTGTTGCCAGGGCAACGGAGGCTTCCAGAATCCCATCAGTCCTCAAAAGTTTGCTTTGGATGTTATGGACACAGGAAGCACATGTCATACCGGTGACCTGACGAAATATCCGTGTCGAGACTGAAACAAGCTTGTTGGATTTTAATTGACGTACATCAAAACACTCTTTTGTTGAATTCTACATCAGCCCTTCATAAGAATTTCCATTTCATCTCCCTCCCGCCGTTTTATACAAAAAACAAAGGGAGAAAGCAGAGCTTCTTATCTTGTTATTTACATTGCTAGATGCAATGTTTCTGTAACTACAGAGACTTCTCATCAAATGAATATAAATGGCAAATGTGTGCACTCACAGAGAGATCCAAGATCCCATCCTGCACAGTGTTCTCCTCCATCACAGACGCTCCGAACCCCAGATCAGAGATGAGCTGAACGACCCGTGACGGATCCAGAAGTGCGGGATCGTACCTCACCTCGGCTTTCCCGGCCATCAGAGCCACCAACACTGATTTAATACCTACAAAAACACTTCAGTGACATCTACACCTCTGATTTCACACGAGATGGTTAAAGGTTTATGCCGTTATTTACCTTTATGTTTCAGCAGGTTTCTCTCAATGGTGGCCACACAGGACGCACAGGTCATGCCGGTCACCTGAACACAACATTTGTGTGTCTGTCTCTCTTCAGAGCCGCTGGGGTTATCTGTGATGGTCGAGGGTGGAGATTTGGCCGTCTGGACACAGGTTTGTAGATTCAGCTGCTTCGCACCACTGGACGTCTGACAGATCGAATCTTTCAAAGAAACAGATTGTATTACGTAGAACTCGTGCATTACAATGCAAACACTTTCACTGGGGATCAAACCCATGACCTTTGAACCGCAAACACAACACTCTAACAACTGAGCTGAACAGATAAAGTAGCTTTACAAATGAATATATCCACAGAATTAACTGTTTGAAAGATGCACAGATACCACTTACATTTAGAGCGAGAGAGAGAGAAAGAGAGAGAGAGAGAAGGCAGCCTAAAGCCTCTCTAATCCGATTAGACTCACTAACTTTCTGATCTGAAGGGTTGCCGGGGGTTCGAGTCATTCGAGAACACTTCATGTTATTCAAGAACAGCAACCTGTGTTGTAAAGAAACTTTTGTTCTGGACAGAAATCACTGGCTAAAGAGAAACCAGTGTCCGGACACGATAAAGATGATAGCTGCTGGGTTTAAGAGGCAATGAAAGTTGACTTTCTTTAAGGTCCCATTCTTAAAAGCCGTCTTAAAGTATAGCACTATGTAATACAATTCTAAACGTGACTATATAACTCTAATAATACCAAAGGAACAGTTTACCCAATTATAATAATGTATGTTACTCACGTTATCTTAAAGCAACACTCAATCCTAAAATAATGTCTCTAAAATGATTGCAGTGGTAGAACAACTGTTAACCGGACGAGTTCTACCTGAGCAGCCTCATAGCGGCGACAAGCAGTTCTGTGTTGGGGTCGGTACACACAGCCTTTGGAAGAGTGCCACATGGTTTCCAAACAACGTGTCTGCATTCGCCGGTTCCATCAGCTTACTTTAACAAGTTCAAGTGTCTTGCGCTGCCCACGGGGAAGCTTATACTGAGACATTTCTTATGACACTGGTAACAAACAATTGCGCTTATCAACCACATGGGGGAACCTGTGAGCAAAAGTTCTACAGTGTTGCTTTAAAAATGTTGGATGTCAAAATGTTAAACCTCCAAAAAGCACATCGATCCTTCGTTAAATTGACCCAAATGACTCCTGTGGGTTATTAAATTGTCGCTTTGGAGTGATAAGATTCTATCTGCATTCTGAGCACTGTTGAGATATTGAGCTTCAAAGTTTTTGCATCCATTTCACTTTGTGGACAGAAAATGTAAAAAAATACGCAAGGTAAAGAAAAAAACATCACACAACGTAAATGAGATGTCAAAGAGTAAGAATATGCAAATAACTCAGTTTAGCTTTTTATAATTCCAAAGTAACAAAATGTCTTCTGAGCGATGCTTTTGTGAGAGAAAATGATTCAAATATCTCGCGTTTATTTAGCGATGAAAATGGCGCATATCCATGGCAACATACAGATCCGAGAAGTAAGTTAAAATACAGCTCATCGGAAACATCATTCGTTATGGCACGTCTAGCGACGTAACACATATGACAACTAGTCACGAGACACACAATATAAACTTAAAATGATAACCAACATGTGTTTTGCATTCTTTCTTGCAAACCATTGCCATATTGATCATGTTATCAAAATATATTGCAGTGTACACTAACTTTAAAGATGGAATTTTGAAGCTTTACCATGTCACCCTCATATAACAAGATAACATGACATCATTTTAATATGCAAATATTTGTTGGTGTTCATCTAAAGAAAGGAAGACAAAAACATCTGGGATGGCATGAAGCTGAGTAAACGTTGAGAGAACTTCATACTGGAGTGAACTATTTCTTAACGATCTTAAACTGGTAGAGCCCAAGTCATGGGTTTGATCCCGTGGCAAATATATCTGTGTTGTTCAGTACCTTGTTCTAAGCAGGCTTCAAATCCCATGTCCTCAATGGCTTCCCGCAGATCTTCTGAATGGGTGACACTGGAGTCGTAGGTTATAATTCCCTTCTTTTCCTGCAAGTAAACTTTAATAGAACGAACCCCGGCTCTCTTAGACACCATTCCCTCAATGGTCTGAACACAAGAGCTGCACGTCATTCCCTCTATTCCAATACTGACCGAGGAATTACATCCAGAGTTCCAACCAGGGATGGAAACCCTAAAGTTCCCGGGTGGTATTTCCTCTAATAATCCTTTAACAGTCTCCAGGGTCAGCCGAGACGGGTCGAATCGAAGATCAACGCTTCCTTTTTCCAATGACACGCATGCAGAATTAACCCCTAACATTCCTGACAGAGTTGATGTTATGTTCTTAACACATGAGCCGCAATGCATGCCTTCAACTCCCAACGTCACCTCGGACCAGTCGGAGGCATGAGAGCCACAGGTCCCCGAAGGTCGTAGTCGAATGAAGGCATCAAACCCCATGTCCTCAATGTGTTCTCTTAAAATCTCAGGTGTCACCGCCGCAGGATTAAACCTCACAGAGACTTCTTTATCACTTAAAGACACCCGCACATCAAAAACTCCTCCAAGACTTCCAATCTGCTCTTCAATAGATCGGACGCATGATTGACAGGTCATTCCCTCGACATTCATCTTCACTTCACTCTCCTCGACCACAGAGAAATTGGGCTTTGATTCATTGGGACTCCCTTGTTCATAAGCAAGATTATCGAAAGCATGTTTCTGAGCGGTGCAGGCCTCACGCGGACCTCCGTTCCCCTAAAAAAAAAAACGTCTGTTAGTTTAAATCTGTGTTTTCATTCACCATCATAGTGTCAAGATAAATATGTCAAAGCTTCCACTTCAATGTGTAAACTGATGGTCAAATGGGTTTTTTTTTATCTCAATTCCAATATTTTGGTTACAGATTTGACAATAATAAAATAAATACAGCTCAATATGACAATATTCTTCAGATCAGTACTTTACATAGATCATTCATTTATAAAAAACAATAAAGCACCCTTTAGCACTCCAAAGCATTTTATAATCACAAAAGGTTTCCAGACCATCAAAGAACAGATTATTCCAGGCTGTCCGATTAACTATCACAAGACCAGAAATTCTGAGAGAAACGCTTAAATCTTTTACAACTTTACATTATTGGTCAAGACTACTTACTAACTCATATTTACCAAATGACACATTCTGTTCAGTTCTAGAACATGCTTTAGGGTTTTGTGCTAGCCTACACATGGACATCCTATGTGGTAAACACAACCAAAAAGTGGCTCAAAGTTCAACCCACTTTAAAAAAGTATTGCAAAAAAATAAAACAACAAATAAAACGTTTCTGTTTATATGACAAACAAAAAGTAAAACAGGGATGAGATTAACTTTAGTGCTTACTATGTTGGGGCACCTGTGTGAATTTAAGGGCAATGCTTCTATAAACATTTTTATATATAATATATAATATAATCTTATATATAATGCAAATATAATTTTATTTCAAACACGCGTTAACTTTTGTAAGAGTCTGTTATCTAAGAAACCCAGGACAGGTATACTTGAAATACTTTGCACGAATGAAACCAACCTCAGATTCGTCGAATCCATCTTTGGGACAAACGCAAGGATCCGGTCCACAGTGACACAGAGATCCACAGACCTCCATGCAAACCTGTTCTGTCCCATTCTCAGACGACTTTGAGATCAGTTTGGAGAAGTTATTAAACGCGTTGAATGTATTGTTCATTGTACCGACTTCAGTTTATAGTTTTCCTTACATAATAAAACAGCCGCTCGTGTGTTTCACACCGCAGGTTTTAAAGTGGCTCGTGACTGCGTGCGCGCGCATTTAAATCTGCGCAGGTTTGCGCTCCGCGCTCATCTGTCACCTGCAGTCATCTCTCCGTGGATCTCTCTGGATTTTGCACTCGGCACAGCCTGTCAAAGTGTTTTTCGCATAATTTCTGTAAATGATTCAACTGAATGACGTTGTCAATGCCGAGTGCACAACTAAACAAACTTGTGTTGCACGCGTCACACACACACACTCTCTCATTTAGATCAACGACTGCCAGTTTTATTTTCTATCTTTCTCGTTTGCTCTCTTTATATTCGTTTAATCTAAATATTAGGAACAATACATATAATACAATAATATACAAATTAGGTTTCTATTACCAAGAAAATCCCATCAAATGTTATGTAAGTGCGTTTTGGCTCTTATTCCAGTAGGATTTTATATTATTCTGTGGTTTCCCATCCACCAAATAAAACCACTCGAATAGAACCCAACATATTACCTGCAGAGACCCACAGACACCATTTTTCCATCAAAACCAACTCCCATTATAACCATTAAACCCAGTAGAATATCTCCTCTGATAAGTATTGTTTTCTCCAAAATACCAGTTACTGCGTTATATTTTCCAAGCAAAACACATCTTGTCACTAGTCATTAATAAATGACCGTCATTGACTTATTATTGGTGATATTACACTTGTTATTACCACTGTCAGATTTGTAAGTGCAACATTTACAACCTGATGCAATAAAACAAGAGACTGTGATGTAATATGTGTGTTTTTCCACCAGGGTGCACACGTGACAATCTTATAAAGAAATAAAAATGGAAATAGAAATAGAAATAGAAATAGAAATAGAAATAGAAAGATAAACTAGATTAGATCAAACGAGGAAAGTAAAGGCTTTTTATCCCATGTCAATAAAGCAATCTAAATCTCTGTAAACAGTGAAGTGAAATGCAGTTTAATAGTGAGAAGTATTAAAGATCAGTTGATCAATTGAGAGACTACAGGTCAGCTTACCCATAGTGTACACCGGGTGGATCCATACATCGCATGAAGGTTTACTCTGTGTTGTGTTGTTATTCTGCTCTCTCTCTCTCTCTCTCTCATGGCAGAAGGACATCCACATGACTGTCATGAATTTTCAATTGTCCTTTAACACTCAATAACAGCAACATCCGGAGACAGTCCACAAGAATGTACCATGGTAACCCTGCTGAAATGAAGTAATACAAACTAATGGTTTCTAGAAATACCCCCATGAACCATTAGTGGTTTACCGATAAAACCAGTACAACATTCCATGTAGTGTGTTTTGGGTCTTATTCCAGTAGGATTTAAGGGTGTTCTGTTGGTTCCCATCCACCAGATAACATCCCACCAACACAACCCAGGATTAACAGTAGAGACACAGACATCATTATAGTTCCAAAAAAACCAATAATTCCCACTATAACCATTAAATGCAATAACATGTCTATCATGGTTTCTATTTTTTTAATCAGGGAATACTATCATTTTTTTTCCAGCTAGTGTAGAACCATAATACAATTTTAACAGAATGACAAAAAGGTACCACACAATATTTAAAATATTCGACAAAATCAAAACAATTATGCATGCAACATAAAGCTGATGAACACTTACATTATTTTACAGTATAGACATTGTATATAGTTCAGTAAATTTATTACAATCAATAAAGACTGAAAAATCTCAGAGGCGGTGCTCTCGTGACGCCCACCAGCCTGTGCGCGGGCACAATAAATGAGGCAACCTCGAAAAATGTCATTTTTAGCGCAATTTAAGCGTAGCATACCAAAGTTATGATGTCATGTTTAATTATTGATCGGAAATTTGCTTTCTAATTGTGATTTTAGACAAATCTGCCTTCCCCCCATTCAAGTAGATTGGACTGAGGACTTGCTATGACGTGAACAGCTGCCCAGAGGCGTTGCAAACATGGCCGCCGAATGGAACGACTTCCGTAAACGGACTTTGATGATAATAAATCATCTTCCATCAATATTAAAATGGAATAACAATACTAAAGCCCTCACTTTGATTTCATTTTGAGTTAATTTGAATAAGCCTTTTCTGTTTTTTTCTTCTCTTTCTTTCCTAATGATTTTTTTATATTTTGTTTTTCAATTTGTATTGTTTATTAATATTATGCTCAACCAATGATGGTAATGTGTGTATATTTTGAATTAAGATTGTATGCCTATTTTGTTTGTACATTGGATACAGTTAATAAAAAAACTAAATTTGCACAAGATGGCGCCGTTGAGCTTTTGCGCATTTGCCAATTTCCGGTCGTATAACACTTTCTTGTTGTTTTGGCTTAACGAAGTGCTCGGCGATGTAAAGAGGATCTGTCATATCGCTTATGTTGTAGCCTACTTTCAACTTTTTTAAATCTAAAAAGAACCATATTTGCAGGCCAAAAATCCTCCTTTTCCGGAAATTACTCTGCCGACTCTGGCGTCCCGACAGCTCACCGGCGCCATCTTTGCAACTACTCCATTCACCTCATGATTCTGGCTCTGTTTTCTCCTAATCTGTACGTGTCCGCCGAGTAACTGCTGTTGAGATGAATGATAATGATGACAGTCGGTCTGGTTGAGAGGTTCTTTCAATGTTTTGAAAGTCACAATGTTTACTCTTGTCTGGGTAATCTGACAGCTGGTCACATTGAGCTGATCTTAACATTACACGCTTCACCTTCAAATACAACTCAAGTGAATTTTTGTACGGCAGCTGTCAGAACCCCCAGATGTCACTCCGACACTAAAGTCATGTTAAAATACTGTTAAACAAGAGACAATGTTTGTGCAAGGGAACGCTAAATGAATCATGTCAAAATAGGCCTAGACAGAGACTTGTGTTGAAACATAAGTGCAGTGTGGATCATTATAAAGAGGTCTCATCTACTAACACTAAAAGACATGTGTTGAATGAATAAATGAAAGCACATGCAGAGAAAAAGAGAGACCAACCACCGATAGAAGTGTCTATTTTTCTATTGTTGTTTTCAACCTTCATTTAGACAGCACACTTTCCATCAAACCACAGAAGAACTTTATAATGAAATCCACGGGACTCCGGGCCCTAGAACAGTTCTGCGCTGCTCTGACAGAGCTGTTGAGAACAAAATGTTTCTCATGTCTGACAGGACTGAAAGAGCACTGTTTAGACACTTTCATTTAGCACTACTCAGTGTTCCAAGATAGTCTGTTGTTGACCACCCACTTCACTTTATCTGCATTTGTTTTTCATTCAGATGGCATGTAATGATTCGGGGCGAATTGTTCGCGTGTTTGTTTGTCGAATCCCGTCCCATCCACCCGTCTCTGGCTCAACAAAAATGACTGGAAAATCTTCCTTGAAACGTTTATTTCATCTAGCCACGTGTCATACACAAATCTTTACAGCGCTATTTACAGTGTAATATTAATAAATTAATCTTCATATGGAAAATGAACTCTTAAATACAAGAAATGATAAAAACAGTCTCATTCACACTGGTTCTTGTTTTCACCATTAAATCTTTGTATAAACATTCTGGATGATCATCAAACTCCAATGAGCTTTACAATTATTTAACAGATACAAGTACAAATCTTGTACAAACGAGGTTGTGATTTGAGTTCCACAAAGTGATCTGTGAACTTTATTGCTGCTATTGTCTGTGCTGATGCTGGACATGAATTGTATTTTTTACATAGGCCTACAAAGATCTTATTTGCACCTGGCATTAACATACGTGTCTGTTTTTAGCTGGGTTGCACATTTACACCCGATGTTTCAAGATCTAATCGTTCTTTATAACACCAGAAAAACACTACTGACCTGCTAACCCAAAAGAAATACCCATCCAAACTAACAAAAATGTTAGAATATTTTGCTTACATTGCCGTTATCTTAACTTACAATGAAAGAATCATTTTTTATACCAATGTTTTATAAGGTTTTTAGAGCGTTTAGGAATTATATATAATGTGCATTAAATGCTCTTTAAAATTGAAAAAGAAAACTTTTAACAACTTTGAGAGAACTTTTATAAGAACATTAGCAAACATTCTGCGAACATTTTGTTCATATCGATAATATTAAGTTATGAAAATGTTATTTCTGAAGGTTTTTTAAACTCCACTAACAATGGAAAAATATATAGCCTACCAACGTTTACCAATGTGATACACAGGAAAATAATTGTATGGTTCAAGTTGCCTTATGTGTGTTGTTCAACTTAAACATATATGTTAACTCAACAAATTTGATGCAAACTTGCTGTGTTAACTAACATTTTTAAGTTGAATAACTTAAAATTTTAAGGCAACCAGATAACTTATTTTTTTAAGTTGAACCAACAATTTTGATTAAAGTTTACCAGTGTTTTAATAACCTTTTTTTCAGAGCATTTAGCAATAATGTTGATTGCATGAACACTTTATGATAACATTCGCCAACATTCTGAGAACATTTAGCTAATTTTGCTAAGTTTGTAAATAATGTTTTTTAACATTTGACTAACAATAAAAAAATAACATGCCAACATTTACCAACGTTATACCAATGTTTCTATAACACTTTTGGTGCATTTAGCAACAATGCTGATAAAATGCTCTTTAAAATGACTGCAAGAGAACGTTAACCAACTTTCTGAGAACATTGCTGGTTAGCTGGGAATTTACAAACTAAAAACTAAAATAAGGTCTATTGAATTGTCCTACTTTAAAAGGCAATGATGCTTACAGAGACCTAGTGACCCAAAGGACCAGAAGGGAGTGAGTGGAGATTTTAGTGCAGGAACAAAGCGTGCTTGAATAAAAAAACTTAATGGGATGTTGTGCCAAAATGACGAACAATGTTTTCCAATGTGTCACAAATGGTCCTTGGCGAATCGCACTGCATCATGGGTAATTATATATTTGGGTGCTGTCCGATTGTTTTGATCGCACATGTGAATGCCAGGTGTACAGGTGCTTGCCCATTAAAAAAAGCCTCTCACACATGACTCACAACCTCATCCCGCTCCTGCTTGTTTTGTGCATGTGCAGATTTAGATTTGTCTTTGTGAGAAAAGTCCTCCCCCCTCCCTTCCCTCAGAGAGGAGCTGAATGCCAGAGGAGGGATGGTGTTCACCAGGATCAGCTGCAGAGGCCTCCGTTCCTCGCGGTAACGGCAGCACATGTACCTGGCGAAGGCGGCGCGGTACGTCTTATTGAAAAGCGTGTAGATGAAAGGGTTGACGGCGGACGACAGGTAACCCACCCACACGAACACGTTCATCAGCCCGCCCACCAAATGCTCGTCGCACGCCGCGCCGCAGACCACCGCCATCACGTTGGTGACGAAGAACGGACACCACATGATGACGAAGAGCAGGAAGACCACGCCCAGAACTTTCGAGGCCTTCTGTTCGTTACTGATAGACTGCATGGTGCGTCGGCCGGAGCCTCGGGCTGACCCGTCGCCGTGGCGACAGAGAGAGGAACGGGAGAAGAGGCGCTCGGAGGAGAGCGAGCCTCGCGGGAGGAGGCCGACGGTGGACGACCACTTCGGCCGTACGATGAGTTGGTCGAGGCACAGCGTGGCTTCGCTCTGCAGAGCGCTGACGGTGAGGACGTAGGTGACCACCATGATGATGAGCGGGATGAAGAACGCCACGAAAGAGCCGATCAGGACGAAGTTGTCGTCCGTCAGCTGGCAGCTCTCGTTGCGGAAGACTTTGGAGCGATCGTGAAGGCCGAGGACCGGGACGGGCATGGAGATAACTTGAGACAGATGGAGACAAAAGAAGAGAGAGAGGCAGAGAGTGAGAACGCAGCTTGTTGTGCATACCAAACGTAATTGATGCAATCTCACTTGTTTAGCGTTTCAGAATCAAGCTGGAAAGCAATTTCCTCCTGGGTTTGGAGGATCAATCACTTACTTACAGAGATGGTCCAGGCTGCCGTGATCTTAACGCGGGCTCTAGTTAGAGAGTTTGAGCGGCTGTGGTGGATGGGGTTGCGGATGGCGATGTAGCGGTCCAGAGAGATGGTGCACAGGTGCATGATGGAGGCGGTGGAGAAGAGAACGTCCAGGTAGATCCAGACGGGACACAGGGCCGAGGGCAGGGGCCAAGTGTAACCTAAAAACATGCAAAGAGCGTCACATTCTCCAACATGTGATGTACTCATAATACAAGAAACAGACCACAATACGAATACGTACTGCTGGTCGAAAAATGAAAATGCATCCTTCATGTCATTCTGGACCTGTGTGACTTTCTTTTATAGAACACAAAAGACGGAACCGAACAACGACATTGAACCCAACATTTCTCAAAAGATCTTCTTTTGTGTTCCACTCATTATTTGCACATAAGGGTGATGACCTTTTATTTTCGGGTGAACAAACACAGAAAACCTCATCTAAAGAGAGATCCAATCCACATGTACAGATATCACACATCATAGAGACATACAGTATAGAGAAGGTTGCATGACAACCACCCAGATCTCATTGTGTTGGAGAACGTTAGGCTTTCTGCAGGAAACTTCCCGCTCAAAGTGCTCGTTGTTAATATTCCTCAATGTCACAACAAAGCTTTGTGTTTCACGAGGATCAGCCCTTTATTCTGCTGACGACAGGACAACAGAGATCTTTTGGAAGAGCTTGTGTGTCTTTGTTTTATTGAGAACAGGAGCAAGCTGAACCCGATGAGAGTCTGGACAGTTTTACTCATCCACATCACCGTCACTGAAACTGCTGTTCTCTGTAAAATCAAATCATGAGTTGTCATGACAGGTTCAGATTAAACAGATAACCAGTCGAAAACTCTGTAAAAAATTACAGATTAAGACGACACATTTACAAGAAAAATGGGGAAAACAATATAGTATATATCTTTATATCCTATAATTTTACAGAGCAAAAAAATATTTTACGATATATTTCTGTTTTTCCAGTTTACTGAAAATGTTTAAGATTTTACACTGTACGTCTCAATATTCTCAAGACAATGACATCTGGCAGAAAGAAAAGAAAACGTAGTCTAGAAAATCATAACAAATCACCTTTAGGGCAAAATTCACAAATGAATAAATTGTTCTGTTTATCTCCATGCACAGTTCGTGTTGTTTTACATCTGATTTATTTCATGAATTTTGCAAAAAAGCAAACACGCCCACAAAATCTGAACGCAATTTTCCCTTGAGCCTGTCCTTAACGTGTGTATCCGTTCTAGTTATATGCTATGAAGCATATAGAATACTGACACTAGTGCTGTCACAATATCAGATTTTCACAGCATCGATATACCGCTGTTATAATGATAATATTGTGATATATGTGAAAATTGCTCACTTCAAATGTGAGAATAGGTTGGAGTAGAGAGTGAATGTGGCACGGGTAGAACAGGTGCACCTACTGTATATGTTGGAGTGTCAACCAGATACTCGTGATTAATTAAGATATTAACACTTTATTAATAAACGCTATTATTAAAATGATGGTTATAAAATATTCTTGTAAAGTGCTAATATTTAAAAAAAATGAAAGAAATGAACCAATTAAAGAGAAAACATCACTTGCTGGAACTATCTGAAGGCTCCATGAATCGAATGACAGGCGAAAATGTTGAACTTCCATAGTCGCGAGTCTCTCTCTCAACGGCTCTGATCAATTCACACTGTGACCAAGGCAGCTGCATCAGCTCTTTAAAATGCAGAAAGCGCTCCAGACGGCCGGGTAAGCGTCTGGATGTCCATCCCTGATCATCATTTGATGAATAACTGCTGTCACGATCAATGCTAAATGTACACAAACATCTGTTTACCACCTGCTTTCCACAGGTTTCAAGGTAATAACGCAATGCAAATGAATAACACTGAGTTTTGTCAATAATAGGAGTTTGCTCAGAATGTGTGATGAGCAAAAGTTTGGCGAATTCGCTTATTGTCGTTTTTGTTTTGTTTTCAGACTTAACAGCTCACTTTCGTCTTATTTTGACATTTGATTGTTTACATTTGCACGGTTGAGTTAGAAACAAATTACGCTTTACTTGCTACATAAAGTATCGTTGTGTAAAGTGTGATTATCTATAAATGATAAACTTCGCCAACACAGGAAGAATAGAGGAAAATAAATAATTGAGTTGAGTGTCGGCAGGGCCAGCTGACATTAGGACATTAGAAGGAGAAAGTGTGGTGTTTTAAAATCCTCTGTCATAAATTATTCGGGACATCAGAACCTTCACACTTTTTTGTAGCTCAAACACACACCAAAGCAAAGCATCATGACTGCATAATTGATTCTTCATCAAAGCGATGGAAGTCAGGGGAATTTCTCTCGTAAATACAAGCCGGCTAATTTAAGACACAGCAGACGGCCAAACACACACTCATTATGCACAGAAATAAATCACCTTCCAGCAGAACGTATGCAGTCCTCATTTACGTTCGGAAGGAAAACACATGATTTCAAAGTATACAAATATTACCAACAAGATCACACTTTGACCTGGAAGAACATTACTGGAGGATGTATAATGTTTTACTCTGAGGAAGAGAATGTTTTTACAGCATATTCTGTAAAACTGCACTGTAACAAACTGTACATTTTACAGTAATTTTGTACAGTTTTTTTACAGTGTGCTCAAATAAAATGATAGAAAGAAAAGGGGTTAAAACGTGGGTGGCTTTGCCCTGCTATAACGCCCAGCACCAAAGATTGCTGCTTCATTACTTTTTCTTAATCTTACACATTTTTTTGCTAATTAACAGCATTTCATATTATAATGAATCTTCTTTTTTTTTTAAAGGCAAACTTCCAAACTGTTGATCAATATGAAATCCCATGAGAAAAAAATCATCTTTGACATCTCAATTATTTCTACTAGACATCAATTAGAGTAAATGGAGAGCTTGTCAGTCTCTGATATTTCTCCTGTGAACAAGAGTCAGAAATTGAGCTCAAAGCTCAGATTTGACAAGTCTGCAATCATAAATCAATGGTGTTGAAGATGTCAATACGACCTCTAACATTTCGCACCAAATTGACTCAAAACTTAGATTATTTGACCTCTTTCCGCATTCATCTACACCCCCATACTCTGCGTGTGTCATTTGTTTGTTTTTATTTTTCCGAAGCAATTTAAAAAGAAACATCTGAGACTAAGTTGAGACTCAAACGAAACGTATAAATAAACTCACCATACAGGATGGTCACCATGGCCACTGGCATCACCAGGATACCCAGAAGCATGTCTGTAAAGGCCAAAGACCTCAAGAAGTAGTTGGTGGCGTTCTGTAACTTTCTCTCCAGACTCACGGCCATGATGACCAGAATATTCCCCGTCACTGTGATTATAATGACCAGAGAAATCAACAGAGCCACCCAGTTCTTCTGCACAGACATCGAGGTCAAGAAGTCCGACCTGTTTCTGTTTTCACTCTCATTACAATCCATTGAATTATTGAGAACCAGAGACACCTTCTGCTCCATCACCCAGCGGCTGTCACTTCTGTCCGTCGATACCACAGTGGAGCTGAATTCAGCACCCATCCCATTCAGAGCCATCGAGGGACGTCGATCCACTCCGTAGGATGCTTTCCGTGGCTCTTCAAGTCTGTGGAACCCGGAAAGTTCCAGTTTGACATGGACAACATGTTTGCAGTCACCTTCAAGAGCCTCGGTCTTGTTTTCCAGGCTGTACGCAAACGTTTAGAGCTTCACCGAGCAGATGGATTATGAGTCAGGAGACAACTTGAACTGCAATGAGAGAACGAGAAAGTGGGAAACGTTTGATCTCGGTTTAAACCAAACATCACGGATACGCAAGAACACATGCATAAGATGCTCAAAGCACACTGTGTTTAAAGTGGGTCACAGAAAGGATGAAGAAATGTTAAGTTGATATACGTTACCGTTACATTTGAGAGAGTTCTTCTACATCCAGAGCCGAAGAATGTACCTGTGACGATGCTCGACTCTCATATCAAATCAACACTCGTCTCCATCCATTCGTTCCATTCATCCGCTCTCTTTACTGCACTTTGGTTCTCTCTCTCTCTCTCTCTCTCTCTCTCTCGCCCTCTCTTTGGAGATAGTTCTCTTCAGAAGGCGTAAGTGAAGACAGACTGTTTGAGCTCTCTCCAGGAAGACATGCCTCCGAGTCGTCCCTTCACTGCTTTCCAGCCTCGACGGAGACATGTGATCCCATTTATTCACACACGCATTTACACCGAATTTCAAACAAATAGCTCGGAAAGAAACCAAAAGGAGGAATCTGGTGGAATTTCTTTTTCCATGTCTCGTTCCATTTTACCTTTTGAACTTAGAATGCATTTTCATGAACAACTTGGGAAAATGAGCAAATATTTAAAAAAAAACTGCATACATTGTGTTTCAGGGATGTTTATTTAGTGTAGTTAATTGTGAAGACAAAAAATGATCTTAATCTTTTAAGAGTTTTTCTGCAAATTTTGTTTACACTAAATTGACAACCTATAATATCTGTTACATTTTTATTTTTTAACCTTTCATGTAAAAAGAGAGATTTTAATGAATTATTATGAATTCAATGTTTTATAAACGGAATAAAAATTAAATTTTTCAACCTTTTAAACTAAAAAAACTGGAACAATTACTTATTTTAACTAATTTAAAAACATTTTTTTAAATTACTAATTACTAAACTAATTTACATCCAAGTATCATTCTCCTTTATTTCCCTAGGGTCCTGTTTACCTGGGATTTTATTGGAACACGTGAAATTGTGTTTTTAACTAAACAAGTAGTCACAAAATGTCACATTGAATACATGCCATCCAGCCAAAGGTGTTGCACAGATGCCCTTCCTTTCCCAAAGAATCCAGGTAAATCGATATATTTCCCCAGAAGACCTCTGCCATCACAGGATATTAATAATTCAATATTAATACACATCAGGAATTATGAATATTTAATATATTCCAAGAATACATTCACACTTTTATTAAAACTGCGGAAAAATGAGATACTTCTTCCTCCAGGCAAGATTTGGAGAGATAGATTGGGGTAAAGTTGGGTGAGAGGTCTTGAAATAGATGAGAAAAGGATGAGCAGCAAAAAAGAGGTGGGATTATGGAAAATATGAGGAGAGAGAGGCTGGATAAACAACGGATCTGTGTGAAAGAGAAAAAAACACAAAGCTGACACGGAATCGCAGGAAATCTATAGAATGACCTCTGCATGGAGCCGGTCGAAGATGTGAGGGACAGATGAGGTGTGTGAGGGGGTAAGAAGAAGTCAAACAGCAGAAGAAGAGATATGTCCATACTATAAAGGACAGAGTGGTTAAAAAACCTCCCTTCCCTGTCTGTATCCGTCCATATAAATGATGGATTTCTCCTGCGCCAGACAGACTGTTTCTCTTTCACACACTCGGCTGATGGTGTGTGTGTGTGTGTGTTGGGGATGTGCTGTAATTGCTCACCTGGGAGCAGTAGCACACAAGGACACTGAGATGTGCTTCAGGTTGTCCTGCACACACACACACACACACACACACACATCTGTGATTATGAAGCCCATCAGTGTTCAACCTCTGGAGGTGTGGAAAAAAGACTGGACTGGACGGGTCATTACAGCTCGGACTCTATTGATGAAACTTCAGGCCTCACAAACTTCATCATTTGTTGTTGGGTTTTTTCCTAAGGTCCACTTAAGTTCGTTTAGGCTTAGTCATTGTTTACTTAAGGTGCAAAACTTTTTTTTAGGTTAAAAAGAAACAAAATTCAGATGTTAAGCAAGTACATAAACAATCTGTGTTCAAAACTGTTCGACGCACAACATAATGATTCATAAGTTGAGCTATTGGTTTGGAATTCTCAGGAAATGTCAGTTTCATGTCATTTGACTTAAACACACGCACGTAAACTATGTTCCAGATAGATACGCAACTTGAATTTTGTTATGACTGATAGTTCACGCTGTCATTTTGTATTTGATGAACTCATTTGATGAAGAATTTGCTTTTATACCACGTATTCTACAATGCAACGCATTATAATCTTCCTCATTTATTTTGTCTTTATTTCTATACAATTTCTTATGTGTCTGTTCTACAATTTGTTTTGTGTAAAGTTGCATTGCAATAATAGAAAACTTTAAACAAGTGCTACATTAAACTTGAATTTAAGTGAATGAAATATTCCCATTGATACGCACCTTACGATAAGGTTTTGTGTCGGTGTTTAAATAACCTGAGCTGAACTGAGCCTCCATATATTATGATCAGACTGAAAGTATGCTAAAATAAACTACATTATGTCTAAAATAAACAACAGTAAACAACCACAACTTTAACATTGGGATCCAACAGAAGGATGTATTGAATTAAATGGACCTTCCTTCATTTCTGAACACCAAACATGTGTTCAGAAATGAAGATGTGTTTGTGTAAATACGGGAAGACCGTAACAGTGTGTATTACGACCGTATGACTGTTTGTTTAACAGATAAAGGACAATATGAAATCTTTTGTTGAGCTGGGGTCAGCAACACCCATTTGAGACGGAGGTCTTTATTTACAATAATGAGGACTGTTCTTGTTTTCCATACTGCACATGGATCATATAGAAGCTTGCTCTAATTTCAGATGTATTGCTCATGAATCTCTGCCGTGCTCTCACAGTCACACAGATGTATGGAGCTCGTGTACAAACACACATTTCTGAGAGTCAGCAGAACCTTGTGCCTGCCGGGGAGACGGCTGGATCTCATTTAACTGATAAAAGACTTCACAGAGAGCAATTAACACATCCCATGTGTACACGGATACAAGCCCTCAATCACATTACAATTACACACCATTATATTAACTAACTGTATGAGGAAGACTCACAAGGGACTAACACACACACACAGCAGAAGTGTCTTACAAATGTCATTAGAGTTTCAGAAGAGACGTCAACAATGAGTCAAACTGAGCTCAGATTTGTCACGTCTGCCATCAAAAGTCAATATTACTGAAGATCTCAATATCAACTCAAACATTTCTCATCACATTTACTCAAATCCAGATGATTTCACCTCTACAATCTACATTCATTTCACACCTCCAGACTCTTCATGTGTTTCCACAATAAGTTCCTGCTTTTATTTCTCTGAGCAATTTCCGAAGAAACATCTGAGACAAAGGTGATACTGCCATGAAACAACCGAGAACTTCATCAAATCTCCTGAGCTATTAGAAAAATGTGAGCATTTTTACAAATGTGCTGAAAGAATTTAGAAAATGTCAATAATACGACACTAAAATGAAACGTTTCAGATGGAGAACTACAAAACAAACCCTTACTGGAGGTTTGGTTAGTAACAAAAGCAGAACGCTGATCAAAAACAGAAGCCTATGGCGAGAGCAAACGACTTTAACCCATTCTTCTCAATAGTGGAATATTAAAAGAGATGAAAAGAATTTACAATACAATAAAAGCACGTGTGACTTCAGGCTTTTCTAAATTGAACAGTTAATAATTTCTGTTTGTTTGTCCATTTAGAGATAATAAAGAGATAGTTCAGCCCAAAATGAAAATTCTGTCATTGTTTATTCACTCTCACGTGGGCGTTAATCTGTATGCGAGTCTTTCTTCAGTGGATCACAAAAGAAGATATTTTGAGAAATGTCTCGGTGGTTTTGTGTTCATACAATGGAAGTCAATGGCGTTCAGTGTTGTTTGGTTATCAACGTTCTTCAAAATATCTTCTTTTGTGTTCTACAGAAGAAAGAAAGCCATACATGTTTAAAATAACATGAGAAAATGATGACATTTTTGGGAAACTTTCCCTTTAATGTAATACAGTGTGTGTTCATGTTATCGGGCATAACAACGCATGTCCTTGTAAAAACACAATGTACGCTACATTAGATATAGAACAGTCAGAGGAGGAAAGGACAAAACGCAGATAAAAATGATATACACCCCTTGATCAACACTGTGTGGGGTGGGAAAGGGGGCTGCGATGGACGTTACCAAGGCAACAGTTCATCAGCTCTGTCGCCATGAACTGATGAACAAGTTTGTTGAAGACTCACATCACTTCATCTCCTTCTTATTGACAAACGAGGATTGCCTTTAAGGCACAATCTATGACCAGCTGTCAGCCGAGTGTTTATATGAAAGCATATACCTGAAAAAACAATAATCTCTATCAATTTCGTGTGCTTTCAAAGATGAAGCTTTTGTGGCATCGCATCCCCGGGAGGCGCCGTGGCCCTCGGTTAAACTTCTTATATGGCTGACAGAACATGTTGGATCTGACAGAGAGCAGGGAAACACACGTGTGCGGTGTGTGTGAGCACCTGATGTACAGCAGGTGAGGTGGGAGGAGTGCACCGGCTCACCTCTCTCAACGAAAGATTTATGAACCTCTGTCACAGCGGCTGAACTAATGAGGGAGAGAAGAGGACGAAATGGATTGAGAAAAGGCCAGGGGGGATGTAAGGAGAATATGTAATATAGCTTTGGGGAGAGAGAGAGAGGTATTCATCTAGACTGCTTTAAAGTTTCAGGGGCGTGCGAGGTGAGACGCAGATCTATTCGTAAAATAATTGATGTCCGTCACCGTCCATTTGAAAGCCTAAATGATGCATTCTGATATCATACGAGTTGTTTAAACTGCCTTCCATAGGAAAATGCAAATCTCACCCAAAATGTTCCAGAGTGTCATTTCAACTTAGTTCCAGTGAGTTCACAGGCTGAGCCCTGAAGAAGTTCAACTCAAAAGGCTGAAGATAATTTCAGCCGGAGGGGCACATCAGACTCAAAACACCGAGAGACTTCACTTCACCAAAAATAAACAGGTGAATATGAAATAGCCTGCGGCGTGAAGGGAAATTATGTACATTTCATTTCCACGGAGGTGAACGTTGACTTTGGTTTACAGCGAGATGCTGCCAAACACTCGAAGAGGTCAAAATACCACATCAGCATCCGGACCGCAACCCAAAGAGCTGAGAAAAACATCGAAACAGAAATCTGCCGATTGAAGGGGTTCAGTAGAATGAATAAATATTGCCCAGAGTGAAGATCTGGTACTTGTGGCAAACATTTGCAGCAAACGGGTTTGTTTACCACAAATCAACTACAAGATCTCTGCAAATAAACAATTTAGCAAGGGTTCAAGCGAGGTCTCGCACAAAACCTTATTGTCTGCGGAGACTGATATGGGATTCAAATATTTTTTAGCTATTTTGCTTCCAAATGATGATGATAATGATGACATTTTGATGATGTGAGTTCACACGCCGGACTGTCCACGTCACCTCTGTGTGAAACAAATGGCCGTTTAAGCTGATCCTCGTCAGCTTTGTGTTTCTCAGAAAAAGATTTATGAACAAATCAAAGTCATGCTATGGTCTGTATTCAATATTTAGATGTGCAGTAGTGACAGGCTTCTTTATAGTTTCATCACCGCTTAACCCTTGAAGAGATCCTTCACCCGAAAATGAAGAATGCTAGCAACTGACATTTCTAGGGCAATGAAGAAAGAAGGTCAATGGTGCCAAAATATATCCAAACATCTTTGCAACAACTTGATGGTGAGTTAATGATGACACAATTTTCATTTTTGGGTGAACTGCCCCTTTAAGGACTGGATCTTAATTCTATTAGACACCAGTCCAGTCCAGTTTGGATACAGCCAGACCTCTCCAGGTTTCATTGTTCCACCTTCACAGCAGAAGTTGGATTCTTATTACAAAATACACATGCAAACGAAACTATTTTCTAAGCCTGACATTTCAGAAACAGACAGTGACATCATCCTCAGAGACGTTTGAGTGCTTTTTTATTGTTTCTCTGCTGCGCAGGCAGCTCTATTTCACACCGAGAGAACACCAACAACACACACATTCCCTACGAGTGCTTGTGCGTTTTTTTGAAAGGGAAATGGTGCATTTCTCTTCAGGAGAACAAAGAGGACGTCCTGCAGCGACACACGCTCCCGATGGAAAGCAGAGGAAGGGAGGGCAGGAGAGAGAGAGAGAGAGAGAGGGGAGTGGGCTTTTCTTTTACGGATACTGTGTACATAGTAAGTGTGTCAGAGACGTTCTATATCCAAAGAGTCGGATCCCCATATCGACAGTATAAATACAGTCCCACATATATACATTCTCCACTGATGGAAACAAACAAACAATTGACAAAATAAACAACAGTTTACAGTAGGCAGTTACACTGACCCCCATCTAAACCAGCGCAGCCAAAATAACCCACAGTATGCTAGCGGACATGTTCCATGGGCTCGGGTGAAATGGAAGCGGTACCATGCACAAACATGAGCGCTTGCATTCTGTAAGCGCTGGTGAAACAGGAGGACGGGAACCGCGGGAAGACAAAAACTGACAGAAGCCGGACCGTGACACAGGGCTGTGAAGAACTCTGTTGGAGATCTGAGACAGGGTTCAGTTTATAGATGATGGTTTAAATGGTGCTGTGGTTCGTGGGATTGTTCTGTTAGATGGGCAGCTGGAACTTGACATCCACCTGGGCCTCCTTGGCCAACGACACAATTTCAGAAAGCTTTACAACCTAGAGAGACACAGAAACATGTGGTTGAAGATACATTTAACAAAATACATCATGACCTTCACTTGTTAAGACGGCTGGCTGCCTCCGATTATGGGAATTAAAAACAATAACAGTAATCTGACAAAACTACAGCACACACATTGTTTGGCTACATTCTGTGTGAAAAAGGGAACGGTGAACACTTATGATAAAACACGTTCCACAAGAAACGTTAATCGGTTTGAATTAACCTGAACATGACGACTGTTCCTTCAAACCCTCATCTTTGCTTAGCTTATCAATCTGATTCCTGAAGTGTGTTGTGTAGATTTCTTTGTTCTTCATCTCAGTTTTTCCGCTCAGTTTCCGTTTGCTCGGGTAAATGAACAGATACATGGTCAACGCACCATTTTGGCTGCCTCGTCCAGATCGTCGCAGGCCAGGATCTTTAGAGGACTGGCGGCGATCAGCGCTTTGGCATCATCCACACGTGTTCCTGAAGATCAGAGGATAAGATATGAGAACATCGATGTGTCTAAAGAACGTGTGGTAAAGGTCCAGTGTGTAATATTTTGGAGGATCTATTGACTATATTGCACTATAGTAAACATAACTATGTGAAAAGACTTTTACATAATGAAGCGTTATGTTTTTATTATCTTACAATGAGCTATTTCTATCTGCACACACCACGGGTCCGCTTGGATGGAATACATCATGTTGTTTCTACAGTTGCCTTAAACGGACAAACTGCTCTACAGAACGCGTTTCGTTAATACGTTGTCTGCTTCGACAAATAAGTGAAAATGTGACGACATCTTAGTTCTGTGTCAGCCACCGTAGTGCTTTGAAATGGAGGGGTGGAGCCGTTGGTTGCACTTCTCAACCTGACCACTAGATGCCGCTAAATTTCATACTGCAAAGCCAAAGCTTTGAAACGCCTTTGTTTACGGTTTGAGTGATGTTGTAATGAAACCCTATGGCCACTCACAGAAATGACTCAATTTATCAGATCAGACCCCTTTTAAATAAGGTGAAAGAACCAAAATTTTTTAAATGGGTTTCAATTAATCCCCCTTTTGCTTCATAAATCAAACACGCCTGCAAACATAAATCATTCTGACATTTATTTCACTCCATCTGTCTCTCGCTCACCTTGTAACCGCACCACGATGGGAATTTTCAGCTCTAGGTCAGTGACAGCCATGATGATGCCCTGGGCGATGACATCACACCTCATGATGCCCCCAAAAATGTTTACCAAAATAGCCTGAACCTGTTGAAAAAAAACAAGCATGTCGTAAAGATTTTGTACGTCTCAAAATGTGACCTTACTATGGTTAGTGAATTTTGACCTTACCTTTTTATCAGAGGTGATGAGCTTGAAGGCCTCCGTCACCTGCTGTGCTGTGGCTCCGCCTCCTACATCCAGAAAGTTGGCGGGAATTCCACCGTGCAGTTTGATGATGTCCATTGTTGCCATAGCGAGTCCAGCACCATTGACTAAACACAGACAAGTGAAAACCGTCTCAAAATATCCTGATATTTCACTGGGTTTACAAAAATATAGCAAACTTTTTATTAACGGAACTGTCTTACGTAGCTTGTGAAAGGCAGAAAAATAATTACATTACATCCCAAAATAACAGCAATTAATGTGCAACGGCTAATTCAGGGTGCTACTAAAACCACCAAAATGCTACTTTTATGATCTCCTCTGAAGATTCTTCAAGGTGTGTGCAAGTTTATGACTAAAGTCGATGCTGATAATATTCTCTAATGGAAGCTTGAGGTTTATTTCACTGACCCAGACAGCCAATAGTTCCGTCCAGGCCGATGTAGTTGAGATCTGCTTTGGCTGCCTCCCTGTCTCTGGCGTCCTCTTGGCTCCAGTCCCGCATGTCGAACACTTTCTTCTGTCTATAGGCAGCGTTTGTATCAAAGTTGATCTTGGCATCCATACACATCACTGCAAATACAAAAGAGCTTTTAAAACCACTGGATACACCGCTAGCATTATGCAGAGACACCAAACAGAAGGTGCAGGTTTAGGATACCGATGCCTGATGAGTCCTCAACCATTGGGTTGATCTCCAACATAGATGCGTCATACTTTAAAAACACATCATAGAGCTTCAACATGCTTTCTGCAGCTTCGTTGATCAGCGCGGGTGGAAAGCCCATCTTCTCCGCCACCTGAGCGAGAGAGAGAGGAGCACATTTTCATGTAAGTTGAGTCACATGACCGTCATATGTGGCCACGGGTGTCCATTTAGTCCAACAGGAGCATCGCACCTTGATGGCCTGTTCCATCTTTATTCCCTCCATGATGTCGATGGGCTCTTTCACGATGGCGTCGGGATTCTCCGCAGCCACATCTTCAATGTTCACACCTCCCTGAGAACTGCCAATCAGCACGGGGCCCTGCAAATACCATGTGACCCAACTTTTAGAGGAGATTGAAGGCTAGAACAGAATGAAAACGCCTCTCTCGCCCTCTGCTGTCCGTTATGCTAACTGCAACACAGTGATCTTCAGTTTCAAATCTACTTAGATTTGGAATTAACAGACATATAGTTAGAGAAATGGGAAAGACATAATGAGTGAGCCCTGACCTGAAATGACCTCTCCATGGTGATGGCGAAATAATACTCTCTGCGCGGGTACCTGCGCTCGCAGATGAACACCTGGTTACAGATGCGGCCCGCCTCACCCGTCTGCTTGGTGAACAGCTTCTTTCCAATCATCCTAGAGGAGATGTCCCTCGCTTCTTCTGGCCTGAGAGAGAGAGAGAGAGAGATAAAGACACAAAAACAGAGGAAATAAAGATAACGCAAGAGTAATGAAGTGGCCATATGGGAAGAAGTGAGGGACACTCACGAGTAAACAATCCTGACTCCACCCTTCAATCCTCCTTCAAAAGAGCCTTTGCCTCGACCTCCAGCCAACACTTGCGCTTTCACCACCAGATCTTTAGAACCTGAGAGAGGAAAAGAAATGAAGCCTGTACCGTCTGCTCTTGTACGGTCCAAAAATGCTCCCGAATTTATAATTCAGTCAATGTTGATTGAGAACCTTCCACTTTTGCTTTTCAGGAGGTTTGATGCATTTTATGAGAAACATTTTTTACACAATTTAATACATGTAAGCTGTTGGAGAACTGGAAAGGGGAAGTTTCTCATTGGCCTTTGATTAAGTGAAACTGGACATTTGAAGTCAATGTTGCAATTGCAAATATTCCCATGTTTTGCAACCAACCCTCAGTTTTCAGTCCAGTTCCTATAATTCAGCAGAAATATCCAGTTAATGTTCAGTTTGAGTGAAGTCCCCAACAGGTTCCAGGACACAGACCAGGCCGTGTGGGTCACAGAAAACCCATTATTCATGTTCCTCAGTCTTTATTTGCTAGCGAAACCTGAGTCTCCTTTATTCCTGCCCACAGCTCTGCCTGTCTGTCACGGCTCAGTGCAGGTGCCGCCTGTATGCTGACACTCAGATTAAGGGTTTGAGCCGTCACATTCTCCAATGGTGCCACAAATCTATGTTTAGACTTCAGAGTGTGAGAGAATAGCACAGAAAACACACACACACACACACAGCACGTCTTAGACTAAAACATCACAGGAAAGGATCTTTTGTTTACGTTAGGGTGAAACTGCTGATGCAGCCTGCGTCACATTGAGAATACAAGTCAGCATGCGTTGATCTGTTCTTACCGATCTGTTTGGCAACAGCATACGCCTCTTCGGGCGAGCTGGCCACCATACCCGCGGGCACAGAGATGCCCGCCTCTTTCAGGAGCCCGATGCTCATGTACTCATGCAGAGAGAGGTTTCTCTGCTGCTGCCCACACAGCATTGGAGACGGCTGGTTCCCATGGTTACCAAACAGACCCGATGTCCCACCGAGCACCTGGTAATTGAGTGTAAAAAATACAACATAAATCCAACTAGTGCCTAGGTACACAAAGCCAGTCATGTTTACATTGCAAATAGTTCCTTTTGAAGGGCGGTTAATGGAAACAAGAACAGTGATTGGAGTTTAAGGTTTACAAGGAAAAGGATTTTCGCTCCGTTTCTTTTAAAGAAAAACTTGAGTTATGCTGACTTTAACAGATGCATCATACTTATTGATAGTAAACTCTTATGCATTTATTAAGATCAAACTCTCAAGGGCACAAGGGAGACGTCGAGAAATTCTTTGAGGAGGAATGAGCAAACAGGAGATATTTGTGAATTTATGAATAGATTTAGGACCACTTTTGCTCATTACACCCTTAAGGCAAGACATGGTTCACAGCATCTTATTAAAAATCTTCTCAAGCACACAGACATTCACATATTTACACCAGCACTCTGCTGACCATCTGTAGACAAAGTCAAAATTTTCCCAAGTCTATAAGCAACCGTTGGCAACAACATAATGGTGATTCGGGAATAAACTTCCTGGACTGACAGGTGGACAGAAACACTGAACTCAAACTGACAGGCTGTGTTTATAGGACCATGTAGGTCAAAGCACAGTAAGAAACCCACGATGACAACAGTGTTTATTACAAACATATAAAGAAAAGAGCCACCCAAACCCCCCAATATTTCATGTTTAGACCTCCTAGATTATAAACTGACTTGATAATGAATTGACACGCTAGCCTAGGCATTAATTATAATGACAAGCTGTTAGCCTGAAGGCTAATGTCAAACCGAAATCGGCTTGTTAAGGTCATTAGAAGTGAACCAAAAAGGGGACAAACGCTACACGTTGCGATCGGATATAGTTACATAATATATCTACACAAAACTAACCTTCGCTGCCGAGCTTAAAGTCGTTCTAGAGCCGGTATTTCTTAGTCCAGCGGACAACCGGCCGCAGATCAGGGACGTCGCCATGTTGCTCTCTGCACTAGCGGCGCAGCGGAAAACAAACGACGGGACGCGCATGCGCGATGACGTACGTCAACTTCGCGCGCAGCCGCTCTGTGGAATGGACATGAATGTGGCGCCACCAGAAGATTCTCCATTTCATGTTAACGTGTGTTGCTCGTGATAGGGATTTACTTGCTTTATTGACAAAATAGAGAATTGTTGCGTATCCTGTTATGTTTACAATTTGTAAGGAGTGCGCTCTGTTAGTAGATTCATCTGGCAAGTTAGATCTAGGTAAGTTTTCAACTGATGTGGTTCACTTATGCTAATGGAGCTCCCAAATTGTAATTCTTATTTGTCACATATATAGTTACACAATAAAATTGCACATTAATTATCTATGGGACCCAGTATACATTTATATGTAAGGCTCTTTTAAATTTGACCTTTTTAGGGATCCATTATGGCACATGGTCTTTGACAAATTGTCTGAGATTTATCATATGATTATAAGGTCTAGAAATGAGTTTAACGAGGTTTTGGTCTCAGATTCTTTATTATTTCTTTATTAATGTTTCATTTTAATTCTGTGGGCCCTTTCGGACAAGCAGCACCACACTTTTAGCGCTTGGTGCACCTCTAGTGGTTTGCGATGGAATTGCAGTGGGTTCTTCTGATTGTAAAGTTTGACCCAAGATCTCAATGCAAATGGTAATTAAAATGTACATAAAATTGGCAGATTAATTTTCTCAAAGCACTTCGGTGCATTCAAGCTATACCCTTGTAATCGAACCCATGACCTTTGTGCTCTGTTCTGCTAATGCAATACTCCACCAACTTCATTTCAAATTTTAGGGACTAAAGAATGAGTCATTGTTCATTATATTTATTGATAGGGTACACTACTTGGAATCTAGAGTTCTTCAGGTAAAAACGATAAAAGTCAAATGGCTGTACATAACAATCCCTTTTGGATTCTTGTTAAAGCCATAAGGACACAGAGAACAGTTTTATAACTCTGTCTCTTTCATCACAGCCTAAGTAACATGTCTGAGGTTGTTCAAAATGGCAAACCCATCGCCAGACGTCCTGGAGTGGGACTTGGGGTTCTTGTGACAGATTCCTGCAACCCAGGATGCCTTCTGTTAGGAAAAAGAAAAACCATTGTGGGAAAAGGTAAATACCAGTTACCAGGAGGTCACATTGAATTTGGGTAAGATGATTATCACTAAAGTACATCACTGTGGCCTTTTCTACAGTAATACAATGAAAACATGTTTCACTATATTCCTGTAAATACTTACATTTATGTTACATTTTCCTATGAAAAGTGCCACTACCTTTATCTACATTAATATGGAAACTAGAGACGTGACATAAATATTCCTCTGCATAATAATCAGAGAAACGTGGGAGGACTGTGCACAGAGAGAGGTGATGGAGGAAGCTGGTGTCCATCTGAAAAACATCTGCTTCGCATCTGTCGTCAACTCCATCAGACTGGAAGAAAACTACCATTATATCACCATCTTCATGCAGGGGGAGCTGGACAGGTCTTTATCCGCTGAACCAGTCAATCTGGAACCGGAGAAAAATGAAGGTAGCTTAAATCTTTGTTTTATGTGTTTATGCCTGTCTAGTTTTAGCCTTGGGTGGTCGGCCCGAAGAATCTTCAGAACAGAGATAAAAATCTTGCCTGACTCAAACCACCTTGTTCACGCTTAACATTTGTGAGTACATAAAGTACTGTTTTGAATTGCCATTCTGTGAATCATTTCTACATCCTGACGAAATCAAAAAGAGAAAAAATGCCTCTTCCCTTGTGTGTGTTTTTAAGTCCCTTGTGAAACAAAGTTAACAAGGCATTACGTCACTAAATTGCTACAACGATTGGGAGTGTGAACATGTACAGCGATTCTGGAATGAGGAAAAGGTCATGGTAGAGAGATTTTTATATTCCATCTGTACCCTGTGGAAATGGAACTTGTGAATATTTGTTTTTGGATATGTGTATATTACATGCAAAACGCCTTATTTCTTTACATTGGGAATGTGTTAATGACCCTGACATAAGACGTGGGTTTATAGAAATGGCATCATACATGTCAACGGAAAAGTCTGTTATATTCTAAAAGATAAATAAAAAAGTCCTACCAAACAAGAACTGTGTTGGGCTATCTGCCAGCGGAATAACCTCTTCCTTCGCTGTAGATGAATATAATTTGCACATTATTGGACAGATGCGTTTATTTACCACTGAAAATCAATGTTATGGGTTGTTAAAACAGTATAACTGATATTGACTCGTGAAGACACTTCTGTGAAATTACTTCTGTGCAGTAACTGAAACTATTACCAAAATAATTTTCAGTTATTTCAACGCATCAAGTATCCAATGCAAACACAGATGAATGTCTTGACTGAACTTATTTAATTCTGTCGTAGGTTGGGCATGGAGACGATGGGAGGAGTTTCCACCTGAAGAACAGCTTTTCCTGCCCTTGGCTAATTTAAGACAGCAGGGATTCCAGCCAATCAGAACGAGTTAAATGGATTTTCTGTCATCAAGAAATTAACCTTGACACGGTTTTTACACCTGATTCAGAGTCAGGTGTCCTGAAGTGAAAATGCATTGCTGGCTCTCTTGAGCTGAATCATCATTCAGAGGAAAATCTTCGTTGACCTCATGTACTGAGATGCATTTGTTTTCTGATTGACTGATGCAACTATTGACGTGACTCATGGAACACAGGATTAAATGTTGTTATAACACCTTTATAGATGTGAAAGTTTTAACATGCACACGTTAGTGAGGTTGATTATAGTTTTAATACTATAAAGCTTCTTGGTGATTTATTTTTCACACGGTGTGACACGTGCTAGTGATGGAAATCGGGAGGCATTTTAAAAAGTGATTTTACATTGAAATATGTTGTCTGAACAACCTCAGACATTTTTGTTGTAATCATACTGCAATAATTTCTTAGCCTATATCAATTTAATACCTAATTGATGAACGATGTACTTAAATGAAATATTGATATAATGATATTACATTAGATGGTGGAAACGGCGCCTCTGCTGGTCGTGTAAATACAGTGCAGCGCAAATATATTATGTTACATTTAAAAAAAAGAATGAAAAAATATATAAAGGTGGAAGAAAAGCAATTCTGCTTGTTAAGTCGTGTACAAACATTCTGATTACAATACACGATATTAGTGAAAATAATGATTATATAAAGAGAGTGGAAACAGCGCCACCGCTAGGTGATTCCTGCACGTGCAGTCTAAATACGGTTGGCTCGAGCTAAATGCGCCACAGCGAGTTTGTCGAGAGAGATCGTCGGCTTAACTGAGCTGTCCCTTGTTTGAGAAATAAAAGACAACAACACCAAACCAAATCTCTGTTAACATGGGTTAAACTTGCGTTCAACACCGCGCTCGGGCAGAAAGATGTGAAGGAGGAGAAAGGAGAAGCTTTGATCCCTCAAGATGTGGTGAGTTTCGTTAGCGCTAAACATGCTAATTTGACTAAAAACAAACGACGTTGTCTTATATCATACATTATAATACGTCTTTATACGTGGTGACAGGCGTGTGTCAAAACGTGTACGTTAACGTTAGATGAATAACGTCAAGAGGATATTTAACGTTTAAAAGGGCAAAAGTGGCGAAAACGTTTTGTGTGCGTGTAACGTGTCGTCATCTGACGTTACATTCGCGTAGATTAAAACACACAAGCAGCGTTTATCCCCGTGTTTGAGTCATTTACGCTGATTTTATTGTGTGTATTTGTACAGTTTTGTTTGTTTTGTGTGTGCGCGCTTAAAGGAAAATGGCCGACAGTTTAACACAAACACCACAAACCATGAACGCGCTGCACTTTCGTTTTTGTAGAGACACAGCTTTGCATGCGCGTGCATGGTTATATTTAAAATATAGTCTTTGGAAAAGATCCATTGTACTTATTTGAACAGTTTAGTGTTTAACACACTGATGCATGCGATACTAAAGTGCACGAGACCTTGTCCTGAAGAGGAAATGTATGTTTTGCCAGCATATCGTGGGAGACTTGGATAGGCGCGAGACCAGCTCCCACTGCGCGTGAGTCAGCACCGAGTGTGCGAACTGGGTTGACGAGATCGTGAATAATTCATCCGTATTTCAGCAGACACAACACTGTCTTGAAGACGTAGAGGAATGTTTTCTGACAAACTTGAGAAGGGTTAAAGGAATATTTCCCTAAATATAAGAATGTCATTCTGTATAGGACTTTCTTCATCCAGCTGAACACAAACAACGCGTTTATATGACACAGCTGTCATCTTATCCTATAATATGTGAACCCAGACTATAGAAGCTCTATAAGTCACATACGTCAATCAGAAACGTGATCACAAAAAAACTAAATAAAATGCTTTCTTGTTTGTTTGGCGGCTTGGATAAAAAATAGCTTGCTAAGTGAATACATGTAAATCAATACACACAAAAATATTAACGTTTAGAGGTTATTTAGCGATCGAAACTGTGTTTATAATAAATTGTGGTTTATATTGTAGAATATAAAAGTTAAACATACAAAAGTATTCTAAATGTGTAAGGGGCAATTCACATTTCGCGTCTATCGCACATGTTCAGGTTATAAGGGGTTCACACCGAGCGCGAATTAAGCGTTTTACGCAAGTAAATTACACACAAGGTCAATGCAAAGACGTGAACTTGCGGAATGACGCAAATCAGGTGGCGCGAATGCGCCTCAATCTCTTCTTCCGCGAAGGTTGACATTTTTTGTCAGATCTCGTCACTCACTTTTCCGGCGAGTAAAAAAAAAGAGTGTGGAACGTGCTTGTTTGCGTATGGTGTGAACCCAGCATAAATGCAAGCGCGCGCAAATAGGGGGCGACGCGGTTTTTAGGGGGCACATTTATCTAGACGCGTCGGCGGCGCATCAAGATGGAAATAGTTCAACTTTTCAGAGTCCCGCGTGTATGGCGTCCCATTCGGTCCAAAAAAATGACTACCCAGCACACACACGTCTCACTCAACGTGACGTCTGCGTCTGCCGAACGTGACGTCTGCGTCTGCTGATTGACTCGTTGGTCTGCCGAACGTGACGTCTGCGTCTCACTGAACGCGACGTCTGCGTCTGCCTGAACGTACAACCAGTTTAATGTGTTTATATTGACAATAACTTTAAACAGTTATTAACTGAGAGTAAACTTATTCTTTTTCTTTTTGGAATAGTAAATAGAAGTTTGAGTATGTTGTAATCATTTGACTGATCTCACATTTAACAGAATGTCAAGTAAACAACAGATTATCGTTAGTTCCTCGGACAGACGCAGACGTCACGTTCATTGAGAGGAATGAGTGAAGTGAACGTTAACAAAGTAGACGCTTGACACACTGCATTAAACCGTGTATAGTAGCGTGTTACAAAACGTGTTAGCAAAAATGAAAACAAATTACTTCACTGCTACACGTGAATGACACGTGACGCCTAACTGGACGACGCTTCACTGCTGCACGTGATTTACGTCTCGTCTGCGTATTGAATTCAATGCAATAAATAGCAGAATAAAAAAAAGTTAAGACGTGGAGTTAGACGTTCAGTGAGACGAATGTGTGCTGCAAAGTCATGTATTTGGACCCTTTGGAACGCCATACGCGTGCGCACCGCGGGTCTTGAGTAGAGAAAGCGGCGCGGCTCAAGCTATCCGTGCGGTTTTAGACGAAATGTGAATCCCTGCTAAGCCAGGTGGTTCTTTTCAAGTGTGAGTGTTAAGTACCAGTCAATGCATTTTTTCGGAGTTGATTTTTTATTGTTGTTAGTATGTCAAAGGTCTGAAAAACATCACGTCACAGAAAACAAGTCGGATGTAGTATGTCAAGAATGTATGCATGATCATAAACAGTTTGTCCTATATATTAAGTAAATACCAAATGCTTTTGTACAGAGTCATTTGGATTGCTTAAATGATGGATGTGTGCTTTTTGGGGGATTTTGAGAGAATGTTCAGTTTTGGGTGACCTAGCCCTTTAATTCATTGAGAAGTGTGTTTTACCTTTCCACGTTACCAGAGACTCTAATGCTTATCTGAATGAGCTGAAGCTATCGAATCATCATGAGATAAGCTGTTAAAGCCTGCTGTGCGGTCTGAAGTCCTCTGTCACACAGGTGATCAAAGCATCACTGAACTCGTGTCTGGAGCCGGCTACCCAAAACAATAATCTTACAGAAACTCCTGCAGGCTCGGCTTATTTAAACAATGACGTCTCTGTTGAGGCCAAGCCGTGTTGGCGTGTTCTGCGGCGTGAGGCGTAGATGATTTTAAAACGGGTGTATTTGTGGGATCCGGTTGAATAAATGAGTTAATCATTAATGCATTTACATTTATTCATTTGGCAGACACTTTTATCCAAAGCGACTTACAAGTAGGGAGCATATGGACATTTTGTCTATGCAGAATAAATCAATATATACTCTAAACATGATGAAGGGAGTGATTTAGGATGACTTTTGTGGATGGCGTGCTTTCAAAGATAATTCCAGCCTAGATTTTGGCTGACTTCAAGGCCCAACTGTTTTCATGACAGAACCACTTCAGGTGTTTGCTTTACCAGCATTCCCGACGAGTGTTGTCTGAGAATGTTGGGCTGGTTTTAGATGAGCACAGCAGACACGATCTCAAAGTTAAGAGAAAGTTAGTGTCAGATGAGGTTGATGTTTATTAGAATCTGAATTGCACTATTATCATGGGAAATGCCTTCCCCAGACACGCCTGTAAACAAACCTGTATACGTTATAGACTTTCCATGTGAAATCCACTCACTTTTATTGCACTTTTTCCCCGGAGTCTTGTGACTGTGGTAATCCGCTTCTTCTGCTTTTATCTGGGTATCTTTTATTGTGCGATGACAATCTGGGGCCGGTTGCATAAACTGCTTAGACTAGTCTTACAAGTTAAACATCCAATCTTTTAGGTCAGTTACGTATAAAGGTAGATTGGTCTAATTAAAGGCTAAAAACTAAGACTTATTACTCCTAACTAATTGCTAGTGAGTGAGACTAGCTGTTAAGAAACCGTCTTAACCTAGCGGCCATGTTTATGCAACTGGCCCCAGATAAATGTTCAGATTCGGTCTTAAAGCAGAAATGAACCATTCGATCAAATGTACATTATTTAGTAAACTTATTTTCACTTAAATAAAAACACATTACAGATTCGATACATGTAACCTTTTAAGAAAAAAACGTGATGTTTTGTTATGGCTTTTGGAGCAAGGGCGCCGCCATCTTGGAGCGCCACGGAATGTGACATCACCGGGTTGGCTCGCGACATTGCAATATTATCCGATTGCAATACCCTACATTGAGCAGTGAAGAAAAACAAGTAGTTCCTTACTCTTTGAATGCGCACTTGTGTTAAAATGGATGGAGACGAACTAGAACGAGCTGATGACACATGTGATTTTTCACTTTCTCCTTGATGTTTTGTTCATTTGCATCATGCTGTATGTTTGTTCCTGTTGGTCCCTAGAGGAAGTTAGACATTTCCCAGTATCTGTTGCACACGATGCATTTGTTTTTGACCGCAGCCACACCGTGTTTATGCAAGCTTGCATCCATTCGAAGGAAAGTGTTTCTCATGGAGCACAGTAAACAGGTGCATTTGGGAGTGAGATCTTTCGGAACATTTGAAAATGCAAACACACTTTGCAGGTGAATCCTTTATCATAGAAAACCTGATCTCTGTGTACTTGTTTTTTTGTATAGTAAGTACACATAATATTTAAAAATATCAAGAGTAAGCGTGGATGTCGCAAGCTTACTTTAAAGCAACTGCATCGTGTAATATGATTTTGAACAGGTGCATTTAATTTAGTTTTCCTGCGGATGGATTTGACTATTTGTGTGTGTGTTTGTGTATGCTCTCAGGATGTAGAGGACGTCCTCCGTGTCAGACAGCAGTCCAGGGCCTGGTGCTGGTGCATGCGTTTGGGCCTGGCTCTTATCCTGTCTGGTGTGGTGATGGGCGGAGCGTACCTGTACAGGTATTACTTCATTCAGGTGAGAGAAGCGTTACGCGGAACTACAACACAGAACTTCATTGAAAGCAGCAGTTGGCCGTTTGTTCTGATGAACACACACTCCTCCTCTCCATCCTCTTTTCACCAGCCACTCATCTGGATCTTGTCTTCCCGCGTCTAGCATGTGTTTAGTCAGGGAGCGATCAGGGCTTTGCGCTCGTGTGACACATTCTTACTGTATGTAGTTACTGACATACAGTCTGACACACATCGCCACCCCTCCGTTCTGCAGCGTGACTCAGGAAGGACTAGTCAGAGGTGTTTTACTGTAAACGCTTCTGCGGTAGCAGATCACTTGTTTTTTGCGTCCATAAACGACAAAGTGTTAGATTTTGATGAAGTTGTATTGTCCTGTTGGAGATGCCATAGTTGTTTAAAATGAAAGATTATTGTAAGCTTATCCATGTGGCATAGTTGTGTGGCATTGTGGGTTTATTCCTGTCACTGACGGTTACACAGAGAGTGTACTGACTCTCCCCAGTGGCGGCACCAATTGCTAATATGACAACAGCTTGCAGGGTGATGTCATGGCAACCAAGCGACAAGCCACAAATCTGTTAATTAAGCGGTTCTTTTATTTTTAGTCAAACTTGTTGATTGGGTTAAACCAACTGTTGTTTGGGTTGGCTGCCCGTTCTGTTCGTTATGTATTTGTTATTCGTGTATTGGTTTGCATTACATTTACATTCGTTTTACTGTGTGTCTCCACCACAAGAGTTCTTGTGAAATCTTATATTGTGAATCATTAGAATGTTTTGCTGGTTGATGTTATCAGATCATTTAACGTCCCTTTTTCTAAATATCGATATGCTTGATACACAACTAAACTTTAAAACTGTTTTTGTGTGGAACATGAGATTATTTAGAAATGGTTTTGACTCATCAAATGAGTCATGAAAGTTATGAGTGGCTGTGTAACTCTCTCTGTCTCTCTCTCTTCTCTC